>ML660200.1:43449957-43467212 GCA_007570785.1 Antilocapra americana | reverse complement strand
CCTCTATCTTTTCTCACACACAACACGCACACACATATACCCATATCTTCTCTCCCTGACCCGCCTTCAGCAAGAATCCTGTTGAGTCAGTCTAGCAAGAATTCCCCTGGCCTTGGTAATTTTCCATCCATCCACTGATCCCCACTTTGCTCCTAGGCTATAAATCTCCCACTGTCCTTGTTGTATTCAAAGTGAGCCATTTCTCTTTCTCTCGCGGCAAAACTTCATTGCTATAGTCCCTCCTGAATAAAGTCTTCCCTGCTGTCTTTAACAAGTGTCGTCCAAATTCTGTCCTTCACACAGGCACTGTGCCATATTTCAGACAGAAAAATGAAAGGGGCAGTACTTACACAGGAGAAAGTCACATCCTAGCATGGAAGCCCATCTCATCAGAAATGTTTACAAAGTAGCACAATCAAATCTAAAGCATGTACCCAGCATACAGAAAAAAATACCGTAACCTGAAAGGATCTGTATATATATACAGATACAGCCACAAGATTCTTCTTGTGGCTATATCTGCATGGCTGAATTTAACAGGACAGAAAAATTAAGAGCGCCTAATTTTGATGTGGGCTGTGTAAACACTGTTATTCAAGTCAGAAAACTAGCTATAAATAACATCAAGCAAGGCCTATTTCCATACTGGATCCACAGAAGACTCGTATTGCATTTTTTGAAACAAAAATATCTTTGATATACTCTGTATATTTTCATTTTGATGGTGCATTTTTACAAAAGTCTTTGCCCACTATGACCTCTTCCTATTATGGAGAGTAGAAGATATACTCAGACACATGTGCATAAACCCTTAGGTGTACACACATGCTAATCTCATAAATATGCATGACCACAGTGGATATTGCCAGGGGAAAGTTCAGATTCTTAATCAATGTCATTATCAAGTAAATGCCAAAGAAATTTCTAGTGGCTAAATAGCCACAGTTTTCTGGGCAGTCACAATTTCCTGATGCATTAATTAAATTAAAAGACTTAAGACAATGAGAAAACACCACATAATCCCTTGAATGACTAAAGTTTATAACACTGACAACACCATATGCTGGTAAGGCTGTGGAGCACCAGGAACCCTCATGCATACTGAACGCACACGGTACAGCCACTTGGGAAGGCAGTTTAGAGACTTCTTATAAAACTGAAACATACTTGAACCATATGATCTAGGAATCACACTCCTTGGCATATATCCAAATCCACTGAAAACTTATGTTCACATAGAACTTTGCAGATAAATGTTCATGGGAGCTTTTATTCATAACTGTCAAACTTGGGAAATAACCAAGATGTCCTTTAATAAGCTATGGAAAACCAAACTGTGCTACATCCATACAGTGACTATAACTCAACAATATAGAGAAATGAGCTGTCCAGCCACAAATAGACATGTTGGGACCATAAAGCATATTGCTAAGTGAAAGAAGCCAATCTGAAAAGGCTGTCTGCTGCATGGCATCTCTGAAAGGCACAGCTGTGGAGGCAGTAAACCAATCAAAGGTGGCCAGGATTTCAGTGGGGGGAAAGATGGGCCAATAGGGGAAGCACATGGAATTTTTAGAGTAGTGAAGATATTCTACATGATACACTATCAATGAAAACGTGTCATTATGTATTTTTCAAACCCACAGAATACACAATACAAAGAGTAAACCTTTATGTAACACGTTAATAAATAAAAATGTATCAATATTGGTTGATATCAATCGCAGAAAATGTACCATACCAATAAAAGATGTTAATAATGGGACAAATTATGTGTGCTCTTCAAGGAGGATATGTAGGAGAAGCTCACTGCAGTTTTCAGTTAATTTTTCTGTAAAACTAAAACTGCTCTAACAAAAATCTGTTAATCACTTAAAAAAAAAACACACACACAAAATCTAAGACACAGAGGTTATAAAACCAAAGCAAACCAAACCAAAGGTCCTGGTTATATAGGACAGCTTCTATTGACAGAATTATGAACAAAGGGTATTTATGCCCATCTTTCATGGAGATACCACTGGGCATCTCAGCTGTTACTTCTTAACCTTGAGGTGGTAACTGCGGTGGTACACGTGACAATACTGGAATAGGACTTAAAAGCAGCACCAGAGTAGCTGAGTCCCATCAGCCTGTATCCTCTAACTCTGCATTATTCAGTCTGGGTTTGAGTCAGGCCCTAAATCTGTCGAATGCTTACTCAGTTTCTTTTGAATAAGATAACTTCATTTTACTCAGACCAGACCAAATACAGAGGGAGGCCTAAACTCTACAGTTACCTAAGGCTGCAGGGGCTGCTTCTATCCCTGGAGGTATATTTTGTTTTCTGTAAACTTGCCCAGAGCCCTAGGAGAACAAGGAGTTCTGTGAGAATTGATGTGCCTATGTGGGTCCTCCAAGAGAGGACTTCTTTATCACTGTACTCACGGAGATGGAAGGGAAACACTTGTTCAAGTGTCGTGATGTAAAGTACTGGGCAATCTTTAGGGGAAATGAAGTTCATGGGAAAATTTAGGATGCAAAGTATCATTTTTTTTCCTCTAGGAAAAGCTTCTCTAAATCCAGATTCTGACCACAGGGACATATAAGAAGCTGGGGATACACTTCAGAGTTTTCAAAAAAAGAAGCATCCGTTGCTCCCCAGCAGAGCTCTTCTACACAGTGGTTTACAGAAGCACTGAGATTCCATCCCTTCAGATGCTCTGGGAATGAGAGGCCTCTGCAGAGTACCACAGGGAAGTACCATTTTCTGTGTGCCCACAGGAAGGAAAAGGCCAAGAAGCACCTCAAGAGACAATCTTTGCTAACGATATTTTAATCTGAAGTGGCCAGATTGGTGCTTTGCAAATCCCACTGTGTCTCCACGTTATCCAACTTCAAACATAAAGATAGTATCTGCGAAGGAACTATTTCTGTACATATTCCACATGAAAGGTATGAAGCATGAAGGACAACAAAGCTGCAAATCAATCTGGAGCATCTTTAATACTTCTGATAATATAGCCTAATTTTACACCACTGTTTCATTAGTTTTCAAAGTTTGCAAAAACCAAAAGTAGGAATCAGTTATTACCTTATAATGGAAACTTCTGTACTCGTCTTAGGGTAAAGTGACAGTGTCCTCAGGCAATCCCTCCTTCCCGGGACTGAGCAGTTCTTGAAGCGTCTCTACCAGGTCTAAGGGGAAAGAAAAATACATAAATAATCTTCTAGGTGTACTTCAGCTAACACTCATACTCTGTTTCAGGTTATTCAGATTCTCTTTTTGCTATTTCATGAAATTTCCACATATCTTGCATCAAACTGTCTTGTACAAAATCACACCCTTTATAGAAAACATAATTTGAATGTGAGAATTTTCTTCCTTTGAATCAATAATTTCATCCATCCTTGAAAGGATCTCTTCTTTATCTAATGTAATACCATATTAACTCTTTTTCAGCAACTACTAGACTTACTTTCCCTAGATCACAATTTTATACTTTTTGGTCTCCTTAGTAATAGCAAATGTTTCTTCAAGAGAAGTCGAAAATTGTTAGACTTCCTGTCTGTGGCTTTGCTAAGGCTGTTTTATTGCTTTACTCTGCTGTGAAATAAACAAACACATTTTCCTCCCTAACCTCCTTCGTCTAATTTTTTTTTATGACCTAAAAATCCTTGCCAGAGCCTTAAGTATCCCATCAAGTCAATAATAATACTGACTTGAGCCAGTGAAAAAGTATGCTCTGCCAGCATGTTCTATAAGACAGCCTTCCATCACCACAAAGTTTCAGACATTCTTTTTTGGAATCAGCAAAGAAAATAAGCTGGCTTTGGCAGTCAATCATGGACTGCTCTAATTCGATGAATCCATTTTCTACAGGCTTTACTTGGCAAGCTCTTCCCACTGCCTGCAAAGTGACTAGCTCTTTGTAAACCTCCTTTGCAATTCTACCTACCTTCTACATCCCAAAAAGCTATATGTTATTGAAAATACATTTTAAAGAAGAACTTTTAGAGGAAATATCTAATTCTGAAGACTTTTTTCCTTTTTTTCACTTATAATTTATTGAAATATAGTTGATTTACAATATTGGGTTAATTTCTGCTGTACAGCAGAGTGATTAGTTATACATATATATATATATATATATATATATATATAAAATTTTTCATATTATTTTCCTTCAACAACCTGTCACACACATGTTGGTTACTCACAGAACTGTCTTGAAGATAAGTGAAACCAATGGTTAGTGCTGCGTAAAGTGTATAGGAGTCAGGAAGAGGGGCTGTGTTCCTAGCTCTGAAAATTAGGATTATTAAGGTTATTTATTATAATATAATAAGATCCATGTTATTTATTAGTATATTGTAATAGTATATATTATGTACATATATTATTTAGACAATAGATTATTAACATTGGAGTTATTTAGATTTATTACTGATGGGTTTCACTTCTCAAATGGAGGTTCATAATACAAAGTAATAAGTTGAGTGGTACTTCTGAACTCTACATGTAAGATTCTTATTCTCTATATCTTTGGAATTCTTAAGAGCAAATGGTTAGAGATTGGGGAAGATAGGGCCGGTAAAACCTCCAAAGAGAGACACAGAGTAGTTTTTTAAATAATATTGCCTTTCCTTATCACTCTTATTATCACAGACCAAAAAAAGCAGATACTTCAGGTTACATTTAATGAAGTTCTAGAAAAGACAGAAAAGAGGCTGTAGTAATAATTAGAACAGTGGTTATGAGAGAGTAACTGGAAAGTAGTAGGAGGGAACTTTCTAGAATAATGAGAAAACTATATATTTGGTTGAGATAGTGGTTATATGAGGAGACAGACCTGAAAAAAAAAAAACAACAACTACAAAGCCATGTCTATAAAATCTACATTTTATTATAAGTAAATTATATCCCCATTTAAAAATGGGACTCAAAGAGATCTCTAGATTTTGAAGTGATTTTGAATCAGAGTTTTTAAGAAGGAGCTACTACCTCTTTCCTGGTCAGCAAAGAACATTTCATCCTTTCTTTCATTCAAGTATCCACTCAACAAAGATTTATTAAGCGCAAATATATCCAGAGCTAACACAATGGCAGTGAGTTAGAGAAAAGAATGGCTAGCAAAATAGACACTACTCCTATTATGGAGGTTCAGAGTCTGTCACGGGAAAACAGACATTTAAAATGCACAAAAACAAGGAGTTATGGCTGTAGCAATGAGGGCAAGCCCCATGTTTTAACAAAGGACTTGCATCAAAACAGAATGAAATATTTTATGTTAAATCCCAAGCTAATCTGAGCTGAAAATATTATTGGTATTCGCTGAGTCATTAAAAGCTGTTATAGCCATCAGACCAAAGCAAAGCAACTAACATTTTTTTCTATTAATCCAACTCTATATATTCTTAAAGCTACTGAATCAAAACATCAAAACACTTTTCATGTCAAATTTCATTTTGACATTCATTTTTTTTTTAACAAACAAAATTTAGGTCTTGTACACCCTAGGGCAGCTTATATATACAGCTGCCCATGAGGATAACATGGTGTTAAATAACTCTCCTTCCCATGAGCAAATCGCAGCTGGGAAGACAGGTGCATCTACTTTTGGTGACTACTGCCAGTGAAGGATTTACAAGCTCTCATAACAAGGAGTATTATGCATATTCACAAGAAACCCAAGCTTGTGACTGGTGCGGTACTTGATATACAAACAAAGTACAACCAAGAATAGATCAGCATTCCAATATAAAACGTTATCAGGTCAACATAGCTCCCTCCCCAAAACAATTGTAAATGAACTCCCTCTATGGGCAATCCAATTTTTGAAACATACAAAAATTTCCCTTAGCCTAACTGGTATAAAACAAATCTCCTTGTTCCTTTTTTGTAAAGGTTTTCTAACATGTTTGTCCCAAATTCTTTCCAAAATGGGAGGAGCTATTTATAAGATGAAAAGATAAAACTAAAAAGTGGGGGGGAAAAAAAACCATGAGCCATATAAGTTACTGAATTTCTAAGCTTCTAAGGAGGCTATACTACTTATTGTATGAAACCGTCTAGAAGAAAATCGATGTGATTTTTTTTTTCAAAGACTGCTTTAAGAGAAAACAAAGCTTACAGGTGCCTCAGTGTTAAAGAATGTGCCTGCCAATTCAAGGAGATGCAGGAGACACAGGTTAGATCCCCGGGTCAGGAAGATCCCCTGAAGAAAGTGACCATTAAAACCTTCATGTCATTGTATGGCAAAACCAATAAAAAAATAAATAAATAAACACTAGCAGGGGGCACTCTTTCTGCCCCCATCCGAAAAAAAAAAAAAAAAAAACCCTAAAGTAACTGGGACACTGGATAACTATCTCAATCGTGCCAGCCATTTCATGTATCTTCAGAAAATATTGCCAGATTGTAATTGAAACTGTGGATAGACACTTTAATCACTTCCTTACTCTCATCAGTGACAAACTGAAAAGAAATGCTCTACTGCTGAAAAGGAATGACAGTTCCTGTTTCTGTAAGTTTCACCTATTTAATATTTAAGAACTGTATATATTCTGCCCAAGTAATACACTGTGTTTAAATCCCACATTTCATTTCTATTCTTCAGTCAAACAGTTGATAACACAATGAAGCTTTTTCCTAGCTTTTTAGTGTAGTTTTTTCCCTCCACTTTTCTAATTTTCAGTCTCCAATCTCCCTTGAGTTTTGCTTTCTATGCCTTGTTTTTGCCAAGGGGAATATCAGCTCTCTGTGTTCCCACTTCCTTAGTAAGTTCTTTGGTATTCACTCTTACTCTAAGAAACATTTTAGGGTAAAATGTGGCATGGGAGGTTTGAAGGAAACTTAAAACACTGGCATTTAAGACTTTCTTATTCTCCATTCGTTGGAAACATAATTGTGGTGCAAAATTCTAGATGATGTCAAACGGGGTTTTTGCATTGTCACAGCTCCCTTCACTAACTCTCAAAGACGTCACATAATGACATCTAGCCTGCAAGCTTGTAGACAATGATAAGACAAGGTTTTCCTGTGTCCCCAGAGCAAATTTTAACAGCTCCACATTTAGCAAATCTATTAAACCCTAAAATCGATCTAGCAGTAGTGACACATCTTGAGAGAGGAAATAAAATCTTTGGAACCAGTGACTTAGGACAGAATTTTTCCAGAGGTTCAATTTTAGGCATTAGCTTTACTGTGTATGTGTACTTCAGATAAGCTCAAAAGTATGTAATCAGCTCCCAGTATGTGCCTGTCACTGTGCAAGGAACCAAGGACACATGAATAAAACATGGCTCTTTTGCTTAAGAGGCTCGTAGCTTAGTGAAGGAAGGTAAGGGGGCATAAACACATTAAAAGATAAGTTAGTGTCATTTAGGCTTCCCCTGGTGGCTCAGATGGTAAAGAATCTGCCTGCAATGCAGGAGACCAGGGTTCAACCCCTGGGTTGGGAAAATCCCCTGGAGAAGGGAATGGCAACCCACTGTACTATTTTTGCCTATTTTTGTCCATGGAAAATTCCATGGACAGAGAAGCCTGGTAGACTACAGCCTACGGAGTTGCAGAGAGTTGGACACGACTAAGTAACTAACACACACATATGCCAAATGGACACACGGGACTAGGAAAAAAAAAAATGTAGGTTGGACACTCAATTTCCCAGATGAGGTAGGAAGGACTATGATGTGTAAATCTTTTATTTATTTATTTGTGCTGAATATAATATTCAGGCTGAATTTTCTCAAAAATGCACACGCCAATAGCCTTATGATATCTTATGAAACAACATATATAAAATTCTCAGTGCAATATGTGATATGGAACAATTGTGAAGGAAGGAAGGGAGGGAGGGAGGGAATGTTAAACATTCCTACTGTGAATGTGACTTATCATCATAACTCTTTTGGGCAAATCTTTCATGTGTAAAAGATCTGCGATTAGTTATCACAGTTCTTATTCCCCTAGAAGACATCCAACTCATCCCAACAGGTTGCTGGGTGTTGTATCTGAGGGAGCACTGTATATTCCGCTAAGACTAATGCTCATGTGGGTCATCTATCTGCCACTTGAGGGAGTGCTCAAGAGACAGATGAGCAGAGGAGAACTCCAGGCTTTCCACAGAGGTCACGGGTAGGTTCTATGAGGTCTATATATCTGTCTTAGATAGACTGGATGGACGAATTGTGAAAGACTCAAATGAATCAGAAGACTGGGTATCTTTAATGCAAAGGAGGCATTTACCAAGTATATCCTTTTTGGTTATCTGATTTTTTAAATGGCAATTTGAACTAGTTTATAAAGATGTAAATTATAGATAACTCATAGAAGTTAGAGCAGCACTTAGGCAAGGATATGCAAATTGCTTCTATTGGAGGGGAAATTTCTCTCCTCATACCAACTCTATGTAAAAATGCCAGTTTTGCATCTATCTGTAGATTCACTTCAACAATCCTGACTCAACTTCGTACTCGTGGTATTCTGAATTCTCTGTTGAATCAGTTGATAATATCTTATTAGTTTCCCCATTAACAATGGAGTCAAATAAAATTTTCAAGTTATTTTACTATTTGTATAAAAATCTTGAGTTTGTTTTCAAACATTACCTTTTAATAATAGATTTATCATATTTGTATTTTGATTTTCCATAATAATAAAACAAATAATCCAAGTGCTTTCTGGGTCTTCTGGACCACCCTATCTTATCACCATGTGCTCTTCTCATATGAACCTAGGGTTCATGTCTGTAAATACAATCATTTGGGCATCAAGAAGTATTAATAGGAACACAGAGAGAAAAAGGACAACGATGACACTACACAAAGAGTTCCCACAAAATAGAATTGTCACTATACAACACAATGTATTATCCACAAGAATCTGTACATTAGCAAGCCATGGCTTCTTCACATGGTGAACAGGCATTTCATTTCCACAAAACACCTCTTCTACATTAAAAAACAATATTGTAAAATTGAATTTCTCAGATTTAGAAATTTGTTTTGTAAGAAGTATAAGCATAAGGTATTTATGCCTGGCTTTATGTTTGTATATTTTTAAGTAACACTGTAATAAAAATGATTTAATGCTAGGGTTCACATAGAAGATTTTTGTCCTTCTTTTTGTTTTTCCCTTAAAAAAAACTTTATAGGTTATGTAAGTTTAAGAAACACTGGCCAACAATATTGTGGAAAATGTGTATTTCAAATTTTGCATTTGTGGAAATTTAGTATGAAGCTCTGGTATACTGAAAGAGATTATTTCAATCTCATGATCAACTTTAAGTCATCCTGACTTTCCATCAGACCATATACTATAAGAATAAAAAGGCTCAAAATAAATGTCATTATTCTGTAAACCTTGTCCTAACGAAACTTTCAAAGTAGTATTATTAATTTGAACTTAGTAATATTAGAATCAGACTATGAGATTATTTTATTAGAAAAGACTCTAAGGAGTGGCAGATTTATGCTGTATCTATTTTAAACCCAAGAAGAAAGGAAATTTACCAAATATGTATTGTTTAAACTATGGAATCATTTTCTACTCTTCTAAAAACCAGAAGAAATCTTGGAAAATTATAGATAGGAAGTATTTTTTTTTCTATTTAAATTAAAAAAATTATTTTACAATGTTGTGTTCATTTCTGCCATACAACAATGCAAATCAGCCATACTTATACATACATCCCCTCCTTTCCTAGCTTCCCTCCTCTTCCCCCCAATCCTGTCCCTCCAGGGGACATACCTATTTGCAGGGAAGGAGCTACAGATGTAGAGAATGGACTTGTGAACATAGTAGGGAAGGGAGAGGGTGAGACAAAGGGAGAGGGTACCATCAAAACACACACCACAGGCACACACTATCAGGTGTGAGATGGATAGCTGGTGTTGCTGTGTCAACAGGGAGCCCATACTGGCACTCTGTGATGATCTGGAAGTATGTTTCAACTATTTAATAAAACAAAATATTTCTTTCTGCTATTATTCATTAACTGTTAATTGAACTCAGCCCCACCAGGGAAGCCTGGGTTACTTCTGGGGATCTAAAGGAGCGTTCTCCTGAGAGGTGGAGAAGGAAATGCCAACACACACTAAACTCTTCCATCACACAGCTCAAGTGCAGATTTGCAGGTGTGGCTTTAAACTTGGAAAGGTAGGGTTCGGGAGTTCCACTACATGGGGCGGAAGCTTGAGGATCTTCATATTTACTTAGTGACTAAGGAAAATTCTCAGCATTTAGTAGATCAGAGGCATGTCCATGGTTCACTTACTTATCCCTAGTTTCCAGCATACAGTAGACATTCAGTAAATGAACCAATGATGTTCGTAGTTAAGAGGATTCAACTGAAACAGCATGTTCATGTTAGATTTTCAAAAATAGACTCAATTATAACATGTGCAGCTCTATTATAGCAAAAACATCTTAGTGTTAACTGTATTTTAACTGGAGAACAATACTTAAGTCAGAATAAATAAAAAGACATGTAACTGGCACATTTATTATTCTTTATTTGTTTTAGCTTGTGGAGATAACATCAATAAATATACAGTACACCTATCATTATATTCCATTGTGGACTTCCTTCATAGTGGAGTATTTTGCTATTAAACTAAGTGCTGATTTTTTTCAATTTCTTTTAGTTACATTATTCCACCATATTTAAGTAGCAAAGAGGACTTTCTCCATGCCTCAGGGTATGGTGATTCAGAGAGAACAAAGAATCACTATTTTGACCTTTGAGCAATTAATTTGACCTTTGTAAGTCAACAGTGCAGACAGTGGTCTTAAAACCATACTTTGAATTACAAGTACCAGCAGCCACAGAGGAAAAAAAATTCCAAAAGCTTGGATTTAAGCATCAAGAAGCAAATCATGGAGGACTTGGAGCAAGGGTTTAGGTCATAGAGGGGGTGAAAAAAAAAAAAAAACGAAAAAACTAAGAGATGCCAGAAGAGCAGTTTTTCTACAAAACAGAGGGGTGATAAAAATACAGATCATTTCTAGACTAGAAAGGGAGAAAGAAAGAGAAAAAGGAGAACAAAAAGAGCGCAGTCAGTACGGGTGGCTCTATTCCCTGAACCTACTTTGGGGTTGAAACTCATGAGTGAGATGACAGAAAATACCCCAAATATTTAGTAAATATTGTACTGGTGACTTATACCATATCTGCTCTGGACCTTGAGAAGAAAATAACCTTGCTGGTTACCCTTCATCAAACTTGTCAGCTTCAGTAGATAGAAAAGTCAGCCAGGCAGATCTAGGTAAGGTGTCTGAGAGGGACCCCTGTTCTAGCCAAGTTTTATTCACCTCTCACAACATGTGGAAGAAATAGAAATTCTCAAGATCATGACTATAGAATGAAAAAATAGTAATAGCTAAGAATCAGAGAGCGTAAAGAGTTTGACACAAGGGGATTCCACAACAGAACAAAATGTGCAGAGTGGGCAGTTCCAGTTAGGGATCAGATGGAGGTTGCTGCTAAATCTCAGAGGACCACGAAATCAGTAAAAGTCAACCCCGGCCATAAGGCTGGAGGGGTAGAACTTAATGGTTCAACAGAACAACTTCTATGTTGTCAATGCTTACAACTGTTTAGTCAGTAAGTCATGTCCAGTTCTTTTGTGACCCTAGGAACTGAAGCCCACCAGGCTCCTCTGTCCATGGGATTTCCCAGGCAAGAATACTGGAGTGGGTTGCCATTTCCTTCTCCAGGGATTCTTCCCAACCCAGGAATTGAACTGGTATCTCCTGCTTGGCAGGCAAATTGTTTACCACTGAGCCACCTGGGGAGCAACACTGTCTACAGGGCAGGCATCAAATACAACCCAGAGCACAGATGGCAGAGAAACAATCATAGATGAGAAAATTTTGAATCTAGCACAATATCTCCAAGGCGTGCCTACAGTAGTATAAATAATATCTAAGGCTGTGCTTTTAAAGAGCTTGTTACATCTGCCCATGGTAAAGAAATTCTTTATAATGGCATGAAAACTACTATCCCATTTTATTGCAAAGCAGATTTTCCTATTTTAAAGTTCTATTTTGTATACCTTCTATTGTAATGTTCTGGGCCAATTTGCACAATACTCAAAATGTAACCAAACATCAATTCTGTTTGAAACAGTAAATAGACCTTCCAAATGCCATTCACAGTTGTTAGTATTTTCTATCCTTTCAAAATTTGTTTTTGTTGTTTACTTTTCAATCAGCTTACTGAAAAGGCATGGGTGGACAAATAGATGTACTCGAAACTGATGATTCAATGGAATGTGTATAGGAGAAATAATAACTTTAAAATGTTGAATAGTTTTCACAATCGCTCATTCTTGAAAACTACTATTAGACACCAAGGTACACTGACAAATGGGTCTAATAGTTTCTCAGCAGTGGTCATCATAGAGGAATTGGTAATGCACTCTATTATTTTGTTAGACATTCACTTCTAGTGCCATTACAGTGCCCATAAAATGGTCTGATAACTTACACTCTGGATGCAACTAAAGGAATATATTACAGGCTTCGTAAAAATGTTTCTTTGGAACTCGCTTCCACGTTATTATAGCATCTCACTGTATCAACCTGCTTCTTTTGTCTAATCATCTCTTTTCATTTATTCTCGTGATCCTTAAACAGTTCGGGCAGCTAGTTTTTATTTGAAGATTCTGCTTCTATCACTGTATATGGTCGATTACCATTTGGGCTGGAGCAACAGATGTGTGGCTGGGCCAAGGATGTGGGTGCAGTGGGGAAAGACAGAGCGGGTCACATAATGTCACGGATGTCATTTCATCCTACACCTCTACTCTACTCACTGACTTTTTAAGCATCTTTATGCCCTTCCTCTTTTTCCAAAGGCTAAACTATCACCCTCCTTTCCACAAACAGGGTTTAAATCAGACCAACACTCAAAAGCACATGTGCTCATAAGTGGGCAAAATCTCAAACATAAAAAGAAGTTGCTGATGTCTTAGCTTTTGCTCCTCCTATTGAGTTATGCATTAGGATTCTTTGATGACTCTTAAAACTTGAATAATTAACAAAAACATGGATGTGATCAAACAGTTTGAAGGTAATTGGCCAATCTGCTCCTTTTATCTTCTCTAGACAGATTTACAAAACTATAATACTTACTTAAGAAAGACTTTCTGAAAAGTTAGATGAAGGTCTTTTTTCTTGCTTTCTTCACATTTGGTCACCCGCCTTTCTCTCTTTTTCCTTCTTTGCCTCTTCTTAATTTCTTTTTAATGATTCTATTTCATCAATTAAAATTAAATATGAATCACAGGTAATAAAATCAATCGCTTAACTTTGCTCAAAAATTTAAGGAAGCCACTATTTCAGTGAGAGGTATAGAGGGTAAAGTTTCAAAATTTTACTTTGAATATAGTACCTATATTTCTATATGAGGGAGTACCATTTAGAATAGAATGTTTTATTAAGATACTAAGTTCCTAAATAGTCAAAAGAATTTCAAAAGTGTCAACAGTATTCCCCCTTAAAGGAAAAATCCAAAAGCTGTCAAGGTTTAATAAGACAAGATGGATCATGTTTTGTATCTTCCAATATCAGTTGCTTTAAAGCTGCAGGCCCCAGAGCTGAATGCAACTTGAGGCCACCACCTAGGGGGCAAGATATGATATTTTCTGAACTCCTGATCATAGCAGAAATAAACACTTATAACTATGTCCACTGACATTAGAAAAATGCTCAATACATTTAGCTGTCCTGGCTGGCTGTGCTTATTGCAGATAAATACTCAGACCAGCTAACTTGAATTCTAAGCACTGCCCACAATAGAAGCAGGCCAACTGCATGAAGGTCATCCTATTCTTTCTGATTGTAATTTGCTATCACGTGTTGTTACCAATCCCCCAGGATTCATATGTTGAAGTCTTACCTCCCAGGACCTCAGAATGTGACCTTATTGGGAATATGGCTATTATCCATGTAAGAAATTAAGATGAGGTCACACTGGAGTAGGATGGGTCCCTAATCCAACAGACTTTGTAAAATGGGGAAATCTGGACACAGGGACAGACACAAGGAGAGCACCAGGTGAAGAGGGCAGAGATCAGGGCAATGCAGCAGAAGCCAAGGAAGAACAGAGAGTGCCAGCAAAAGCTAGAAGTGAGGAGAGAGGCATCAAACAGACTCTTCCTCACAGCCTGCAGGAGAAACCGACCCTGCCAGCACCTTAATTTCATACTTCTAGACTCTCATATTTTGTGAGACAATAAACTCCTGTTGTTTGAGCCACTAAAATTATGGTACTTTCTTACGGCAGCCTTACCAAACTAATACAGCTGTTCAGTAAGAAGACATATAAAATCAGATGTGATATTTACAATGCATAGCATGTATATTTATTTGTTACTATGGGGAGATAAAATCTTCAATCATCCAGTAATTATATCTGAATTGGCAATTCAAAATTTTTAGAATCACTTTAGAATCACATTTATGTACTCCCTTTGGAGAGCAAACCACATGATGCATAATTTACATTTTAACATCTAGATCAAAACCACATCAAATTTTAGGAGTCTACCAAATACTGATCATAAGAACTTACAATGTAGCTTCAAGAGCTGATTAAAGTACTGTTGACTGCCATTTCAACCTGTGTCATATCACTTGTATCTGAGATAGCTGTAAGAGTAGACCCAGGTTTTATGTGGCCTGAATCTTAAACAAGTTTATGGTCCCTATTCAAAAGAAAAGAAGAGAAGACTACAAGTCCAAAATTAGATTTGTATGTAATGGACTCACATAAGTGACGGCCTTGAAGCTTAGCTTTGGTTAACTTCAAATTATATATACCTCTGGAGATAAGACATTGTCAACACAGCCAAGAGACAATACAACAAGTTTCACAGGGATGAAGTCATGCTTATATCAACACAATTTTGTTAGATTATAACTGTGAAATAAACAGAAGTAAAACACAAGAAAAAGAAAGACGATGATGACAAAAGATACTGCAAATGTGTTAGACAGATAAATCCAGTGGAATCTCATGTCAGCATTTCTCAGAAAGCCACTGTGCTATATACAAAGAGTAAGACTGTGTCGAATGAGAAGGCAAACTGGTGGCCAGTTTGGCAACTTAATGCAAACAGTAAGTCAAAACAGCTATTGAAGTATGACCCAACTAACTGATGAGACGTTTTTCATATTCCAGAGATATATCCCATAGATGTAGCTTTCAGTACTAACATTCCCATTCTGTCACATTCCCATTTCCTTTGTAAAATATTCAGTACCAAGCTTTTCAAGAGCCAACCACCTTTGCTATTTCATGTGTTTATGAAAGAAACAGAGACACATGCCTCTGTCTATTATGGTTTCTCTGATCCAATGTCATCCCTCTCTGACTTCCTAGTAAATATCTACTTTGCATTCTGTGTCCCATATGGCTCAGTCCCAGACCTTTATGAGCAGAGCATCCATTAGTTTGCACTACCCTACACTATGCCAAGATATTATACTCTTGAACCCATAAATGTGCTATATAGTCTAAGAAAAGGAAATGTTTCAAAGCATCCACTTTCCCCCCCTGTTTATTTTCCTTACATACAATAGCCTCTACTTATTTTTCTTCTAAATTATCCCTAAACTCCTCCCTAAGTCCTGGTTCTCTGCCATAGTCCCTTCTTCCTTTGATTTGCATAACTGAAGTACTAATCAAACAGAGTGAAGAGAAGGAAACTAAGCAAAGAACCTTTACCTTCAGGTGGAAAGGAAAGGCTGGGAATACTCTTTGCTGGTAATACGTGTTTCTTCCCTCTTCAAAAAAACCTCGTATAGCCAAAGCAATCTTGAGAAAGAAGAATGGAACGGGCGGAATCAACCTCCCGGACTTTAGGCTATACTACAAATCCACAGTCATTAAGACAGTATGGTACTGGCACAAAGACAGAAACATAGATCAATGGAACAGAATAGAAAGCCCAAAGATAAATCCACGCATCTATGGACACCTTATCTTTGACAAAGGAGGCAAGAATATACAATGGAGAAAAGACAACCTCTTTAACAAGTGGTGCTGGGAAAACTGGACAGCCACTTGTAAAAGAATGAAACTAGATCACTTTCTAACACCATACACAAAGATAAACTCAAAATGGATCAAAGATCTAAGCATAAGACCAGAAACTATAAAACTCCTAGAGGATAACATAGGCAAAACACTCTCTGCCATAACCCAAAGCAGGATCCTCTATGACCCACCTCCCAGAATATTGGAAATAAAAACACGAATAAACAAATGGGACCTAATTAAAATTAAAAGCTTTTGCACAACAAAGGAAACTATAATCAAGGTGAAAAGACAGCCTTCAGAATGGGAGAAAATAATAGCCAATGAAACAACAGACAAACAATTAATCTCAAAAATATACAAACAACTCCTGCAGCTCCATTCTAGAAAAATAAACAACCCAATTAAAAAGTGGGCCAAAGAACTTAACAGACATTTCTCCAAAGAAGATATAAAAATGGCTAACAAACACATGAAAAGATGTTCAACATCACTCATTATCAGAGAAATGCAAATCAAAACTACAATGAGGTACCACTTTACACCAGTCAGAATGGCTGCCATCCAAAAGTCTACAAGCAATAAATGCTGGAGAGGATGTGGAGAAAAGGGAACCCTCTTACACTGTTGGTGGGAATGCAAACTAGTACAACCACTATGGAAAACAGTGTGGAGGTTCCTTAAAAAGCTGCAAATAGACCTGCCATATGACCCGGCAATCCCACTGCTGGGCATATACACCGAGGAAACCAGAATTGAAAGAGCCACGTGCACCCCAATGTTCATTGCTGCATTGTTTACAATAGCCAGGACATGGAAGCAACCTAGATGCCCATCAACTGACGAATGGATAAGAAAGCTGTGGTACATATACACAATGGAATATTACTCAGCATTAAAAAAAAATTCATTTGAAGCAATTCTACTCAGATGGACAAAACTGGAGCCCATTATCCAGAGTGAAGTAAGCCAGAAGCAAAAACAACAATATAGTATATTAACGCATATATATGGAATTTAGAAAGACGGTAACGAGAACCCAACATACGAGACAGCAAAAGGAACGCAGATGTATAGAATAGACTCATGGACTTTGTGGATGAGTGTAAGGGTGGGATGATATGGGAGAAGGGCATTGAAGAATGTTAATTTTCATATGTCTAGTCAATCGCCAGCCCAGGACTGATGCTCGGGGCTGGTGCAGCGAGATTTCCCGGGGGGGGGGGG
>ML660200.1:43347849-43449857 GCA_007570785.1 Antilocapra americana | reverse complement strand
GGGGGGGGGGGAGGGAAGAGGGAGGGGGGTTCCGGAGGGGAAGCATATGTAAACCCATGGTGATATCATGACAATGTATGGCAAAAACAATTAAAAAAAATAATAAATAAAAAAATTAAAAAAAAATAATAAAAGGGTCCTTATCATCTGGTGATATATTTATGGATGAAATAATATGATGGCTGGAATATGCTTCATAAGTGAAGGAGGATAAAAAGTTGGTGGGGGAATATAGATAAAACAAGAGTGGCTATATGTTGATAATTGTTGAAGCTATGAATAGATAAATGGAGGTTTGTGATCCTATTCTTTTATGCATGTCTGAAATTTTCCATAATAAACAAATTTAAGGATAAAGTATAAGTCATTTAAAAAAAAAAAAAAAAACTCAGATACTCTCAGATAATCCAGGAAAACCTCCCTAGTGACCCACTGCCACTTCTCTCATCATTAATTGATTACCCCATCTTCCTTTTTTTTTTTTTACTACCACTATACCTTTAACATGTTTATGTTACTGTACTTATGATGGAATATACTGAATTCTTTTTAAAGTCTGCTTCTGACAGTGTCCAAACATCTTGAAATCAGAGATTTTATATTCTCAGCACAAATCACGATAATAGGTACAGAATACATTCTCATGCTTGCATGAAAATGAACTATTTTCACTGGTTGTTCCCAAAGTGTCTATTTCTTTGGTTCATGTTTCTTTACAATCTACACAATAACTGAAAATCTGGTGTACTAACTTTTAGAGTGATTGGCATATAGTACTTGCTCCATATTTATTGAAAAAATGAATATATAAGATTTGAGTTTATGGATAATTAACTTTTACAAAAACACTTTAAAGCCTTAAGTAAAAACCCTTATAGCCTTCTAAATACAAAATGTGCCAATATAGATTTCTTAATTAATTATATAATTAAGTTGCCAAATTCAGGCTAAATTTGTTTTTGGCAATTTTAATGTTCCACATAGTAAAGGGCTTAACATTCCTTTCCTTTTTTTTTTCATGAAAACATACGAAGGACATTTAGACCATGCGTATATGGCCATTTGTCATAAAGAATTCTGAAAATACCGAAATTTCAACATCACTGCAGGTTGTTGCCATTTTTCACCATTTCACTTAACAGCTGACAGATTTGCTCTTTTGATGCTGCCAAATAAAGACTATACTTTCATTACAAAATGAAGAGTGAGGAAGAGCACAGCAAGCAACAGGAAGAACAAGGCAAAGCCTTTGAAACAAAGGAACTTGGATAGTTCAGAGAAGAGAAAGGTTACCTGAGTGTTTCCTAGACAACAGTGAAGGTTTGACAGACAGGGGAAAATCTGTGTAAGATCCTTTAGACTATGATTAGAGGTTTGAATTTTATTCTACCATCTCTTGGGATGTCACTGAGTGTTTAGCAGGGTGCAAACCACTGATCTGGAACCACTGGACCCAAGGGGTAGAGCCTACAGTGAGGTTGGATTTTATGAGAAACACTGGATTAGACTCATGAGTTGGGAAGGTGCTGAGATGGTATGGAAAGGCATGGTATACTTGGGAACTACAATATTTTGCAAAGAGATTCCCGCTTTTTCTTATTAACACTTCTTATATCTACTTTTATTCCATCCTCTTCCAAACACACATATTAAGAAAGTAGGACTCAATAACTGAAAAATGTGTATGGATGAATTCTGACTTGAAGTCCCATGACAACATTTTATCAGCATCAACGCATAAA
Organism: Antilocapra americana; assembly: GCA_007570785.1. NCBI lineage: Eukaryota > Metazoa > Chordata > Mammalia > Artiodactyla > Antilocapridae > Antilocapra > Antilocapra americana. Next base: position 43,448,115 of record ML660200.1, on the reverse strand, counting down.
GATTGCCTAATTTGTATATTCTGTAAACCTACAACCAGGTGTGCAGGAATTGCATCGTCAAATAGATACTAATTAAATTTGAAACACTGTAAACATAGTGAAACATACTGAACTACACACTAAAACACTTCACACATGAAATTAGTTAGTTTGTATATAGCTCATGAGATCAAGAACCAGCAGGAGAACCCATTACAGAAAGAGAGTTCCTTACTACAGAGTTCAAGAACTCTGAGCATTCGTGGTCAGCTAGCACTTTCTCGTACTTTCCTTCTGTTTTTCTAACCTTTGGCTGAGGGCTCTAGGCCTCTCACTGAGAGTCCTTAAACTGGATAGAATCCACAGGCTTGGCATAAATGGGCACCAGGAAGGAAAGGCCATCCATAGTTTTATGGTGGCTAATGGACCACGTAAGGCACGCACCAAGAGTTTAAAGTATGCACACTGCACTTTTACTCCTGCTTCAAAAGAAGTGTGTGTGGTATATTTATTAAGAGGAATGTAAATTCTGAACATATTGAATGATACTACCTAAGGTAGCTTTTGGTGATAAACAGCAATCCCATAAGGAATTTGGAAAGGCTACCTCTGGTCAGTTTCCATGTGCCACCTTGAAGCCAGTTCACCGTAGGCGTTCAACAACCTATAGTTTTGATTGTAATCTACCCAAACTCCATATCAGCTGGATTTTCCCAAAGCTCATTAGTTCCTGACTGAGCCTGCCAAAATCTCTGTTTCTACATCTGCTCTTTTAAATCTTCAACTGCAAAACCCATGTTTCATTTTCAATGGAAGTAATTTAGAAGATGGAGTTTGGTATATCAATTATTTTTTTGCATCTTAGCTAACTTTGAAGCGATGAAACTATCCCATCTACGAAAAGATAATTTGAATATAGGAACGTGTCTTCCCACAAAGTCTTAGTTCTATTTATGTGTCATAAATAAACCAAATGTCAATTTTAGTTTCAAAATGCACATATCTTTAATATGTGCTAATTAATTAGCAGGTCCTGTTCAGAAAGAACAGTTCCCACAAGCTTTTTCAAGAAAGGAACCTAAATAAGAAAAGGTCTCTTCATTTTGTTTACCCAGCATTCTGCTTATCTATTTTTAGCAGGTTCTTCTTTACTTTTCCCCATTGGACAGGATCAAGGAGCTGAAACTATATTATAATGAATCTCTTCAATCAGCCTGCTCTCTTCTACCTGTATAAAGGATAACAAAATAGCAGGCTGCCCAAAGTCATAAAGCCTATTTTCTATGTAGAAAAAAATGAATCCTTAGGCCAGAGGCTCTAAATGCTTCTTTAACAACAGGTATATAAAACTGATCAAGCTACATGGAAAGGTACGTATTTTATTTCTAATTTTAGATTTACTCAATGCTTTTCATAGTTCTTTAAATAGAAATTAGCTCCCAGAAACTGATCTATTATCACTCACAAAAGTAAAATTTAAAAAACTCGTGAATATAATCATAAGTAACTCTGTGAAATTTTCCACATGAGTTGAATGGATTATGACAAGTGAGTCAGTAGACTAGGAGTGGGCTGTAGAGATTATGGGGATGGTGGCAACTTCAACTCATAAAGATGATTTTCAATCCCTCTCCAGCTCCTTCTGGTACAAACTGCAATTTAGATAACATGTTTTTTACAGCAGAAAACTCAATAACTATTATAGTTTATAAATAACCTCACATCACTCTAGGAAGTATTATTTAAAATCTAAATCACTAACACTATTTTGATGAATTGGTTTACAAATATAGCTATGAATCTATACTGAATTACAAATCTATTAACCTATATACAACTAAAATTAAGATACCCAGATTAAAATCTATCTTCTAATAAAAGAAAAAGAACATGTTCAAACTGCTACTTCTATTTATATTTGAGTGTCAGAACCTTGAAAAATAAGTTAACCAATTTTTAGTATTTTCTGAATTGATCTGACAGCAGAAAATGATTAATGGTCCCATTTTCAAGGATGATTATACCAGTGAACTCAGTGAATCTTCTTGGTATTATGAAATTAATGGCATCAAATAAACTCGCTTTGGGATAGAGCAGGAATCAGGGAGAGAGACACTGAGTTTGAAGCTGGCGAGACATACTGCCGAGCCCTTGGTCCTAGAACTCATGAATACACATTAGCATTATAGTTCAGAGGAAAGCTACTATGATGGGAGTTTATTCTTGAAAGTGGACAAAATCAGTGTTCAGAAAAAAAATAACAACTCTATTCTTAAGACTCAACACCGTGGAAAGATAGTCTTTCATTGAAATAATTTTACACAATTTGCTATTAATAAGAAAATAGAGAATATTTGCCAATTTGCAAAGGTGTTGGAGATTTAAAGGTTGTCAATATGTGCTTAGTCATTTAATTACACACAAACCCACCAGGTTCCTCTGTCCAAGGGGATTCTCCAGGCAAGAATACTAGAGTGGGTTGCCATGCCCTCCTCCAGGAGATCTTCCCAACCCAGGGATCGAACTCTGGTTTCCCACACTGCAGGTAGATTCTTTACCTCTTAAGCCACCAGGGAGGCCCAAGAATACTGGAATAGCCTATCCCTTCTCTAGGGGATCTTCCTGACCCAAGAATGGAACCAGGCTCTCCTGCACTGCAGGCAGATTCTTTACAAGTTGAGCTACCAGGGAAGCCTATTTAAAAGGCTAGTAGTATTTAAATGCTAGCAAAAGTTCTTGCTTACCTGTTTTAAATTTTTAATAATTAGGTATATTAATTAAACTCATGCATTGATGTCTAAAAATGTGAATGATAATTAGAAACTGCTTTTCAATAGTTTCATTTTTTAAGGGAAATAACTATAGTTTAACAGTATGTTATCCAAGTCTCAACTCTATAATATTTTTAGCTGTTTTATTCTATAATGATTGCAAATGTCTTATTAGATCACCTTTTCAATACTATTAATAGTGATTTAAGATGCATTTTATTAAGATTTAGAATGTGTTCTTATCATGAACGTATCTGCTCACATGTACTGCTTAATGCTTAAGTGTACTCATGTACTGGGCTTCCCTGGTGGCTCAGATGGTAAAGAAGCTGCCTGAAGTGCAGGAAACACAGATTTGATCCCAAGTTGGGAAGATCCCTTGGAGAAGGAAATGGCAATCCACTCCAGTATTCCTGCTTGGAGAAATCCATGGACAGAGGAGACTGGGTCACAAAGAGTTGGATGCAACTGAGTGACTAACATTTCACTCATGTACTACTTACTAGTTTGTACAGACTTCATATAAATGGATAAAAACAATTTAATTCTAAACATGAGATTTCAAAGTTCTATAGTTGAAATTTTTTTATTGTATTATTTAATAAATGTATACTAAATATGCAATAAAGACATACTAAATATAAACACACAGGAAACATTTAATAAATATATACTAAGTAAAAACACATTACATATTTAGGTATTATTCTAAATGCTTTAGAAGCCTTAATTTACTATATCCTTAAAACAATCCCTTAAAATAGATAATGCTATTTCTATTTCATAGACAAAAAACTGAAAGCCCAGAAGGAACTTACGTGGAGTAACTTAGTAGCAACCTGTGGCACTGGCTAGAGAGTTCAGAATTTTTTTTTCTTAATGTATTCATTTTCAATTGGGGGATAATTACTTTACAATATTGTGTTGGTTCCTGCTATGCATCAACATGAATCAGCCATCGGTATTCTTATGTCCCTTCCCTCTTGAACCTCCCACAATAGTATGTGGTTCTCAGGATACCATGAAGTAGCTTATCTTACAATTTGGCATCTGCAATTCTCTGGGTTGTAGAATGAGTGTTTCAGATCATTTCAGCAATAGCAACACCAAAGACGACCTCTTTATATCCAAACAAGGAATCATTACTCTGATCTAATGCCAGGCAGTTGTTGAACTAATTTTTACTTTACACATGGATCTATCATAACTATCTACCTATCACCTACCTATCAGTTGTAGCAGTATTCTTTCTCTTCATTTTTATTCTGACTCCAGTGCATAAATACATCTATTCCAGTATGTGAACGTACCCCCTTAAAAAAAAAAAAAAGGCCACCGTACTGGTGATGGATATTTGGGTTGTTTCCAAATATTTTAAACATAACAAATAGTGTTGATATGAACTGTATTAGTTTCCTAGGGCTACTGTAACAAAGTTAGCAAAAACAGGGAGGTTTGAAACAGAAATTAATTATCTCACAGTTCTGAAGGCCATCAGTAGGTTCATGCGCCTCTTGAAACCTTTAAGAAAATTCTTCCTTGACTCTTCCTGCTTCTGGTGGTTTGCTGGCAATCTTTGACATTCCAGGGCTTGTAGCTGCATCATTCCTACCACACAGTCATCTTCTTCTGTGTTTACTCATATTATTTTCCTCCTGTGAGTGTCATCAGTTATATCAGTTGGGTCCATGATAGTGACCTCACTTTGACTCCCATGCAAATTAATTATTTATTTCCAAATAAAATCACATTCTGAGGTACAAAAGATTAGGAGTTCAACATTTAATTGCTAAGTTCAACCCATAACGAAATTTTGATACATGTCACATGTGTTCAGTTCAGTTCAGTCGCTCAGTCGTGTCCAACTCTGCAACCCCATGAACCACAGCACACCAGGCCTCCCTGTCCACCACCAACTCCCAGAATCCACCCAAACCCAGCCATCTCATCTTCTGTCGTCCCCTTCTCCTCACGCCTTCAATCTTTCCCAGCATTAGGGTCTTTCCCAATGAGTCAGTTCTTCCTATCAGGTGGCCAAAGTATTGCAGTTTCAGCTTCAACATCAGTCCTTCCAGTGAACACCCAGGATGGACTGGCTGGATCTCCTTGCTGTCCAAGGGACTCTCAAGAGTCTTCTCCAACACCACAGTTCAAAAGTATCAATTCTTCGGTGCTTAGCTTTCTTTATAGTCCAACTCTCACATCCATGCATGATCCCTGGAAAAACCATAGCCTTGACTATATGGACCTTTGTTGGCAAAGTAATGTCTCTGCTTTTTAATATGCTGTCTAGGTTGGTCATAACTTTCCTTCCAAGGAGCAAGCGTCTTTTAATTTCATGGCTGCAATCTCGATCTGCAGCAATTTTGGAGCCCAGAAAAATAAAGTCAGCCACTGTTTCCACTGTTTCCCCATCTATTTGCCATGAAGTGATGGGACCGGATGCCATGATCTTAGTTTTCTGAATGTTGAGCTTTAAGCCAACTATTTCACTCTCCTCTTTCACTTTCATCAAGAGGCTCTTTAGTTCTTCTTCACTTGCTGCCATAAGGTTGGTGTCATCTGCATATCTGAGGTTATTGATTTTTCTCCCGGCAATCTTGATTCCAGCTTGTGCTTCATCCAGCCCAGCATTTCTCATGATGTACTCCGCATGTAAGTTATCCATACATATATTTCCCCTTTCTCTTGCTCTCTCTCTCTCTCTCTCTCTCTCTATATATATATATATATATATACACACATATATATATATATATATATATGTAGGTATGTATATGGTGACCATCTTTTCAAATACATTACCATGCTATATAATGTGGTGATATTAATCTAATAATATATAATTATTAATATTAGATATTAATCTAACAATTTTGTTATAGATACTTTATCCTCTCTTCATATACAACATAGTTATCTTTTTTTCCTAACCTCTTGACATTTATTCCATTTCACTTTATTCACTGGATAGACCCTTCAGTGCAATGCTGGATAGAAGTGGCTCTAGATGAATTCTTGCCTTGTTTCTAATCTTATAGAGTGAGCAGTAAGCATTCCATCTTTAAGAATAAAGTCAGAAATATTCTGTCAGATGGGAAAAATCTTTCCTATTAATAATATAACAGTTTTAAGTTTTAATTCTGAAGAAACATTAAATGTTATCAAATTATTTTCTGTATTTATTCAGAAGAGCATCTCATTTATTTTCTTTAAATGTGATATTTATTTAATTTTTGAATCTTGCATCCATTAGAATAAATCCAACTTGATCAACATGTATTATAATTTTTATATATCATAGAATTTGGCCTGCTAATTTCTGGATTAAGATTTTTGCATTTATGAGAAACAGTAATTTATAATCACCTCTTCTTATAATGCCCTTGTCAGATTTTGATTGGATTTGATTAAAAGACCATTTGTAGTCTACTCTCAAAAGTAGTTTATACAGAAAATTGCTTACTATAAACCTAAAGACATGAAATATTTGTCTATAACATTATAGTCCTTCAGACTGTGCAAATCAGTAGTCTATAGAATTTTAGCAAGATTGTCATCTTTCTGGAAAGTTATGCTCTTAAGGGTGCCACTGAACAATAAATGGCATCACTATGTGTCCCTTTTTAGCCCCTTTTGTTGTTGTTCAGTCACTAAATCGTGTCTGACTCTTTCCAACCCCCTGGACCATACCTCCCAGGCTCCTCTGTTCATGGGATTTCCCAGGCAAGAACATTGGAGTGAGTTGCCATTTCCTTCTCCAGGATCTTCCTGACCCAGTGATTGATCCTGCATCTCCTGCATTAGCAGGTGAATTTTTTCCCTCTGAGACATCAGGAATGCCCTTCTAACCCCTTACCACACTTTATACATCTTCCCAGTATCCCCAACTAACCATGTGTATTTGTTTGCATGTTTATTGTCTATTTTGTTCCACCAGTATGTCAACCGCATAAAACAGGGTCTTTACCTTACAGCAGTACCATAAACAACATCTGGCATATACACACATTAAATGTGTATTTGTTGAATGAATGAATACATTAATCTCAGACTATACAGTCTAGATACTCTCTATGCATGTGTATTGTATCAAGTTTAAAAGTGTATGCTGAATTAATTTGCTTAATTGATTGCTTTTTTCCAACTGTGAAAAACAATATTTTTGACAAACAAGATTATTTGTCAAAATAATGCCATATTGCATTGGGAGTTAGAGTCAATGTATTTATCTCCTTATTACCTATACCACAGAATGGCCTTCTGCTCCCATCCTCTATAAGGAACACAGCCCTGCCAGTCATATGTCATCATGTCAAAACTAAGCTGACAGGACAAAACAAAGAAAAACTAACAGTTTATGATACAGGATTTACAAACATGTGGGGATAATCACTTGAAACAGGCAGTCATCTCTTGAAAATCTTAGTGGAACATTTTTGTTCTTTACTGTTTGTACTGAGTAATCCTATATAGCTCAACATAGTTACTGAAGACCATGTATATGTTATCAAAAGAAACACCTGGGGGAGATTCTGCATCAGTAATAAGCCAAGGCAATACCTAGGTTACTGTACTTTTTATTTTTTTCCCCAGGAGAACAAAGAATAGTTATAGATTACTTCTGATAAAGATGTATGATACTAATGTGACTCTGAGTGGGCCAATCAGCTTTGTTCTTTTCCTTGCTAAGCATGCCTCCCTTCCTTTAAGCTCTGCTTCCCCACCTCTAGTATGTGAATGTCACCTATCCCTCCGTGTCCGTCATTAGATGGACAAATGGGAAGAATAGCTGATTTTGCATCCATCAAAAAGTCTACAGCTACAGCATAGTGGTATCATATTTTAATATCAAGGAATATTATAGTAGGTAATAATTATATAAACAAGGTACACAGCTTACTGCGGCCAAGTTAATAGACTTTTTTCCAAGATATTCTGCTTAAAATATTCATTAGTAACATGCAAATTTTTCTTAATATACGCTAATATATCTATTTTGATTTTCAAATTCATTGCTTCCTTTTTTCGATAACTGAGCATCTTACTTCTTTTCTTAAAAAAAATACATATCAGTGAAACTGGGGCATAGGTAATACCTCCTTTGAGGAGTTCATTGAAATATTTCTGTCTGTCTGTAAGAGATGGGGCTGCATTTATAGGAGGGTGAAGCTTTCTGAAGAAGGTGCACTGAGGTATGATTGGGAGCAATGTGTTTTCTTGCCTTCAAGCAAAACCTGTGACTGACTTAGAACCAGCAGATAATTTCTGCAGGCAATGTCATTGAGCTTCTGTCTCAGAGGTCATTGTGAGAAAAGCCCTTGGAGATGGAAAGAAATAACCTTACTGAAGGGAAGAGGAAAAAAAATTCAGTCACATCTTCATTAAATTGCCATTTTCCCTTTAGGTGATACAAAGCAGGTTTTTTTTAAACCACTTAGCACTATTCCTTTTTACAGTTCAATCTCAATTACTCAACAAATAATTTAAAAAAATAACTTCTATTTGCTTTTTGGAATTCTTTTTGAAATGCATTTGAATATATAGGTCTTTGATCCTGTCATGAACAAATACTTTGTCATATTAAAAACATATACACCCAAACAAGTTCAGTGGAATTACATTTTTGCTTAAGTATTTTACTCTTTATTAGTATATAAGTACTTCTTAAATACTTTCCTTTTCATATTCCAAAATGGAAAGAAAATCTTAGAGTCATACAGGGGACTGAAATAGAGAAATTAACAGGTACCTCCAATATAACTACTCGAATGCCTTGTCTTGAAAAATGAGGTATTTATATATGTGTGTGTATGAATCTGTTTATGCTGAAAAGACCCTCCCTCGCAAGAACCATTTGAATATTTTAAAGTAGTAACTTATTTATGTTAACACATAAGGAACTGAGAAGAATAGACAACAATGCCAATACAAATTTGAAAAATGCTCCTGTGATCAATTATGCAGTGAACAATACATGAATGAAAAGCAGTGTTGAGTTTATATTACAACACCGTAACTACCATTTATTGCACTCGACATGTCACATTTATTAGATCATCAATTTCCCAAATGATCCTTTACGTCAATATTTCCATTCGTATCCATGTTGAGATTTGGAAGTGGAATTTAGGGAAAATTAGGTAACTTAAAGTCACTCAACTGACACTCAGAAAAGCCGCATTTCTAATTTAGTATTATCTGACTTCAACCAGGCCCTGCTCATAGCCACTATCCTATGTTGATTACTCACATTTCCATGAGATGAATTCTGATTCTGCTAAACATATAAGGACTGGCCATCATTAGTACTCACAATTTTTTTTTCTATAAAGAGGTTAGATTATATTTTTCCTCTTAATTGGAATGTCTTGGAACTCTCTGATGGCTGAAAAAAATCTGCTGCAGGAAACAACAGTTTTATCTTCTTACAAGGGAAAAAAAAGCCCATTCTAAATATTATAATAAGTTTTATCCTTGTCTGTAAAGAATGATTATTTCATTGAGGCCAAAAATTTGCATTTCAATTGTCTTATCTCCTTTAAGAAACAGCTGAAGCAGTGCAATATAGGAATAATATGATTGTCCTCCTGATAGTCTAGGTTTCTCAAATAATTATTTCAAATGAAAAGAGATCCTTTAAAAAAAAATCACATGGGACTCAAGTTTCTAGTAATGAATTCTTCAAATAAATCTTTTAAGGTAACTATGTTTCAGAAAGCCCATTTTTTCAGTTTGACTTTTCTTAGAAATAAAGATTAAACATGGAATAATAACATTTTTCAGACCAGAGTAAGGCAGAGCTTTGAAAAGATGGCCCAGTCCAAAGCTTAGTCTGTCTCTGCTCTTGCTCAAGGCCTCTTGGTTAGACAGAGCTTGCCAAAGACATGAACTATAGTTCTGAAGCGTCAGTCTTATCTTATAAATGCTGTCTTGATAGTACACTTTCAGTGGATTACCATACCCATCTTGTTTCTCACTCAAATCAAATGTCTATATTACTATCTATTTTTATGCCTTCTATTTGCCATTTCCACATCTTTCACTGCATTAGCTTTAGAGAACTTCCCAAGATCTTAAATCCATTTTTTTATATAACCTGAAAAGCACTGAAATTCATCAATGTTGGACATTTGAAACAGTCTGTTACTGCTTAATCATATCTGGATGTAAAGGATATGATCATGGAATTTTTTTTCCCTGTTACTTAGAGGTTATGGTAAGAATTATATGAATAATTCATGAAAAATATTTGAAATACTGCTAAGAACTGTTAAGTACTAATTATTACTATTAATTGCTGTTGCTGTTGTTCAATCACTAAGTCATGTCCAACTCTTTTAGCGATCCCATGGACTGCAACTCACCAGGTTCCTCTGTCCATGGGATTTCCCAGACAAGAATATTGGAGTGGGTTGCCATTTCCTTCTCTAGAGGATCTATCCAACTCAGGGATCAAACCCATGTCTCCTGAATTGGCAGGAAAATTCTTTACCACTAAGTCACTATATATTAATAATAAAAATATTAGGGAGACAAAACTGTATGGACTAATGTGCAAAACTTCACAATTCTTTCTAATAAACTTTAAAAGGTATTGCCTACTACTATGTTTCTAATGCTAGTAAGGGGAAAAAATCACAAAATATAGGGAGAGTCTACACCTACCTTTTGATATCAGATGGTTTTCAGCTCCTTTTTTCCCTTCAGTGCTCAAATCCAATTCATCAGTGTCTAAGGACAAAGATGGATTTAAAATCCTAAAAGATGATGCTGTTAAAGTGCTGTATTCAATAGGCCAGCAAATTAAAAAAACTCAATAGTGGCCACCGGACTGGAAAAGGTCACTTTTCATTCCAATCCCAAAGAAGGGTAATGCTAAAGAATGTTCAAACAATTGCACAATTGTACTCATTTCCACGTTATTAAGGCAATGTTCAAAATCCTTCAAGCTAGGTTCAACAGTACATGAACTGAGAACTTCCAGATATACAGCTAGATTTTAAAAAGCCAGAGGAACCACATATCAATTGCCAACATCTGCTGGATCATAGAAAAATAAAATAATTCCAGAAAAACATAAACTTATGCTTCACTGACTTCGCTAATGTCTTTGTGTGGATTACAACAAATTCTACAAAATTCTTAAAGAGATAGGAATGCCAGACCACCTTATCTGCCTCCTAAGAAATCCATATGCAGGTCAAGAAGCAACAGTTAAAACTGAACATGGAAAAACAGATTGGTCCTAAATTGGGAAAGGAATACATCAAAGCTGTATGTTGTCACCCTGCTTATTTAACTTGTATACAGAGTACATCATGCAAAATGCCAGGCTGAATGAATCACAAGCTGGAATCAAGACTGCAAGGAGAAAAATCAGTAACATATGGCACCACCCTAACAGCAGGAAGTAAAGAGGAACTAAAGAGCCTCTCCATGAAGGTCAAAGAGGAGAGTGAAACAGCTGGCTTAAAACTCAAAATTAATAAGATCAAGGCATCTGATCCCATCACTCATGGCAACCAGACAGCTACTTGTTAAGGATGTTATGTTACAATCTAGTAGCACATACATATGTAAACATGTAGATATACATTTGAATCACAATTTCACATTGCTATACTCTATTTTATATTCTACTCTATATGGTAAATCTAACATATTAAAAAAATTTGGTCACTACTAAATAACTTCTATAATCACCTAAATGCATCACAATCTAGAGTATGAAATCAAGTCTATCTATCTATCAATCCATCCATGCATCATTCACCGAAAAGTCTGTGTCTAACTACCTACATAAATAAATAATATGCCATGCCCACAAATTTTATAAATTTCTATAAAAGCATACATGCAATTGTTTCTCTTTATTTGAAATTATTTTATCTAGAAGGATGAGATTGTTTTTACAAAATAACAGGCCACAGACTATCTTGAACTATAACATGCCAGATTAAATATTATTTTAAAAAATCAGAAAAAGAAAAATCAATCAATCCAACTAAATGACAGTTTATCTCATTTACAGTAGATTCCAAAATAGAACACTTTACAACTTAATTAACATAATAAAACATGCTTCATATATTTTGTGTGTAGTTGACTTTATAGCTATATCTATAATACATCTCACACCTTTCCAATTAATTAGTAACTGTTTGTTTGGCTCCAGTTCTAGATGTGGTCTCTGATTAGTCAAAAAGTGGTGCTCAAAGGTAAGCATTTGAGCTTACATCTGTGGTGCTCCCAGAGATGTGGACAAAATACAGATTGCTAGAGCTCTCCCTCAAAGTTACTAAGTCAACTGATCTAGAATGAAGACCCGAGAACTACGTTTAAAGTACATTCTCAGATGCTACTGATGCTGTCATTCCTTTGAGAAATGTTGGGCTAAGTTACTCAGGGTAACTCCAGGCCATCTGTTCCAGCGATTCATTCAAAATGGGCAGCTTAAGTTCAGGCCCATTCCCCTGGTAACAAACATTTGTTCAATAAATGGGTGTACAATAGATTTCAGACCAAAGACAGGTAAGGGCAGGAGTGAGAATACGTTCTGGGAAAGCAGCTCTAATCATGGGCCAAATGTGAAAGTCACTCTCCCTGTCTTTGATCTACATACACACGGGGAACTAGGAGTACAGTGACTATCTCGTAAAGCACCTGACAATGACACTGACACACAGAGGAAGCAGAATCACAAAACAGACATGAACTTGCTTTCTGAAGCACTTCTGAACATTTTCAATTAATAATACAGCCCCCTAGATTTCTCAACATTGTTTAAGCTAGTTGGAGTTGAATTTTCCTTTCCTTAGACCAAAAATGCATTGTAGCTAATATACCTAAATCCTTGATGGAACAAAGTATTTAAAATTCCTTGGAAGTATATTCTAAATCTTAATGCTTTTTACAACAATCTCTCTGAACTGAATTGTTGCTGTGGGAAATCATCACAAGTAGATCCAAAATTGATATTTTACCCTGATGCCATTAAGGTGAGGGGTGCACATCACATTCCAATCAGGAATCAGCACTTTGCATTCCAAGGAAAAAAAAATCAAGGTTGCCCTGAATCACTGAAATCCCCCAAATGAATAAAAACTTAAGCATTACATACTCTAACAACTTAACCTGTGACTTTTGCAAATATATTCTGCCAGTGTGCCTTGCCTTTTCATTCTCCTTATTGGTATAGTTTGATGAACTGATGTTTTTAGTCTTAATATGGTCCTATATATCTTTTTCTAAAATTCTTTTATTATTGGGATTTTTCTGTTTTCCTATTTAAGAAACCATTGCCTATTCCGTGGTCAGAAAGACTTTGTATGTTTTCTTCTCCGAGTTCTATTGTTTCACTCATCACATACAGATCTGAAATGAAATGAAGTTGACTTGTATGTATGGTTTAAGTTAGGCATCAAATTTATTTCTCATATAGCCAACTAACAGGCTTTTTTTTTTTACAGATCATCTTTCTCCATTGCTCTGTATGGTCTCTTTGCTTTAAATTAGGTGATCATATATATGTTGGCTGGACCTCATTTTCAAGAGAAGGAGATGTGCTGTACTCCACAATTTCACAGATATTTATTAACAGTGTAGCATTTAGAGTGATCTATTACGAGTTAAGAACTGAATTCTTCAAGATGAAGGAGCAGTGGCATTTTTATTTTGCTTTTCTATCTTGAAGTTCACTAAAATCAACTAAAAATTATATAAATATATATATGAAACATATATCACATGTTCATGTGAATACGAATAAGGAAATAAGGAACTTCGTATTTCCCCCAAATGATATTGGGTATATTTTTCCAAATTTGGGGAAACGAGTTTAAGTCTGCATAAACACTAAAAAATAACCTTGATTCAGTTAGAATTTTCCCTAAAAGTAAATGTCAGCATTCTGACAAGTCTATTGTATGAACATACTTTTTAGAAATTCCATCCAGGTCAATCACAGGACATAGGAAAGTATGGAATGTCCCATGCATGGAGACCCATGAGTGGATAAATTTTGATTTATAAATGCTTAACTTAGGTACATGAAATTCTTACAAATAGAATTAGTAAGTCGGAATAAGGCTTATTATTTTAAAAGCGGTTTTCTAGGGAGAGATTTCCCTGACTAATTCATGCTCTTTCTTTGATCTTAGGTACAGGAATACATAACCTGCAGGCTCCTGTACATGCCTGTGGATCCTCAGGGGTAAATGAGACCTGAACATTTCCTGGAAAGTGGCAGGCATTCAAAACATGTATGCTAACTTGATTGTTTTTAGCACAATAAAAATTAACATTTATTGACTCTGATTTTCTCATATGAAAACCTCATAGCAAAAACTGTCATCTCGTTTCAGAGGGATGTTCTTAGTCGCAAATGAGATAACAGATGGGACTTTTGTTTATTACTGTAAAATCCTATTCAAAGGGGTTATCATTTCTAATATTGCTTTCCCCTCTTGGCATATTCAGTTATCCAACAAGGCTGACAATTAAATAAGCAGATGATATTTACAATAGGCATACGTCTGAACATCTCTCCTACACTATCAATTGTATTTGAGAAATAGGCTTCTGAAATTTTAAAGCATTTTTCCTTCCACAGAGCTCCCCAGATTTCTCTCTCTCTTTTTTTTTCTTTAATGAAGAAAGAGGTTGATTTTTTGTGTTTCAGTGTCACCAGGTAACAGAGTGCAAAGACACAGGGGAAGGCTGGGATGGAAGTGGTGGCTATGATGCTTAATGTAATGTGTCAACTTGACGAGGTCGTGGGGTGCCCAGATATTTGGGTGAACATGATTTTTGGATGTGTCTGTGAGGTTACTTCCAGATGAGGCTAGCATTTGAGTCAGACTGAGTAAAGCTGACTGCCCTCCCTAACATGGGTGGGCAACATCCAATCCACTGAGGGCCTACAGAACAAAAAGGTGAAGGAGGGGAAAGTGTGGTCCCTCAATGTGTGTGAGCTGTGTGTGTCATGAGTCTTTTCCTGACCTCTCACTGGGATCTTGTGCCATCTGTTCTGTGGTTCTCAGGTCTTCAGATTTGGACTGAACTATATACCACTGGCTCTCCTGGATCTCCAGCTTGCAGACAACAGATCATGGAACTTTTTAGCCTCTGCAAACATCATGCAAGTCAACTCCTATATACATACACAAACACACACACGTGTGTGTGTGTTTGTATATGTTTACTGTGCTAAAACCAATTCAGCATACATATGTTGAAAGCCTACTGCTATCTAGGCAATGTTCAAACCTCCCCCACCCCCATGGAGCCATATATTTTAGCTTTATTGATTGTGGTGGGCTTCAAGGTAACAGAGCAAAACAACAACACTATTGCTCCATTATATGTGTTTGTTACTGGTTGTATTCTCTAGAGAATTCTGATTTCCACCCCAGGCTCTATGACTATATGGTATGGCTTATCCAGAAGACTAGTCCTGATATTCCAAGCTAAGCTAACACTCCACTTGCAGGCTGTTGACTTTGTTGGTGATTTATACACACAAACACACACACACAATATTACTGTCATTATTGTGTACAATTACTGTGGTTCATCTGCAGTTGTAGGTTAAGAATATACAAATATAACTTAGATATGGTTATAACTTAATAAAAATTCAGTGCACATTTACAAAAACTTCAGATAATTTTGGATAAGCCTCTGGTGTAGATAAATAAAACTCTAACGTGCAAGATTCTAGTCTAGATTACTTTAAAAAATTGCAATTTGTATGCCAAAAAAGTAGACGCTGAAGCTCATTTAAAGTCAAGGTAAATTACATCTGTTACTTCAACCGATATATCAGTCCTATCATTCTGACAGAGAGGAAAATTCAATTAGTCTGACAGAAGTTCACAAAGAATTCCTGATTACTACCTCCTCTTTTTCACATGTTCTCAAAATGATCTGTTGTTAAAATTTCCACTGAGTTTAATAATAGCACAAGTTTACCCCCTAGCAAAAAATGGTTCAAGGTCAACGGTTCTCCCACTTAAAAGAGAAACAGAGTTAAACACTCCATTGGCATTTCTCCAGTTTGCAGGCTGAAATAGTTTTGTACAAAGTGATATAATGTCAATTTTATACTGAACTACTGAATTATTTCAATTTTATAATTTCAATTTTAGTTTTTCCTGACAAATGCAGTCTTGTTCTATGAACCAAAAGTATCTGCTACTCATTTTCATTTCATCTTTGTCTTCAAACAATATAACTCTTGCATTAACTTTGTGAAAACTAGCAGAATATATATACTGCATTTCATATATTCATCTAATTGATACTGAACAAATAATTTAGGAATTATAAAACTGGAGGGGCTATCTAAAATTTGGAACTGAGACTCACACTCGAAGAAAGAAGCTTAAAAAGCAGGATATATATAATAGGAAATACTAGAACTATATAAAGAAAATCCACCCTTAAGGCATGAATGATAAAGTGAACTACACAGGCAATGTTGCGACAAACACTTTAAATCAAGGGGAGTAAGAATTTTGCTGGAAAGAGAGGATTAAAATAAACAGGAATAAATGAATACAGCAAAAATCTGTCTGAAATATAAAACACTTGAAATATGCTTTAAAGAATGAAGGAAAATAACAGAGGGAGGATAGTCTTAGTATAAAGTCAGAATAGAAAATAGAAGTTAGATGGAAATACAATGTAAGATTGTATCAACTGGAGAAGGGCACTGAAGGGTGTACCGCACACCCACATCCACAGCAAGCATATCCTATGGTAAAGGTGTACCTATCAAGCTTGCTGAGGCTCACATTACTTTACTTCTAGCCTTGTGAGTCTGCATTCCCCAGGCAAGCAACCAACCTAATCCTGGCTCCCTATGTAGACTTTTTCAAGAAAGACAATGTGGTGGTCAACTAACATTGGCTGATCTACCGGCATTATAAGTCTCAATGTAAATCAGGGATCCTCACTGTGGCTGCATATCAAACTCAGCTGGAAAGTTTTAACTATGTATTTCAGGACCATTCCAGACCAATTAAGTCAGGATTGTGTCTAAGCATTGGCATTCTCCGCGTTATTCTCATGGCACTCAGGGCTAAGAAGCCATGCCGTAATTAAACTAGCAATGTGGCTGGAACATCAGCCAGCCTCCCGTCTCTTCAGTTAGTGTGTGTTGTCTCTTCATGATCAAATTCAATACGAACTGGAAAAGTTGAGATTTTTGGATTTGCAAAGTTGAAGACTGGTCTCAACTTGCTACGTGAAGTGTGGTTTCTCTGAATCAGCAGCATGGGCACTACCTACAAGCTTTGCAGAAATTCAGAATCTCGGGGCAGCCCCAAGACCGACTGAATCAGACTTGGTATTTTAACAAGGATTTTGGTTGATTCTTTTTCCTATTCAAGTTTGAGAAGTACTGCACACTGATGTTTCTTAAAGTACAATTCTTACACCTGTGTACCTGAATGATGCTATAGACGCACATTACTAAACTTCACCCAGACTGAACACATTGTGAGCCCCTGACTCCTCTGTCACATCTTTCTATTTCATCATAAGTTTTCCAAATATTCCTGAGAGACACAGATAACTATGACCATGAACTGTTTACAAAAGATGAACTTTTTTTTTATAATTAATCAAAATAGTAAAAAAATAAAAAATACTAGAAGAGCATTAACCTCTCTTTGATGAATCCGTACCACTTAGAAGTCAGAATGACAATAAAAATAGTTACTAAAAAGGAAGAGAAAAGTATTTTTAAAAATATATTTTCCATTACAAATTTTGTCATGGAGTTACAGTTATTCATGCAGCTGGCACAGGCTCTATTTAGAAGAAAATAAACCATCTAGTATTCATATGGAATTGGTCATTTTACCACAGCATTCTGAATAATGTATGAAGGATCCAGGGAAGATTAATTTGAATGAAGGAATATCCTGAATAACTTTCACTTTTTAACTGACATCAAAACTGAAAACAATATTACTGCTAACTCATTCATTCATTTTTGTTTATGTTCTGAAGGTTGCATGGTTGGGAGTCTTTCCCAGGAAAGGATGACAGGCCTTAGAAATTACCCAGTGCACATTCATTTTTCTTTCCTCTTTGATAGATAACAATTCCTTAAATACTTTTTTTTTTTTTGGTACAGCAAGGAAATAAAAGATTCTCTCATCATTTAAGGGAAATGCTACAGGCAAAAAAAAAAAACTGGTACTAATAAGAGTTCATGATCCTGACCCAGGAAGTGCTTCAGAAAAAGAGAGCTATCACTGTAGAATGATTTGGTAACAAGCTTTGAAGATATGATTCCCCCAAACATATTGCTTGATAACAGAATAACTGTTGAGGTTGCCATACCATGACCATTTTCCAGGAGAGTTCCTACTTTAAATCACATCTTTAATGTTTGTTTGCTTTAATGGATTACAAGATGCAGCTATGAGGAGGGGTCACTGCCATTATTTGCTAGAAGTATCAGAAGAATCATGACTCTCTCCACCTTATATACTCTGGCAACCTCCCTTGTTTGAACAGGATGAAAGCGTCTGACTGCTATTTTGATCTGAATTCAGGAAACAAGGCAATGCAGCTCATGTTCTTCCTGAGTATCTCTGCTTCTGAATGTGTTTTCCTGGCAGATTTTCAATGTCTCTCTCCAATAAAAGTTAACAAATGTAAGAAAGAGAAGCCATAAATAGCTAAATATCCTACTTCAACAATATATAAGTAAAAAACAATTTATAGAGAACTAGATATCAGAATCAGAATTGTCCCAAATGGTCATTTTGTAAATATTAAAAGACACCTTACAATAAAAAAAAATAGATTTACTTTTTTTTTTTAATAATCAGACATCTAAATCCAATAGTCTGGATCATTAAAACCAGCAGGGCATCTGGCTATATTCATTCATAGATCCTAAACCACAATGAGACATTAAAATAAGTAAGAATAAACCTAGTATACTAAATAACTAATAAGAATGGGTGCTATCAAATCAAATCTTGAAGATTTCTAAATGATAACATATGTATAAGACTGGTAGAAAAAACATGTAAAATGTAAGAATTCACAGAACAGCCAAACAGTGACTTTTTCAGAAGACCTATTAACAAACCAGTACTTGAGGCAGCAAGAATTGAGGAGCAAGACTGAATGATATATATATGGAATTTAGGAGAAAAGTAACGAGAACCCAGCATACAAGACAGCAAAAGGAACACAGATGTATAGAATAGACTCAGGGCCTCTGTGGATGAGGGAAAGGGTGGGATGATATGGGAGAATGGCATTGAAACATGTTAATTATCATATGTCTAAGCAATAGCCAGCCCAGGATTGATGCTTGGGACTGGTGCAACGAGATTTCCTGGGGGGAGGGAGGAGGGAGAGGGGTTATGGAGGGGGAGCATATGTGAACCCATGGTGATATCATGTCATTGTTTGGCAAAACTAATAAAAAGAAAATGTTTAATAAAAGCTATGTAACCTGTTAAAAAAAAAAAAAAAGACTGAATGATGCACAGTGTAAGTGGGCCCATCAACAAAAAGGATGTACTTACAAGTCTAATTCCCTTGCTTTCAGAATTGCTGGTTCCAGAGTTTGAGCTAAAAATGAGAGAACAGTCCTTTAAAGCAAACCTGCCACCAGAGATTCAGACTGTGGTTGAAGACAAAAGCCAAAAGCGGGGTCATGGGCCAGGAGAGTTCTCAGTCTTTTCATGAGCCTGGGAATTCAACTACTCATAGCATATAATGCAAGAGTCCATGTGACTAATCACATGCACAGTCTACTCAGGACAGCTAGGGAGCCTGTAATTAGACATGAGATCCCCGGTTCCTGAGAGCCATTCGAGATAAATAAATACAGTCTGGCACCTAATACAGATCAATCCAGACTCTATCCTTTGTATCAATGACCCATTATGTTTAATGAGCAATCTCAAAAATTAATCATGATCATTATTTTTAAAGGCTCAACTAGAAGGTTAAATATAATAATGGCTATGACTGGAGGTAAAAAATAGAGGAAAAAAATTAAAAAACAAATAGAAAAAGATTAAGGATAAAGATCTGAAAAGTTGAATCAGGAAAGTATCTGAGAATACAAAGCAAAGGGAAAGAAAAAATACAAAAGAAATGCTGTAAGACATAGAGGATCAATTAAAAATATTAGTAACTAGCAAAATGGTAATTCCAGAACAGAGCTATGAACAAGAAGAAAAAAAGGCCAACATTAAAAAAATAAAATAATAAAATGCCAGGACATAACTAAATTAAGAACCAAATAAAGAAAAAAAAATCATATAGGAACAATAAAAAAGTTATTTCCATAGACAAAAGAATCAAATATCAAACTCATAACCTGTAAAATGAAATTTTAGGGAAGTCATAGTGCAAGTTCATAAGGCACAGGAGTGATGAATGAAAACTTCAACTCTTATGCCCAATTAACTCAGTATTTTGAATTCATGTTCATAATGTATTAAAAAATCTCAAAATGTTACAATGTATTGGCCTTGAAATTTTTTCTTGCTGATGTCTGAGAAAATAACAAAAGAAAATCCAAGATTCTAGAATACAAAAGATAAAAGAAAAGAATGCCAAGAGCTCAGGAAAATGTGTATCTATTTCAAATAATTGTTTATATTGTAGCTGTGAAATATACTGCTTTTATTACATAAGAATTAGTGAAAGAAGCATAATGGAAAAACATAACTATTTCAATTTGGAAACTAAAATTGTAAACAACTACCACAAAATCTGAAAAGTAATTAGTAGGGGAGAAGAAATAGGTAAAATTTTGCTAAGCATCTTTTCTCATTCACAAGTGAGGTTATAGATTAAATTAGATGTTATAGCAGAATATATGTTTAAACGTTTTCTGGAAAATTAGAGGTAATTTTTACAAGTCAAAATAAAACTAGAATATGATGAAATCAATAAGATCAAAATATAGCTGAAACTTTAAATATTAATTCTAACATTACAGAGAGTGAAAAAGTTGGTTTAAAGCTCAACATTCAGAAAACTAAGATCATGGCATCCGGTCCCATCACTTCATGGCAAATAGATGGGGAAACAGTGGATACAGTGACAGACTTTATTTTTCTGGGCTCCAAAATCACTGCAGATGGTGACTGCAGCCATGAAATGAAAACACGTTCACTCCTTGGAAGGAAAGTTATGACCAACCTAGACAGCATATTAAAAAGCAGAGACACTGCTTTGTCAACAAAGTTCCATCTAGTCAAGGCTATGGTTTTTCCAGTAGTCATGTATGGATGTAAGAGTTGGACTGTAAAGAAAGCTGAGTACTGAAGAACTGATGCTTTTGAACTGTGGTATTGGAGAAGACTCTTGAGAGTCCCTTGGACTGCAAGGAGATCCAACCAGTCTATCCTAAAGGAGATCAGTCCTGGGTGTTCATTGGAAGGACTGATGTTGAAGCCGAAACTCCAATACTTTGGCCACCTGATGCGAAGGGCTGACTTATTGGAAAAGACCCTGATGCGGGGAAAGATTGAGGGCAGGAGGAGAAGGGGATGACAGAGGATGAGATGGCTGGATGGCATCACTGACTCAATGGACATGAGTTTGGGTAAACTCTGGGAGTTGGTGATGGACAGGGAGGCCTGGTGTGCTGTGTTTCATGGGGTTGGAAAGACTGAGCAACTGAACTGAACATTACAGAAAGTATATACATATAACCCAAATCCAACAACCTAAAACAAAGTAACACATAAACTTGAAAATAAGAAAATTCAAAATAACATATGAGGAAAACATTTGTAGAAAGAAAGCAGAGTTGGTAATACTGATATGAAAATTAGGATTCAAAGGAATTTAATCAGTGTGAGTGAAGTGCTAGTCACTCAGTGGTGTCTGACTCTTTGCAACACCATGGACTGTAGCCCGCCAAGCTTCACTGTCTATGAAATTCTCCAGACAGGAATGCTAGAGTGGGTTGCCATTCCCTTCCCCAGGGCATCTTCCCAACCCAGGGATCAAACCCAGCTCTCCTGCATGGCAGGCAGATTCTTTGCTGTCTGAGCCACCAGGGAAGCCCTAAAGTTGTCTAAGAAGATATAACTATAAGACTTCATGTAATATTGCTTTCAAGTACAGAAGCAAAATATGAGTACAAGAAAGTTGACCAAAAAAATAATCATATTGAATAGTACAAGTGTTAATCATTAACACAACTATCTCGGGCATCCATATAAGAAGGTAAAATCCTATTTAAAGTACAAAGAATTTGAATAACAAAAATGAATGACGTTGATACATACATCGACATTATATATATATATACATTATATGTATATATATATGTGTGTAATACATATGCTATGTAGTACTTGATGTATACATATTATATAGTATATATGTATATGAGATACATATCATAATATCCAAGGGCAGAAGAAAGGGGTAAAATAAAGCATTTTTTTTTTCATGACTCCTTTTGAAAATTCACTCTGTGGGTCTCGGTTTTCCCTTGTCCTTAGATAAAATCTTAGGTAGATCTCCACCTTCTTTGGCCACTTTATGATAATATAAAGTCTTTCTGTTTCCTATAGATGGAAACACTAAAAGGGGAAAGTGTGACATAATTACTTTTCCTCTATTACCCACCTGAAGCTATTGTCTCTCTTCCCTATACTAACTCAGTAGACTGCCAAGGCTCTTTGAAGGTGGTGGGCAGAAGTAAGAAGCAGAGAGTAGCTTCCTAAAGTTATAAGCTAGAATCAATAATTCCTTAGCTTCAGTTCAGTCACTCAGCCATGTCCAATTCTTTCTGACCCCATGGACTGCAGCCTACCAGGCCTCCCTTTCCATCAGCAGCTCCTGGAGCTTGCTCAAACTAATTTCCATTGAGTCAATGTTGCCATCCAGCCATCTCATCTTCTGTCGTCCCCTTCTCCTCCCACCTTCAATCTTTTCCAGCATCAGGGTCTTTTCAAATGAGTCAGCTTTTCACATTACACAGCAAAAGTACTGGAGTTTCAGCTTCAACATCAATCCTTCCAGTGAACACCCAGGACTGATCTCCTTTAGGATGGACTGGTTGGATCTCCTTGCAGTCCAAGGGACTCTCAAGAGTCTTCTCCAACACCACAGTTCAAAAGTATCAATTCTTTGGCGCTCAGCTTTCTTTACAGTCCAACTCTCACATCCATACATTACTACTGGAAAAAAAAACCATAGCTTTGACTAGACAGACCTTTGTCAGCAAAGGAATGACTCTGCGTTTTAATATCCTGTCTAGGTTGGTCATACCTTTTCTTCCAAGGAGTAAGCATCTTTTAATTTCATGGTTGCAATCACCATCTGCAGTGATTTTGGAGCCCAAGAAAATAGAATCTGTCACTGTTTCCATTGTTTCTCCATCTATTTGCCATGAAGTGATGGGACCGGATGCCATGATCTTAGTTTTGCTAAGTGCTGAATTTCACTTTTG
Organism: Antilocapra americana; assembly: GCA_007570785.1. Classification (NCBI taxonomy): domain Eukaryota; kingdom Metazoa; phylum Chordata; class Mammalia; order Artiodactyla; family Antilocapridae; genus Antilocapra; species Antilocapra americana. Next base: position 43,424,901 of record ML660200.1, on the reverse strand, counting down.
AGTGTGCTTTGTGGGTTTTGTGAAGAGTATTCACTGCTTAGAATCTGCCTCTGAAATCTGGTGCACTTTTCGGCTGCCTGCTTAGGATGACCTCTCCCCACTCACAATTCAGATTTTGGTTCCCAACAGTCTACACCTAGCCAAGCCTTCAGAATTCCACCAAATCTTCAGGTTTCACTCTTAGAAATAATCCCAATGAGACAACCCCAGGAAACTCTCTGTGTATATCCATAGGAAACAAGCATTTCTTAATCGATCTTTGAGAAAGCAGTTATTCTCCAGGGCTGCCACAGCCAATTTCCAGTTGTTGCAATTTGGTTCTCTCAGGCATATCAGGCACTAATTGATATGCACTGTTTGAACCTCCAGAGATAACACTACACTTCCTCAGGTTTCTTTGAAACTTCCATCAATCTACTAGAGACTGGAGGAAATGCACCTCCCTTTCTTAGTCATGTCGTATGTAGGGTTATGCCACAGCACTGCAACAACTTTTTACAAAGAAACTCTCTCTCCAATCTTCAACTCCTTACCTATCCTCTTTTATAGCTAGGGGCTGAGAATCCGCTTTGCAAGGCATGTGTAGGTGGTCTAACACCTTACTTCAGAACATGGCAGAAGCTTCACCTACTGTTTTCTATCTGTCATTTTGATTCACTAGAAACTAAACTCACATCTCATTTAACATCTTGTTACACAAGAGGTTGGCCTTGGGGGTATCAGGTCTACCCACACAGACTATAATTTTCCAGTGTCTATCACAGATCAGACATCAGCAATGAAGATGTGAATTTCTTCGGCTCAGGTCATGTAAACTATTTCCTATGAGAGTCAAACAAATCTGGGACAATGGTGGCATATGCTACTCTTAAAGAAAGAACAGCTGAGTATTTGATATTTAACTGTGGTCTAGAAGGCTGAGTGCCAAAGAATTGATGCTTTCAAATTGTGGTGCTAGAGAAGACTCTTGAGAGTACCTTGGACTGCAAAGAAATCAAACCAGTAAGTCCTAAAGGAAATCAACCCTGAATATTCCTCAGAAGAACTGATGCTGAAGCTGAAACTCCAATACTTTGTTCACTTGATATGAAGAACCAGTTCATTGGAAAAAACCCTGATGCTGGCAAAGATTGAGGGCAGTAGGAAAAGAGGGAGACAAAGGATGAGATGGTTGGATGGCAACACTAACTCAATGCACATGAGTTTAAGCAAACTCCGGGAGAGAGTGAAGGACAGGGAAGCCTGGCATGCTGCAGTCCACAGGGTCATAAAGAGTCAAACACAACTTAGCAACTGAACAAAAACCAAGATATATTGACACTGGGAAAATCTCCATTGCCTCCATTACTTCAGGCAATAAAGAGAAAAGCAAAAATTCTTTCAGCACATGGATCAAGACTACTTCCAAGCCTTAAAATATAAGCTGAGTAGTAAATTCATAAACAAGGTGTGATCTCAGTTAAAGGTCAGAGGATACAATTAGCCTTACTCCATGAGTATCTCCTTGATGAATATCATTTTGAATATGTGATTAGGAACAGAAATTTTAAAACTAAACTAGGCAGTGATTCCTCTCCCCTCCCAAACTGGAGAAATTATCAGATCTAAATGGAAAACTTGTGCCTGCTGCTTCCAGCAGAATGTTCAACCCATTGTCTTCTTAACATGAAGACTGTTCAAACAGGAAGCACTGGAATTAAGTGTTCAGAGCTCTTTGTGTTTAACTAGAGAATATATCTGTAGTGGCTAAACACTTCGCCCAACTTATCCCACTCAAGATTAGGAGGCACAAACAAATGCTCATTTATCCTAGCAGACTATAAGACAGCTCCTGACTCAGGGGAAGATTTCTAGAACCCTGTGGTGTGGAATGTGCTCCACCTAGTGGTAGTTCAAAAATCTAGAACCTTCCATCCCTTAACAAGAGAGCCTTTCAAGAAGAGGAATTTAATGAAAATCCACTAAATAGATCAGGGCTACAATATAGACTGCTGTTCCATAATGCTACCAGGGCAATGACACTGTTTTTCTTTTTTTCACACTGGGAAACATACCTCAGTTGCCATTATCTCTGTATTTAGCGTGAGTGATAAGAGATTATATCTAGAAGCCAGGATGCAGTTAACTGTAGGGACAAATTTCAGGTATCAAATACAAATTTCTAAGTATCAAGATAAGAGCTAGGCTACTCAACAACAGTACCAAACTAGAGTGAATGTTTCTGAATCAGGGACTGAAGGATAAGAGCAAAATGGGTGACTCTTAGAAGCCCACACCATGTCTAATACGGTGGTGCAGATTTTACCTGTATATAAGGTGAGAGATGAAAGTGGGTTGTATTCATTAACCAACTATTTATTGAGTAAAGGCGCTGTTCTAGGACCTTGGGACACAGCAATGCAGTTTATGTTTCAGTGGAGGGAGACAGATATTGAGTAAATATATTAAATACATAATACATATGAAAGTTATAATCTATATACTAATACAAAAATGTAGATTATACATAAATACACAGTGTTCTGAGTGATTTTTAAGAAAAATGAAGTAAATTAAATCCAACTAAGGGAATGGTTAGGGGTTATTTTTATTTGGTTGGTCCAAGAAAGATCCCTGAATAAGGACACAGATTAATGGAGACCTGGAAGTAAAGAGAGAACAGGTCATATACACGTCTGTGGAAGAGGGTAGTAGAGAAGGGAAGGCACATGCAAAGCATGTGCCTGGGGTAAGACTATTCTTGATGGGTGGAAGGAAGGGCAAGGAGGCAACCTGAGTGGAACAGTAAGCAGAAGGAGAAAAGAAACAAGGAGTGGCCAGAGGCCAGATGGTGTAAGGAATTTCAGGCTTTGGTTGAGCACTGAATTTTGAGTGAGTTGAAGGTTTCGAGTAGAGAAGTCACAGGAGTCATTTCCTAAAGGATTGTTCTAACTATGTAGAATACAGAGAGGCAAGGGTTGGGTACAGAGATTAGTTTAAGTGTTATTGTAGTAGTCACAATGGGACATCATGGTACTTGAAATGAGTGTGAGTATGTGTGTGTATAGAGATGGAGAGAAACGGAGACCAAGGCAGAAAGACAGAACAATCCGTACCCATCAGAGACTACATAGTATTTTTCAAGGAATTATGAAACCTTTTTAAAAATGAATCATTTATTAGGATACCAATTAGAACTCAACCAATTCTAACAAGTAGAATAGACACAGGCAGCATCTTTCAATCACAATGAAGCTACACTCAGTAGACTACAGTGATAAACTAGAACACAAATCTAACTCACTGGAAAATCTTTAAAGTCCTTTGAATGACTTTTTGCTTATAGCCTGACAGTCTTATTAAACCAGGATCAATCTGTAGCCAGTCTTCTTGGCTGCCCAGGCATATAGGAAAACTGAGAGGCTTACATTTCTCAGATATACATCTCAGAATAATTTTTCTCCAAGTTCAGGGCTTCTTGTGGTTTCTCCCCACCCTATCTCCAGCAATTTTTAAAATTATACATCTTTAACTGCAAGCATGTATTTTTAAAATGTATGTCTCTTGGTAAAGCTTCTCCTGCTTCTTTCCTATTGTGTTACTCCAAGTCTGACTTGTCCTGTGCATACAAAGGCTGGAGTTCACTGAAGGCCCCTTCCCTGTGACTACATAACAGGCTACTGTCCAGTGTGAATCTGCTCAGATTAATTTTTAAAGGATAAACAACTATCAACCAAGGCCTTTCCACGATGACTGCAGACATAATTTTTCAGTCATGTGTTCTCTGTGTGAATACAGGTTATTTCTCTCACTGACATCTTTCCTACATCCACTATATTTACTTTTTCCTAGTATGAGTTCTCTGGTGTCTGCTACACTCTCTGGAATAAGACACTTCCATATTCATTGATAGGGTTTCTCTCCAGAGTACAGTTTGTGGTGTTGATAGGAGCAGAGTATGCAGTCAAGGCTTTCCCACAGAGAGACCTGTATGGTTTTCCTCAGCATGAATTCACTTTAGGCATTTGAAAGATGAAAAATTACGGAAAGCTCTATCATGTTGCTCACAGACGTAAGCTTTCTCTCCCATGTGAGTTCTCTTTACCAGGAGAGGGAACTGTCTTGGGGAACACCCAATAATTCACGCTGGGAAGCAACTGAGTGAAGTAAATGTTGAATATCTAGTATTCAGAGAGCAACACTTGTAAAACATGTGAGGATTCATGTCATGAATGAAGGGTATAAAACAGTATGTCATGAATGAAGGGATGTCTTTAATGATCATTTGACCTTTGGAGGTTGATGGTTTAGTCACTCAGTTGTGTCCAACTCTTGCAACCCCATGGGCTGTGGTCTGCCAGGCTCCTCTGTCCATGGAATTTTCCAGGCAAGAATACTGGAGTGGGTTGCCACGTCCTTCTCTAGGGCATCTTCCCAACCCATGGATAGAACTCGGGTCTCTTGCATTGCAGATGATCTCTTGTATTGCAGGTGGATTCTTTACCAATTGAGCCATTAGAGAAGACCCCAATCAACATTAAAGATCTCACATTAGGGATATCAATTCTAAAGGAAAAGGAGAAAAGTACAGCTGGAGTTCATATCAGGATATTCATATTGGGAAGATACACAATCAAGAACTCTTTAGCACCCAAGTGAGCAAAAGCATTAGACTTTTGCTGGATGACCTATTATAGAAAATATGAACATAGCATAAAGATATAGTACTCTCAAAAAAAGTTGCATTCAGAATTTGGCAACAAGTAATAAACAACTAGATAAATCTTCTTCAGTATATTTGTATTTGCAATTAAAATTAAGAAAAAGTTATTGAAAGAACTAAAAGGAAGGTACATCTTTCTACAAACTTGTTTTCAGTTTCTTAAATTTTGCTTTCCTAACTATACACTTAAAGCACTAAAGCATTAAAGAAGTATTGTTTGATAGTGTGTTGATCACCCACTATCAAAGTAAAAATTAATTTAAAGTGGTTTTACTGAAATCATCTAAGATTAAAGACTCATACATTATCCATCTTTGCTTTTAAGAATTAGTCACAATGTTTCCATTCTATTTTATAATGTAGACTTGTAATTTTAAGACTTACTCTTATTTTCATTACCAGTTCTAAACCACAACATTTCCATTTTAAGAGTCTTTATTTTCACAGATTTTGTTGTTTGCTTACATTTAAGGAAAGGTACAAGGATGAAACATTTTTTAATCTCATAGACAAATAAGTGACTAGTTGAATAAATTTAGAACTTAATTAGAATTTAGAATCACAGTGTTTTCTCTTAAACTCTGTAGAATAGAAAAATAAATATTGCTTCAATGAATTAAGTATAAGGAAAAAGAATGGGAGGAGATATTTACAGATTAAATTACATTTTAAAGATTTATTAACCAAACAATTTATAAATGCAAATCCTATCCCAAATAGGATCCTGATTTGAATAAATCAAAAGTCAATGTATAAAGTTGGGGATAACTGATACACTGATTGGCTATTGAATGATATTACAGAAATACAATTTTTTTAGGTAGAGTAATGGACTGTAGTTAAGCTTTCAAAAAAGAGACTTTGTATTTTAGAGACAGACATATGTTGAAATATTTATGAAAGAAGTGATATGGTATCTTAGAACTGTTTCTAAGATCAGAGAGATGGTGGATGGAGATATGAATGAAACCAAGTGGGAAATGAGTTGATAAGTATTGAACTGGGGAATGAGTACATATGGGTTTATTATACAAATTTCCTCTAGTTTTGTATGTATTTGAAAGTTTCCATAATAGAACAAGAATGGGGAAAGGGCTAACTATAATTTATTCTTTTCTATAGCTGTGGAATAAAGATCTAAAAATACAGTTTCTTTGTCAAGAAAGGTGTTTTTTATTCACTATTTTCAGCCAGAATGCTTGTTGAATTTCTTTTCCTTAAATTCCAATATCCTTACTATTTCCACATCTTTATCTTTTAAAATTAACTCTATGAATTCTGTTAAATATTAAATTATATCTTTACCTATTAAATGGTTTCTTCTACTATGTGTTTTAACATCATTTTAATATGTTTTATTTCTCTACCAATTCTGTTGTTTTCCACATCACTTACCTTTTTATCTGCTCAGTTAAATGTTTGTTATTATTATTATATCTATTCTGAGCTCCATAATATTTTTTCAGTTTCCTCTTGTATACTTTCTGCTCTTAATTGGTTTTAAAACATTTAAAATTTTTCCATAACTTTATAACTTTACATTCATTTATTACTGATCTCTCTTCAAACTTCGATTTGCCACTTGGATAGCTCCATTTTCTATAACTTCTTTTCTTTTACTTTTTATCTCACTTCTTATATAGTCTATGATTTCCTTTTCTGTCAAAAAGGACAGAGCAAGTAGAATCTGAAATTTCTTGCTCCATCTATAAAATATTTTTTAAGAAAATATGTTTAAGAAAATATATTTCAAATGCCAATAGGCATTTGAAAAGATGCTCATCACTGCTAATTATTAGAGAAATGCAAATCACAACCACAATGATGTACCACATCACACCAGTCAGAAAGGCCATCATTAAAAAGTCTACAAATAATAAACCCTGGAGAGGATGTGGTGGAGAAGGCAATGGCACCCCACTCCAGTACTCTTGCCTGGAAAATCTCATGGACGGGGGAGCCTGGTGGGCTGCAGTCCATGGGGTCGCGAAGGGTTGGACACGACTGAATGGCTTTACTTTCACTCTTCACTTTCATGCACTGGAGAAGGAAATGGCAACCCACTGCAGTGTTCTTGCCTGGAGAATCCCAGGGACCAGGGTGCCTGGTGGGCTGCCGTCTGTGGGGCTGCACAGAGTTGGACACGACTGAAGTGACTTAGCAGTAGCAGGAGAGGATGTGGGGAAAAGGGATCCCTCTTACACCACTGGGAATGTAAACCGGCGCAGCCACTATGGACGACAGTATGGAGGTTCCCCAAAACACTAAAAATAGAGTTACCGTATGATCCAGCAATCTCACTCCTAGGCACATATCCAGACAAAACTATAATTCAAAAAGATATATACATCGCTATGTTCATAACAGGGCCATTTACAACAGCCAAGGCATAGAAGCAACCTAAGTGTCCATCAACAGATGAATGGATAAAGAAGATGTGGTATGGATTAATATATATATACAATAAAATAGCACTCAGATGTAAAAATGAATGAAACAATGCTACTTTCAGCAACATGGATGGACGTAGAGATTATCATACTAAGTAAACGAGAAACAGAAAGACAAATACCATATGATATCACTTATATGTGGAATATAAAAAACAACACAAATGAACATATCTACAAAACAGAAGCAGACTCACAGACACGACCAAGGGGATAGAGAGGTGGGGGAGGGAAGGATTGGGAGTATGGCACTAGTAGATGCAAACTATTATATATAGGATGGATAAACCACAAGGTCCTACTGTATAGCATAGGGATATTCGATATCAATGTTCACAGTTAATGTGATTTAAGCCACAATGGAAAAGAATATGAAAAACAAACTGATACATATTTTAACCGAATCACTTTATCATATAGCAGAAATTAACACAACACTGCAAATCAACTATACCTTAACAAAAGTTAAAAAAAATTAAGTCAGCAGATTAACAATAACAGAAAGAATATGGTTTTGGATGCTTTGAGGATCTTTATTCATAACTGCCAAAACTTGGAAGCAATCAAGATGAACTTCAACAGGTGAATGGATTAATCCGTGGTACATCTAGATCATGAAATGTTATGCAGCACTAAAGAAAATGAGCTATCAAGTCACAGACACGGAGAAAACTTAAACACACATTACTAAGTGGAAAAGCCAATCTAAAAGGGCTACAAACTATGTGATTCCAACTTGAAAAAGCAAAACTATGAAACTAAAGAAAAAGATCAGTGATTGCCAGAGGCTGAAGAAGAGGAGGAGGATGAACAGGCAGGAGTGGAGGATTTTTAGGGTAGTTAAAATCCTCTGGTGCATGTCATACATTACTCCAAACCCACAGAATGCACAACACCAAGACTGAACTGGGACGAATTAATGAACTGCATACTTAGGGTGATAATGATGTGAAAGTGTAGGGCTTCCCAGGTGGCACTAGTGGTAAAGAATCCTTTTGTGCCAATGCAGGAGATACAAGGGATTGCTGGTTCGATCCCTGGGTTGGGAAGATCCCCTGGGGAAGGAAATGGTAACCCACTCCAGTTTTCTTGCCTGAAAAATTCCAGGGACAGAGGGGCCTGATGGGAAAACGGTCCATGGGGGTCACAAAAGAGTTGAACACGACTGAGCGCACACACGCAAGGCGTTAAGTGTAGACTCATGGGTTGGGAACCAATGACTCCAGTGCAGGGCGTGGATAATGGGGGAGTTTATGTATGTCGTAGGGCAGGGCAACTATGGGAAATCTTCACCTTCTGTTCAATTTTGCTGCTCTAAAAATAAAGTCTATTTCTTAAAAAATGATTTCCCTCTGCCTCTCGAATACTTTGCTTTATTATATCATTTTTTCATAAGCCCCTTTGAATCTCTTTTTTTCATTTTTCAAAAGTGGCAAGGCTCTCAATGCCTGGCACTTCCCCACAAAGCTACAGGCTTTCTCATTTTCCACTTGCATACAGTAAGAGAAATTCTTTTAAAGCTCTGTTCAGAGGGCTTACTGCTCATACATAGATATCCATGTGTAACAATAGTGGGGCCACTAAGGCTGTCGATGATCCCAGCAGAACAATTTTACCTCTGCCTGCTTTCCTCTCTGTTTGCAGAAGTTTCTGGGTCAGGAGTTAGATTGGGTGATACCCAGCTTTCTTCCAAGTGCAGCAACAGTTGTCTTTCTTTGGACCAATCTCACTAACTTCCCAGTCAACAGAACCTCCGATTCAGTATCAAGATACTATGGTTCCAGATCCATAGTTCCTGGCATCCCAATTCAGTTTCATCACGGAAGTCACTGAAGTGCTCAACCAAAATCACAGCTGTCATCATTACTGCACATTTTCTGTTCCCTTTACTTTTTTGATTTCCCAGGTATCACACCACTACAACTCACAGGATTTCTGCTCATCATATGACAGTCCATGGAGTTGCAAAGAGTCAGACACGACTGAGCACACATACACACAGCATGACTCATGAGGGTCCTCTGGGAGTTGCTAGGTCAGTCTCTACGTTCACTCTCGAAGTGCAAAAAGGCTTATATCTGCATACTTCCTATATGACAATCCATCTCTTCTGGACCAGTGACTTATAAGTAATTCCTTCTTTATCCACGCCGCATCTACCGTGATTCTAGCAGAAAGTATTTCAAGTCAGTGGCAGACTTACAGCTTCTTCTCTAGCTTCCATGGTTGTTGCAAATTTCCCCCTATTATTATATTCCCTAGAAATTTTTCTTAGCATAGGAAGTACTCCTTTCCTAAAAATTCTCTAGCCATCATCTTTTCTGAAGAGATTGACCAAATTTCATACGATAATTCTGAATTGCCTGAAACAGCAGTGTGCTTTGTCTGTCTTCTCTTAACAGGTACCCAAATGACTTTAAACTGCTTCTGGTTTATCTGGAGACCCTTACCTCCAACATGGGCTTCCCTGGTGGCTCAGCTGGTAAAGAATCCACCTGCAATGTGGGAGACCTGGGTTCAATCCCTGGTTTGGGAAGATCCCCTGGAGAAGGGCATGGAAACCCACTCCAGTATGCTTGCCTGGGAAATCTCATGAACAGAGGAGTCTGGTGGGCTACAGTCCATGGGATCGCAAAGAATCAGACACGACTAAGTGACTTTCACTTTTACCTCTAACTCATAAACAGAAAGTTGTCAATGGTGTATTTTTATCACCTCAAAAAGGAGAAGTCTCAATAAACAACAGAACATGAGGTCTGACTACTGTCAAGACAAATGATTTAAGGACTGATATCCTACAAGCAAAAATCTCTGTGAAGGAGACACTCTCAAATAATTGCTCTGCAATCATAACATCTTACAGGCTAACCCACTTGGCTGCTCAGAGATGCATTTTTGCAATTTAATTAGTCCTGTTGAATTCATCAAAAAGTTATATTATTTTAAAATAAAAACTCTCAAGGGTCCATTAATGAAATTTTTCTGTGGTAGGTGTTAGGTAATATCATAATGAAATTTTACTAGGTTACAGTTATTAGAGAAATGCTCCGTGGAAAATAATCAAGGAGTGGGGGCTTTATTTTCTTACTAAGTGCCGTTCTCTGAGGAAAGTATTTATCCCTGACGATTTTCTCCCTCAACATCTGCTATGTGAAGGTGAGACGATTCTCTCTTCAACCGTAACTCTTTCGATCTCACTTTAGATAATTAATTATGCTAGCCACTCAACTGACCATCAAGCACATGGATTTTCTCCAGGCAGTAGCACAATGAATGACAGTTTCATTTGAAAGAATTCTCTGCTGTCCAAATATTACCAGCATTTCAGTGGTAATGGCACATGGCAGGATGTCTGAAGGATAAGCAATGCATTAAGTCCTCTAATACCCTAAATTTTATCCTTGCTTTAGTTAGATCCTCAAAAAGCTGCACGTTTGCTCAACTTTCCTTCAGATCCCCACTTAAGTGCCTCCTCTGAATTATAATCTGGTGACATGTCATCACTTTGCTCTGAGGAAAAGAGTAATACTATTAAAAGCAACAATGATAATGCTGATACTGATATTATTCTTCCTGAAGCTGGCTATTCCCATAATCTTCCCCCAATTCCTTTCTGACCTTAGCCAGTTAGTGTCAATTCCATCCGTTCATCAGCTCAGACCAAAAGCTCTGAAGCCTTCACTGCCTCCTCTTTTCCTCTGATATTCCACATGCAATCCTTCATATCTTTGTTGCCTCCCACTTCAAAAGGTTATAAAAGTCTCTACTTTTCACCACCTCCACTGCTTCCATCCTGATGCAAGCCTCTATTGCTACTCCCTCACCTGGCTAGGTCCAAAAGCCTCCTGATAGAGGAATCAGATGACTCTATTCAAAGGTAAGTTAGATTATATCCATCTTCGATTTGGACTCTCCAGTAGCCTCATCACATTCAGAAGGCAGCAGGGGTTGCAAGTCCCAAGGACACTGGTTCCTCATTAGCTCCCTGACTGCTGTCGTTGTTTAAATTGCTCAGTCGTGTCCAACTCTTCGTGACCCCATGGACTGCAGCACGCCAGGCTTCCAGGTCCTTCACATTTCCCAGTCAGTATCTTCTCCTCATTGCTTTGTTTCTCCCAACCGGTTTCCTTGTTCCTCAAACACTCATGAACAGCCATCTGCTCTCCCTGCCTGGCCTGCCCTCCTCCAGATACACTCATGCCTTCTCTCCAACTCTTCCAGGGAGGCGACTCCAACTATATTATTTAGAACTGAGACAACCCACACTCACTGTTGGCATTATTTAACCTCATTCCTATTTTATCCACAGATTTATGGTTTCCTATCATACTATTCATTTTACTTAATACTTTGATCATTGCCTGCCTCCTCCTAGTGTAATTCAAGCTCTCTGAAGGCAGGGATTTTGATCTGCATCTCCATTGTTTAGAATGGTACCTTACAAAGAGCAAGCATTAAATAAAGACAATGCTTCAATACATATGATAAATGATTATGAAAAAAAAAAGATTACAGGCTAATATTAATCATCTTTTTGTATTGTCCAGGCATCATCTTTATAGGAATTATTTATGTTCACAATTTTATGAAGTCAGTGATTTTTCCCTCCATGGGAGGAAACTGAGACTGTCCACAGGAAAATTTAACTGAGGTCACATAGGCGTCAATGGCAGAGCTGAACGCCAAACCCAGTGTCTTTGTCCTTTAAGTCTCGACTTTCAAATCACAACACTGTACTTGTTTTCATCAGAAACTCATTTGATACTTATGTGTGTGTTTTAAGCAGAGAAAACTGTTCACTACTTTGAGAACGTTTCTCCTTAATGTATATCAATAGAAGAAATTTCTCTCAGATTTCAAGAATAGACAAACTATGTTTCTCAACATAGTTGGCTCATTTTTTTTCTTTTGGACACTATTAATTATGTAAATGTTTTTGTTTCCATCTGGGTTGTTCATTAGGAAACTCAGAAAGAAAATATAAGCTAAGTTTTACCATGCAACGTTGGATGCTAATCTTAACCATGGCTTTATATTACATTCGCAAAAGTCCCCATTCCCAAACACGTTTCAACTTCCCTTATTATGTATTTTACCTTTGTTCTATATGGTGTTTATGTAAACATCCCATACCCTTTAGGATGAAATGGCATGAAGATACATATATCTATTTAGAAATCAAGGAGTTGTGTTCTGGGTTGGGAAGATCCCCTGAAGGAGGAAACAGCAACCCACTCCAGTATTCTTGCCTAGCAAATTCCATGGACAGAGGAGCCTGGTGGGTTACAGTCCATGAGGTCACAAAAGAGTTGGACATGACTTAGCAACTAAAAAACAAATAAACAACAACAAACATATCCTTAAAAGAACATAAAGGTGTCTGTGGAAGACAGCAAAGAAAGACAGGAGGCTTTTGTGGATGGAAAGGAAAGGATGGGGGAACCAGAGAGACCCAGAACAGCAGAGATGGACCCTACCTCTGCTAGCAACTCTGAAAAGTAGCCCTTGTGAGGCTATGGGGAGCACCCATAGGCTAGATCTTAGGCAGCTGCAGAGAGAACACCAGGGTCTCCAGGTGTGCCCATAAGTGGAGAAGAACTGAGGGATTATGCAGCAGGGGCAATGGAGTTTCCCCAAAGCCACCTATTTAGACAATGATCTGAAAAAACACGGCCACAGCACTCTGAAAGACAACAGAGCTGTGTGATCATCCTAGGGAAAAGTCAGAATGATGGAAGCATAGAGGCTAAATTTTCCACCAGATCCTGAGGGTCTGGGGTCAGAAACTGAGTTAAGTGAGAGAAAATAAATTTTTTCAAAGTGACATCTTTGCAAACCTTAGTCTGTGGACCTAAACATAATAAGCTACTTCCACTTCTTTTCGGAACGAGGCACAGTCGAACTAAACAACCAACCCAATGAGAAATAAATAAATAAACCAAGAAGAAAATATGAAAATAAAGTGATATGAATTATAGATAAAGAATTTGGAGTTAGAATGGTATCATGTTCAAGGTTTGAAGTATAATATCTCTAAATGATATTTAAATGATCTTGCTGTTGAGTACCCTGAAGGCTGAATTAAAATCTGTTCTGTCAAACTTCTCTTGTCTACAAGATCTACAGTTTTGTTATATAACTTAATGCAGGAACAACCAATAATTTTTCCAGTTTTATTGGGAAATAATTGATATGCATCAGTGTATAATTTAAGGCACGCAGCATGACTGTTGATTTACACACGTAGCGAAACGAATGCAACAGGCTCAACTAACAATCATCTTTCTACATAGATACAACAAAAAGAAAAGAAAGGAAAAAGGGGAGGGCTCACAACTTTTTCTTGTGATGAGAATTTCTCGGATTTACTCTCTTAAAACTTTTCCTATATATAAAATGCCAGTGTTGGCTACAGTCACATCACAAGCTACATCCCAACTACTTATACCTTTTGACCACATTTTTCCAACTCTCCCTTACCCCATCCTCTAGTAACTGCAAGTCTATCTTTTTTCTATGAATTTGGTTTCCTTTTTTTTTTAGATTCCATGTATAAGTGAGACAGTATATATCTTTCTCTGATTTATTTACTTAGCATAATGCCTTCAAGGTCCATCTATGTTGCTGCAAATGGAAGGATTTCCACATATTTTATACTAAATAATATTCTTGTGTATGTGTGTGTGTGTATACATGTACACCACATCTTTATCCATTCACCTACTTAGAGACACTTAAGTTGTTTCCATGTTTTGGCTATTCTAAACAATGCTGCTATAAACATGAGGGTATATGTTATCTTTTTTGAAAAGATATCTCTTCAAGTTAATGTTTTCACTTTCTTTGGATACATGCCCAGAAGTGGAATTACTGAATCATATTCTGGTTCTATTTTTAACTTTTGAGGATCCTCCACTGCTTTTCCATAATGGCTATACCAATCACAATTCCACCAACAGTGCATAATGGTTCCCTTTCCCCCACATCCATGCCAACATCTGTTATCTCCTAACCTTTGTGATGGTGGACAATCTGAAGTAATATCTCATTGTAGGTTTAATTTGCATATCCCCAATGACTGGTAATATTCAGCATCTTTTCATACATCTGTTGGCCTTCTGTATAGCTCCTTTGGAGAAATGTCTATTCAGACCCTTTGCCCACTGCTACTACTATTTTGCTACTGAATTCTTTATATATTCATCCTTTATCAAATACATGGCTTGCAATTTTTTTTTCTAATCCTATAGGCTTTCTTTCACTTTGTTGATTATTTCTTTGCTGTGTAAAAGCTTTTCAGTTTGATAAACTCCAATTTGCTTATTTTAAATTTTGTTACTTGTGCCTTGAGTGTCATATCCAAAACAATATTAGATCCCAGACCCGTGTCAAGGAGATTTATTTCTTATACCATTACTGTTACTGTTTACATTTTTATATTTTTCTGATGTTAATTAGTGTTCTTTCACTCCCACACAAACAGCCCCCTTCAGCATTTCTCATTAAGTAGGTCTGGTGGTAATAAACTCCCTCAGTTTTTGTTTGTTCAAGCAAGTCTTTGTCCTCCTCCATTTCTGAAGGGTAGCTTTACCATGTATAGAATTCTTGGCTTAAATTATCTTCTTTCAATATTTTGAGTACGTCATACCATTCTCTCTTTACCTGAAAACTTTCTGTTGAGAAATCTGCCCATAGTCTTATGGGGACTCCTGTATATATAACTGCTCTCTTTTTCCTTACCACTCTTAAAATTGCCTTTGACTTTTGAATTAATATTAAAGGGTCTCAGTGCAGCTGTATTCAGGTTGAAACTATTTGGGGTTTTTTGAGCCTTATGGATCTGGATGTCCATTTCTCTCTCCAGGTTTGGGATGTTTTCAGCCATTGTTGCCTTAAATATACTTTCTGTTCCTTTCTATTCTCCTTCCAGAATTCCTATAATGTAATTATGTTTTTTATTTCCATTGTGTCTCAAAACCCCCTTAGGCTGTTTTCACTCTTTTTCATTCTTTTTTCTTTTTGCTCTTCTAATGAAATAATTTCCAATGTCCTATTGTCCAGGTTTGATCTGCAAGGAGGTCAAACCAGTCAATCCTAAAGGAAATCAACCCTGAATACTCATTAAAAGGAATGATGCTGAAGCTACAATACTTTGGTCACTCGATGCAAAGAGCCAATTCATTAGAAAAGACCTTGATGATGGGAAAGATTGAAGGCAGGATGAGAAGGGGACAACAGAGGACGAGATAGCTGGATGGCATCACCAACTCAATGGACATGAGTTTGACCAAGCTCCAGGAAATGGTGAAGGACAGGGAAGCCTGGCGTGCTGCAGTCCATGGGTTCGCAGAGACGGACATGACTGAGCAACTGAACGACAATCTTCCAGGTGGCTGATTTTTTTCTTCTGCATAGTCTAGTCTATTTTTGAAACTATTAACCACTCAGTTCAGTTATTGCATGTGCAACTCTTGAATCTTTTTTTTTTTTGGATGGTTGCCATTTCCCTGCTGAACTTCTATTTTCATCTTTCATTGTTGTCCTACTTCCCTTTCACTGTCTCTCTGTTTTCTTGTAGTTTGCTAAACTTTTTAAAGAGGATTATTCTGAATTATTTGTCTAACATCTCCTAGATCTCCACTTCTTTGGGGTCATGACTGCATCTTTATTCGTTTTCTTTGGTGCTGTCATGTTTACTTGATTTTTCATGAACCTTGTTCCTTCCATCAGTATGTGCACATTTGAAGATCAGTCTCCTCTTTCAAGGTTTTCTTTGGCAGAAACAACTCTTAACCAGTCAGCTCAGTTTGGGTTTCTGGGTGAGTCTGTTGATAATATCCTTGGGTGGGGGGGAGGGGCTGCTGTTAACATTATGGTCTATTTTTTTGATGAGGCAACTGTTCAAGTTCTAAGGACAGGGAAAGGTGGGGGAGGGTGCCACTGGATCAGAACAGTTTGACAGGACTGTTGGCATGGCTGCCTATCCAAGTAAGGCTGAAGATGGTTTCTTCATTTGTCTGGATTCTCTGGTCAGGCTTACTACATGGTTTGGACTGGGTACTACATTCAGTAGGAGGTGGAGTTCGGAATTAGTTTGCTTGCCCTGGCAGGACAGCACTTCAGGACACAGTGCCTGCATAGCTCATCATTTGGGAACTTGTATCCAGCCAGAGTGTGCACTGAATCCCTGATCAGACGTGGCCACTGATTTTGCTCTGCAGACAAGGGAAGTCACAAGCTATGCTCTCTCCTCAAATGCCACTCTACAGAGGACTGCTGAAGGGCCTGTGCAGCTTTGGTCAGTTTCCCAGGTTGGACACACTATGGCTTAAATTCTGTGGTGAGCATGGCTATGAATTGGATTCCTTGTCCAGAGGGAGAAGTAGCCTAAAGCTGGAAAATTTTGCTGTCTTAACTCAAGCTGACCCACACCTCAAGTTTCCTGCTTAAACAGAGGCCCTGGTTTTACTCTGCCAACTATCAGCTCTGCCTACCCCTCTCTTGGCTCACCCACTGCTGGGCTGAACAGTTTCCAGGAGCTATTGTCTGCCTTTCTGGTCAGATGGAGCCAAAAGTCACTCTTCACAGTAAATGGGTTAAGTCACAGTTTCCTTACCAAGATGTATGGGCAGAAGTGTCGGGACAGGCTCTCCAAGCTACTACCAATTTCTCAAGCTCTGCAGCTGGGAGTGGCCAAAGTCTATCCTCAGCCTTGGCCATGAATTAATGGCCAAGCATAGGAACATTCCTCACCAAGGACATGCAATACTGGTTCTGCTCTGGGGGTGATCAGCTCTGCTCGCTTGCTCACTCATCCTACTATTCAAGCACCCATGGGCTGTGAAGCTTATAGGATTTGTTGTCAACCCTGCTGTTTAGATGTGGAAACACTCTCCACAGTGGGTGGTTTTGTGAGGAGCTGGGGTAAGAGCGGGAGGAGTGGTTCTCGTCTACTCTCAATTCCCCACACAGGCTTTTCACAACCAATAATTTAATGTGAAATATTTTATTAGTTTAAGTCTTTGGTAAATAGTTGTTACTATTATTAATTATGTATTTTCATGTCTATATTCTGAATTTTCAAACATGATCACAGGCACTATTTCCCTTCATTTGTTAATGCAAAAAAACTTTAATCGTGGTTATAGCACATGGGGAACTAAATGATGATCACATCATGTTCTAAGTTAAAGTACATTTTACCATTAAAATAATCACATAAATTGCCTCTTGTATGTATAGAATAAACATCTTGCAAACTCAAGACAGCCTCTAGGGCCTTTCCAACTCCACTTCCAGTGTAATTCTGAGATATTACATCTAAAATCTGGAGCAATTCCATTAAGCAGGAAGAGAACACTCCCAGAATGGAGGGTCACAAATAATATCTGCTTTTCCCACTGTCTCCCCCCTGCCCAAGGACAATCTGCTTTTGTTCCTTGTTTCTCTTAGGGATGTGGGATTGGAAAATGTAGCTATCATGGTACTGTCTTTTTTATCAGTGTCTCAAAAAGAAATTGAGCTTCATTGTCTTATCTAGTACTTCTGAAATGCCCTATATTGATTTCCAGTTTACAAAAAGTATTGGCAAAAATAGTCTTTTAGGCAGAGTTCATTGTGACGTTTCAAAGTTTAGTTTTAATTAAACATTTGAACCAAAAATTATTAATGTTATATAAAGGCTTTATAAAAATATCCCAAGTGGTTAAAGTTTTAGGCCTAAACGCTTTTACTTATTCATTTATAGAAATTCTAAAGGAACTACTGTAGTGGAAAATGGCATTTTTGTTTTTAGTTTGTATGGTATATGCCTTTTATAAATGTTAACATTTCTAATGTCATATTATATATATTTCTGATATTAAAAAATAACTCAGAATTCATGCTAAAGAAGAAAAAGCTAAATTCTTCATTTTAAGGTCATTCTGTAACCTCATAAAAGTTTACAGTGAAATTTTCAATCATTCAGAGACAGACAAACTTTTGATCATGGTGGGTTCTTCAGCCCACTGTGTTTCATACCAACTAAATCTAATCTCTGTTTCCCCTGGGGCACAGAATCAGAATCCTATGGCTATTTGGTCAGAGGCAAGGCTGCTGGATTTAATGTCAATCTACTCATTGCAACCCTCAGCTTTTTGTCTAATGGACTTCTCAATGTTGAAGAACTCCTGCACCAACCTTCATCTTTCATAACAATCTCTATCTGAACCGCTTCTGTGCAAAAACACTAATGATTATTTGGCATACGATTCAGCTCATCCTATCCATCCTACTGTAGCTAGACTACAAAGAGAAGCCAGCGGGAAAATAAAATAAAAAGTTTAATGAAATGAATAGCCCACATGGCTTCAAAGAAAAAAAGGCTGGACTTAAGCTGGGAAGGATGGATGCCCAATTTTTCCTTAGGTTTACTGACAGGAGAGAAATTTCAGAATAACATGCCTTGGTATTGGAAAGAGACAAGACTGGCACTTATGGCCTTTAACGGTTGGATTTATCTAAACTTAGCCAATTCTTTTCGGCCTCAATGACATCACCTGAATAGTGACATAAAGGGTTGGACTATTTGACTGCTGACATTAATGGTTTATGATTCTAACATTAAAAGTGATCTTAATAACTTGGTATTAGTTATCACAAGAAAGCTATTAGTGATCTGTTGCTACTGATCTACTCTAGTTAACTATTCATGCTGTATTGTATATTTAGGCAAGTCCTTAAAAGTTCTCATCATAAAAAATATTATAACTATGTGGTGTGTTCACTAAACTTGTTCTGGTAAACATTATCTACACATATGGCTATACCTAATATATATGTATATAAAATCATATTACATACCTGAAATATATCCACTGTTACATGCTGATTATATCAACAAAGCTGGGGGAAAATGCTACTTTTTGCCAACAGTACCTTGTGGGGAAAGCTCATAATAAATATACTGTCCCACTATTTTAAATAGACTCTGGTAAATATAAATTGAATTAAACTTTCTACTTGTTTTATCTTTTTTACTGTTAGGTATATTTACAGAGAATACATAGAGCCTTCATAGAGTCTAATCAATAATTATTAAGTGACCACTAGTGTAATAATCAGGTTAGAAACAAAACATCACCAACACCCAGATACTCTCTCCCCCACCCATACATCTTGTTCCAATCACATCTCTTTCATCCCCACACAGGTAATCATCACCCTGAATTTATAGTACTGATTTTCATGTTATCTTAATCATGTTATCCCTGCATACTTGATCTAAACAATACAGCTTAGTTTTACTTGTTTTTGAAATTTGGATAAATGAAACTATTTTCTGTTCCTTTCTCCTATGCAGTTTGATAAAGCATAATACTTGGAAAACTGACCCACAGCAGATCTTTCACTTTACTTGCCATTTCATACTCTACAATGTGACTATATCACACTTATTTATCCATTCTGCAGTTGAGGAACATTCGGGTTGAATCCAACTTGGGGATATATGAAACAATGATGTTATGAACGTATTTTCCCTACAGCCTGCAGCACACAGCCATACATTTCTCTGGAACATATATCTCAAGGTGGAATGCGGGGTCATAGAGCAGGCATACCTTAGCTGGCAATACTGCACCATTTTGCAAGATGGTTTTGCCAGTTTCAACATTTATCAATGGTGCATGCACATTCCTGAGAGCTTTGTCACTACTTAACTGTATATTACTTAGGCTATTATACCCATCTTCCCTTCCATCAGTCCACTCATTCATTTGATAACTTTTAAGATTATCTATGCCCCAGTTTGCTAGGAACAAGGAATAGAAAGGTGAATACAACAGACACTCTTTCACCATGTACATTATAAACTGAAATAATGATAAACAAATCCTTCATGCACATCAGGATTTAAATTTCTATCAGCACTCTGGCTGCCCTATAAACTAGGAATGTGATTTTTCAGGAAAGAATCTTATTGCAGAGGTAAAGAATCTACGGCATCATCATGGTCATGATTAACATCATACTCAGCCTGGAGAAATATCAACAACCTCAGATATGCAGATACCACCCTAATGGCAGAAAGTGAAGAGGAACTGAAGAGCCACTTGATGAAGGTGAAAGAGGAGAGTGACAAGCTGGTTTAAAACTCAACATTCAAAAAACGAAGATTATGGCATCTGGTCCCATCACTTCATGGCAAATAGAAGGGCAAAAAAGTAGAAGCAGTGAGAGATTTTACTTTCTTGGGCTCCAAAATCACTGTGGATGGTGACTGCAGCCATGAAATTAAAAGATGTTTGCTCTATGGAAGGAAAGCTATGGCAAACCTAGACAGCATATTAAAAACAGAGACATTACTTTGACAACAAAGGCCCGTCTAGTCAAAGCTATGGCTATCTTCAGGAGTCGTGTATGGAGGTGAGAGTTGGACCATAAAGAAGGCCAAGCACTGAAGAATTGATGCTTTAAAACAGTGGTGCTGAAGAAGACTCTCGAGAGTCCCTTGTACAGCAGGGATATCAAACCAATCAATCCTAAAGGAAATCAACCTTAAGTATTCATTGGAAGGACTGATATTGAAGCTCCAATACCTTGGCCACCTGATGCAAAGAGCCGACTCACTGGAAAAGACCCTAATACTGGGAAAGATTGAAGGCAAAAGGAAAAGAAGGCAGCAGAGGATGAGGTGGTGAGATAACATCACCAACTCAACAGACACGAATTTGAGCAAACTCTAGGAAACACTGAAAGACAGGGGAGCCTGGCGTGCTGAAGTCCATAGGGCCACAAAGAGTTGGACACAGTTTAGCAACTAAACAACAACAGCACCAATTCAAGCTGCTTCACTTCTGTTACGCTGGTTTTGGGATGTACATATTATATGGGGTATAACATGCTTCTTTCATATTACAGGAAACAACTCCTAGATAACAACAACAACTCCTGTTGCTTTGCAGGGTGTAGGTTGCATGTCTTACCCTGACAAATCAAATGAATAAAAGGTACCTCAAAGCAGCAACAAATGGTATATTACACTCCATGTCAGAATAATATTTAATTGGTTCAGTTTTTAAGTAGTCTTTAATTCTGATTTCATTTAAATTCAATGGACAAACTTTTCTGAGTGCTTCTGTTTTTACACATGCATCTAATTTGTGCCCATAATTACAAAATAAGTGCATATAAGTCATGTACAAAAGCAGTGAATCATTATTGCTTTGGTACTCAGATACAAATATACATTTGTGTGCATAAATACAGAATGAAAAATGAAAAAGAACCAAAGAAAATCTGGTGCTGAATATCAAGTAAAAGACCATGCAGCAGAGCAAATTCTCTTATTCCCACACTAATTTGCCAGAGGACTTAATTCTGATAACCCACTTCTGGCAGTGGTCTGCACAGCATGCAATTGGAAAATTATATATCATCTTAAGATGTATGAAAAAGTGATTTTTCTCAACCATATTACTACATTGTTCTTAATCCTTTAAAACTCATATTATCTGAGATGAATGCTTCCTTTAAATAGGTGGCTTTTTTACCCTTTGGTGGGATTCGTCCAAAAGTCCATGGTGAGCCTTTAAACCTGGGCAGACTCTCTTGGTTATTCTGTATAACTCATCACTGCATTACATCAAAAAAAAAAAATGAAAAAAGTCTGAATCACATACAAAATAACAACTAAAGCAGTTGCTGCCTTCAAATTTAGTTGAAAGTGGTAAATGGCAACTGCCAACAGAATGTATAAAGCTCCCAGTTTTGGATCTGCACTCAGTACAGGACACAAACAGCAGGGTTCTCTCTGCCAGGGACAAATAAAGACTCGGCAGGCTTTGTCAAGTGCCTATCATCCACAGAGGTTGCCAGCCCTGTTTACAGTCACAAATACAAATTATTTACTGCAGCATATTAAGTAATAGGGTAGATTTATTGTAGCAGGAGAGGCTGATAAAACCACTGGAAAGATGTAGCTTTCAGAAGTAAACAAATTAACCAGAAGGAGCAGCTGGGTAAAGAAGTGCAGGCATATGTGTGTGCATTTGGTGAAAATGCAATGTTGACTTCAAAATGATGGGGAAAGAATTCTCTTCCTTCTTCTCTGCTCACCCCAAGGCACAGATTCTTAACAGGATACTTTCAAATTTCATTGTCTATCTGCTGTTGGAAACCAGGTGTAGTATATGTAAGTCTTCTAATACCATTCATAAGTCCACTATCCTTCACAAAGACCCTCTTGGCTATAGAGGGGACTGGCTGTTACAAAAGTGTATATTTTCATTGTCAGCTATAGAAAAATGAGCAGGGGATGAAAAGAGCTCTAGTGCTTCCAGACTTGCTTGTCTCAATCTAAATATGGCTTGCAAAATATTTTTGCTTCATCATTTTGGAAATCACTATACACACACACACATTCTGTAGACAACACTTTTGAAAGTTTCAAGTTGGAAAAAAGACTCTTCCTCGGATTACATAATTTTAATTATGTCTTCCTTCTGGCATTTTAGCAGGTGGCATTTCAGTGATCAATGAATCTCTGGCATCTGGGCTTCCCTGTATATTTTGCTAGTCTGCCAGTCCACTGATCTAGAATTACATTATTGTCATCATCATTTTTAGATGTCTATAAAAACCAGTCTTCTGGCACATTTGTCCATTTTGTAGCATGAGCATTATCCCAAATTCTCTTATATCTTATTCTTAGGGAACAAAATAGGAAATTCTGTTCCAAAATGTTTTTCTTTTCCTGTTTGATTCCACTTAAGACCCTCTCACTTATAGCATGTGTGGTACTCAAGACAGACTGGAATAGACACATCAAAGCAAAAAAAAACTAAAGATGTTAGACACTCAATAAACTGTCACGGAATGATTAGAGATGCCAAATGTACCTGGGGAAAGGTGACATCTGGACATTTCAAACCATTTCTGTCCTGCATGCTGATACTTGGTGTATACCTTTGGTTTCTGTCTTGCTTGAAACATGTTGTCATGTCTACCACCTCATCTGATCTTCACAGTATTCTTGTGAGTTTGGCAGGAAAGCCACTCTTTCAATGTTTATTACCTCTTATGTGCCAGGCACTGTTCTTGGCACTAGGAACACAGAGAGAAATAAATTAGATGCTCCTATTTTAAGAGAGAGGGTTATATTCTAGACATTATCACTGCCAATCTGCAAATGTGGAAACAGCAGTGCCAAGAATGAAAGGTCCAAGGAAGCAGCTGCAGGGATGTAACTAGTAATCAAGTGTTTTGGGTCCTGTTCTTGGTTCACAGGTTACTCATAATCCTCTTTGAATTAGTACCAATTGCCGCAAAGAATAACAGTCACAAGCCTTGGGCAGAAATACTGTTTGTTCATCTGAAAGGAAACCTTCAGACTGTGCTTAACAATGTATCATGTACACTTTTAAAGGCTCTTTACAAAGATTTTAAATGATTCATTGCACTGGAGAGAAATACTTTTCTTATTTGCATTTGGTTTAATGTACAAACTAGTCTCAACCGGTTGAGAGCAGAAAGAAAATAAATTATTTTGCACCAAGTCCCCTTTCACAAATCTCTATACATCTTCCTTCCTTTCTGGTTGCTTTCTGGCATTACAGAGATCAGTCTGGTTTAATTTAATCACTCATCCAATTAAAAATTTCTCTCTTCTTTCAGCTGAAGCTTGGACTCAACACCCCCTTGTGAACGGGAGGTGCCATCAACTTCTTTACTCCCCGCCCTTGGCCCTTCTAGGCTTTTTACCCATTAACAGAGCTGCCTCTGGATCCCTCAGGTTGGAGTAGAGAAACAAGCAAAAATACAACAGATATCACTTGACTAGTAGATGAATAACCTAATATCAGATTTTGATATCTGAATGCTGCTTTTCCTCTTCTGGAATGCTTCTGGGGTTTTTAGATTGCTGTTGGTGGGGTTTTTCCAGCTATAATTCTCTGACATAAGTTGTCCCCTCTGGCTTATGCTTCTGTGCTTTTCCTCGGGCCTATCTTGCAGTAATTTATCCCACATTACTTTCTCAGTATACCTCACCCCTAAACTCTCGGGTGGGGTCCACTTCAAGATGACCTAAACCTGGCTCTCTTCTGTAGAGTCCACATCAGGTTTATGGGGAAAACACATCTTAGCCCTCCCATTCACTGGAAGGGGAAACCATCCCAGAAGCAGAGCTGCTGGCTCTACCATATGCGCCTAGTACCCACATACCAGACAGCGCAGTGCCACACCATTAGGAGCTCTGTCTCTAGTTCTTTTCCTTTGTACACCAGTACCCAGAATGATGCTCTACTTGTAGTCCATTATATTATTCTACTCAATAAGTACTGAATGACTTATTTTCACATTATCAAAGAGTAGCACTTAACTATGTCTAGTATGTGATATTACTGTAAGTCATTTTTGATAATATTCTAACACCAAATGACATCCCTTTCTATTGCCTACCATAACTATTACCTAAAGTAGAAGAAAGGCATAGGCAGAAAGTAGTTGTGGAAGCTAGGACTTACAATGTGCATCATTTGTCCTTCAAAGAAGCTTTAGAGCAATGACTACATGTATTATTCTGAGACTGAGTCTCTGTATAACTACTAAAATGGATCCAGATAAGACAGCTCATGTGATCTGCAAAGCCAGTCACCATGGAAGATACGGACTACAATGGCCATGCTGGGCATGAGGTAATTTATATTTATTTCAAAATACTTTAGAGATGCAAAAGACATACCTGAGTTAGGCAGCACTCACTAGTCTCCACTGGGGCTAACCCCAGAGTGTAGTAAGATTTTTCTAGTATTTGGATCTGTCCTTGTTTTTTTGAAATGCACAATGTCTTCATACAAACAAACCTGCACCATCTCTGATAAGTCTAGGTTGAACTAGACATTCCTGAACTTTACTATGAGCCCCACATTACTTTCAGTTCATCTAGTAAATTTACAGTATTTCTGTTTTTTTGTTAATTTTTGCGGTTACCATTCATTAGTTGGCCAAACCATCTATCCATTATTCACCAGTTTAAGTGGAAAATCATTGACACTGACCTTTAGTGAGTATGCAAAGGGCATATTCCAGGATATCACTGGATACTAATTCTGTCATTTCATACAATGGATAGCACATAAGTAATACTGATGCTGATTTATAGAAGACTTCCGTGAATTCTGGATCAATTCTCAATCTGTTATATACATATACATGTGTGTATGTGTGTGTGTGTGTATATATATATATATATATTTACACTGCTGCAAAAACCTTCAGTTTGCTCTAGAGTTTCACTTGGAGTTATGCTCTAAGGGACAGATGAAACCCAGGTATCAGTCTGCTGGGAACAATCTTATAGGAGGTATTCTATTAGGGCTTCCCTGGTGGCTCAGACGGTAAAAGTGTCTGCCTGCAATTCTAGAGACCCAGGTTCGATCCTTGGGTCAGGAAGATGCCCTGGAGAAGGAAATGGCAACCCACTCTGGTACTCTTGCCTGGAAAATTCCATGGGGCCGCAGAGTCAGACACGACGGAGTGACTTCACTCTCACTTTAAATCCTCAGAAGAAGTCCCACAGGAAAACAAAAAACAATATGCTTTGTTTAACTACTATGATTTTAGAATTGTTTTAGTTCACTCTGATAATCTCAGGTGATGTACGTAGCATTGTTGGAATCTGCTGGGAAATAACATTATTAGCAGACTCATTGGTTTTGGCACAGACAGGCCCACAGGACTGTTTCTGATTAAAGGTGGTGAACAAGGTCAACAGTCACTGAAAACAGGAAGTACAATCCTCATCGTGTGTTCCCAGAGCTGAAGAGACTATCAGATAGAGCCTGGTGCACTACAACAGATTAATTCAGGTATGATTTAAAATTTGTCATTCTTTGAGCATGAATGATAACATGAATAAAGGTATTCTGTCCCAACATCTCCCTGCTGATCATCCCAGATGTTTCAACTCATGTAAGTCCTCCACATTTTCTAAATTCCTATGGTACTTGCTGCTATTACACATTTTAGCAATTTAATGATATCTATTATTATCTCACACACAGACTCTGCTTATGGGCAGAGGAATATGTCTCATACATTTTCTGTATTTTTCATGGTGCCTAGTTTCATGTTCAGAGAAGGCCATGGCACCCCACTCCAGTACTCTTGCCTGGAAACTCCCATGGACGGAGGAGCCTGGTGGGCTACAGTCCATGGAGTCGCTAAGAGTCAGACACGACTGAGCGACTTCACTTTCACTTTTCACTTTTATGCATTGGAGAAGGAAATGGCAACCCACAGGACAACGGGGCCTGGTGGGCTGCCGTCTATGGGGTCACACAGAGTCAGACACGACTGAAGTGACGCAGCAGCAGCAGCAGTTTCATGTTAGACAACTAGAAGGCATCTAATAAATACTTGCTTATCAGCAGTATGTACAATTGCAAACATTCTTGGGAAGGAGAAACTAGATTTAAATATTGCCTTTTGCAGGCAAAGACTAAGCGCTAGCATCAAGTAGGTGCTCCATGCTTTAAATAATTTTCCAATTTTTTGTCTGATCATATTTGAAAGAACAGTAGCTCCTAATGCATTATATTCTGGGTCATATTTAGTTCTTTGATAAGATTATAGATCTCCTTTTCATTTAGATATATTGCCCTGAGCTGTGGATAAGCTTTTTTTTTTTTTTAAATTCTAGTACTCTTAAACCAGAGTCCACCGAGTCACTTTCCTAATGATTTTTTTTTTTTTTTTCCTGGAAAAGTAAGAAAACCATTTAACACAGAGAATCATCTCATTCCTGCAGCAGGACACTGACAGAAGCAACCACTGCACCCAGGGGCTGGGTGGGATCTGCCACTCAGCAAAAGCAAACACATAATGCTTGCCAATGGAGTAACAGCCACCAGGGCAACTGCACTTTTCAATCAAATAACCTGCATCTCCAAGCTCAGATGGGCAGAAAAGAGAGGAGGAGGAGGAAGAAAAAGTAGGAAAGTAGCTTCAGCTCTAGCCCTTGGTAAAGTCACAGCCTTGTTTATGAGAGAAAGTCAGGAACCACTACCAAGTACAAATTCCATTCTACAACTCACTTTGAGGTCACTGGGATCTATGGAAGCACTGCAGTATCACTTAGAGCAATGGAAAATCGGTTTTCTCTGGCACTGAGGTGATTAGCTTCTCCTCTGGTAAGTTCTCTTTAACCACCATAGAAAAGACATTTGTTCTTCTTTCTCATCATTCCTTCCTTTCACTTGAGGCTTACATCTCTACCTCTTGTTGCCCTCAAGGTTTAAAGACAACCTTAGACTTTGCATCACGTTGTTTTCCTTTTAAGTCACAGCTTCCACACCTACACTGAAGGGGAGAAAGTAAGAGAAAGTTAAGAGTAGTCAGACAGCTAATTCACAAATTTCTAGAGATCTGAACTTTCCAGAAGCACCTGAAAAGCACAGGGCCTCAGAGCTGTGTGCCACTTACGGCATCAATGGGATGATGGAGACAAATGTGATTCCTGAAAATGTCTTCAATCAAAAGAGCGTAGTGGCCACAAGGTGGAGGTCCAAAATGGAAATAAATCATACACAAATTCTAAGTATATACTAAACTATGACCCAAATCTGCCATTTCAGTTCATTTCAGTCATTCAGTTGGGTCCTCCTCTTTGCGACCCCATGAACCACAGCACGCCAGGCCTCCCTGTCCATCAACAACTCCCGGAGTCCACCCAAACCCATGTCCATTGAGTCGGTAATGCCATCCAACCATCTCATCCTCTGTCGTCCCCTTCTCTTCCTGCCCTCAATCTTTCCCATCATCAGGGTCTTTTCCAATGAGTCAACTCTTTGCATCAGGTGGCCAAAGTATTGGAGATTCAACTTCAGCATTTTCAGGAGCTAAAAAACTCTTCTGCTAAACAGCAAAACACATGGGCTTTTGTAACGACAATAGTGCTTACCATCAAAAAAGCATCAGAAGCTGCTACTGCAATATACTGAATTTATCATACCATGAAATTCGTATCTTACACTTATTAGACCAAGTTCTGCACAATGTTCATTATAGCACTGAGTCACCACTGCAATAAGAAAACCATCATTTTGCTAGAGAACTTAGTATTTGTTCGAGCAGTTAATATTTTGAATAATCATGACCATGATTTTTTGTGATTCATTGGACATAATGGGTTAAGTAAAATCATGTAACTATTCACCATGATTAGACTAACTAATAATGGTTAGACTAACCATTATTCTTGAGGTCATCCTTCAGTGGTGGGCCAATGAGTCCTAGAAATTTCAAGGAAAACCCTAAATAACACTATTGTCCTTTAATTACTTCTTAAGAGAGCACAGACACTGACTTAGCAGTTGATTGACTATCTAAGTCTGGCCACATGATGTAACCACTCTCAGGTGCAATTTCTAATCTGTAAAAGGTATAGGGGGTGGGAGTGTAAAATATATCTATCTCATTGAGTTGCTACAAAATTAAATAAGATAATTCATGTAAGACATGTAATGAACACTCACAAAGTGTGGATTTCCTTCTCACTTGAAAAGCATTAAATGTATATTACCTTGAAAAATGTCTGTTAAAAATTGAAACAGCAGTTTGGGCCAAGCATTAAGGGACTATACCTCACACTCCTCACACCTGTGGCTGCCAAGATTGTTAATACAATATTTGTGAAAGCCTGGTGAGAGACGAAAGCGTATTTGAGTGAATCCATAGCACCGTTAACTTCCTAGTGGCATTAAAATGAGTTTCTGATTGATGGTTTCCAACAGTGTTTACAGTGGGCATTACCCGAGGTTCCTCAGAATGAGTATGCATTCATTCAAATGTAATAAATCTTTAACATAACTTATCTTTTTGAGATTCCACAGTTCATATAAATGTCTTTTACTGAGAAAGCCGACTTTGCTTTTCCGCACTGACATCTATGATTTGGCATCTTTAATTTACTGTGGTTCTTATAAAAAGCACTGAACCAAGAAGAGGACACATGGTTAATTATGTGCCACTTGAAGAGAAATGTAACACACACAGAACAGAAATGACTTCCATAAAGGAAACATTATAATCTAATTGGTTCCTTGGACCATATAAATTAGAGCTAATTAGCAAAAAGAAACTTTTGCATCTCAGAACACTTATGTTGCCTGGCCAGAATTACATGTCAATTGGCAAGTCAAGATTTAAGCTTACGTTTTCTAGATTTGAAGTTAATATTCAATATATTTGCTGTTCTCTCAAGATGTAATAAGAAGAAAACTAGAGGTGTTCTGGGTTTTCATGGAAATTGCTAGAAATTAATGATCCAAGACTGGACAAAAAAAATTATTTTCACTGTTTGCATTATAAGAAAAGCAAGGCTGTTCTTTGAAAACTTGAAACTTTCTCTTTTTCTTCAGTTAAAGAGTTTTATAATTTAACCTATATGATGGGGTATTGTGAAATTAATCTGTAGAGCCAACTTGGAAACATTCATGTTAATAAAGATACCTTAAAACATGTACAACAGAAATATTCACGTTTCAAAACAGATATTGGGAGTACATAATTAAGCACTAGAGTGAACAAGATTACCTTCAATAAAAACTTCACTTGTTCTAATTTTTAATTAGTGCTACCAATTCCTAAAGTCAATGAATTACATGTAGTGCAAAACCTGCTATGTAGATAAAGATAAGATTTTAAACTTCTATTGCAAAATGAGAAATCAATGTAAGCATAATGCTCAGGCATCAAAAGTAAGTTTTTCGCATTCCACTTTCATGGAAATTACCCTCTAACCTGAATGGTGTCTTATTTCCATTAACAATTACTGATTAGACAGGAAGAGGTTGGGTCTATCTTTCCCACTCTATCAGATCATTAATACAGAGAGAGACTCTTTTTTTCTCAAGAGAAACATAAGAAGTAAAACCATTTTAATTTTTAATAACTCTTCCTTGTCTCTTTTGAAAACATTTCCCAAGATTAAAATAACTTGTCATTATGCTTGGAATGTCTAGAGCACAGTTAAAGAAATACAGCAGATTGATGACTGAGACATTCCTATTATAAGTTTTATACCCGAATGCTCTTCAATCATTCTGAGAACACTCCCTGCTGGATGTGTGCTGCAGTAAATACCTGAATAAAAATGCTTTTGGTAATGTGCTGGGGCAGAGAAATAAACTGAAGACCTGAAAGAAATATGCTGACCTTTTTTTAAAAAAAGGTCTACAGAAGAGACTCACGGCTTTCAATGTTTCTGAGTGTCAGTCACAAAAGAAATACATCTCACATTTAGATCCAATACACACATATGTCAATATTAAATCATCAAAGAATACTTCCCTCAACTACTGAAATGCTGTTCTTGTTAGGGAGAGACAGTACTATGTTAAATGCAACAATAAGGGTAAATAAACTGAATATGGTTCTTCAGTTTCAGCAACTATAAAAATAAATGAAATTAGAAAGAATGAGTCATCAGGAAAAAAACCAACAACTTTAGCTGTTCTAAGAAAAAATATATTAAAACAAAACAGAATAATACTACAGAAAGTTGATGTGGACAGGAAGACAAAGTCCTAATAAAACAGCAACTTACACATATAAAGGACTTAAAACAAAAAGACATAGGAACTATAACATTAATAGAATTGAAAAGATATGTCAGACAAATATAAAACTCCCCCAAATTTCCAGTAATAGTAACATTTGAAAATACAGAATTTAAGGCAAAAAATACAGTACAAACATGTTATGTACTTTAAAAATGAGCCACAGATAAATAAGATGCATTCATCACAAATACATATGTGTCCAACAATACAACTTCAAAGTACAAAAGACTAATAAAAAAATGCAGTGATAAATAAAAAAATTTGGATTGAAAATTTTATAATGCTGCTCTCAGAAAATGTATGTCATGCAAAAAAAAAAAAAAAATTCAGTGATACTGACAACCTCAAATAGCTTTGCAGCCATTGCTAGTTTAGCCAGAAGACATACATGAAATTCTGTCAAATCAGAATGTACAATATATTAAAACACATCAAATTTACAATATTGGCCATTTATTAGGTCAAATAAAAGCCTTAGACATTCTAAAGGATGAATATAAAGCTGATAGTATTCTCCAATTTTTTTTTCCATTTTCATCTATTCCCTCTCTCTCTCTCTCTGTCCCCCCACCCCTCTCCCACTCATTCCATCTGTAAGTTTTATTGTGACAAAATCTACATACAGAAGACAAATCGTAACTGTACACTCAATTAATGTCCACAAAATGAACAAATAGTGTAACCAGTCTTCCAAACAAGAAATAGAATATTACCAGAATCCAAGAAGCCCTTTTCTTGTCCATTTCTAGATGTTATCCTTCTGCAAGGAATATTCTGATTTCTCATAAAAGAGATGAGTCACATAATATGTACTTTTTTGTATGATGTGTTTTGCTAAATATTATGCTAGAAGACCTATCCGGTTTGTAGCGTTCTCATTTTTTCCTTTCATTTTCTTCTCATATTTGAAAAGTACTTCAATATACCACAATGTATTAATGAGCATTTGAGTTCTTTATAGCAATTTTCAGATCCAATGTTACACAAAATATACATGCCTTTTGTTGAGGAGATGTACACATTTTCTTTGGCTATATAGTAGGAATGTTATTGCTGGGTTATGACGGATGCCTCTACTGGCAGAAAGCAAAGAGGAACTAAAGAGCATCTCGATAAAGGTGAAAGAGGAGAGTGAAATGAATGGCTTAAAACTCAACATCCAAAAGATTAAGATCATGGCATCCAATCCCATCACTTCACTGAAAATAGACTGGGAAAGAGTTGAAGCAGTGAGAGATTTTATTTTCTTGCACTCCAAAATCACTGTGGATGGTGACTGCAGCCATGAGATGAAAAGACTCTTGCTCCTTGGAAGAGCTTGAAATCTATGACAAACCTATGGAGCATATTAAAAAGCACAGACATCACTTTGCTGACAAAAGTCTATATACTCAAAGCTATGGTTTTTCCAATAGTCACGTAAAGCTGTGAGAGTTGGACCATAGAGGGCCAAAGAACTGATGCTTTTGAACTGTGGTGTTGGAGACGATTCTAGAGTTCCTTGGACAGCATGGAGATCAAGCCAGTCCATCCTAAAGGAAATCAACCCTGAATATTCACTGGAAGGACTGATGCTGAAGTTGCAGCTCCAATGCTGTGGCCACCTGATGCAAAGAGCTGACTCACTGGAAAACATCCTGATGCTGGGAAAGGCTGAGGGCAGGAGAAGGGGGAGACAGAGGATGAGATGGTTGGAAGGCATCACCAACTCAATGGACGTGAGTTTGAGCAGATTCCAGGAGATAGCGAGGGACAGGGAAGCTTAGCATCCTGCAGTCCATAGGGTCACAAAGAGGTGGACAAGATTTAGCAACTGCTCAACAGGAGCACCAAGGGATGGTAAAATTATGGAGAAGAAAATGGTAACCCACTCCAGTACTCTTGCCTGGGAAATCATATGTACAGAGGAGCGTGGCAGGATACAGTCCACAGGGTCACAAAGAGTCAGGCACAACTCAGCGACTAAATAACGAGAGATGGTAAACCTAAGTAAATAATTCTAAACAATTTCCCAAAGTGGTTATACTAGTTCATATACTCTTACTGATATATGAGGGTTTCATTTGCTTCACAGCCTTGCCAACACTTAGTGTGGTTTTTCTTTTTATAGGAGTCATTGGTAAGTATGCATGGTATTCTGTTGCAAATTAAATTTTTGTTTTTATTATCAATTTATTAGTTGAACATATATTTAAAATATTGCTTACTTGGATTTTTTCTTTTTTTTGCAAAGGGCATGTTTAAGACTTTTGCCCACTTCTATATTTGTCTGTGTTTTGAGTATTTATTTGTAGAAATTCATCACATATTCTGGACATAAATCCCTTACTAGTTAAAAGGTATTACAAATATGTTTTGCAATTCTATGACTAGGTATTTTTTAAACACTTAGATGCCATTTTGATAAACAAAAATTTGTAGTTAAAATGTAATTTAGTTTGTTACTTCTTTTTGATTTTTTCTAAATGGCTAGTGCTTTTTATATGCTATTTAAGTAACCTCTGCCAGTAACATGTCATGAAGAGTTTCCTCTATGCTTTCTTTTTAAAAGCCTTATTGTTTCGCCTTTCATATTTATTTCTAAAATCCATCTGGAGTTGCTATTTCTATATGCTATAAGGTAGAGTCAATTCACCTCTTTTTTTAACTTAAATTTTCTGAAGTCAGGGTATAGCCTTAAGTATTACCTTCAGCTGCAAAGTAAATATTGCATGGTGCCACCAATATAAAATAACTTTTTAAAAACATAGATGAAACCTAGAAATGATTGTTTTAAACTTCAGTATTCTTTGAACAATGACATGCTGTACTGTGCGGGACTGGAAATCAGGTGATCTTTAATCTACCACAGCTGTCAAATGGAAGCAACTCAATTTCTGGATATCATTCTCCTCAGCCAAAATGTGTGTTTTTTTTGATCCGAAGTCCCTGCTGGATCTTTTCTTCTAGCTCTGGTTCTTTCTTCCCTCTTGAATACTTGTATGCCATCCTGCTTAAAGGCAAGAAACTGCACCAGGTGCCTCTGTGATAATGTTCAAATGTTTAAATTATGCTCAGGCTTAACAAAAAAGATTTCCCCAAATACCATCATTTCTTACTCAACAGCTACTTTATTTCCCAATGTTTCCTTGTAGTCTTCTTCTTTCTTTCTTTTATAGTAATTCCCCTTGGTATTCACATGGATTGGCTCCAGATCCCCATCAGATCAGAAAATCAAAGTGTGCTCATGTGTCTGAAATAAACTGGTGTAGTACTGATGTTTGCATATAATCTGTGTACATCCTCTCGTATATTTAAATCATCTCTGGATTACTTACAATACTTAATACAATGTAAATGCTGTTCTAATTACAATATAAATGCTATGTAAATGATTGCCTCTGCACCAAATTCAAGTTTAACTTTTTGGAAGTTTTCACAATTTTTTTCCCCAAATACTTTTGACCTGAGCCTGGCTGAAACAGTGGATGTGAAATCTGCAAATACAATGGGCTGACCGTACTTAACCAAACATGTTTATATACTTCATTTATTCAAAAATAATTTTTGAATACAGGAATAACTTGTTTGGTTGTATTTTGTTCTGTGCATTTTACAAATTGAAGATGATTCACTTTATGTTGTATTTATAAACTTGTATGATTCAATTTTATTGTGATAGTCCCTTTATTGGGTGGTTTGGAAAGGAACCTGCAATATCTCTAAGGTATGCCTGTATGATACTACGCGTTGGGTATTAGAATGTTTAATTCACTATGGATTTCAAGAATTTTTCTGGAAAAGAGATTTATTTCATGATTCTTCATGGGGAAGTTCCATTTAAATCACATTTAAAATAAGGTTTAAAATAAAAGAGACTGAATTGAACTATGTAACATGCATATAATATTATAAATTTTACATAAAAAGGGAAAGCACAAGGAATCTAATAATTAAGTATTTCTGTAACTGTAAGTGCATTTATGTGAAGTAAATCCTTTAATATTATAACAAATTCGCTAAGATTATCTGTTAAGAGCTCATCTTGCCTTTAACATGAACTTTTAAATGATTTCCTTATAAGGAATAACACTTCAGCTTCTGACCCTTTCTGACCCAACGGTAACATCCCAAGAAATTAGGCTTATTATAATTTTAAAAATTATTGCTTAATAATAGCATTTGGAAAATAATTATTGCACTGTAACAGTTAACATTAATGACCCTCAGAAACTCAACATCCTCTAAGCATTCCTAATATAATAAATTTACTATACTTCAGATCACTAAAGGAATTATTAAAATATAATCCTTTTAGGTGATAATAATTATTTAGTAATACTGAATAGGATAAAATATCCACCCCTGATATAATTGAAAGCTACTTTATAACTTATAGATATTTTCATATTTGCATTTGAAAGTTAGTTGCACCCACAATACATCACAAAAGTTCTTACTCTAAAAAATTATTATAGTGGTAGAATGGTTACTTATCATGGTCAAAGGGACACAGTCATGAAATGCTGGGACTCAAAGGAATCCTTTCTAAGGAGAGGGCCAAATGTACCTTTAGTAACCGTTGGCACAAAATTAATAAAAGAGTGACTTATTGACATTCAAGATGATTTACATGTGCTTGTAACAGCAAAAATGAGTTTATAAATTATCTGTGCATGTAACACACATGGTTTGAAGTCTGCTCTTTACCTGCCACAATCCAGTGGAAATAAAAGGACAGCAATTAAACAAGCATCCTAATTATCATAAACTCTGAGGAGGACATGAACTGAGTGTCAGGAGGCATTCGTTTATTTTCATGCCAGGATGTGCTTTCTTTAAGCACATTACAAGTCACCGAAGCATTTTGGTAAGACATTCTTGGCTAATGGAGAGGTCTTTGAGCAAACTGCACTGTGTGAACAGTGACTATGCCACCCAACATCAATTCTCACTTCGAAAAGAGGACTTCCATTACAGTGAACATGTTGATAAAGAATGTAATGCATTTTCACAATTTCAAAATTAGTCAAGATGGACATATTGGCCAAAAGCATCCAGCCAAAAAAACAGGGCAAACAAATTGTATTGAACAGAGAAGAAACAAAGCAATAAAGCCAAACAACCTGTTAATTAACTGAAATTTCTCCAGTTTAATACTTGAACAATAGCTAATCTCAAAGTTGGGTTTCCCAGGTGGTGCTAGTTGTCAAGCACCCGCCTGCCTATGCAGGAGATTAGAGACGTGGGTTATATCCCTGGGTCAGGAAGAACCCCTGGAGGAGGGCATGGAAACCCACTCCAGTGTTCTTGCCTGGAGAATCCCATTGACAGAGAAGCCTAGTGGGTCACAGTCCATAAGGTCGCAAAGAGGCAGACACGACTGAAGTGACTTAGCAGAGCACAGCACAATCTCAAAGTAGTCTGTTTTATTTTTTCAACTCTGAGAAAGTACTTCTTTATATCATCCTCTTTCTATCCATCTCTCCTTACCTCTTGGGATGAAGCAAAAAATTAAAAAAATTCTAATCACTTTTCATGAATAGAATTTAACCTTTACATTAACAAAAAAAACCTCATGTTCTCTCTTCTTTCCAAGATAATAGTCAACTGTTCTTCACCAACTTGATTTCTAATTCTCTTTATTATACACGGAGCTGTCTCCCTCATGAACATGTTCGGTTTGTCCATAACTGTGTACAGTGTTCTAGCCTGGTCATTTCAGCATAGGTGTGGTTGGGTGTCTATTCCCTGATCCAGTCACTCTTCTTACATTCATCACCAGAAGTTCACTGACCACATCATAATACTGATCACATAACTCTCTGGCCTGACTCAACCAAAGCCATATCTGTGAAAACCAGTATCTGAGTCTTCTATATTTTTTTTCTATTTAACCAAATCTCACTCATTACTCACAAGCAAATGCAATGGGTGGGAGGTCTTACCATTATACCATATTGGGCTTATTAGAAAAAAATCTTAAAGTATACCATTAGAACTGCACTGCTAAGTGCTTCTTAATACCTTTCAATCATCTTTCAAAATGTCATGCCATGGAAATGTGACTAATTCTGGGACTTCAGAAATCCAACTTAATGAACCCAACTCAAATATCATGAAAATACCAAGATATTGGGCTTATTTCTGCCCATTCTTTTTTTTCCCCCTGTCTCTGAAGTCCCAACTCAAATATCATGAAAACTAACAGTTCACAAGGGTCTGGTCACTTCTAGCAGCACAATGATCAAGAGTTCTGCCACTAGATGTCTTGATCCATAACTCAAGTTTTGTGTTCTTGAAGCCGTATTGACACAATAGAAATGATAAAGTAACAACAATATTCCCTCACAGGTTTTACTTATGAGTTTTCATGTAATTAAAATATATTAGTTACTAAGAAAGCATCTAGTAGGTCCAGTTGCACATTCCTTCAGATAATAGATTTCCAGAATATGTAATGCTTATCAATGACTTTGCTTAGATCCATATTTACAGGTTCCACCTGATTTGTTTTTTGACATTTTATTTTGAAAGTAGGTTATTGTTGTTCAGTTGCCAAGTTGTGTCTGACTTTCTACCACCCCATGAACTGCAACGCACCATGGTTCCCTGTCCTTCACTATCTCCCAGAGTTGACTCAAACTCATGTCCATTGAGTTGATGATGCCATCCAACCACCTCATCCTCTGTAGACCCCTTCTCCTCCTGCCCTCAATCTTCCCCAGTATCTGGGTCTTTTCCAATGAGTCAGCTCTTCGCATGAGGTAGTTAAAGTATTGGAGCTTCAGCTTCAGATTCAGTCCTTCCAATGAATGTTACGGGTTGATTTTCTTTAGGATTGGCTGGCTTAATCTCCTTGCGCTCCATGGGACTCTCAAGAGTCTGCTCTAGCACCACAATCAATAGAAATTTGTTGTAGTTACTAAATTCAGAATTATAAAACTTCTGAATTATTTAGGTTAATATTTCATCATTCATAAATGTGATAATCAAGCATAGTTTATAATTTTTTCTAGGAATTAAAATTATTTTATCATATTAGTGAAAAAATTAATTGGTAGATATTTTAACAATTCCTTCCATTTAGCTCTCTTAATGAAATTGTTTACATTTTCATCATGTAATTAAATTTTGTGCCAACTTTTACTCAAATATATGCTGTCTGAATTTCTTAAAAGCTAGTCCAGTTTCAGCTTTGACCAAGAACCTTTTATTTCTGAATTAGTGACAATCTCAGATCATTTATTGGTAACAACTCATTTATTTCCACTGAATTTCTTGCTTTTTATGAGATTCTACTCCAGTTGCAGAATTCAAGCCTAAAGTTCACAGAGTTTTAAAAAAATCATTCAAACTGTTTAGTCAATGCTGTGTTCAATTAACCTGTGCCTAACAGGGTTTTAAGACATGGCTTTTCCTTTCTCAGTTTTAGTTAAGGTGTGAAGGCCATAGGTGATGTTGGCCAAGGAGAATTTTGAGAGTGGTAAGCCCCATGCCTGCTGAAATAAGAGAGGAGCATTTTTTTTAAGAGAACAGGTCTAAGAGTAGTTTCCCTGAGGCAGAAGGGGCAAGGAGGGGCCACACTGTAACTCCAAGCAAAAGTAACCAAGAATTCTAAGAGAGCACTCAGAGAAATTGATGTGTGTCCCCTGCAGCTGTGGACACAGTGGATTGGTGAAAAGATCCTTGTGAAAAGGATCTTGCCAAAGAAGGTAGCCTGCCAAGGCAAGAGGACCCCAACTGTAAAAGTCTGTGGATGACACAGTGGAGACTGAAGCTGGAAGCTCAGGAGAAGCTGGGCAAAGAAGGGGCAATGTCCACCTCAAGGGAGCTGCAGAGAGAAAACCCACTACAAAATTATTCACAGAATTCGCAAAAGTCCCCATAAGAGAGCCAGTTTTAAACATTGGTTAAGCTCAGAAAACACATAAATATCCTTCCTTTGCTTTCTTCAAACTCCAGTCGTTGATTAATCAATTGACATCATCAAACTGAAGATTAATCAAATCGATACCACCCTGCTGAGAACAGAGGAGCAAGAAAGGATGGCAGACTAATCTTACATAAAGTTTAAAAATATTAAATACTATCTGGGACCAAGTAGTTGTAATTATTTAATCAAGATTCTTTTGGTAATTTAAAGTGACTTTTGGTTCAGCCAGGACTGTTCCAGCAGCAAGAACATAAAGTCACTCACCTAGCAGATTTAAAGAAAGAGTAGAAGACAAAAACAATGATGGTATCTAACTATACCCTATGAGATCTGCCTACTCAAACTGATTACATAAATGTGCACACAAAAAAGGAACTAAAAAAGTAGACAGAAGCAAAATAAAATTCTCACCCTGTATTAGTCACTAGCAAGTCTACTAGAAGTTCCAGTTACTGAAATTCCTATTTAATTCAGTTCTGTGAAGTTTAGGTTGTAGTTTCTATTTCCTGTCTGTGACAGTGACCTTTTTGGATAGATTTTTTACAAAATGCCAGGTATTCTAGTTCGCTCTTCATCAAGTTAAGCTATTGAAAATGTGTATCCTGTTCTGTTCAAGATGTCCAAATTGCTACAGAATTTTTCCCTCTAACCCTTTCCAAATCCCGCTAAATTGACAGAAAAGGTGTACAAGGAACAGTATAAATCTGCATCAGTGATGGAAACAGAACTGAGAGGGAGATCTTCAGTGAATAAGCTTACAACTTTCTGAAAATTATGTATCTCTAGGGTATATTCCGGGTTCAGGAACCCACAGCTGTCCCCCAGCTTATGCTACTGAAAAATCCTAGAAACCTGTTGCATTTCTTTAAACCAACAGTGAAACATCAGAAAGGAAAAGTTAAAAAAAAAATTCCTCTTAAATTCATATCAAAATAAGTAAACAACATATCTAGGAATAAATACGATCAAGGTGAAAGACTTATTTGCTAAGAACTATAAAACATTGATAAAAGAAATTAAAGAAAATCGAAAGAAATGGAGATAGCCCATTCTCTTGGACTGGAAGAATGAATTTTGTTTAATGGGCATACGACCCAAAGCAATCTACAGATTTAACATTATCCCTATCAAATTACCTATGACATTTTTTACAGAACTGGAACAAAACAATCTTAAACTTTATATGGAACCCTAAAAGACCAAAAATTGTCAAAGCGATCCTGAGGAAAGAGAACAAAGCAGGTGATATAACCCTCTCAGACTTCAGATAATACTACAAAGCTACAGTAATCAAAACATCAAACAGCATGATATTGGCACAAAAAAAGACACATGGATCAATGGAACAGAATAGAGAGCCAGAATAAACTCACACACAGTGGTCAATTAATCTTCAACAATGGAGACAATGGAGAAAACAGAGTTTCTTCAGCAAGTGGTGCTGGGAAAGCTGGACAGTTGCATGTAAATCAATGAAGCTACAACACTCCCCTATACCACACAGAAAGTAAACTCACAAATGGTTTAAAGACTTAAATATAAGACATGAAACCACAAAACTCCTAGAAGAAAAACATAAGCAAAATATTTTGTGATATATACCATACCAATGTTTTCTAAGGTTAGTGTCCCAAAAGCAAAAATAAACAAACATGATATAACCCAACTTAAAACTTTTGCAGAGCAAAGAAAACCATCAACAAAATAAAAACACCACCTACAGACTGGTAGATAATATTTATAAACCATGCCACCAACAAGGGCTTAATTTCCAAAATACAGAAATAGCTCATATATCTCAATAAGAAAAAACAAAACAACCCAATAAAAAATAGGCAGAAGACCTAAACAAACATTTC
This sequence comes from Antilocapra americana, assembly GCA_007570785.1. Lineage (NCBI taxonomy): Eukaryota > Metazoa > Chordata > Mammalia > Artiodactyla > Antilocapridae > Antilocapra > Antilocapra americana. The sequence goes on along the minus strand of ML660200.1, from coordinate 43,384,369 downwards.
TCCAAAGATACAGATGGCCAGTAGGTACATGAAAAGATGCTCATCATTACTAATAGAGAAATGCAAATCAAAAGTATCACCTCACACTGGTAAAACTAACCATCATCAAAGAGTTTACAAGTAACAAACAATGGAGAAAATGTGGATAAAAGGGAACCCTCCTACACTGTTGGTGATCATATAAACTGGTACAGACACTGTGGAGAACAGTACAGAGGTATTCCTAAAGAACCTAGAGTTGTTATATGACCCAGCAATCTCACTATGGAGCATAAATTCAGGGATAACCATATTTTGAAAAGATACATGCAGCACATGTTTAGTGCTGCACTATTTACAACAGCCAAGACATGGAAGCAACCTAACTGGCCAATGACAGATGAATGGATAAAGAAGACGTGATACAGATTTACACAAAGGAATACTACTCAGCCATAAAAAAAGAATGAACTAATGCCATTCGCAGCAACACAGATGGACTTAGAGATTTTCACACAAAGTGAAATAAGTCAGAAAGAAAAAGACAAATACCATACAATATCACTTGCATGTGGAATCTAAAATAGGACCCAAATGAATTTATTTATAAAATAGAAGCAGATTCACAGACATAGAAAGCAAACTTATGTTTATGAAAGGAGAAAAGGGTGGGCGAGGATAATATTAGGGAAGTTAGATAATACTAAAATGGGATGAGGGATGGAATAGGGAAGGAGGTGGAAGGGGGGTTCTAGAAGGGGAACACATGTATACCCATGGCAGATTCATGTCAATGTATGGCAAAACCAACATGATAATATAAAGGAAAAAATTAATTAATTAATTTTAAAAATAAATAAAATGGGATGTTAATATTTTTAAAGAAAATGCTTTTGTATCTGTAATTTTATGTCCAAGTTATTAATAAAGGTAACATAATAACACTTTCTGACATGAAACTACCTTTTACTTCTTTACTCTTCACTTCATACTTCTAAGAAACTAACTTTAGTGTGTGTATATGTTATACATTTTTTTCCTAGCAAAGTGAGAGCTAAACAAGATAGAAGAAGGTATAAAATTTCAGAAAACAATGTCTCTAACCCAGAAGTACACCTAAAAGAAACCCCATAATGACAACTATGAAATATGCCTAGAAAGTCAAACAACTCATTGTAAAGTAGTAGATCAAGGACTATGGGAGAGATCTGACTGGGAGGAAGAGAACTGCCTACATAATTGAAAAAAAACAATTCTGAAGAATAAAGGAATATGCTTTTTCTTTGAACCAGCAAAAAAATAAAGGCAATAAAAAATGCAGGGAACACTGAAAGCAAAACAATGAATATTAGAATATGAAACAAGTATATCATGGTTTTAACAGTTAAAAGCGAAAAAAAAAAAAAAACCTAGAATGAGAGAAACAGAATGAAGATGAGCCATCTGGCCTTGGTTCTAGAAATATGGCACAGGTGTTACTACATTATTTATACTTTAGAGAAAAAAGAGCTGCTTAAGCTTTGTTTTATCTAATTTATTTCTATCCATGCTATAAATTAACACATATTCTGACCTCTAAGAAACAGAAGACATTTGACATATTCTAAGAGACCCTTGTTGCTTGTTTTGAAGATGACCACTGATGAGGTGCAGGATGGGGGAAGTGTTCAACTCGATTATCAGTTTGTGCTACTACTGCTGACCCATGTGTTTCTAGAATTTCAGAGGGCTGTGGCTGACTGCCTTCTGTAAAACTCAACTAATAAAGCCACCTGCATCATATTTACCTAATGCATCTCAATCAAACGAGAAGTCTGCCCTGTAATAACTATAAAAAAGTTTCTGCCAGACATGGTCATGGCAGTCTGCCATATTTACAGTGGCTCCAAATTATGGGGAGCTGTAAATGTTGATGACTATAGTCAATAATGTTTTAGCATATGAAAGTCTGTGTTGTCAGATGTCAACGTGGTTTAGATATACTGGTGTCAGAACAGAGATCTCTGAGACAGAGTTCCAGCAAAGAAATGCAAAACCCACTCTAAGACATAGGTTGTAGTGAAGGAAAACTAAGTTTCCTTTGTTCTGTAGCTACACTCACTAGCATAAGTCTTGATATACTAATAGTTAAGCACCTAAGATATGTTTGATGAATGAAGAGAGGAAGGATAAATTAAATAAAACTAAGCAAATGATATTCTGACCAGTTAGCTTCATCAGACATATAATCTTAGTGGACATTTCTCTCATGAATATCCTTAGTGGGTATTCCTCTCATGAATGGTTAACAGTTTAAAATGCATAATGAAGTTTATTTTTCATAACTTTTTAATGTACAACAATTGCTTTGTTTTCCATTTTATCATCCCTTCCAATCTAAATAAAATTCATGTAGATTTATAACTGGAACATGTTAAATACTCAGTAAAGATAAAGCTATTAACTTATTTTTTAAGAGTCGGGCAATAATAGATAGAAATTAACACAGAGGTAGAGATAGAGAGCTATAGCTCTAGCAATAGAGGAAAGAAGGAAGGGAGACAGAAGAGAGACGAGAAAGGCAAAATAAATGTTTCTCTCATTACCTAATGGAATTTGTAACTGCCAGGTCTGGACTAACAAGTGAGGATCTAAGATTTTTGGTCATTCCTTGGAACCTGATCCATTCAACCTAATCCATTGGACTTACTCTGATTATATCCTCAAAGACTGAACTATAAACTGTGTTCAAGTTATTAAATCAGTTCAGTTGCTCAGTTGTGTCCAACTCCTTGTGACCCCATGGAATGAAGCATGCCAGGCTTCCCTGTCCATCACCAACTCCCAGAGCTTACTCAAACTCCTGTCCATAGAGTCAGTGATGCCATCCAACCATCTCATCCTCTGTCATTTAGTAAATAAAACACACTATTTTTAGCTATAAACTAGTGGATTACATTTCAAATACAGGTGCATGTCAAAAGGTTCCCTGTCATTATTTTGTGTGGGCAATAAAGATTAATTGCTCCATAACACTCGAGGTAATAAATGCCACATTACTTTGTGAGTCAAAGCTAGCACTGAAGCTATTCAACCAACTTAATAAAAAGCACAATCTCAGAGTCTTTTGCCTTCTTTCTTAGACTGTACGGGGGAGAGAATATTTTGCTCATTGATATGCCTTCTTTAACTGATGAAGATGTTCTCAGATGGAATGAAGGTAAATTCCCCATTCACCCATGAGACAGAAAAATCCAGAAACTGAGAAGACAAACTGAGGAACATAAAGGCATGCAGGGGAAAATAAATTTTCATTTTTTAGATGAACAACCTATAATATCAAGAAAAGACAAGACACCATTTCTAAATTATTCATTAGTTACATGTGCTATAAGGAACATTTGAGTAGAAAATAATCACTCCCCCTTCATTCTCTTCCATTCCCTTTTTTAACTGTCAAAGAATCTGTATGCACTGAGGGATGGTTAGTACGATCAGGGAGGCAGTAAGAATAGGATGTTCTAAGATATTTTTGAAGCATATAAATGACATTTCAAAACACTGCCTTCTGAGTTAAGAGGAAAATGTTTTTCCCTCACCTCTTCAATAACTTGAGAGGTATTTAAAAAGTTTGCTCCATATTTATCCAGAAAACAGGCTCAGCATTTTAGATTCAACTTTGACCTGTTAGGTACAGTAAAAGGAGGAGGAATGGAAGAAAAGAAAAAAGGGATGAAGTGGGGGAAGGAGAGAAGAGAAGAATGAAGTAGAAAGAAAAAGGGGAGATGGGAAGGAGGGAAGATTTTTTTTTAAGGAAAAAAGAAGGAAGAAAAAGCGATGAGATAAAGAATGAAAAATCTTCAATCTAAATAAAAGATGATTAATAAACCAAATATCAGATTTCACCTAGTAAAGAAACAAATTCAAATCTTATTCTAAACATTATATTGCCTTTAAAGGGATCCAATTCCTTTTAGGAAGACTTGAATTTGAAGACCTGGTATATTTTCATTAAGAAGTTAGACTATTTTATTCAAACTTTATTCTGACCTTCTCCCATTAACCAATATAGCCAATATGAAGGCTCTTTATTTGAACAAACCTTCGAAAATCATTGGAGTAATAATCCTAAGGATGCTGCTAAGGCCTTTGTAGACTGCATTAAAACATGACATTTTAATGAAACCTTCTGAGGGAATTTAAGATAAGTCATATTTTTTTCTTCATACACACTAAATCATGTAATGATATCACCTGTGTTTCCACTACTTTTTAGAAAGATCACACTCATATCTGTGACCCTCCTTGGGCATATTCCAGACCTCATGCAGACTCATGTTTTGCACATCTCAACAAGCTTATTCTTGTGTTCTTGAGCTTTGGTCCAGAAAAATAGTGTCTTATTGCTAATACCATATCACTAAGGAAAAGTACATTTATATTTCATGTTATCTAAAAATCACAAATATATACATATATGATTTTATATATTGTAAGAGTTTCCTTATAAATTGTTAAAGTCAAAAAGCAAGCATGCATATATATATATATATACACACAAAAATATATATGACTTTTTGCTTAAAAGAAAAAATTCTATCCAAAAAATGATTCAGTCTGAAACAACTTATTTGCCCTGAGAGTTCCAGGTAATAAAAGCTTTCCAAAGGCTCACTCTATTTAGTAAGCATTCCAAAGCAGGGAATGTTCTGCAGAAGAAAATTAATAAATGATATATTGGCTTTTAGCATGACTAATCTTCAGATGAAGAAACTTTTGGATTCACAATAATCAACTCTGTTACCACTCAACTGTTTTCCAGGAGAAATTCAAATCAAATTATGCTAAATAGCAATTAGTTATAAAGACTTCAGAGGAATTATTTGGTTTTACTTCCAGTAAAAGTCAAGTCTTCATAAAAGCCATTAATTAGTATATCTTTTGTCTCAGCAGGGAAACTAAGAATGGAAGCCCTTGAACTCCATTTAACCTTCAAAAGGGTCTCTGCGGGTCCAACCTGAAATACTCTGGAGGAGTCGGGGTGGATGACACAAAAGAGAAAGCATCCAGGAAAACCAAGAGGAAAAGAAGTTTCAATGCAGCTTTTTGGATACTAGAAAAAATAGTCCTGTCAACCTATAAAACTCCTCTTCTAATTGTTACCCAGAAAGACACACAGTGAATATTCATGACCTTGACTTCACCAATGACCTTTACTTCTCCAACTCCCACTCCCTTTACACAGTGTTATTTTCTGTATTTGTTTTTTTCAAAAGGTATGAAATTAATTCTTTGGCCCATTTTTTGATTGGGTTGCTTGTTTTTCTGGAATTGAGCTGCAGGAATTGCTTGTATATTTTTGAGATTAATTCTTTATCAGTTGCTTTACTATTATTTTCTCCCATTCTGAAGACTGTCTTTTCACCTTGCTTATACTTTCCTTTGTTGTGCAAAAGCTTTTAAGTTTAATTAGATCCTATTTGTTTATTTTTGCTTTTATTTCCATTACTCTGGGAGGTGGGTCATAGAGGATCCTGGGCCAAAGAACTAAACAGACATTTCTCCAAAGAAGACATACAGATGGCTAACAAACACATGAAAAGACGCTCAACATCACTCATTATCAGAGAAATGCAAATCAAAACCACAATGAGGTACCATCTCATGCCGGTCAGAATGGCTGCTATCAAAAAAGTCTAAAAACAATAAATGTTGGAGAGGGTGCAGAGAAAAAGTAACCCTCTCACACTATTGGTGGGAATACAAACTAGTACAGCCATTATGAAGAACAGTGTGGCGATTCCTTAAAAAACTGGAACTAGAACTGTCATATGACCCAGCAATCCCACAGCTGGGCATACACACCGAGGAAGCAAGAACTGAAAGAGACACATGTACCCCAATGTTCATCGCAGCACTGTTTACAATAGCCAGGACATGGGAGAAACCGAGATTTCCATCGCCAGATGAATGGATAAGAAAGCTGTGGTACATATACACAATAGAATATTACTCAGCTATTAAAAAGAATGCATTTGAATCAGTTCTAATGAGATGGATGAAACTGGAGCCTATTATATAGAGTGAAGTAAGCCAGAAAGAAAAACACCAATACAATATATTAACACACATATATATATAATTTAGAAAGATGGTAACAATGACCCTATGTTCAGTTCAGTCGCTCAGTCGTGTCCAACTCTTTGCAACCCTATGAACCGCAGCACGCCAGGCCTCCCTGTTCATCACCAACTCCCAGAGTCTACCCAAACCCATGTCCATCGAGTCAGTGATGCCATCCAACCATCTCATCCTCTGTTGTCCCCTTCTCCTCCTGCCCTCAAACTTTCCCAGCATCAGGATCTTTTCAAATGAGTCAGCTCTTCGCATCAGATGGCCAACGTATATGTGAGACAGCAAAAGAGACACAGATGTAAAGAACAGACTTTGGACTCTGTGGGAGAAGGCGAGGGTGGGAAGATTTGAGAGAATAGCATTGAAACATGTATAGTATCATATGTGAAAGAGATTGCCAGTCCAGGTTCGATGCATGAGACAGGGTGCTCAGGGCTGGTGCACTGTGATGACCCTGAGGGATGGGATGGGGAGGGAGGTGGGAGGGGGGTTCAGGATGGGGAACACATGTACACCCATGGGCAGATTCATGTCAATGTATGGCAAAAACCACCAAAATATTGTACAGTAACTAGCCTCCAATTAAAATTTTTTTAAAAACCCACACACACAAAAAAAGAAAAAAAAAGTGTTATCTAAAAATAAATAAATAAAATTAATATCCAAGGAATCATCAGTTCTCTGCCAGAATCCGTTATAAAACAGTTTCATATGGACCCTCTGTCTTAGTTTCCTATTGCAGTTGTACCAAATCATTAAAAACTGAGAGGTATGAAACAACATGAATTTATTATGTTTGAATTCTGAAGAAGTCTGAAGTCAGTTTCACTGAGCTGAAGTTAAACTATCAGCAGGGCTGCATTCTTTCTGGAAGTTCTAGGGGGTAACTGGTTTCCATGCTTTTTCCAGCTTGTTGCCACTTGTATCCCTTGGTTTGTAGCCTCTTCTTCCACCTTCAAAACATATCATTCAAATTTCTGCCACAATCATCACATCACTTTTCCCTCTAACTTTGACTCATCTTCTGATCCTTTTATAGGAACCCTTGTGATTATACCAGACCCATCTAGATAATCTAGGATAATCTCCCAATCTATAAATCCTTAATTTGATTGCTTCCCAAAGTTCGGTTTGCCTTATAAACTATCCTTCATAAGCTTTAGGGACTAGGACATGGAGTATTTGTCAGTATACAGCCTAATACTGTCCCCTTCTGGCCCCCAGAGATTCAGATCCATCCAACAAATAAGGTACTTTCATCCCATCCCAATATTCCCCAGTCTCAACTCATTACAGCATCAGCTCAAAGTGAAAGCTCATCTAAATATCATCAACTCAGAAATCCCAAACCTCATCATCTAAATCAGGTGTGGCTGAGACTCTGGGGATGAGCTATTCTGGGGCAAAATTCTGCTTTATCTGAAGATTTTTGAAATTAGAGGATAAATGATCTGCTCCCAAATACAACCGTGGAACAGTATAGGATAACAACTATAGACAAGTCCATTCCAACGAGAAGAAAATACAAAGAAGAAAGGATTTGCTGGTGCTCAACAATGTGCCAGGCTTCCCCAGTGGCTCAGTCAGTAAAGAATCTGCCTGCAGTGTAGGAGATACAGGTTCAATCCCTGAAGATCCCCTGGAGAAGGAAATGGCAAACCACTCCAGTATTCTTGCCTGGGAAATCCCAAGGACAGAGGAGCCTGCGGGGCCACAGTCCATGGGGTCACAAGAGTCGGACATGACTGAGCAACTAAACCACTATCACCAAACAATGGTCCATCCAACTAGGTAAATTCCATTAGCTTCCATTCCTGGGAATAATCCTTTGTGGTTCTGCCCTGCGGGACCTTTCTCTATCCCTAAACTACCTCATTTGCAGTTTCCATGGTTGTCAAGGAGGACGTATTTGGTGAAGTGTGTATCAGAGGGAAGGGAAAATATATTGCATTCTGTAATGAAATGCTGAAAATAATGTATATATATACATGTATATAATGTATATGTGTATATATACATATGCTGAAAATATGTATATATTAAATGTATAACATATAAAAAATGTCCTCATACCAAACTGCTTCTAGCAAAAAGACCACTTCAAAGCATACCCCATCTTTAAAAAAAAAAAAAGTTCTTCCCTCAATAGGACTGCATCAAAGCTGCAGTATCAAAATATCATGCACACATCTAGAGTAATATATCTTAAAAAACCTCCTTTGCTACAACTACCTATTAGTTCAGTTCAGTCGCTCAGTCATGTCCAACTCTTTGCGACCCCATGGACTGCAGTACACCAGGCTTCCCTGTCCATCACCAACTCCTGGAACGTACTCAAAACTCATGTCCATCGCATTGGTGATGCCATCCAACCATCTCATCCTCTGTCATCCCTTTCTCCTTCTGCCTTCAGTCATTCTCAGCATAACGGTCTGTTCAAATGAGTCAGTTCTATACTGCTCCAGAAATACAGCAGAACACATCTTGCATAATGAAAAATCTGGCTAAGGCAGTTTTGTGTTGAAACTAAATGAGATGATTACTTTAGGATAATCTGGCTTTTGTAATGACAAATGAAATTCAGAAGAAATGAAAATCTCTTCTGCATAGATAGAGAAAACAATGCATGTCTGACCTGAAACAATGAGTGTTTAAATCCATAGAAGGAATGGTTAATTTTAAACTTTTTTCCTGACCCCAAACTTCTGAGGATACAATCGCATCAGAAATCTTTATAATTCAGAACATTTATTGTTAACAGGTACACACTAAGGCTGCAATTTATTCTGATATTTGTGCTTAGTCTCTCAGTCATGTCCGACACTTTACAACTTCATGGACTGCAGCCCACCAGGCTCCTCTCTCTGTAGGGATTCTGCAGACAAGAATACTGGAGTCTGTTGCCATGCTCTCCTCCAGGGGATCTTCCCAACCCAGGGATCAAACCCAGGTCGATTTTTATGTTTACTTTGGATTAATTTCACAACTAAATTGAATATGAAGAATGGCATATTTATTTTAGATAAGAATTCTAAGCAAAAAAAAAGCTGTGGTGTCTCTGTAATGATAGCCACTTCTGCCTCTAATTTAACTAGCTCCAATAAACGAAGGGGAAATTTGGCAATATGATAGATGCAGAATAATGAACTGTAAAAAGTTCTTATATTTAAATATAATGATAAAGGACAATATTGTCCACTCCATGTCCAATTTACAATAATTTGGACCTAAGTCAAACAAGTAGATAGTCTCTAAAACATGAGGCATGTCTGTTCCATTTATGGTCTAAAATTCCTGCCCTATGGAATGAGAATTAAGAGTGGCATATGGAGGCCTGCCACTGACAAAAATACCATATTATGTTGAAAGATTTTTTGAGAAGATCTCCAAAATATTACACAGTAGATTTGTGTCTCAGTGAAATCAGGGCATCTTTACTGACAGAGACAGAGTAATTCAGAGAAATGTATGAAGCTAAATTGTTTTCAAAATTGCTTAGTTTTTAAAAAATACTGTGCAATTGCATTTATTTTTAAGAAAAGAAGTTAATGGCTACATAGACTGATGTTGGGTTGTTTTGTTTTCTACCATGTAATTGTTTCATGCAGGGCTTGTTAGGAGAGAAACACAACATGAAACAGAGCCATGTCCCCTCCAACTACTCTTAGCATCAAACTCTCCCCCCTTGAACACCTTGATTTTGCCCAAATTTGTTTAAATGAAACTCAGTTCTTCCGTTAGATCACACATTATAAAACAAACAAAATTTAAAAAACAGAAATATTTATTAACGGCTCATTTTCAGCCCAGAAATGTATAGAGTTTTTAGAAGTGTTTATTCTAAAGGACAGCACGTTATGGTCTATCCATCAATATTCTATGCATTATAAATTGCTTTTGGCAAGGCTGATGAAATAAAATTTTAAAAATATACTGAGTCAAATGTATTAGTGTTATCTTAACTGTTAATGTTCTTTTATGCTATTTCACGCCATCTTTCAAAAATCTAAAGTTGTCTAAGACAGACTAGCTACTTTAAAAGCTTTACTAACCAAGCAATTTTAATTACATCTTTTACTTGTTGTTTAATCACTAAGTCAGTTCAGTCACTCAGTCATGTCCAACTCTTTGCGACCTCATGAATTGCAGCACGCCAATTCTCCCTGTCCATCACCAACTCTTGGAGTTCACCCAAACTCATATCCATTGAGTCGGTGAGGCCATCCAACCATCTCATCCTCTGTCATCCCCCTTCTCCTCCTCCAATCTTTCCCAGCATCAGGGTCTTTTCAAATGAGTCAACTCTTCGCATCAGGTGCCCAAAGTATTGGAGTTTCAACTTCAACATCAGTCCTTCCAATGAACACTCAGGACTGATCTCCTTTAGGATGGACTGGTTGGATCTCCTTGTAGTACAAGGGACTCTCAAGAGTCTTCTCCAACACCACAGTTCAAAAGCATCAATTCTTTGGCACTCAGCTTTCTTTACAGTCCGACTCTTACATCCATACATGACCACTGGAAAAACCATAGCCTTCACAAGATGTACCTTTGTTGGCAAAGTAATGTCTCTGCTTTTTAATATGCTGTCTAGGTTGGTCATAATTTTTCTTCCAAGAAGTAAGCGTCTTTTAATTTCGTGGCTGCAATCATGATCTGCAGTGATTTTGGAGCCCAGAAAAATAAAGTCAGCCACTGTTTCCACTGTTTCCCCATCTATCTGCCATGAAGTGATGGGACCGGATGCCATGATCTTAGTTTTCTGAATGTTGAGCTTTAAGCCAACTTTTTCACTCTCCTCTTTCACTTTCATCCAGAAGCTCTTTAGTTCGTCTTCACTTTCTGCCATAAGGGTGGTGTCATCTGCATATCTGAGGTTATTGGTATTTCTCCCGGCAATCTTGATTCCAGCTTGTGCTTCTTCCAGCCCAGCGTTTCTCACTAAGTCATATGCGACTCTTTTGCAAACCCATGGATTGCAGCCCACTAGGCTCCTCTTTCCATGGGATTTCCCAGGTAAGGATATTGGAGTGGCCTGACATTTCCTTCTTCAGGGAATTTTCCCAACCCAGGCAGATTTTTTACCACTAAGCCATCAGAGAAGTCAAATTATATCTTATTTGATTTTTAAAATAATTCAACCTTAAAACAGTGATGATATATCTCAAGATAAACCTGATGAAGACTCTGGAGCTCCAGAGACTAAAAAGTCAAGTCTGAAAATGCTGCAGGAGAGAGTCAACATTTAGTCACTTTAAAAATGTATGCACTTTCTAATCAGATTCACCCTCACTTTATTCAAAGTGGGATGTAGTTAAAGTTACATCATTCAATGGTATTTAATTCAACAGGTGTTTATTTCATGCTTTCCTTGTCTTAGGCTCTGCTTTAGGTACCAGAGATCAAAAGTTGAAACACAGTAGACATTCTGCTTTCCTTATAGAAGTTATAGCCCACTTATAGTGGGATGGAAAATAAATCACAAAAACTGGAATTAAAGGCAGAAATGAAAATTCAGTTTTCATTAACAAAGATTCAAAAAATGTAATGGTAGTTGGGAAGACAATACTCATACATTATTGATTCTCTAAAAACAAGAAACATGGAAAGCTCGTTTGCCATAAAAATCTATTCACTCAAGTTAATCTAGATTGAGCTTTCACAAAATTATACCTACCTAATGAAAGTTACCATTAAAGCAACCAGCAGTGGGTGTAAGAGGATTCATTATTCTTTCATCAGTTATTCCCATGATTCATGAAACTGTTCTTCATCAACCAATTTATTAGGCTTAACATCCAGCATTATAAGGTAATTCTAAGTCTTATCAAAGCATGAAGCTGTTATATAAGAGTTTCTGAATAATAAGTGAGCTATAATAAAGGAGTGAAAAACAAGTTTGGGAGCTCACAGAATTAAAAAATAATCATGATGTAGTAACCATGGAACTATAATTAAAACTGCCACATAGATGTACTGTTATCCAGTGCATTCACTCATCTGTATAGTCCTGCTGTGTTTTGAGGAAACAAAATTTCTCTCATACAATAAAACTAGATGATAGTGGATCATAGAACCAAAGGAATCACCTCCATCTTTGGGAAGCCAACCAACTGGATTCTTTTCCATAGCATTCATGTTCCTCTCCCTTGAAGAATTTGAGGTGACAGAGGTGAGAATAAATATAGACCTGTCCCAACCTTCTATATCTATATCATCATCTCCTCTAAAATAAGAAAGGTAGTTAAGAGGGAATATAACTTTAAAAAAGGAAAAAAAAAACCGGAAATGTTCTCTATGTGGTGGCTCTTTAGCAGGAAGGACGATGAGTGTGTTGAATTAACACAGATAAGTAAGTGGATTCACTCACTCCTCCAATTTGGATATTGACCAAATGCTTTCTCTACTTCAGACAGGGATTCTTCCCCTCATAGAAATCAGCAGCATGGCTCACATCGATATATATCAATACACAATCACAAATGTCATGAATGATGTGGAAAATGACCTTAAATAAGGAAGATTTCTGCCTTCTGTACAGAATCTAGGCGTGGGGGAGCAGAGGGATGGAGAGAGAGGATATAAACAAAATGTCTAAAAAAACATGGAGATAAAGAGCAGGTTTAGTTTGGAAAAGATCCAGAGATAAGGCTACTCTGTGTCCTCCAAGTGACAGCCTCCACTTGGAACCTAGGTCAAAGTCTATCTTCTCCCAATATACCCAGTGTTCCATCTTCATTGGCAGTGAGGAGAATAGGAGAGGAAAGAAGTAAGCTATTAAGAATGAGTTCATTTTCTTTAAAGAAATGTGGTGACCACGGTAGGCAATTTCTGGAAATGGCATGTTCAGGATCCTGTATGCTGAGAATAACTCCATCAGCTGCCTAATTTTTTCTACATCTCTGCAGTCCTTCTACCTCAAACTTGAATCAACTATTTTGCCCCACCGGCACACCAGCCTAGCTCCAGTTCCCAGGATACATTCTGGCTGGAACAGCAAATATTGGAACAACCTTAGTCTTCCCTTCTATTGAGGGTTGGAGGCCAGCAATGCAGGGCAGTAATGACTTGGTCCAGGGCCCTACGTACCTTTTACTTTACCCTTTCTCCTCCACAATGGCCTGGTTTATAGGTCTGAGCTTCTGCCTTGATCCCTCCTCAATATAGCTGAGGTCTCTCACAGATGGGGGTCATTACCAGAATCTCTTCTCATGGTGTCATTCTCTTGATAACTCATCTGGCCATTGTCTTTTTCTGTAGGTGCCTAGACTTTGCTTCTCATACCACTGGTTTCTGACTGGGGTCCTTTGGTAACCAAGCAAATTTCCTACAACCACCATGCAGCTCTAGTTCACTGTACAACCACCCAGACTCTCCCATTTCAGTGCTCTATTCATGCCCAATACATTCAAGCTGCACCCGGTTAGGCCTTAAAGTATTTGGTTGTCCTCACTCAAGGCAGCCTCAGCAAGCTGATTTAATTAACACAATCTAGAGCAAATGCTCTTGGTGGTGGCTCCTCCTCCTCCTCTTCTTTTTTTACTATTTATTTATGTGTTTTTGGCTGCTCTGGGTCTTCATTGCTGTGTGTAGGCTTTTTCTAGTTGTGGTGCCCAGGCTTCTCATTGTGGTGGCTTCTCTTGTGGAGCATGGTTCTAGGTTTTGCTGGCTTTAGTAGTTGCAGCACATGGGCTTCACTGCCCCAGAGCATGTGGAATCTTCCTAAACAGGGCTTGAACCCATGTCCCTGCATTGACAGGCAGATTCCTAACCACTGGACCATCAGAAAAATCTCCTTTTATTCTTAATATAGTTGTTTCCTACAGACATGTCAGTTACTCAAACTGACACTGATGTAATAAAATGGCATCAAGTCACTGACAATCATCTCGGTCCCATGATTGGTTGGTTCATTGGATTTTTATTTTTCTCTGCTTCCATCTAAATGAAGCTACTAAGGTCTATACATCTGAATTTTCTCTCTGACTTGCAAACAAAAGAACCAGAATGCTTAACGTAGACAAAACCTCAAACTCCTCATATTCCATGCTTATATGCTGAGAACAAGTAAGACTTGTCTTCCCCATGAGAAATATTCACGGGCACACCAGACTCACAGAATCAAGTCTATGACAAGATGTTCTTCTTATATAATATACTGGCTTTCTCTGTAACCAGATTGTGACTTCTTGCCAGCCAAAAGCTGATACATTCTTGGAAATATCTCTGCCAGAATTTTTTAAAAAGATAATTTACACTCTAGGAAATTATTTTGTCCACAAAAGAAACAGATGCACTCGCCCTTAAGGAACAAGACCTCCCGGTCCTTCTGTTGTATTTACAGAAGTCAAATTTGCCAAATATCAGCATATGGTTTTATCAGGGAGATGACTTCTGGTTTCTATTGCTATTGTCTTCTTACTACAGAGAAAGGAAGTTCTCAAGGCTGTCTGCATGTTAAGTCACCTCCCCAGTTTTTAACAAATCCTTCTAATCTGCATGTTTCATCCCCCATGGGCCTTGATTTAACTGACCCAAGATGGGGCCCAGGCACTGGGATTTCTTTCTAAACTGCAGGCAATTTTGCTGTGCAGTCAGGGTGGAAAACCATAGCTTCAAGGTCAATGTATGCATTTTTCCTTGTTACAGTGCACCAAAATCCTGGATATCTGGGTAGAATATTAATCTCAGATGGTTTCACTTTTTAATTTCCAGGTAGCATCTCCTAGTCTGGTGAGATTGGGGTCAATAATGAATTTGAGTGAGGCTCAGAGGAGTATAAGCTCTGTGTGACTATTCTACTCCTAAATCCACGAGCCTTCTGGAGATTTCCCCAGCCTCTCTCTTTCTGCTGCTCTGGAACAGATGGTTTGTCTTAACAAAACATTTTGCTATTTTTAATTTGTTTGATGATTTAAGGCCAGATTCCTCCCTCAGATAGCACAGAAGCCCTCAGTGGTTGCAAGGCAATCTTAACTCCTACCCGATAAAGGTTATTCTATCCTCCAGCGTGAGTTGCAAGGAAGCAAGTCCACTCTCCCTTGATTTTGTGATATCTACTTATTTCATCATCTTGTATCTCCCAATAAACACAGGATTTAGTATTCTAATACTTCAGTCTCCTCCATCTAGAATGCTCCCTTACAAAATTATATTTAATGCTGCTGAAAGAAAAGCTATCTTTCAGCCCAATGTCACCTGCTATTCAAAAATATTCAATATTTGTTTTACATTTTTATTCAAGTTTTGCTCTTTAGAAAATGCCACTAGTGATGTAATGGGTGGCATTAAGTTACATATGTTCCTTTCAAACATGTTTCAACGCTACCATGAAATAAAGAAAACTGAATTCTGAAATGTAGTATTCTATATTCTGCCAGTACCAAAAAAAGAAGGCATTATTAGCTTTGGGGGAGACATTAGGCAGTAGAGGTTTATGTTATCTTTTTTTCCTTTTCCAAATAAAATATCTACAGAATTATATGGAGTTATTCAACCTAAAGTAAATGCAAGTATATCAACACATTCTATGATTTAACTAGTAAACAGGAGTACTGAAACATGAAATGTGCAAGTTTAGTAACAAACTGAAGCAGCCTCTCTTTGGGAGCTTTCAAGGTAAGCCTGCTGCTGCTAAGTCACTTCAGTCGTATCCAACTCTTTGTGACCCATGGACTGTAGCCCGCCAGGCTTTTCGGTCCAAGGGATTCTCCAGACAAGAATACTGGAGTGGGCTGCCATGCCCTCCTCCAAGGGATCTTTCTGACCTAGGGACTGAACCCACTTATCTTACATCTCCTGCAT
The DNA here is from genome assembly GCA_007570785.1 of Antilocapra americana. Classification (NCBI taxonomy): domain Eukaryota; kingdom Metazoa; phylum Chordata; class Mammalia; order Artiodactyla; family Antilocapridae; genus Antilocapra; species Antilocapra americana. The sequence continues at coordinate 43,368,472 of ML660200.1, read as the reverse complement.
CACCAGGCACCAAGGTAAGCTAAAGTAAAGAGTTAACATTGAGTTAAATGATTTGCTTTTCTTTACCTTCATAATTTCCTTTGGCAATGCCTATTAGTCTTTTTTTGACTAGAGTCAAAGGGATTCAACTAATTCATACATTTTTCAGCTGAATGTAACAAGAAACCCCACCCCCCCAAGACTTCATATAATGAGATAACATACCACCTCCACTATAAGGCCCTATCAGGATCCAATTTTACAATTTTGAAGCTTCATTATATTACTCTACTTAATTAATATCACATTTGATTTTACAGTATTTTTCCCAACTAACAAAATCAAATGATTCCTTTAATGGGATAGTAAATCTAATTTAACTTTTGATATATTTTTCCATTTATCTCAGCAATCATAAATTTGAGTTTAGGAATGGCATATTGTCAGTAAAAATGTTAGTAATGCTTGTAAGGACAACGGCAGCCTACTACATCTTTTAATGCCCTCTCTTGGCCAGAGTGAAGAAAAGTAATAACGTAGTATGTCAGACTGACAGTGACGACTCCCACGTTCTAACACTGGTTTTCACAGTAAGTTGCTTTCACTAAGCCTCAGTCTCCTTGTCTGTGAAATGGGACAGGTAGACTACCAGTGGTTAAAACTGTGGATCCCTAAGGGAATCAAGAAGGTCACACCAGTTCTAAAGGAAAGAGGAGGCTGTTGTGCAGCCCCCACTTCATTCAATTGGTCTTCTCATTGAGACTAGCATTCCTGTTTATAGTTCAGTATGTTACATCAAAATGATTCAAAAAGTTTTTGGGAAAAAATTCAACATGTGGCAGTATACCATGTTTACTGAGTCAAAATCTGGAGAAAAGGGAAGATGGCTGTGTTGGTATGCATTTTGAAAACACATTCCCAATTTCTTCTGCTACTCACTTTATATTAAAAACCATTATTTATACTATTGTTTCATGTGTTTTTATTCCTTAGTTTTCTCTTTGGCTCCTCATCATAAAATTAATACCACCATGTGCACCAATTTAATCAACCAGGTTTGGGAAGCAGAATTCTCATTTTACACTAAAGGACTTTCTTAAGAGGGAGCAATGCCATCTTCAAATGGCCTACCAGGGCACCCAGAGAGCTCTCAAAACCAAGTTGAACTTTATTAGCATCTTCTAACAAACAACAGTGGTAGGGTTCTGCTCAAGGAGAGATAACAGGATGAAGATATAACAGGATTTCCCACTGTGCATCTCTTTCAATTCTAGGCTATGTCAATTACCAAAAGTCTCTAAAGGCTTAGAGTCTTACAGTAGGGAACCAATCTGCTTTGGCTTAACAGCTGTAGCCTGCAAGACAAATAAGAAAGGGAAGAAGAGACCCAAGAAATTGTAGATTATTTCCTTTACTTGGAATATGATTCCCAAAAACCTGAACAAAGTTATAAACAGTCTTCCTTTCAAACATTAATGTGTTTGCAAGATGGAAAATCTGGGAAATGGTTTCACAGAACTCTTAATGCTCATCCTCCAAGGAGTGTGAGATTAGGCTACCAAGTGAAATACTATGGTAGTCAACAAATTGTCTTGAGTAGATTTTCAAACCTGGGCTAGTGGTGTCCATCAAAGTTAACTATTTTGATGAAAGGAAAGCTATAATCATGTTGTCTCATAATCTCAGTTATGTTATTTCCTCTCAGTGTGGCCCCTGGAATCTTCCATGACCCCTCTGCCAGGAGGAAGGTAGAATTTGGGCAGCATCTCCCAGGATGAATTGAAGGTTGACAGGTAAAGGAGAGGAAAGAACATCTGTAGCAGAAGGGACAACGTGGATGGATACCACTGGGGGAGAGTGCCTGCTCCTGGGAGGCAAGGAGGTAGTGGTTTCAAAGCTCTGGCTTCACTCTGCTGATTTGCTGAAAAAGTGTAAAAAGGATCAATCACCTTTTAGGGGGAACTTCTCTGGTCTGGATAGAGAAGAATGGGCTTTTAGCCCATGGAAACTAGCAAGATGGAGTTCTACATCTGGAGGAGGGGTAAAGCACAGTTAATGGTTAAGATAAGAGGAAGGAAAAGCCAGATGCTTAGAGAAATACTGAGCTGGGGCTATGGCAATGATGCAGGAAAGAGATGCAGGGGGCTAGCCAAAGAGCAGAGGTGGTGAGCATGGCAAGGGTGAGACAGTATGACAGGCATTTTCGAGAAAACAGGGGACTGGCAGTTGGTGGGGAGGGAGGAGACACAAGTCAGAGGTGTCTAGATAGGGCAGCTCATGGGATAAAGATTTTGGCCAAGTGAATCAGGGAATATAGGAGTGTGTCCGAGGAGATGAGTAGGTGGGGGCGTAGAGAGGGCGTTAAAAAAAGAGGCTAGACTTTAAAGCACCCAAGCCTGCCATAGGACCCCCGAAGCACCTCCCGGAGAACACACATGTTCACAACATATGCTAGTTTCTTGGAGGAAAACTGCAGTGTGTCAGAGCCAACCAGCTCATCGAGCATGTGTACGCACCGTCCAAGGAGGGAGGTGCTTTCTAGCTCTGTTCCAGATCTCTGAGAATCTTAAAGAGATAATCACCTCCATTTTACCAAGTGGTGTAACCTTCATGGTTTTCAGATTCTTCCAGATTCACTTCTCTCATTCAAGCTGCACCATCTCCCATCATTAAAGGCATGAGATTTTGTTGCTATTTCCAAACTGAAATGGACAGATTTACTAGAGTTCCAATAGCTGATTACCTAAGGAGCTCATCCTCTTTATACTAACCCCTACTAACCATAGCTTTATATTTAACATACAGGCAAGGATGCATATATGAACACTGCACATTTTGAAAGTAAAATACCTATATTAAAAAGGGTTATAATGTTACACTCTATTCCAAACACACAATAAAAGCTCTAGCCATAAAAGGCAAAACTTTATAACCATTACACTTGAAACCTGAGAGAAGTCTGTACTAGAAAAATGTTAATAAAAACTTTGCCAATGTCAGTAACTGAAGGATTATACCGCAGAGGGCTAGGAAGTGCTTGGTTCACTGTACTGAAGTGGCCACCAGCAAAAGGGAACTGTGGACAGTTCTACCACCAGACAGAACATCTGCATACTCAGGCACTTGCTTTAAAAAAAATTTATTTTACATTTACAGTATGTACCATACCATACTGTATTCTGGTGTTTCAGCACTGAGAAATAGGATCCCCAATCCCATTCCAGTGGAGCAGTCAGAAAAGCACACAGAAATTACAGAGCAGCAGTTCCTAACTTAGGCTCTGCAGCTAAGGCAGGTACTCAATCAAAGGATGTGTAAGAGTTACTTTGGTGGGGGTGTAAACTGGGGCAGCCACGATGGAGAACAGTGTGGCTGCTCACTAAAAAACTAAAAATACAGCTACCATATGACCCTGAAATCCCACTCCTGAGCATATAAGCAGGGATAAAAACAAGGTCCAAAAGAATACATGCATCCCAATGTTCACTGCAGCATTGTTTACAACAGCCAAGACATGGAAACCACCTAAATGTCCATCAACAGAGCAGTGGATAAAGAAGATGTGGTACACATCTACAATGGAATATTACCCAGCTGTTATAAAGAATGAAATCATGCCGTTTGCAGCAACATGGACGGACCTAGACAGTGTCATACTGACAGAAGTAAGTCAGAAAGAAATATTTTATAACATCCCTTACATGTGGAATCTAAGAAGTAATGCTACAAAGGAACTTCTCTACAAAACAGAAACAGACTTAGAACAAACTCATGGTTGCCAGCAGGAAGGATGGGGTGAAGGGCATAGTTAGGGAGTCTGAGATTGACATGCATACACTGCTACATTTAAAATGGAGAGCCAACAAGGTCCTACCCTGTAATATCATGCAGCCCGGATGGGAGGGGAGTTGGAGAAGAATGGATACATGTATGGGCATGCCTGAGTTCCTATGCTGTTCACCTGAAACTATCATAACAGTCAGTGGGCTGTACACCAATATAAAACAATTTTTTTAAAAAAGATACAAAAGAATGAACCAGGATAAAACTGGGCAAGTGTATTGTTCTGGGAACAGTTTGGCCTCCTTCCCATTCTTTGGAACCTTCCTGCTTCCCAGAAAGATCTCTGATTTAGACCCTGCATACTGAATGACTTTGGAGGTTCTTTTTTGAACAGCTGTTTCTCCTAGGACTAGAAATTACTCAGAGTTGAATCCTAGTTGCCCCTGGCCTTTGTAGTAAATGTGCATTGAGTCAAAACAAGGCACTGCACCCTATAATATTACAAAATGCTAGAGCTGGGAGGGAACTGACTCCAACTCCTTCAGTGTATATATAAGGAACTCAGGAATGTAAGGGTGTGTATAAACAAGGTATAGAATATAGCTTCTAAGTTAATGTAGACACAACCCTCCCTGATGGTTTCTAAAGCAACATTTGGAACTTAGGCAAATTCAGGTATGATTTGCTCCCCTGCCTCCACCTGCCACTCCCGTTCTTCCTCATTTCACCTGCAAAGGTTGGCTAGGCTTCCATACACCCTATTCACCAAGTTTAATTTCTTGATAGGTAGTTTACTGCAGTGTCTTCTGCCTACTGTATTTCTAACAGTGATTGTTTGTAGAACTACTGGTTTCATTTTTAAGGTAAAATCCCTACCACTCCTTGAATAATTCTCATAGAGGAGTTCTTAATAAATACACACAGGGATGGACAAAAAGAGGAAGGGAGTGGCAGGAAGACAGCTCAAAGACAATTTTTAGCCATAAGTGGCATCCTTAACTAAAGAAAAAAGTAATGCAAAGGTAGTGAAGAAAATGAGAGAGCATTAATTAAAATTTTTTATGGAAATAAAAACTCAGAAGAGAGAAAGAAACTCATGCAGAAGGGCAGAATGAAAATATGAAAAAGCTTTCATGCCAAATTTATGTTTGGATCACCAAACCTAAATAACACCAATGGGGTGTTACAAGTGAGTGAAAATTATTAAATAGTGGAATCATTGATGCTATATAACTGGGACTTAAAGGTAACTTGATGATGGAGATATGGAAAAATGACATCCTGCAACTGTAAAATGAATAGCCTCAATTGAAGCCAAATAACTTATTCCTGCTACTATTGTTTAAACTAGCCACCTTTGGCTCACACCATCAACCTCCAATAACACACATCTGGCAACACTGGCTGCTGAGGTAATAGGCTATGCTCAACTATCTATACACATTTAAAAGGATCCCGCTGTCTACATCATCAGAGTAAGAAAGATGAATTGATCAAAACTGTGGGTAGATAAACCACTACATGGGATGCTGGCTGCCAATTTTACAGCCTCAATACCACAAAGGCTTTTATATTATCCTTAAAACAACACTCCCTCTCTGGTTAACAGTTGGTATTACTTGCTCCCCATCGGTTCCGTTGTGTAATGCTCAATATATCTTCAAAGTGTTGGCAATGGTAAATCAGGTTTTCATGACACAAGTGCAGCACAGTCTATGTAAACTTCTCTCAATTCTTCAGTCAGCAGCATACAAGTATATGTTTGTGTGCGTGTATATATATATATATATATATATATATATATATATATATTTGTTATAGAGAACTGGTTCTTTACTCTGACTACATATTACAATCACCAAAAGCTTCCAAATCATAACCAATATCCCCAGCAATTCACCCCAATGATTCTGGTCTGGGATGGAGCATCAGCACTGGTGTTTTCAAAGGCTCCCAAGTGATTCTAACATACAGTCAGCATTGAAAATCACTGGCCGAGATGTTTCTGATGTCAGTACAATAAGGGGAAAAAATTATATTAAAACAAAAGCATTTACAAGTCAGCACTTGAACACTAATTTTATTTTCACTTTTCTTTCTCAAATCATGATATTAAGCTCCTTTTATAATGTATCTTTCAAGTCCTTTACTCTTTTTTTTTGGGGGGGGGGTGTTTTTTTTTCCTAGTGATTTTATAGGAATTATTTGTTAATTATGGAAACTGGTCTTCTCTTTGTCATATATATTGAGTTCTTTCTCTCAGAATATTTTTCTGCCAGCCTGTGACTTTTTTATTCTTTCATTTTTTTCTTAATGGTACCTTTCAAAAAGCAGACATTTTAAGTTTAGATGAAGTTCATTTATTAATTATGTTCTTGCATGGCTTGGGTTTTGTGTCCTGTCTATTCCAAAGGTTTTAAATATATCCTATATTTTCTAGTATAAGCTTCAAACTAGTTTTTAAATTTAGGTTTATCATCTATCTTAAATTAGTTTTCACATATGATGTGTAGCAGAGCTGAAGCCCAATATTTCCCCCCCATAAACTTATTGGATTGTTTCAAAACTATGTTTTGAAACGATATTCTTTCAAAATGGAATTATCTTGGACTCTTATTAACTGGTCATGTATAAGTAGGTAGGTATTTCTGGATTCTATATTATACTCAGTTGATGTACTTTCCTATTGTTAATGCTAATGCCACTCTGCTTTATTACTGTACCTTTAAATAAATCTTGAAATCAGGTACTATGAGTCCTATAACTTCTTTTGCAAAATTGTTTTGGCTATTTTAGATCACATCATTTATAACTCATTTGCAGTTTAAATTTTACACATCTTATACATTTTTACAAACTTGCTGGCCTTTGGTTGGGATTGTGTTGAATCTACAAATCAATTTAGAGAGAATTGACATCTTAACAATACTGAGTGTTCTTATGTCAGTCACCAAGTCGTGTCCGACTCTTTGCAGTCCCATAGACTGTGGTCCACCAGGCTCCTCTGTCCATGATTCTCCAGGTGAGAACCATGGAGTGGGTTGCCATTTCCTTTTCCAGGGGATCTTCCTGACCCAGGGATCGAACGTGGGGTCTCCTGTATTGCAAGCAGATTCTTAAGGGTCTGAGCCACCAAGGCAGCCCTAATCCCAAATATGATACAGCTCTCCATTTACTTGGGTTTTCCATAATTTCTTTCAGCAATGTATTCTAGTTTATAGTTTATAGGCCTATGTTTTTTTTTAAATGTTTACTAGGTGTGTTTTTCCTTTGGTATTATTGTAAAGGACTTCTAAATTTTTCATTCTCCTTTATTTGATTTTGATGTATAAAAGTATAACTGATATTCATATAGTTACTTGTCGAACTGTAATCTCACTAAATTAACTTTAGGAATTAGTCTTTAGGTTCTTTAGGATATTCTATATAAATAATCATGCTTTTGTTACTTTATTTCCAATCTGTTGGCCTTTTATTATGATTTCCCCCCTTACTATACTGGCTTGTGCCTCCACGAAAGTTAGGACCGATCAAAGAATACACTTGTTTGTTTTGGCCCTAATGTTAGGAAAATCATTTACTATTTCACCATTTAACATAATGTTAGTTATAGGTTTTTAATAGATTCCATTTATAAGATTGAGGTCACATCCATCCTCAGTTTTCTGACATCTTTTTTAAACAATAAATAGGTGTTAACTTGGTCAAATTCTTTTTCTGCATGTATCAAAATAATAACACATTTTTTCTTTTATTCTGAAAATATAGTAAACTATAAAAGTTATTTTTGAATGTTAATTTAGCCTCTCATTTCTAGGATAAACCCAATTTGGTCATGATGTTTTACCTTCTTATGCATTGTTGGATTCAATTTGCTAACATTCTGTTATGGATTTTTTCCATCTGTGTTCATGAGAAATACTGGTTTATAATTTTCTTTTCATTTAATGACTTGGTCATGGTTTGTTATGAAACTTATGTTGTCCTCATTAAAGAGTGATAGAGTTTATATAAAACTAGTATTACTTCTTCTCTAAGTATGTAAAGAATTACCAATGAAACTATCCAAACTATGTGGGAATATTTTTTATTATAAAATTAGTTTTTTCAGTTGATATAAATTTTATCAAAGTTTCCCTGAACTTTATAATTTTAATACCTTTAAACCATTTTAGCAGTAGATTACCAATTTTTAAAATATATTATTAGTATATATCTAAAAGTTAATGATCAAACCCACTTTATGTTACAAAACCTTTCATCTGATTAAAAATTTTAGAACAGATATAGCAATAATATTGTTTAAATATTTCTTACTAGAGATTCAGAATTAACTCATAAGAAATTATAAAAAGCAATTAACTTTTTTCTCTTAAGAATATATGTAATTTGGACAATTTATAATTCTATCCTCATTCTTAGTTTCCTAATTTATGAAATGAAGGAACTGGATTTGATACTTTCTAAGAATTCACCCAGCTACAGCAGCCTATTACTTTCAATTTATGCTATTATATTCTTCAGATAAAGTATTAAGTGTTTAACCTAAAATCTGCATAAATTTAGGCTGCCAATAATCTTAATTAAATCCATTTTTGAGAATTTCTAAAGTACATCACAGGAACATTTTTGGACCGTATCATTAAAAATGAGGTAGATTATCCGTATTTTCTATTTAAATACATTGTTATTAAAAGGCAAACAAGAGCTTTAAGATCTAAACACTGCTTTTCTGTAAGTATGTGTTCCTTGTTAGGAACATATGTGTTAAATTTAGAAAATAAGAAAACATGTTTGACTTATAAAGACTAAAGGATTTTGTGACATGCTGTGTAAACAGCTGAAAAAAATTTAAGTACATACTATGTGCAAAGCACCCAAGATATAGCAGTAAACAAAATACACTAAAAAACCCGGCCCTCATAGAGCAAATATTTTGGTAATGCAAATGAGAAGAATGACATCACTGAATTGGCTTGGATGTTTCAAACTCACAGTAGAAATTTTGCAGAGCTCTTGGCATTGTCTGCTGCTGTATCTTCTATCTCTGCTACATCACTGCTGCCCTACTTACTGATTAGGCTATTTGGTGCACAGAATGGAAATTTTGTAAATCATGGTTGATGATTTTAACTGGCCCATCACTGTTTCATGCAATTAATCAATTAGGTATTTTAACAAATAATTAACACTATGGAAATAGAACCTAACCCCAACAGTTAGAATATCGCTGGTCTTGGCTACCTATGTCTCCCACTCCCTTTCCCCATGTCAGTGCACCCCCACCAAGAGCAGCCATCCTTAAACGCTCTAAGTCTTCCAGTAGACTAATCTTTCCATCTTAGAAGCACCAAAACTAGAGGGTGTGCGCTCTACTGGAGGGCTAGCTAGATCTTCTTTCTTTCTTCTCCACAGGGCCTGGCACTAAGCCAGTCAAGAGTATGTGTTTAGCTAATGTTTGTGGAGTAAAGTACTACAGGAACTCCTGGTTTTGTCATTCAATGTCTGCAGACATTGCCATTAGGCATAATATACGCCTGTGTACATACGTTTAACAAAATGAACTATCATGTACACAGACTTAACAGTTAAAGGGATACAACTGTGGTCATTAATTTGAAAAACTAAGCAGTGGCCACAGGAAGGGAAAAAGGTCAGTTTTCAGTGCAGTCCCAAAAAAGGGCAGTGCCAAAGAATGTTCAAACTACTGCACAATTTCACTCATTTCACATTCTAGCAAAGTAATGCTCAAAATCCTCCAAGCTAGGCTTCAACAGTACGTGAACCAAGAACTTCCAGATGTTCAAGCTTCATTTTAAAAAGGCAGAAGAACCAGAGATCAAATTGCAACATCCACTGAATCATAAAAAAGGCAAGAGAATTCCAGAAAATCATCTACTTCTGCTTCATTGAATACACCAAAGCCTTTGACTGTGTGGATCACAACAAACTGGAAAATCTTCAAGAGATGGGAATACCAGACCACCTGAACTGCCCCCTGAAAAATCTGTATGCAGATCAAGCAGCAACAGTTAGCACCAGACATGGAACAACTGAATGGATCCAAACTGAGAAGGAAGTACATCAGGGCTGCATGTATATTGTCACCCTACTTATTTAACTTAAATGGAGATATCATGAGAAATGTCAGGCTAAATGAGGCACAAGATGGAATCAAGATTGTGGGAGAAATATCAATAACCTGAGATTCACAGATGACACCACCATTATGGCAGAAAGTGAAGAGGAACTAAAGAACCCTTTGATGAAGTTGAAAAGAGGAGAGTCAAAAAGATGGCTTAAAACTCAACATTCAAACAACTAAGGTCATAGCATCCAGTCCCATCATTTCAAGGCAAATAGATAGGGAAAGAATGGAAACAATGAGAGTTTTATTTTCTTGGGCTCCAGAAATCACTACAGATGATGACCGCAGCCGTGAAATTAAAAGACACTTGCTTCTTGGAAGAAAAGCTATGATCAAGTTAAACAGCATATTAAAAAGCAGAGACATCACTTTGTCAACAAAGTCTGTATACTCAAAGCTATGATTTTTCCAGTAGTCATGTATAGATGTGAGAGATGGACCATAAGGAAGGCTGAGAGCCCAAAAACTGATGCTTTTGAGGTTGGAGAAGATTCTTGAGACACCCTTGGACTGCAAGGAGATCAAACCAGTCAATCCTAAAGAAATCAATTCTGAATATTCACTGGAAGGACTGATGCTGAAGCTGTAATTCCAGTACTTTGGCCATCTGATGGGAAGAATTGGCTCGCTGGAAAAGACTCTGATGCTGGGAAAGATTGAAGGCAGGAGGAAAAGGGGAAAACAGAGAACAAGATGGTTGGATGGCACCACCTACTCAATGGTTATGAGTTTGAATAAGCTCCAGGAGATGGTGAAGGACAGGGAAGCCTGGCGTGCTGCAGTCCATAGGGTTGCAAAGAATAGGACATGACTGAGGAACAACAAGAAACTGGAGCCTAAACTAAACATCTATGTATATACACTAATGAGGTATTCACATAAGCATTCTTAAGCATATTAAAATCTCACAATACAAGCAATGGAAACTTGCTAACACTTGTACATAGATAAAAACTTTAAGAAAACAAACACTAACCTTCTTTGCACTTACAGTTAATTTCAACCATCACTGCTTCCATTATTAAAACAAACAAAAACCCATAGAGGATTACCAAGTATCAGTAATGGAACTAAAGCTTCTGTTTTGTTTTGTTTTGTTAATTGAACTGGTACAATAAAAAACATTCACAATCTTCCAAAAATAAATCAATAAAATTTAGAAACTGCTAAGAAGGACAATATTTTTTAATCTGCACTATGCTGAATTTTACTCTGTTCCTTGGTGCAATGTTACCCTGCTAAGATACTCTATAAAACATAGGTTTTGTTTAATCACAACCACTTTTATCCTTAATATCATGCATTCCTTTCCTTGCTGGCTCTGCAGACACAGTATTGAAGCTAAAAGCAATCCTGCTCCAGACCTATGAAACCACCTTAGTCTCACTTCCTCCACTTAATGTACTCCAATCTATGCCTCCGTAGTTAAAATCAAATTGAGTATTACTATCACTTCCTTTGTAAGGCATATATTTTTACTCAACTGTTTCACAGTTGAGTCAATTTGATAGTGAGTTGATGTCAAATATTTTCCAATCCCTAGCTTACTCAAGTTAATACTTCAAACTTTAATCTTGTCTGATATCACTCAAAACAAAATATCTTTATACAGCCCATTCCTGAAAAACCTCTCCCATTCTTTACACAATTAGTAAGTACAAAATACTGCAAACACTACCATACTTAGCAACTTTTGATGGGATTCTCCCACACTGGGGTTCCAATTCACAGAATCCCATCCCTCACTCTTTCCCACTATTCTGAATAGAGAGATAGCAAAAAGCAAGGGAATACTCAATACACACACACGATATGAACAGTATATATCCAATACAAAACATCTTACTACTTTGGATTTAAAAAGTTAATCTTATAAGAAAAAACAGTGTAGCTAATTCCTTATAAATAATCGCTTCAATGATTTAATTCCTCATTTTAAACTGGCTGCTTTATATCCTCATCTACTAACTTGGGAATAGTGGCATAATACTGTAAAATGTATATATTACTAAAAAATGAAGACATTTACCCATAGCTTGCATAATCAAACAGTTGCAGCACAACTGTAACAGAAATAGTTTGGAAAGCCACACCAATCATTTACTAATAATCAGCACAAAAGTTAACAAATGGAAAATATTAATGAAAAGCTATGGAATTTAGAGAATTAATAAATATAAACCTTTTCCATAGGAATTTAAGTGGAAGGAAAAGTAAATGTGAAAAGGTATGAACAATTCTAAGAAATGTTACTGGAAAATACTATGTAACCGAAGAAATATATATATATATATAAAATTAAAAGAGTCCACCACGTGCCACGCAAAACAAACTAAACAATCCCCATTGATGGCTTCTGGGAAGAAAAAAGAAACATGTATGAATAAGAATCGCACAACTAATTATTAAATTCATATGCTAAAAATCAGTAGAACATCTAGGCTGAGGGAAAATAAACTAAGATATGTCCACAGAGCCTAAGACTTACAGAAAGTTGAAGTGGTTAAAGATATTCTCAATCATTTTCAGAAATTTTACAAAAAGAATTGTTTGCATACACAGGACATCAACAAGGAGAAAATAAATAGGAGACTGATTGGGTGGAGTGGAGCAGAGAAGCAGTAACTAAGGAGCACACTAAAATAACATTTTGTCCTGGGCAGAAGGAGACAGGTTCCCAAGATTCAAAAGAGCATTGATTCACAAGCAGACCTCTCAACAGTGAGGCTAGACAGCAAGGGTAATATTTATTTAAACATACATGATGTTAAATTTAGAGACTTAATTGTGAATCACATAAAGCCTTAATTAACACTTCCTAATCAGATGTTTCAGGTGAACGTGATTCCTCTTTGTAAATTGCCTAAGTAACAGAAGTGCCAGACCTTTGCAGACATGGAAAATGAGAGCTGTCAGAGTCATGTGCAGCAAACAGAGGCTGAGAATTTCATTTTACTTATATAATTTTTGCATAAGCATGAAGTGGTCACAGCAGTTTTACCTACACCTGTCGTCTAGGCAACCAGGTAAAAGGCATAGGGACAAGGGGCAATGGAAATCATGAAGTGGGGACAGTGAGATTTAAGGCTTCTAAAATGTAAATGTAACCCTCAGGATTTCTGCATCAGCACAAATAACAACTCTTTTTTTTCCTAATAGTGTCTGGCATTAAGCTACACATCTCTTATATTGCTAGGTAAAACAATAAAAGAAAAAAGGACAAACCTTCAAGACACTCAAGGATGAAACATGTGAATTTGAGCAGTATGGTCACACGCTCCAGAAGAGAATTTTTCTCTCAAATTAGTTTCTTTCTTGGCTCCCATTTAACTGCTCTAAGATTCTTCACATTTCCTGGTCTACAGATTACTTGAGACAGAGGCGTCATACTTTTCTCATTCTTAGAGAAAAGCGTTCCTCATAGCTCTTTGGTCCTCTTGCTTCTTAGCCCGGCTGCTAAAGGAAGGAGCATTTGCAGCAGAGGGTTTAGTTCAGTGTCAATCCTTTTCCTGCTCACAAGATTGGTGAAGAATAAATGGGAAAATTCTTGCTTTTCAAGTTCTGTTATATTTGATTTGCTCTGCCTTGAAACACTCCAGAGATTCTCATTTATGATTTAAAGAATGACTAGACCACTGTAAGGAGATGTTAGCAAGGGAGCTATAGCATTTGATAAATATCCCATGAAGGAGGCCAGTCTTACTCAGGAGGCAGTAGGGTATTTTTTTATTTAGTTTGCAAATAAGTGTTCAAATTATTGATCAGACTCCTTCAGGGCCAGCCTATATATTTAACTGGAAAGAACTCCACCATCTTTCCCAGCTGCAAAGTTGGTGACAATAGTTGATTTTTCGATTCTTAAATGAACTGCAGGCTCCACTTGTTGAATAGAGTTGAATACATAACACACAAATCAACATCTCATCTTTGAGGTATCTTCTTGGCTCTTCGTCAAAAACCTGTTTATGAAATATAAGCGATTTCTTTAGGGTGACATAGAAATATGAATGAGAGGCTGTACTTAGGACTCTATGTCCAGTAGAGAATGCTGGTAAACATTGGACACTCTCACAAAGAAGATCCGACACTAAGCAATGGGTAATCCATCACATCCTCACTGAAAAGCCCTGTCCAAAAGCAGATAACAAAAAAGGGAAAAAAATAGTTAAGATAGATTATTTTAGAATCCTTTTCAAATTACAGTGGATTCTTTTACCTGGCTCGTTGGAGGAAGTAATGAATATTTTCCACTAACAAAGGTTTATTTTTGTAAATCCCTGACTCTCTAGAAACCTTTCTAAATGGTATACTACATCTGCCCTTCTCAATCTGAATACTCTAAACTGTATGTAACTGTATGTAACAGTCAGTTACATCAGTGGTTCTCAAAAGATTGCAGCCCCCCACCCCCAATTTATTTCTGCATTTGTGGAGTCTCTCCCTCTTGAGTCTGAAAGTCTGGACTAGCTCTGTGATTGGCGTTAACCAGAAGAAAGCAGCAAACTTGATATTCTGCTAGCTCTAGGCCTCACACTTAAGAAGGTCTAGCACCTTCTGCTTTTGTGCTGCACAGGAAGCCAGGCACCCCATGAGGCACCCTGCATCTCATGAGGAGCCAACAAGGAGGTCTGAGGTCCCTGACTGACAGCCCCAGATAGCCTTTCAGTCAATAGCCAAAATCAACTTGTCAGACCTAAGAGTAAAGTACCTTATGAATGGATTCTCCTGTCTCAATTTAGTGGAGCCAGCTGACATTCCTTGGAGCAGAGATGAGCCCCATCCAGGGTCCTGCCCAGACTGCAAACACCGTATGAGCAAACGACTGCTTGCTGCTGTTCCAAGCCACTGTGTTTTGGGATAACAAACAACTGAAACACTGTCCTTGATCTTTTCTTGATGGCTCATGGTCATCAAATTTTTTGAAGAACACAACAGAAGATATCAGGGGATCTGGATTCTTATTCCAGGTCCGTAACTTATGGTCTTGTCATTTGGCTATTCTTATTTCCAATTTCCACAGGTATAAATTCTGATTATTCCATAAGATTGTTTGTAAATGTGACCAAAAAATTCACTGCAGGTTTTTCAAAACTATTCTATACTTCTGAATCTATTCCATGTTAGTATATTACCTTTAACTCCCTATTCTAATTTTTATCTATTACTCCCAATACAAAAGTAAAGTTTTGGAGCCAAAGAGGTAGTTCTTTGCAACTGAATACTTGATTTTGCACATGAGTTCAAGTTGGTGAATCCCAGTTGTCAGCAGGCTGAATACCTCATAAACAAGATGTTGCCATACTTGCACACATAGTGGGCCAATTTTCATTTTAGAGAAGAGATTACAGTGTTTCAAAATCATCATTAGTCTCTCAAATTCTTTTCTGCAAACTTTACAATGTCTTTGATACGACATTTCCCAATAATGTTCTCTGCAAACAATTTTGTTCTTCCTTCTGATGTTTTCCAAATTGCTTGACAAAAGGAACACAGGAATCTTACATGAGTGAAGCCTTCAGCCAGTCACTTAATCATTTGGAGATGCAGTTTGATTTTATATAAATTCAGGATAACTATTTTCTGCCTTGCTGTTTTGTGTAAGTACTTATTGTTAGGGGCATTACAAAAGCATTCAATAAATTCTGGTCGATAATTATTGTCACTATTATCACCCTGATTTCTTTCATGTACCATAGTAGTATATATGAATTCATTTTTATGGTTTAGAGATTTTAGGGCAATCTACTTTTATATCCTTACTCAGAAGAAATAAAATGAAAGAAAACAAAGACGCAAAAATAATAAAAATAAAGCAGTTTTTTTTCTCCTTCAGAATTTGGCAAAAGGCACTTTATAGTGAGTGTGTGTTTATCTGGTATTATGAATACAAGCTAAGGAAAGAAATATGATTTTCTTATATCTTTTGTTCAACATCCTGCAAACTAGGGGCAATTAAGAAAGATATTATCATGACAGCAGCAAAAGCAAGAAGAGATATGCAAGAGCCAGTATCTCTGATCCCTCCAAAGTGAATAAGTTTTTGGTAATTTAGTAAGAATAAATGAAACATAACCTGAAGACTTCTGGCTAGCTTTGGAAGCCAAATTTCCAAATAGCTTTACCAACTGCTCCAGACTGAAAGAGCAGGAAGAACATAATTCTTTTTGATCCCACTCGGAGACTGTTCTTAGACTTCAGTTCCTTCTCTGTGAAGGGAGGTGGGCCAAGAAAGATCCTTGATGCAAGTCTCTTATTTTAATCCCTCAACTGTAATTCATTATCTGAAGCCCCAGAAACTACCTGTAGTCAAGAAATTCCAAGTGTTTTGGAGTCTGTTCTTGAGCTAATATAAAAAAAAGTATATAATGCCCATCAGGAAACCATTCCTATATAGCTCACATTTTATTGCTCCTGTTGTTACATTTCAGACGCTTAAAGTCCATCTAGATTGTTCATCAAATAATATCCGATACTCCCAGAAATAGTGGGCTTTAAGAAGATCTCATGTATATTTTGATTCTGCCTAGTCTAACAATACACAAGGGATGCAAACTGGAAAGGACAAAGTAAAGAAAATGAAGATACAAGCTAACATCTTCCTGACCCAGGGATCAAATTGGGGTCTCCTGCACTGCAGGCAGATTCTATATCAACTTGGCCACCAGGGAAACCCAACATCAACATTTATGCTAAATATAAAGCATAGTAATGTCCAAGTATATGTGTATATATGAGAACTGAAAGAGAATATTCAGCTATAAATGGATTCCAGTCTTCAAGATGATGCAAACCACATCTCAGCTTCCCTCCCGGACCCCATGGTGAAAATGTGCAGAATGGCAAAAGTGCCAGAGGTGGAGTTGGCTAGATATTCCTTCAGTTTTCATAGCAGGCAAAATAGTACTCATTGCTTATTATTTAGCAAAACTATTTTGAGAACTTCTGCTACATACTACGTACTAAGATGTTAGGAGTCAGAGATGGAAAGCCTGCCCCCAAAAACCAAGGAAAACAACAGTTGAGTACGCAACAACCTGGCAATAATAGGTGCATGAGACATACAGGATGGGAGAAAATGCTATGGACAATATGGATGGAGAAAACATTTATTAAATTCCTCTTGTGAACCAGGCACTGGGCATAAAACAAAACAAAAAAACAAAAAAACCACAAGTATGATCCAGGAAAGCAGGTAGGTCACTCCTGGCAAAACAACAGAAAATGGAGTAGGAATGCATCCAGATTTCAGGGAACTTGAAGGTTTACCAGGTGAAGTGTGAGGCTTGAGGAGAGAGAGGGAAAGGGAGTCGAAAAATTGAGAAAACATTATGACCAGTGGTGTCTCTTTCTTTGTGAATCTGGAGGCAACGCTACCCTCCAACACTAGAAAACACTGAGACAGGGCTTGAGGGAGACAAGAAAAGGAGACAAAGTATGAAAGTGCCATGAGTAAGAATGAGTAAAATCATTATCACCAAGTACTGAGGGCCTAGCTGACAACTGACAAGACACGTTTTAGAGGCCTGAGTCAAAAGCCATTGTGAATACTGCCTTCTCTGTGAGCAAGAACCAGGACTACTCATCTTGCTAGGAAGAGTAGACATTTCTTTGCAGATGCTATGCATTTTTTTCAGCACATTAACTATGTTACTGAAAATGAGTGAAGGAGAAGGAAGTGAAAAAACACACAGAAGGTACTGAGAAGGGCGAGATCAAAAGACAGTTGAGTAAGGCCCAGCTGAAAGAGCACAGACAACCAGCTGAGACAAAGGCATGAGGATGAAGGAACATGGACATGAAGAAATAATGAATACGCAAATGAATGAAGGAGACAATGCAGCAAAAAAGAATTGGGAAAAATGCTCATTTTAAAACAGAAAAGTTGAAAAGGGGGGAGAAACGAAGAACATGTGGTAATGGTGTGAAAACTAAAGACAGGGTCCCCAGAGTTACAAGAAGTAAGCGTGTGTGAACGAGAGAAAGGAAGAATGTGAGAAAAGAGAAGAAAGCGAAGCACGGAAAAAGAGGGGAAAACAGTAACTTATTTTACAGTCCTAACTACATTCTATTCATACTCCCCTGTATCACTACATTTTTGTCAGTTGAAAAGTCTTTAGATAATGCGTAAATCAAAAGTGGAAAAACAATCATTGATTCAGAGAATTTGCAATGTATTATATGCCTTTGAATTGTGGAATATGTATTTATTTTTTAAAACATCTCTGCTATGGTGACAGGTAATTTTCTTAGAACCTGAAACTCTGATTTGGGATAAAGAAGGTTTTAGAATGAAAAATAAAAGAGAGAGAAAAACAAGGAAACAGGAATACATGTTGATTGGTGCTGGCTGTCAGCATGTTGACAAGAAGGAAACAGATGAACAGTTACCAAGAACGCTAAATGGTAAGACGCTCTGAGAAAGGAAAAGCAGAGAGTTTTCTTTCAATTTGCCCTTTTGGATTTTTGTTCATGGATCACAACCTGCTGAGTGTACAGAGGCATTAGAACCGCCCATCCCCTGCTCACCACCTGACTTGAATCTTTGCTCCCTTTGTCTTTGGAGGTTCACACACTGCTATGTGGAACCCTTCGCACCTTCCCAATTCCTTTCTTCAGTTTTGGCTGGATCATTTGATTTTTTTTCCTGAATCAAGAATTTTCTCTGCATCATTGAGGAGGGATGAGCCACTGAGAATTTTCTTGCTTTCTTATGTCACAATTGCTCCCACACTCCCCTTGATAAATAAGGTCTCCATTTATGCAGATCAATGGTTCACAGACTTAAATATACATCAGAGTCACCAGGTCTCTCCTGCAGTTACTGACCCAGGAGGTACCAAGAGGGGCCTAGGAATCTGCATTTCTAAGCCTTTCCAAGGTGATGCTGATGCTACTAGTCTAGGGAACCACACTGTGGGAACCACTGACAAAGATCCTTCCTGCTAGATCCTTCCTACTAGACCTTCTCAAAAGACTTCGTCTTATATGGTAAATGACAGCAAGTCAAAACTTAAGGTACCTTGACTAGCAATGATGTTCTTCATTCCTAACTTTAATGGAACACAATGATGAGAATATTCCTCACCACTAATGACAGCAATATAGTTGCTTACATACCTATCTGTATTTGCCAGAATATAGCCGTTCCTAACCTAACTACAAAATCCATACATTAAAGTCTGTAAAACTCAACATGTATAGATAAAAATTATGAAAATCCAATCACATAATAGTGAACAGTGTTAATGATTCAGATACCACATCAAAATAAAGGACTGTGAATGTTATTAGTTAATAAGTTTCAAGTTTGACAATTTCAAATTGAGCCTTTTGCAAAATTCTCGTTATTACTGGAAAGATGTTTAGCAACATGCTCTACAAAATTGGATAGTTTTTCTTAGCTTTATTAATAATTAGAAAACTGTAATGAAAGAAATTTTTATGTATACTGCCTGAACAAAACAAGATCTACCAAATAGAATAATGCCTGAGGTTCTACCATTATGATAACTTAATCCATCCATGTACCTCTAACCAGTAGCCCATAAAGATAAGTCCTAAACTTTGATGCCATTATTGAATCTAGAATCTTCGTCCCTAACTCCTTTTAAAAATTGTGCCTGCTGCTCACACATGCTTTTATTTCTGACTTTGCATCTATGAACTTACCTTGGTTCCCCTATCCTGACCTTGGCTCTTTATAAAGTGGGCTCAAACTCAATTTTTGACCTTCTTGGCTCTAGTTCCCATCAATCCCATCCAAGCCATCAGCATATCTAAATGTTTTGTTCTATCTCTTGCAAAAAAAAAAAAAGCAGATAGTAATTTTGCTATCAAATAAGTGGGCTTTTTAAAATAGGTGTCTAACCTTATCTTTGACAAAGGAGGCAAGAATATACAATGGAGAAAAGACAACCTCTTTAACAAGTGGTGCTGGGAAAACTGGACAGCCACTTGTAAAAGAATGAAACTAGATCACTTTCTAACACCATACACAAAGATAAACTCAAAATGGATCAAAGATCTAAGCATAAGACCAGAAACTATAAAACTCCTAGAGGATAACATAGGCAAAACACTCTCTGCCATAACCCAAAGAGGGATACTCCATGACCCACCTCCCAGAATATTGGAAATAAAAACACGAATAAATAAATGGGACCTAATTAAAATTAAAAGCTTTTGCACAACAAAGGAAACTATAATCAAGGTGAAAAGACAGCCTTCAGAATGGGAGAAAATAATAGCCAATGAAGCAACAGACAAACAATTAATCTCAAAAATTTACAAACAACTCCTGCAGCTCCATTCTAGAAAAATAAACAACCCAATTAAAAAATGGGCCAAAGAACTTAACAGACATTTCTCCAAAGAAGATATAAAAATGGCTAACAAACACATGAAAAGATGCTCAACATCACTCATTATCAGAGAAATGCAAATCAAAACTACAATGAGGTACCACTTTACACCAGTCAGAATGGCTGCCATCCAAAAGTCTACAAGCAATAAATGCTGGAGAGGATGTGGAGAAAAGGGAACCCTCTTACACTGTTGGTGGGAATGCAAACTAGTACAACCACTATGGAAAACAGTGTGGAGGTTCCTTAAAAAGCTGCAAATAGACCTGCCATATGACCCGGCAATCCCACTGCTGGGCATATACACCGAGGAAACCAGAATTGAAAGAGCCACGTGCACCCCAATGTTCAT
>ML660200.1:43307336-43342849 GCA_007570785.1 Antilocapra americana | reverse complement strand
CCGGAGGGGAAGCATATGTAAACCCATGGTGATATCATGACAATGTATAGCAAAAACAATAAAAAAATAAATAAATAAATAAAATAGGTGTCTACATGTTAAATCCTGTTAAAAATAACTAAAGTTTGAAGATACAAGGAAACCAAACAAAAATTCACTTTATCATACATTAAAAATGTTTTTAGTTTGATATCCCATAATTTTTGCAAATGCTAAAAGTGAATCTTGAACTTAAGTTAGTTAATGGTTTTACCTATCATTTATATTACAGTTTAAAAAGAGGAATGTGCAATGTTTTATTAAAAAGCTATGAACTGTGTCCAAACAGATATTTAAAAAAATGTTGAAATAGGTTCCATGTAGAAGAGTGTATGACTTTTATTATCCGAACAGCAACTTCAATAAATTAAAGTGCTCAATATTGTACCAGCCGAGTGTCAGAAATGAATAGTGAACCTGCCAGCGGAAACGTTTTCAATTTCTTAACCACCATCCTGGTGCCTGACAGAACTGATTGGCTTTTTGACACAAAGTTCTCATGGCAGAGATTAAAAAAAAAGAATAAAATTCCTCTTTAACAAACTACTCAAGCGGTGAATTATATCCAAATGTAACTCAATACACCAAACATGCTATTTTACAGTGAAGCTAAAATAAATGCCAGCACTATAATATATTGGCATTCAAAATAATAATAACACTGAGGTGAATTTCCAAGAGAAAAATACATTTAAAAGTTAATTAAATGCTTGGTTTTCTTTTTAAAATGAAAAGTTTTTCTCCTGGATTTGCAACAAGAATTCAGTTAACATTTTGTACCTAGTCTATTTCAAATTTTTTTTATAATAAAGAAATGCAAGTTAACCGCAGATACTTGTGAAATACAAAGAACTCAAGATAAATATTAAAATACATATTTTAAATGGTATTAAATATAAATACAGTTGTGTATTATCCACCTTTTATATAATTTGCCTGTAATGCAAAGTTCCAGAAAGCATTAGAAAAGTAATTCTGTATACACGTATATTCACAAATATATGTCTATGGTCACACGTCTGTATATATATGCATGCAACTTAAACTTGGGAAATTATCTGCAAT
This sequence comes from Antilocapra americana, assembly GCA_007570785.1. Lineage (NCBI taxonomy): Eukaryota > Metazoa > Chordata > Mammalia > Artiodactyla > Antilocapridae > Antilocapra > Antilocapra americana. The sequence continues at coordinate 43,341,745 of ML660200.1, read as the reverse complement.
AGTCTTGTCAAGGCTAATGGTGTATCTACTTTCTGTTTAGTATTTTTATGATTTCTTTACTTAAATTTAAATTAGGAGTCCATTTGAGAATTTGAGAGCATTATCATTGTACTGAAATGCCACCTTAATGATGCTTGACTCATACAAGTTATTGTTTGGAAACTAGCAATATGTTGATGTCATTATATATGTGACTATGTAAATTTTATTAAAATTAACCTTTAGAGTCAAGTTTTATACAAATCTATTAGGAAAGTCTGAAATTCTAGGGTATATTAAATATAATTTTTTTAGATTACCAAAAATTTCACTTTATAAAAGGATTCATAAGTAGCTTTCTTTAAATGTAGGACTCCCAACAATATGTAGCATGTTTATACAGCACTACCTACTTAGAGTTGCAGACACAGAAATTGACCGTTAGAATGATAGAAGCAAGAGATGCAATTAAGTACAATTATATTAATACATTATCTACCATGAAAAATAGTACACCTTATATTAGTTTTACAACAACAATGTGTTTGCTTAGCTACTCAGTCATGTCCAACTCTTTGCGACCACATGCTAGGCTCCTCTGTCCATGGGAATTCTCCAGGCAAGATGCTAGAGTGACAACAGTACATATTAACAACAACAACAAAAAAAAAAAAACAAATGCATCACTCTAGTCTACATATTCCTCCAACTTTCATTCTCCAAATTTTGGCCAAGGACACATGTGTGTGTGTTGAGGGTCTATTTCACTTTCATTAGTTGATATAGTGTGTATTAAAGAAAAGCACCTTGCTTATTTCGTTTATATGCAGAGTATATCATGAGAAACACTGGGCTGGAAGAAGCACAAGCTGGAATCAAGATTGCTGGGAGAAACATCAGTAACCTCACAAATGCAGATGACACCACCCTTATGGCAGAAAGTGAAGAGGAACTAAAGAGCCTTTTGATGAAAGTGAAAGAGGAGAGTGAAAAAGTTGGCTTAAAGCTCAACATTCAGAAATCTAAGATCGTGGCATCCAGTCCCATCACTTCATGGCAAATAGATGAGGAAACAGTGGAAACAGTGGCTGACTTTATTTTTCTGGGCTCTAAAATCACTGCAGATCGTAATTGCAGCCATGAAATTAAAAAACACTTACTTGTTGGAAGGAAGGTTATGACCAACCTAGACAGCATATTAAAAAGCAGAGACATTATTTTGCCAACAAAGGTCCATCTAGTCAAGGCTATGGTTTTTCCAGTAGTCATGGGTGGATGTGAGAGTTGGACTATAAAGAAAGCTGAGCGCTGAAGAATTGATGCTTTTGAACTGTGGTGTTGGAGAAGACTCTTGAGAGTCCCTTAGACAGCAAGGAGATCCAACCAGTCCATCCTAAAGGAGATCAGTCCTGGGTGTCCACTGGAAGGACTGATGTTGAAGCTGAAACTCCAATACTTTGGCCAACTGATGCAAAGAGCTGACTCATCTGAAAAGACCCTGATGCTGGGAAAGATTGAGGGTAGGAGGAGAAGGGGACAACAGAGGATGAGATGGTTGGATGGCATCACCGACTCAATGCACATGAGTTTGGGTAAACTCCAAGAGTTAGTGATGGACAGGGAGGCCTGGTGTGCTGCAGTTCACGGGGTTGCAAAGAGTCAGACACGACTCAGCGACTGAACTGAACTGAGCTGAAAGAAAAGCAACAACAGGTACAGAAAGTCCCCTTTCAAACACCACTGTTTATAATGTACCATAAAGGAGGCATCAACCTTACCACCAAATGGACAGCAACTTCTGCAGTGAGCAGGGGAGAGGCATTAGGGTAGTAACTCTTGTTGGAGGAGATTTAACCAAGTTTGGTCTTCACACTCCATCAGTTGTGCTTCGTTTCCTTGAAAAACCTGATATACTCAGTTGCTATAAATATAACTAGGTCACACTTGGCAACTCTGTACTACATGAATCATTCTTAGTACTAAACATTCTTAGATCTCTTTTCATATTGAAAACAAAAACATCTTCCTACCCTTATCACCCCAGCTTCATGTTTCAGTCTATTTATTATGAATTAGCCTTTTTCCAGAAAAGAAAAGCTATGAATGTTCATCTTCTACATCTTAGTAAATCAAAAATGTACAGGGATTTCAGTACAGTGTTTAAACTAATTGGACATAGTTTTTTTGTGGTTAAGAAAAATCATTTGTTCTAAAAAAACACAATAAAAAACTGAAATAAAATGTATCCTGAATTTCAAAAATATTAAAAATCAAGGATAGAAACTATTTTAATAGAAATTTTTCATGAAAGACAAACTACTACTAGGCTAATACTGAACAACAAAACTAGGAGTGTTATAATGACACCCTGTTTAAACATCATTGATAGCTCAGACTGCATGAAAGCCAAAGACTGATAATTCAAGCCAATACTCTATTTATTGACCTGGTAAAGTTGTTAAATATAATACACAGGTATGTATTTGACATCAAATTCAACTTTATAGGTTAGGATTACCCAGGCTATCCCATGAGAACACTGAGTCCACTCAGCCCTTACTCACTTCCTCACTGGGTAATGCAATTTTAATCAATTAGATTTCTACTTTTAGACTAACTGTAATTTGCAAATTACTTCTAGGTCTCTAAGCCTTTAAAAGTCCTTGAGATAGTTATCTAGAAGGTTAAACGAGAAGTGCATTATCATTCTGAGACATATGTTGGAAAGAAAGGAGTGAAAAAAATGTGTGTTTATTAGTCCCTCTCCATATGACAAATTCACCTAGCCTCCCATCCTATTTTATTGAAAGCCTACTATGTAAGAAACTTTTGTTGGGCCACTACTGATGCATTTTGCAAGACTTTACAGAAGAGATAAGACTGGAAGTTAGCCATGGAAGATGGGGGAAATTAAAATATATTTTAAAAGAGGAGCAGGAGGCACTGAAATAACTAAAAGCATGGTGATCGTCTAGACTCCATAAGGCATATTTCAGCAAACCAATTTTGAGGAAATCAATGATTGATGTCATGACATTTTGAGAGATAAAAATGGAAAAGTACATTAGACTGGGCAAGCAAGTAGTAAATGTGGTACAGGCAATATAAGACAATTGAAGGATGGTGAAGCAGGGAATAACTTGCATGGAATATTGTCATGGACTGATGTATAAAGTCCTGTCAACGGGCTCTTAATAAACTATGAATGAGGTTATAACGATCTTAGCCCAAGCAGGGACAAAGTAGAAAGAAAAGGACAGACACAAAAGATTTAAGAAAGGAAGAAACAACCATACTTGTGATGTAGTACTAGGAGAGGGAAGGAAATCAGAAAAGTTGGCAGTAACTTGAAGAGGCTTTGGCTGTTTTAGAGAGAGGATAGCACTATGGCATGGTACAGGTCAGGAAATACATATATATATACATATATATATACATATATACATACATATATATATATATATATACACACATATATACATATATATATATATATATAGTGAGAGAGAGCGAGCTACAAAATTGAAAGCTATGATACAACTTGGCAGCTTGGGAAGGGTAGTGTTGTAGAATATGCCTATCAGACTAAGGAGCTGACATACCATAGGTGGTGGAAGATTTCTCACAACTTACAGCATCCTCAGATGGTGTGTCAAAATGGTACTCTCTTTCCAAAAGAAGAAAAAAACTAAAACCTGTATTAGTATCCACATATCATGTTTATGAATTGAACTAGCTCTGTAAGATTTCATTATAGTCATTGATGAATAGTTATATCATTTATTTTCACAATGAATAAAAGAGGCTTGAAATTTCATCCTTCAATTCTGCAACACTTAATTCCTTCCCCAAACTTGTAGGCGCTATCAGATAACCAACAAACACAGCACTCATTAGGCAGGTATTAGGTATTCCAAGTGACTCAGGTGGCTACAGTACAGTAAAAACACAAGCAACTGAAAAATCACATGTCTCCTATACTGATATACGTCAATAAGGTTTTAGAACTTAATAAAGATTTTTGTTATTGTTTATCTGATGTATTTGGATTTTGCAACGATACAAGATATAGCAACAAAAAGCAAATCCTTCGTGAAACTCTTATTTGCAGTTAGCCGCGCTGCAGACATACATTGATTGAATAAGACGCTCTAAGGCCTTGAATAATATCCTATCCAGCAACATTTGAGCAGTGCTTATATAAAAATTGCTGAACATCACAAAACAGGGGCATTTGTCTACCCAAAAAACTTATCACTGGAAAAAATACCAGTAAGGTTCAACTTCAAGCAATCTTTGGGAGAGCTGTGAAGCAGCGAGTCACAGGTCAGCTAAACTTGCAGAACAGCTTGAGTTTTAGTGAACACTACTGAACAAACTGTTGCCTCTTCCAATGGCCGACAGTAATCTTGGCCAATAATCTTTGCACCTAAAACACATCACCTCAAGACTTCAAATCATAGGCTCAAATTAAAATCCTAGGAAATAACTGTTTCCAAGTCATTTCATATGCAAGCAGTTTTCATCCCCCAATTGAGAGAGGAAATAAAGGAGGAACTACTTTTACTTTAATACCATTGAGTGAAACCCTAGCCTCAAAAAAAAAAAAAAAAAAAAAACCCCTTTTATTGAACAAGCTCTATCAAGACAGATAAACCAATGAATACCTGGCATACTTATAACATGGAGATCTAGTCTCTGTCATTTTGCTTTCTGATCCTTAAATTTCTCCCCACAGGGCTTCTTTTTTCAACCTCCATTATAAATAAACCCTCAGCACGGAAAATCCCACTGGGTCTACTAGTTATGATATTATGCCTCATTATCAGAATATTACAATTATTCTTATTATCCTAACATTCACTCTCCCAGAAGAAGGGAGATGTCTGCTCAACAGCAAACTCTCCTCTTGAGACTGTTGGGTAATCCATCACTCTTCTTTTGAAACCGCTATGCCAGGTTATTAAAGGTGACTCCTGATGTTTGTTAGGCAATTAGTTCTTCCTCTTCTAGGTACAGTTGCTACAGTTCCTGAACTATCTTAAATACTTCCAATCTACTCACATAGACAAACTCTATAGATATGTCTATGCCAAACAGAGAGCAAGCAACTCATCTATCTCTTCATAAATCAATGATTTAGAGAAGCAACTAGCAATAGGCTGTTAAAATAATTCACAAAGAGCCTTCTCATTGGCAGATTCTGTCACCTCCCCCTAGTCATAGCTATTATTCACAACCACATCAACTTATCACTATCTTGAAGTAAAAATCAAATAGAGCAGTGATTGTGTGTTTTTGTACCCATGTTACTCAACATAGATAATATTTTTAAACCACTGAGGGAGGTGTGAAGAGGAAGAAAGCAAAGTGGGTCATTTCATATTCCTCAAATGTTTCAGTCCCCTTGACCTTCATCTTGTTTTCTTTTATTTATATGTCACTCATCACACAGGCAAAATTCAGAAATACAAAACTATTCCTGAACACTAAACAAACCTCATATCTCACCGTTCCTCTACACATATCCTTTTCACAAAGCCAAGTCTGCTTTCGGAAGCAAAACTGCCATTTCTCTCTCATGTCATCAGTAGGAATTAATGCAAAACTACAAAGGCTGATTTTTATCACCATGAGATAGGTTTTATTTTTGCTCCAGAAAAAAACTACTTGAATATCTACTTTATCTGCAATAATACAGAGAAGTTGTAGCACAGACAGTACAAAAATACCTCCAGAATGATGATAAATAAAATGCTGTAGTTTCAGAGTGGTCAGGTTGTGCCCAGCACAGAATATAACAAGGGCAGCCAGGGTGGAAAGGCAGGGAAGTGCCATCTGGGGAAGAGACAAGTGTACGAGGTCCCAGGGTCAAACAACAGTGCACCAGGCTCCAGTAGGTCAGTGTTTATTTGCAGAAAGAGGAGAGAGAACACCCAGTATCTGGCCTCTAGCAACGCAATGGTCTCCCAAGGGCACCAGCTCCACGGTGCAGCAGAGTGTGGCCAGTGAAGCTGCATGAGCACTTCCCGCCCCAATGAAAAAACTCCAACCTTGACCCTTTTGGGCCTGAAAAACAGAAAGCTGGAGGTGTCACCGAGGCCACTTCTTAGCTAAACAGTTCCAAGAAAAGTTTGCCTGTGCTGGATACAGATGGACCAGGAAAGTATACACAGGGTGCATTCTGAGCTCTTTGCCTGAAATGCAATTTGTGAGCTTGACAGCATGTCACTTATTGAGCACAAGGTTTAGAGAAGTGGAGGAACACAGAAGACATGTCCAGTTGCACTGGGACCCTTCCCACACTGATATAAAGCTTTCTTTTAAAAGACTGAAAATGTGAATTATAATCAATGATGCTATTTATATACACAAGCAATGCAAGATTTTACAAATTCCATTGCTTATATAACCCTGGTTAATCGTCTCAACAACCACCTACCGAGTAGGCAGGCTGTGTGCTATTATCCTCATTCTAAATGAAAAATGAAAAATTAGCAACCAAAGAAATATAGGGCTCTACCAAAAAGTCCTCTCTAACGATAAGTGATGTAATTACTTGAAGTTATGATTCTGGTCAGTTTACCTACATTTAAAATATTTTTTCAATGACCATGTTTTCCTTCAGGTTTAAAAGATTGGAAACAAGAATGCGTTGCTATCTCTGTGAAAATGCTGATTAGTCCTTATTGGCAATTACAAATGTGAAGTTGTAAGTTTAAGGTTTAACTTAATGTAAAGTTCTCTACATTGATATAAGATCTTTTATAAAAAATCTTTTAAAAATGGAGTTCTATTTTTGTATTCCATATATGAAATTCATTGACTGAAGTTATAGCTTAATTGCAAACTTTAAGTTCTTCAATATTATTTGTATAGGAACTGAGGTGTTATTCAGAGTGAAGTAAGTCAAAAAGAGAGAAACATCATATATTAACACACATATGGGCTCCCTGGAAGCTTGGCTGGTAAAGAATCCACCTGCAATGCAGAAGATCCCAGTTGGATTCCTGGGTTGGGAAGATCCCCTGGAGGAGGGGCACGGCAACCCACTCTAGTATTCTTGCCTGGAAAATTCCATGGACAGAGGAGCCTGGCAGGCTACAGGCTGACCTGACTAAGCACAGCAACACATATACATGGAATCTAGAAAAACAGTACTGATGAACCTACTTCAGGGCAGGACTAGAGACACAGACAGAGAGAACAGACTTGTGGACATGGAGGGGGAAGCAGAGGGTGGGATGAAATGAAAGAGGTAGCATTGAAACATATACATATATAAACCACATATATTACCATATGTAAAACAGATAGCTAGTAGGAAGCTGCTGTAAAACAAAGGGAGCTCAACCTGGTACTTAGTGACAACTCAGAAGGGAGGGATGAATGGAGGGTGGGAGGGGGTTCAAGAGAAAGCGAGCATACGCACACTTACGGCTGACTCACATTTTTGTATGGCAAAAACCAACATAGTATTGTAAAGTCATTATCCTCTAGTTAAAAATAAATTTTAAAAAACTGTAACAGATATAAGTATGCTCCATTAAAAATGTACACAAGAAGTTATAGTCTGTGTCTTTAAGGAATACTAGACCCTGATATCAGGAAAGACTGAAAGCAACAGGAGAAGGGGGTGGCAGAGGATGAGACAGTTACATAGCATGATCGACTCAGTGGGCATTAATTTGAGCAAGCCTCAGGGGACCATGGAGGACCGAGGAGCCTGACATGCTGCAGTCCATAGTGTCGCTAAGAGTCAGACACAGCACAGTGACTGGACAACAACAAGTATAAATAACTATCTATCTCATCACTTAACAATTAGTACGACATTGCAATACCTATATCCTGACCTGGAAAATTTGAATTATGACTAGTTCAGCAAATATGTATGGTTGGCTTACTAGGTATAAAATCTCTGCTCACTACTGCAGGGACACAAAGATTAATTGAGCATGGATAGTACTTTCATGAGACTTTTAAAATCACAGGAAAGACAAGATATAGGGAATATGATCATATTACAATGCAGAAAGATAGATACTATAATATCTCTATAGAAAATAATAATCAGGGTTAGAGGAACAGCACATACTTTTAGTAAGTGAATCTGGGAAATGTTTCTGGAACAGAAAGACTTTGATAGAAGTCTTTTAGAACAAATGAAATGAGAACAGATTGAGTTTGGTGGAAAGGCTTTACATTCTGAGTGAATAAAAAATAATTTATAACTCCAAAAAGTGAAATTCAGTGTATGTAATAAGAAGTGGATTAGTAAAAGGTAGGTTTGAAGATGAAGGGACCAGTTTATAGTAGGCTTTGAATGACTAACCAAGAGGTCTGGATTTAGGTCATTTTATGTGATTAAGCATACCAAGTTCTATCAATTTCCTCAATTCTCTGGCAGATCTTAAGCCCTAAGACCTTCACGAAATAGAATTTGCTTTCTTGAGTTTTATCTACTCATGAAGAGATTCTATGCAATTAAAGGTAGTAGTGTCTATCAAGAATATAAAGATATGAATTTATTTCCAAAACACTGCAGCCTCATGTTTTGTACAACATAGAATACTTTTAAATTTATTAAAAAGGTATCAGGAATAAAACTGGTTATGTTTATGAATGCATGCCAATATGACTTAAACTTTCATTAAATTGACTGAAATTTTTGCCTTAAAAATTTATCACCATTTCTAATAATGAGTCAACATTTTCTAAATATATATTACATGCCAGTTGCTATGTAAAATTTAGATTTTCACACACTATCTTGGATCATCACACCAGTTTTATAATTTGAGGATTACTAATACTATTTTATAGAAGATAAAATTAAGGTTCAGAAACGCCCAAGATCACACAGTAAAATAAATTTTGGAGATGGGACGATTACCCAGGTCAGCCAAGCTTCAAAACTAGTGTCACTTCTTTTTGCTATCTGAAACACCAAACCAATCTCTCTAAAGGTAAACCTGATCTCTCAAGATGTTAATACATGTGGGTTTTCCATATACTAATACAACTTTTCCAGGATAAAAGAATAAATGAATTATTTTATATTTTCTTGTTTTACCTAGTCACAGGAAAAAAAAAGTTATCTTAAAACAAACAAACAAACCAGCAAGTCCATGGATTCTAAAGCAAAGACAAGACAGGATTACAGATTCTGTAAGAAACCATTCTATCCACACTTTCATATAAACTCCATTGGCACTGATACTGATGTTAAAAAATGTCAAGCTAGTTTCCAGTATAATCAGTTCTTGTGAATCTCAGCTCACATGGAGCTTGAAGAGTGCTACAGTACACATAAAATTAAATTTTCCTGTATTAAAAAAAAAAAGAAACAAAACAAAAAACGCTGCTGATGCAGAACTTCAAATACAATTCCTAGGACCCAGTTGGGAAGATGATCTGATAATCAGAGAGAACACTGGGGAGAAGGCCCCATGGCAAAGGACATTTCTTGCAGAACTTAATTAGTTTCAGGGATTCCTAATGGTTATTGGAAAAGTCCCTGATGCTGGGAAAGATTGAGGGCAGAAGGAGAAGAGGGCTTCAGAGGATGAGATGGCTGGACAGCATCACCGATGTAATGAACATGAATTTGAGCAAACTCCGGAAGATGGTGAGGGACAGGGAGGCCTGGCGTGCTGCAGTCCATGGGGTCACAAAGAGTTGGACACAACTGGGTGACTGAACAACAATGGTCACTAGGTAAAAGGTTTTATGTAATTTTACCAAATCAGGCTCACCCCCCTCATCTCTAACCTCCTAATCTATTAGTGATGGTATCTGGAGGCGAAGCCTTTGGAAGCTACTTATGAGGGTGGACCCCTCATGAATGGAATTAGTGCTCTTACGAGAAGAGAGTCCCCTCACTCCCCCACCTCACAAGGACACAGCAACAGTCCAGCTGTCTAGGAACAAGCAAACAGGCTCTCATCAGACACTGAATCTGACAGCTCCTTGATTTTGGACCTCTCAGCTTCCAGAACTGTGAGAAATACATTTCTATTGTACTTAAGCCACTCAGTTCCTGGTCTTTTGGTTTATAGCAGCCCAAATGAACTAAGACCTAGGACAAATCACAGGGTGGCCACATTATTTAAATGACAACTGGAGGATCTCAAAGGACTCTGAGTTAACAACTTACTCCTGGCTGGGATTTCATTGTGAAGACATCACCCAACTAGCCTTTTTACCGCAAAAAAAAATGCATAATTAATGATACTTGTGTCTACAATGCATTTTTTTACATGAGAAGAACGTGACTTAGAAGTTTATTTTAGATAACTTAGAAGGTTCATTTTAAACCGTCTCAGTGTTTCAGCAAAGGTCTTTTCCTTAAATCCTAAAGTATGATGGGAATTTGTATCTTTAAGTTATGTTATTTCACTCCTTTCTTATCAAAATTGACAACTACCTTACTAGTTAAATTAATGTAGATATTTCACTGAAGTCAAGTTTCAGATTATAGCTTAATCTTTTCAATATCTTCCAAGTAAAACACTGAGGTTTTTATTCTTTTTCCATTCACATTTATCACATAATTTTCTAAATAATTCTATAAAGTTCTTTAACAAATCTTTAACTGATCAGGTGTTCTTTTTAATCAATTTTATACAATATTTCTATGTCCTCTACTGAGGTTTCACTACAAAGATTATAATTAATCCAGCTCTAAAGGAAATAATAACTCTGCTTAATGCAGTTGAAGATTCAAGCATTTAACGTGACCAAAAAAATCTTTTATCTAATATTGGGGCCTGTTTTTTCTTAAATTCGGTATAGTATCCAAAAGGATCAAAATTTTTTTTTTCTGTTTAGCTCATTGCTCTGCACCAAGATAGATTAATATCCCTAAGGAGAGTCTGTCAATTGTCATTTGTCTACCCAAAACCCCAAGTTTATTTCAGAGTGTTTGATTAGTGTGAGGAGAGAGAAAAAAAGATGCTGATTATAAGCACATGAGGAAGATTAAATATCAGCACAACAAGATGTCAAGTGGATTTAAATAACACTATTAAAATAGTTTCTCAATTATGCTGCTTTTCTTATCCATTCTCTTCACTTTTGAAAATGAGGTAAGTTTGTTTTGGGACTGAGTGGACAAAGTTCTTTTTTCCAGTTTTATTCAAATATAATTGACACATAACACTATGTAATTTTAAGGTATACAACATGCTGATTTGATACTGTAAAATGATTACCAGGCAAGGTTCTTTTTGCTGATACAGGAGTAAATTGTGACTCAATAGCTCATCATATTTTTCCATCTTTTTAAATTTATTTTTACATTCTTGCTTTATTACAATTATATTCACAGATCACATCCTCTGTCATATTGTTATTTATCCATCGTTTTCATAAATTATAATTTTTATGTATAATGCTTATAATGATTTTTAAAAATGAAGAAAGAGATAGAAATACTGACCACCCCGAAACTATCCAATACCTTCTTCTCCCTCATCTTTTTCTACTACAGAGGCAGGATTTAGAAATGTGTTCCAGTTCTGGCTAATTTACCCAGTAGAAATCATGGGGTATATGAGAAGAGAAGACCTGGAGAATCACTTTTGAAAGCACACCCTATTTGATCCTCTGCTTTTTAGCTTCTTCCATCCCTCCCCGTTTCTAATAGTCTGAAAAAGAGAAATGAAAACTGAAATCAGAGAAGTCATCTTACAATCATCCTGAGAAGGCCAGAAGGTAGACCATGTACTCATAATCCATGCCTCCTTTTCTCCTTCTTTCATTACTAATAAAGTGCACTGAATGAAAAGTTGGGGTTCTGGGAAGATGACTGGAGGGTTAATTGAGAAGTTTCCTTTTGTGTGACACCATACAGCAAGTCTGCTCTCCCTCCTTCTTTGGATACTGATTTTCCTTTTCACTCAACCTGCTCCACACATATGGTGTTATGATTCAAACACTATCAGAGAAAAGGTGAAACAAAAATATGAAGCTACTTCTTACCACTACAGAATTTTCCAATTTATAATATTCACAGACACTTGATCCAGTGAGCAGGATAAGGAATTTCGTTCAAGAAGGAAAAATGAATAAATTCTAAATGCCCCTTTGAGGTGACAGGTGTGTGGACCACCTCAGGAGCTCATTTGCCTTGGTTACTCTTTCTCCTTTGAGCAAACTCTTGGGAGTCCAGAAGCATAATTAAGGACATCTCAAGATAATGAAAAAGAAAGCAGTGAAAACATGTGTCCGACACTGTGACAACTGCCACCAAAAACGGCGTCCCCACAACCAGTCAAACCCTTTATGTTCAGTACACATATCAGGCTATGTACTAGAACCGGAACTGCAGCTAAAGGAGCAGGAAACTCGAAAAACAAATTAAAGGGGAGGAAAATTCTTTTTTAAAGTACTAAATAGCCAGAGAAGCGATATAGACTCATTTCCAGTATTTTACATTTTTTTTCAAATTGAAAAACTCCATTTCTATTAAGAAATATTGATCCCAAGACCATTTGTCTTTTCTTAGACATTTTCAAAATGTTTCTTTTTATTGTTATTTCATGTTGCATGTTTTATTTCTCCTTGGAAATTTATATCTAAAGCCTTACAATTCTCTATTGTTTACAGCAATATCTTTCAGATATTTTCAATGATTTTCTGACTTTGATTATTTTAGTTATGTTAAGACTCAATATAAATTTTATGCAGCTTGACTATATATCACTGAGTTCAAGAAAAAATGGACTAAGAGGTGATGATCTAACTAGGCAAGTGGTATTCATCAATTTGGTTTAAAAAAAAAACCTCCAAATTTACTAGAAATTTAATAAGGTAAGGAAAATTCTAATAATTCACAACTCCTCTCTGAAAGAATATTCCATGTGATTAGAATGAATATTTTGATAAGCTCCTTGGATAAGTGGTGATATTATAAAGGTTGCATTCAAGTAATAACAGGGTTGACAACCTGCTATAAAAGGTGAGTTTGATGAAGGACATTTACAGGGTTGAGTGAAGAATACATATTCAGAACCAGAACTCAACTGTTCACTACAAGAGAGAAAAGGATGAGCAGTGATCCTCTTGTTTGCCTTTTCTTGAATATCAGCCTCTCTTCTAAATAAATGGTAAACAAACATTTTAAGTGAACCAGACTTTAAATCATAACTCTGATCAGAACTTCCTCACATTTCAGTGAAGCACTCAACCAAAACCCCAAAACTAAAACAAAACAAAACCCCCAAACAAACAAACACTACAGCCAAAAAAACCACTATTCCTTTGCCTTGGTTAAGTTGTTTTGGGGGGGTCTTTTATTTGCTGCTATGTTTCAGAATTGTTGTTTCTGTTTATCCATTTTATCTCTTTTATTTAGCTTGGATCTCTTCTAATGTCCTGTCTTAAGGTCTGTGATCCTATCTTAGCTAAATCCATCATTTCTTGATGTCAGTTTTCAATTGCTGAGTTTCTGTTTGATTTTACTGAGAGATGCCTGTTTTGCTATAGTTCTCCATGTTTTTCTGATTTTCCTCTACTATCATAACATATTAAACATAGCTACTTTCAAGTGAATACCTGCCAACACAAGTAATTGACTTGTTATTGTGTTTCTTTTCATGATCAATTTCACAGTTCTATCTTTTTTTCCAAGCCTATAGTTTGAATACAAGATACTGCACATTTTCCAGAAAACAGTAGAGGGTCCAGATGATGATATCTTCAAGTAGAGATTTACTCTTTCTTCTGCTAGTCAGATACAGTGGGGTGGGGTAGAGTGATGCTATTAAACACAGTCACGCAGGGGAGGGCGGCTACTTTGCTAAGACTCAGGCTCCACTTTGGTTTCCTTTCTTCTTACAAGATAGTCCTCATGATTCTCCTTGGAATTTCTTATGAATCTTTGTCTCCTCAGCACTAAAGAGAGCAAAAAAGTCACCTTTTTTAAAAAAGATCTTTTTTGGCTCCCAACTGTGCAGCTTCATATTTTGACAAATGTCCTGAGGTGGAGACTGCATGATGATGTTTTCTATGCTATGTTAAGGCATTTCAGTCGTGTCTGACTCTTTGCAACCCTACGGACTGTCACCCTCCAGACTCCTCAGTCCATGGGATTCTCCAGGCAATACTGTTGTGGATTGCCATTCCCTTCTCCAAGGGATCTTCCGGACCCTAGAATTGAATCCACGTCTCTTATGTCTTCTGAATTGGCAGACAGGTTATCACTAGAACTACCTGGGAATCCCCTTGATGTTTTGAGACCTCTTAAGTCCTTGATTTTGTAACATCAGCCCTACTCCACTGTCACTATTTCTGTTTGCTTTCTGTCCCACTTAAGTGTTTCTCCCTTTAGGGTAAAACCTAGATTATTATCAACCTCTATGCAGGATGTTTAAAAGACTCTAGGCACTATGTGGTTGAAGAGGTCCTCAAAGTCCATCTGACACTCCTTCAAGTCCTTTCAGCTTTCACCTGTTGTTCTCATTTACCTCTCCTTGCCTCCACCTACAGCAGGTCTTTATTTCCCAAACATGGATGCAAGGAACTCAGGCTGCTTTTATAAAAGTTCAGCTCAAATCTTACGCAGCGTCAGAACTCACTAAATGTCACAGTTGGAAACTACATGTGTCTGAGATGCCTCATGTTCCATTTCTGTTACTCTAGCCCAGTGAGGATGTAAAAAGTTCTGCCAGATTCTTTGCTTCTAGCAGAGATCTTCTGTTTGGGTCTAGCTGATATCTATGATTTATAGGCAGTGTGAAGGTTTAGTGACTGCTTCCAGGGGACTATTGCAGATCCTCAGCTCACTTCTGAAGAGTTCTCCATCTGTAATTTTACTTTTAAATTCTGACTGCTTTCATTGATCCCTAATGCCTTTACATAGATCATTTTATAATTCACTGGCTTGCTTGTTTGTTTTTAGTGAGAGGCTTGGCTCTCACTAAATGGCTCTCACTGTGAACCATTTCATTCTTTTTGAAAATGGAAGGCTCCCATTGTTTTGAATTTCCATTCTTCAACTGAAAACTTCATTTACTTGTAAAGTATTTAAGTCTAGCAAAAGACATATAGAGGATAATGTATATCATATACCAGTGTATCCTCCACTCAGCTTAGGGAGTAAATATTTGCAAATCAGCCCACTTTCCAACATCATAAACCACAGCAAGTACAATAGAAAAGCCCTATAAAATTCCCTCCCCCAAATTATCTTGAATTTAAACTTTATGATTCTGATACACATCTTCACGCCCTTTATTTATACCCATTCATCACCACATCCACATACTTTCAACCCTCTACACACGTGCATTCAAGTTCATAATGTACTACTTAGTAGATTTTGTATATTTCTAAACTTTGTATTAAAGGTATCATGCATTCTATTTCCTTGTGCAATCTGCTTTTAAAAATTCAACTTACTTTTAAATTTGTGTTAATACTTGCAGTTCTTGTTATACATTCTCATTGAGCATTTCAATTTTTTCTTTCACCACTGCAATCAATACCACTACGAATATCCTGAAACAGTTTCTCCCTTCACAGGTATAAGAATTTCTGTAGAATATATGCCTAGAAGGAGAGTTGCTGGGTCATAGGTTATACACATCTTTAAAGTGAGCAAACTGCTCACCAATGAGACCAATCTCACCAATGAGATTTAAATGCATTCACATTTTTGGGGAGTTTCTTCTCCTCTACATTCTCACTAGTACTTACATTATTCAGCCTTTATAATTTTGACAATCTGATGGTATGAACTGGTACCTCTTTTTGTTATTTTTTTGAGTTACTGAAGGAAGTTTCATATATGCTAAATATTAATGTTTATTATACATTTTGCAAGACTTTTTCTTAGTCTGTGGTTTTTCTTTTTCACTTTGTTTTTTGGGTCTTTTAATGTACAGGCATTTAAAACTTCAAAGTATTCATTTATAACACTTCTTCTTTTGTTCTTTTTTTTCATTTCTTAAAGTTTTTTTTTTACTTTGTTTATTCTTTAATTGAAGGATAATTGCTTTACAGAATTTTGTTGTTTTCTGTCAAATCTCGGCATGAATCAGTCATAGGTATACATCCATCCCTCCCTTTTGAACCTCCCTCCCATCTCCCTCCCCATCCCAGCCCTCTAGGTTGACACACAAGCCCCTGTTTGGGTTTCCTGAGACATACAGGAAATTCCCATTGGCTATCTATTTTACATATGGTAATGTAAGTTTCCATGTTCCTCTCTCTGTACATCCCACCCTCTCTTCCCCTCTCCCCATGTCCATAAGTCTGTTCTCTATGTCTGTTTCTCCATTGCTACCTATAACACTTCTTTTTCATTTTAGCTTATATATTTTTTCTTGACTAAGAAAGAAATTCTTTCTCTAAACTTTCTCCTCAATGTCTTAAATTCTTACTGTACACATTGTAGTTTTAAACCATCTACAACTAATATTTGATTAAGGTATGAGGTAAGCATCAAATTTTTTTTTTCATATATGTAGCCAATGGACTCAGCATTCCTTCAGCAATGCTACCTATATTCTCTGCTAAGTTTCAGGTATGCGTGTGTTGTTTTTGGAATCTCTATTCAACTTCATTCATCTATTTGTTCTCTCACCTTATATTTATTCATATTCAAAATTAGCTACCTATTCCTGACATTTTTCTGTTTCATATAAATTTTCATTAGTAGCTGTATTAATCAAGATAGGTTTATAAGTAAAAAAAAAAAAAGTTCACACAAAATTTTAGTGGCTTAAAAAAAAAGTGCCTCTCCTCCAAGTAATGAATGAGAGGTGTAGGTTCCTTCGTCTGTGACCTCATGGTCACTCTCAGTGGCTTGAAGCTCACCCGTAATGCCTATCATTTTCTATCATGTTCTACTGGCCAGTGCTAATCACCTAGTTAAAATACCTACATGGAAAGCTGGAAAATGTAGAGGTGCACAGCGTCTGCTACACATATAAACATTCATGTAAAACCCACTGCAACTTTAAATCTATTTCAAAGAATACAGATAAATTTTAAGAGAATTGATTTAAAAAAATGACAACTGTAATTATTTCGAGTGGTTTTAGGTGCACAGCAAAAACTGAGGGGAAGGTATACTTTCCCTAAACCTCCTGCCCCCCAACATATATTGCCTCACCTGTGATAAAATTATCAACATCTCCTCCCAAAATAGTAAATTTTGTTACAACTGATGAACCCACACTGACACATCATAATCATCCGAAAACCATAGTTTACCTCATAGCTCTCTCTTGGTACTATTCATTCGATGTATAATAGCACACATCAATCACTGTGGTATTATACAGAATCTTTTCACTGTTCTAAAAAGCCTCTGTGATCTGCCTGCTCACGGTCAGGCAGTGCTCAACCACCTAATCCCTACAAACTACTGATAGTTTTTATTGTCTCCAGGATGGCACATACTTGAATTCAAATAGTATGCAGCCTCTTTCAGATTGACTTCTTTCACTTAGTAATATGCATTTAAGGCTCTTCTATGTCTTTTCATAGCTTTATAACTCATTTATTGTCAGCGCTGAATAATATTCCATCACTTACCCTCTGAAGGGCATCTTGACTGCTTCCAAGTTTTGGCAGTTTATGAACCAACTTGCTGTAAACATTGGTATGCAGGTTCTGGAGTGCATGTAAGTTTTCAGCTCTTCTGAGTAAATACTAAGAAGCCCGACTGCTGGATTATATGCTTAGAGAAAGTTAAATTTTGTTAAAACCCACCCAACTGTCTTCCAAAATGGTTTCACCATTTTCAATACCACCAGCAATGAATGAGAGCTCCTGTTGCTCCACATTCTCATCAGCATTTAGTGCCGTCAGTGTTTTCAATCTTGGTTATTCCAATAGATGTGTAGCGCTATCTCACTGTTACTTTAATTTGTACTTCCTTGATGACATACAACGTGGAAAATCTTGTCACGTGTTGATTTGCAACCTGTAAATTTGTTTTGCTGAGATATCTGTTAAGGTCTTTGGTACATTTTTAATCAAGTTGCTTGCTCTTTTACTATTGAGTTTTAGGAGTTCTCTGTATAGTTTTGGATAACTGGCCTTTATCAAATGTATCCTTTGTAAACATTTTCTTCCAATCTATGGCTGGTCTTCTCATTCTCCTGACATTTTCTTTCTTATAACAGATGTTTTTAATTTCAGTGAAGTATCCATTATTATTTCTTTCATGATTACGTCTTTGGTGCTAAAAAGTCATCACCAAACCCAACGTCATCTATGTTTTCTCCTATATTAACTTATGTGTTAATGTGTTTCACATTTAGTTCTATAACCCATTCACAGTTAATTTTTGTTAAGAGTTTAAAGTCTGTGTCTAAATTCATCCTGACACCATTTGCTTTGTCAAAGATCTGCTGGCCACTTTTACATGAGTCTACTTCTGGGCTTTCTATTTTGTCTATTCTTTTTCTAATACCTCACTGTCTGAACTACTATAGTTTTATAGTAAGTCTTGACGTCAGGTAGTGTCAGTCTTCCAACTTTGTTCTTCTCCTTCAATATTAGGTATTTCCTGTTTTGGGGGTTTTTTGCCTCTCTATATAAAGTTTAAAATGAGTCTGCTGATGACCATAAAATAATCTGCTGGGATTTTGATTGGAATTGCTTTGAATATACACATCATGTTTGGCATAGCTGAATTCTGGTCTTCCTATCTTAGAACATGAATTATTCTCCATTTATTTAGGTCTTTGATTTCATTCATCAGTGTTTTATAGCTTTTACATATTTTGTTGGATTTATATCTAAGTACTAATATTTCATTTTGGGGGTTGTTAACATACATGATGTTATGTTTTTAATTTCAAACTTCATTTGTTCATTGCTGGTATATAGGAAAGCAATTGACTTTTGAACATCAACCTTGAATTTTGTGCCCTTAATATAATCCTTACTAGTTCCAGGTACTTTTGGTCAATTCTTTTGGATTTTCTACACAGATTATCAGGTGATCCGAGAGCACAGACAGTTTTATCTCTTCCTTCCCAATCTGTACACCTTTTATTTCCTTTTCTTATCTTACTGCATTAGCCAGAACTTCTAGTATAACGCTGAAAAAGAATGGTGAAAAGGGACTTAACTGAATATCTCCCTAATACTGAATATTTATGTTTATAAATAAAGTATATCTTTATAATTTACTTAGAACTTCTTTATAAAACCCCTCACTTCAGAGAAATGGAATTGATTACAGAGCTATAGAGCCATGTGAAGGTGGAATGACTTAATTTTGCAAACTGAGGCATTCCTTCTAAATAATTTGATAATCTATTTAGTTACCTGCCAAGCTCTGTATGCCAAGATCAAAAACTAAGATTACTAACATTCTGTTTACTCCAGCTTAACATTTTGATAATTCCTGTACACTTTAACATATGATCTAAGAAATAATAGATTCTGTCCACTGTGTATAATCATTTTGACCTTATTCATTTTTCCTAAAATGGGAAAGTAGGTCACTTCCTCCAAAAATATCTTGAAAATATGCAATCTTACCATCATTTCATCCAAAATATTCAGTATTTACCTTACACAGAAGAATGCAACAAGAGTTGTTAGACCCATTGTGTCTTGGGTTTCTAAGTTTTTCCCATTTAGCAAAATAAGGCAAAATATACTTGAAAAGCCTTCTGTAATTGATTTATGGGAATACAGAGAATTGGTCCAATGAGAGTAAGAACACCGATATTTCTTTATTGTTAGTAACTTGAGAAAAACAAATACATATCAATGATTGTTTAACAGATTATGTTTCATGCTTTTTTGCATAGTAAGCACTAAAAAGTCATCAAATACAAAGGCATATTAGTTTTGCATGGCTATTATTAGCTAAAGTTCAAATTTAAATACCGATATCCCATGCAGCAACTATGCACTGACAACATTGTCTCTAGTAATAACTTACTCAAAGTGAGGACATTTGAAACTAAAGGAGGTACATTCTTTGTTATTTTTTAAATTGTTAGGATTACAGCTACCAAATGAATACTCAAGTCTGTTGCGGCAGCCTGAAAGAATTAATTATATACCCCACATGCTAAAGTTATTACTAGAAAATAAATTATACAGGAAACCCAGCTGGTCAGATATTTCTTCACAAAAGGAAATGTATTTTGGGAAAGGTTTTTATTGCGGTGTGTATGTGTGTGTGCATGTACGCATATGTGAGTGTGGTGTGCATGTGGGTGTATGTGTATATGTGGGTGTTTAAAAAGTGTAGCAAAGGAATGGATGAGAGAGACTCTCCAGAAATGACTTTATAATAGTCAATCCTCACAGCATATTACCTATATCCCCTGGTAAGACCTGCATTATAGGAAGCCACAAAAATGGTAGCCTATGACTTTCCTGTATTGAAGTTATTTTCAGTTAAAATTAAAAGACAAGTTCACTTCCAAGTATAGTTTTACACCAGCCCTCATGTAACGCTGCTGCCGTTCAACATTCTGATCCTGTTCCAACCAGCCCTGGTTTCTCTGCTTCCTAATCCTACCTGTGGCAGAAAGACAGGGAGCTAAGGAGGGAAGTAAACCTAGAGAGCTGGAGGGGAACTGTGCCCACCTAGCCTTATTGGATGACGAAGGGATTTCCAGGTAGAATTCTATGCTCAATTGCGGCTACAAGCTGAGGTTACAGTTGACTATGGATCCTTGAAAGACAAGGTTTAAAGCCTCTAAAATTATTGTATATCATTAAGTGATTTAAGAAAATAAAAATTATTACAGAGTCTGTATCTTCCAGTTTACAGACTTTATGGTAGACAACAACAACAAAAACTTTTTAAAAGAATTACCAAAAAGCATCTGTATTTTAAAGGAGACAAAGAAAGGGTCCAGGAAATGGAGTCAGTCATCTAGCTTAACTTCACACCTATGAAAAGAACGGGACAAAATAATCCACAATCAACTGTCATGTACCTAACAAGGAATTGAATGAAGAATAATCATCAGCTTGCCTTGCTAAACTAACCTACTTTCATTTAAGAATGCCCTAGTTGACTGAACACTGTGCTCAAATTGCCGCAGTAGCAACATCTTTCAGAGATTAATTTGAATGCCAAGTAATTATTTAGTCTGATTAGTATCTTTGTTGATGACCATTTGAGCAAAGTGCCTTCTGGGTGGTAAACATGTTTTTTGGAAAAAATCCTAACAGACTTACCAAGCATGAATCCCAATTTCCACCCTTTAAAAGGAGGGGGCAAATGTATGTAATGTTTAGAACTCTACTTCAAGATGCTTACCTGAATAGATCTTAGATGGTCTAAAACCGTGGATCCAAGTTTACATGGAGAAAACTACTTCAATCTGCAAGTCACTACAGCCGTAAATTTGTGGAAGCAGAATAAACTCCATTAGGTTTTCCTCTGGGGTTCCTATCAACCAGATAGAGTAGGCCCTCCATATCTGTGGATTCAACATCTATAGATTAAACCAAAGGCAGATAGAAAATATTTGAGAAAAAATAGTCCAGAAAGTTTCAAAAAGCAAAACTTGAATTTGTCACATGATGGTAACTATCTACATAGCATTTTATTGTGTTAGGTATTGTAAGTAATCTAGAAATGATTTAAAAGTATATGGGGTCATGTGCATAGGTTATATGCAAATACTACTGCATTTATAAAAGGGACTTAAGGATCTTCAGGTTCTGGTATACCCTGCGAAGGGGTTGAGGGGGTGGCCCTGGAACCAATCCTTTTGCTGATATCAGGGATGGCTGATTAGTAAACAGTCCATTACCTGGCAAACATAATTGAAATAAGGCGAAAACTAGCAATAAAGCAGGAAGAATATCTAAGTGATTTTTTTCTTTTTTAACCAAAGGTTTTTTATTTTTCTCCCAACAATGTAATCACCAAAAAACTAATGAATAAATTAAAATTTGCAACCATCTAGCTTGGAAACTTGAATAAAATTCCAAGTACCCTAGGTCTTTTATTTTCTCATTTCTAAAATGAATGTGTTAAATCATTAGATGATTTCTAAAAATCAATGCAGCACTAAACTATACTTCTTGAAGACAAACCAGAATTGTATGCTTTCTATTATACCTATCTTTTACGAAATATAAGTTACTGTAGGCGAAGTTGAAAATGTTTATCTATGGACACTTCTAAGATGGCAAGATGGGGAAGGTGGATAGTATATTAAGAAGTGGTTATCCTTAAACAAATCAGACTTCTAAATTAAGTGAATAGATGGTGAAAAATATACCTGTGGTCACTGGAAGAACAGATAAGCCAATGTACTTTGTTAGAATAAAATGTGCTGCTATTTTTTCCTTTTGAGAACATTTTGAAGAAAGCAGGCCAAGAACTAAGACATAAAAGAAAGTATTTTAAGCTTCTAAAGAGAATGGAGCTTAACCTAGAGATCCAACCATGTAAGCAAAGCCAAAAATTGCACAAGTTGAAATATAAAGGAGGAGAGCTTCAGCAGAAAATCTGAGAAATGAGGCAAGAGTATGAACAAAGGACAAATACTAAGAAAGAAAGGAAAAAAAGAAACTTACAGAATACAAACACTTGGAAATTAAGGGAAAACTGACCTCAGAAATGAACTTTGCCACCATCAAAGTAAAGCAATCTTGTATCCATGACATAAATTCTTAAAACATGATTCCAGATGAATCAGTACAAATAAACTATTGGTTATGCTAAAGTATTGTCAATCATTAAAATATCTCTGTATTCACCTTATTCACCACATTTCATCTGTATTATAAAGTTTAAAATTCCTCATAAAGAATAGCACCCTAAAATACTATCCTTTTCCTAAAAGAAGAGAAGCTATACTATCATCTTTAACTGAAGAACCGCAAACTTCTTTTTATTACTGTTTAACATCCTCTTCCTTCAATAAGTGTCCAAATAATAGTAGAAAATATTCCTATGTTAGTGTGTATATGTGTTTCAGAGGGAATTACAAACCTGAATGAATCAGCTCTTGACCTCTTTTAAAACTACAGTAACGACTGCTTCATGCTTCATCAACTGTCTTTAATATAATGAATAATAAAGCATGGTTAAATCACCTTGCAGGGACTATTTAAAAGCGAATAGAGTCCCTTTGGTTTCCAACATATTATTCCTCTTTGAGGAAGATTAGGAAGAGATACCAGATGGTTAGTTATCCATCCACACTAATCGTAAAGACAGTCAATATCAAATGATCCACATTACGATTAAGTTCTTTAGTACATGGTGTATATGTCATTTTTGAGGGTCACTAGTAGACTAATCATAGTATGTAGGTATAATACTTGTTGAATTGCATTGTATTATGTTTATTATCCAGTATAAATAGGGTCATGTTCTCAACCGTAGTCAATTATAATATAATAACCAATGCTAACTGACACAGTAATAAAATAAAAATAAGCACCTGAATAAAAGTTTTAGTAAGCTATTATCTGGAAACTAAGAAAATGATGAGACAAAAGTACAATGACATCACACTATAAAGATAAAATAAAGAGCTCCTTAAACCTAAATAGGAAGATTACCCAGGGCCACGAAACACAACCCTATGAAGGGAGATTATTTTTAAGTCTTTTCAATATGTCCTCAAACTTCCATTCACAGTAACTTCACCATAGTTTGGGCTATCCTAGTCCACTTCTTCCCTGAAATCCTGCAATAACATAAACGATTTCTCTTCTTGCCTTCTAAATCTAATCTAGTGCATTCTACAAACCACCAATACATTATTTCTTACATGGTCTAGTTCCATATCTTGAGTTTTATATCCTGTTAACCAGAGGATATACCTATTGATCCAAAGCATTCTCTTGAAGAATCATTCTGAGTTAGCAAGCAGTTTCAATGTAGATAGGAAGAAATTTAGAACCTAGTTCTAATAAAGCCATGGTCACTAACTAGCTATTTGAGGTCTTGGAAGGCCCCTTGGGCTCATGATTCAAACTCCAATCTAACAGTGACTTTCAGAGTATAAAATTCTAAATCTACGGCACTGTGGAAGATAGAAAGCAGTAGGAGATCTGAGGACTGAATTTAAGCAGAACTACAATTAGTTTTCCTGGTTTTAGCTCTGCTTCACACTTATTTCCAGGGGTACCTCTTAGCACCAGCTGAAGCCTTTTGGAGATCTATGAAGTTAGCTGTGTAATTTCCTGGCTTTCTGTGCAATTACTTTAGGATTGAATGCTTTTAGAACTGCTAGGTCAGCTACCACCTGCCCATCCACGTTTTTGGTTTCCCAAATTATGTTGCTGTTGTCTCTTCTTTTTTTTTTGGTTCTTGTGGGTTTATGCCTTTAAAGAACAGTTTCTTTAATTTTAACAAGATTTCAGAAAAGAGTGAAAGTCAGTGCACATGTTCAACCTGCCATCATTACTTAGAATCAGTTTTTCTTAAACTTGTTTCAAAACCGATATGCTATGAGGACTAATTCCAAGAGACCTGGAATGGGCCTCAGCTCTGTTACTAAAATTAGAAAAGTCCCTGTACAGAACTGATACCTGGTTAAGGCATGACATGGACTGATTCACAGTGCTGCTTTATAACCACAGGTTCAAAGAGTTTGGGGAGGTTTGGTTCATCGTGTCAAGACTGTTTCTTGGTAACAATGAGATTGATGATCTGCATCTGGTCTCCATGAGACACTTACTGGACGTTGATTATAGAGCAAAAATCTGTCTCCATGACCAGCGGACTCGTCTGGGCTCAAACTCCATTTGTGGCTCCCTGGCTCCAAGGAATTTTGTGCACAGATCTGTGGTTCCTTTTCTAAGTGAAGTGCATCTAGAATGGCCATTACTAAGGACAGCAATCAGAGCTGGCACCTGCCCTCTCTTGAGCTCTTACTACTCCAACAGTCTTTGGATGTGATGCATGTCCTTGACTGAATCCTGCTGCAGTATTTCACCACTTTTTCCTGCAATAAATTGTAGGTCTGCATGCACTGCCATTTTGGATCTTGTGACTCTTTCTAAGCAATTTAACACTATCTAACTGCCCCTATTAGTACATTAGGTAACCACATAATTTTAAATTTTCATAATACTGCTTCAGTAATTTCTGTACAACAAGTTAGTGTGTTAATATTAACTAGGTTAAAAATCATTCTCCTTGGCTTAGGATCCTCATAATATCAAACCCTCAGGAATGAGTAAATTAAAGCATATTATAGGGAAATCTCAAAACACACAGAAGCTTTATAAACAGTAACAAACAAGCCAGCACCAGGCAGCAAAGTTAGGCACATTTTTGGCGCCGTGTGGACCAATGATGAGTACCTGATAACTCACGACTACCATCCTGACACCCCATCGTTTATCGTCAAGTAATGTGCCTCAAACTGTCAACTGAATGGCATGGACTGATGCAGTCAGAACAGAGAATTCCAGAACTACAGATTTTTCATCTATACACCTAGAAACCTTTACTGAACCACTGCTGTTAATTTCATCTATTGGGCTCACCAAAAGGAAAAAGAGTCATAAGTAGGGTAATTCTGGCCCATATCCTCTAGGAACGTCAAAACCCACAGTGATAACTTGAATTGCATTTTGAATCAACATTCGTGCTCACTCTGAAGCAAGGCACTAGTGCATTTCCAGCCAAACGAGTGTAGCCAAGTTCTGCACCTGCTGAAACCCTACTCATCAATCAGAGTTACATGTGAGCCGAGGAGCAATAAGCCACCATGGGGATTGCTGGTGACCTGGATTGTTTCTATCAAACTCCCACGAGCAAGACAATATCATTGGCTGTATTTCAAAATGAAATCAGGAAACTGAGCCAATGTTAACTTTTGAACTTGCAGAGTAACTTTGGAGCATTAGGTCCTGGATGTCAGAAGCAAAAACAAGTACGACTTCTCAAATGAAATTTTCTTAAAAACTAAAATTTCTGAGCAGTTACCAAATGTGAAGCACTGATCTAAGGTTTATAGGTTTATACACAAAACCTAGTGAGAAAAACAAAAATATTCCCATTTTACAAATGAGAAAACTAAGGCTCAGTTTGACAAATGAAAAAAGCATATACATAACTGACTGACACTCTCAATGCTTGAAATGCCATAAAGCAGGATCTGAACACAGATGTGCATTGCTGCAACGAGCTCTTTCTAATACATCCAATTCTCTCCTAAAAAACCTCTATTACCCTCCTATCCTCTGTCTGTACGTGCTCAGTTATAATCCCCTTTGTGTTTTCTAAATTTAACATGGCTGCCTATCTTACTAAGTTATTGAGTTTCCTAATAACCTGGAATTTCAGCAGCGTAGCCAACCATTCAGTCATTCATTCACTCATTCATTTAATAAGACATATGAAAATCAACACTAAATATTCATTGGAAGGACTGATGCTGAAGCTGAAGCTCCAGTAGTTTGGCCACCTGATGTGAAGAGGCAACTAACTGGAAAAGACCCTGATGCCAGGAAAGACTGAAGACAGGAGGAGAAGGGGATGACAAAGCATGAGATGGCTGGATGGCATCACTGGTACAATGGACATGACTTTAAACAAACTCCAGGAGATAGTGAAGAACAGGGAGGCCTGGCGTGCTGCAGCCCATGGGGTCACAAAGAGTCAGACACGACTGAGCCACTGAACAACAACATCAAACAAACATTTCCTGAGCACCAATCTATTCAAAGTCATATGTAGTCATATGTACAGAAAAGATGACACAGGCCCTTAACCAAATATCTTCTAAAATAGAAATCAATTTGTATTTATGATATATACTTCACCACATAAAATGAACCTTTCACATGTCCAATATGCACGCCACATACACCCGTACACCTTACACATGCACACTCTTAAATTTTCTCTCCTTTGCTAAATTATGACCTATTTATCACAGGCTGGTGAACAAATACTTCAAGCTATTGAACAATGGGGCTATCTGCCTCCCTGCTTTGCATGGCTGTACTCTCACACACAATACACCTTGTCTATGCTGCAATAATTGAGTAATCATAATAATGTTTGATTGTGCTTTGCCTTTACTTCATAAAAAAAATGCCCAGAAAATAGAAAATGAATGTATTGTTTTAGAGATAACACAACTGAGATAAAAATGGAAATGGTGATTCATGCCAGAAGTGATGAATCCTAAGCTTGGCTGGCTGTGTTTTCAATTGTGAGGAAAAATAACACAATCCAAAATCATGAAAAAGAACCACCCTATTTCTATCAGTGAGGATTCTGTCTGAAAGCTTCCATTCAGTGATAGATGTAATAAATAAGCATTTTAGTGTATAAGTTTAAAAATCAAGGTTCAAAAGCTTGCCAGTAATTTGGATTCAGAGAGGGCTTTACCACCCTGCAGACTGTACCTACACAGTTGTTACAGGCCCCTTCACCAAGACAGGAAAACTTGGGACTTCATATTTCTTTTAAGAAATTTTTCAAGGAAGTTGATAAGAAGCCATCAAAGTGAACAGCAGAATTTTTTATTCTTCTCCTTGCATAATCATCATAAAATGCTTCTCAACA
This sequence comes from Antilocapra americana, assembly GCA_007570785.1. Classification (NCBI taxonomy): domain Eukaryota; kingdom Metazoa; phylum Chordata; class Mammalia; order Artiodactyla; family Antilocapridae; genus Antilocapra; species Antilocapra americana. The sequence goes on along the minus strand of ML660200.1, from coordinate 43,314,276 downwards.
GTCAAATCACTTATTTTAATTTTCCTAAAAGTCATGCAAGTAATGTAAAATTATCTAGCATGTTATAGGGAAAATACGGCACATTCAGGCATTCAGAGAAGCAGCTCAGATAAATTTTTTTTTATATTTGGTGTTTAATTCAGTTTTTAATTTTTAAGAATATTAAAGCTATAAATCATAAAATTTCCCTGTTTATTGACTAATTATCAATTTTATCTCTTTTTAGCTTCCTGGGAGTTGAATCTCATTAGTGAGATTCTACTGTTTTTCCTTAAGACATTCAACTATTAAATAATTTTCAGGAATGCTTTAACTGAAAGGTAGGGGACAGCATGCATCAGGATAATTACTGTAAAAATATATTGGGGAAGAACTTTTCATTAAAAATTAGGTAATAATTTGCTAAACTGTATTTCTATTCACAGAAATTAAATAATACATTTAGAAAAATAGAGGAAGAAAGTGTTAGTCATTCAGCTGTGTCCAACTCTTTGCGACCCCATGAACTATAGCCCACCAGGCTCCTCTGTCCACGGAATTCTCCAGGCAAGAATACTGGAGTGGGTTGCCATTCCCTTCTCCAGGGGATCTTTCTGACCCAGGAATCGACCTCAGGCCTCCTGCATTGCAAGCAGATTCTTTACTGTCTGAGACACCAGGGAATTTCTATTTCTCTTCATAGAAACTAAATAATACATTTAACCACTGTATTAATTTGTTTGGATGTTCAAAATATGCAGATTCTAACTTTCCTGAGAATGTGTCTTTATTTCACATAGGTAGTATACAAGAGTCTCACCTTGAAGACCTCGCCAGGAAAAACAGATCATTGGTTAGATTCTTGCAGCCATTCAAAACTTTAATATTTTAAAAATTAGTCTCCTCTTATCTCAGATATAGCTTATTTCTCAAATGAAATATCCTTATATTTTTTCTCTCAATATTAGTTCTTCTTTTTTGTTAAAAAGCTTATAACTATTAGATAGCACATATTTTTTAACTTATTAAATAGAGTAAGTTATCCCTAGGTAGCTCATTCTAGTGGAATTTATTATAAGTCTTTGTTATATTGAAGTCTTTGAAAGACATGCCTAGGTCTTTATGAATTGTTCTATGTAACCATCTCTGTTTTTAAGAGCAAACATCTCAAGATACTGAGTGTATTTCTACTTATGGCAGGGGCATTGGTAGAGAGTGTTAATAAATAATTTTTAATACATGAAAAATTTTTATTTGAAATAATTCATCTTAGGTTTTGAAAGATGATACAAATAACCAATTCCTCAATATTTTATTCTAAAAGTATGCTTCTTTCATTGCTTTTAAGACTATTAAAATAAAATAGCTTAATGGCTTTGCATTCCAGTCCTTTTCTAGAAAATGCAATCTTTTTTTTTTCTATTTTATTTATTTATTTATTTTTCCGGGTCAAGCACATTTTTTTAATTTAATTTATTAAATTTAATTTTCTTTACATTATCATGTTGGTTTTGCCATACATTGACATGATTCTGCCATGGGTATACATGTGTTCCCCTTCCCACCTCCCTCCCGATTCCCTCTCTCTGGGTTATCCCAGTGCACCAGCCCTGAGCATCAGACCTGGGCTGGCGATTGATTTCACATATGATGATTAACATGTTTCAATGCCGTTCTCCCATATCATCCCACCCTTGCTCTCTCCCAGAGAGTCCAAAAATGCAATCTTTTAAAATAGCATTTTATCATCTTTTAACAATGTAAATACCTGCCCTAAAACTATGGAAGAAGTAATATATATATATATATATATATATCCTTAGAGGTACAAGGATATAATTTTAGTTTTTCTACTTTTGGTCTGCTATTTCTTCAATCATCTACCACCATGCCAATGTTAATATGTATATAAAAGCTCTGAAATAATCCATCACGTTACAGGAAGAATAAAGTACACTGATGTATTTACATAAACTTGAATGTCAGATTTTAAGTCAGGTACTTTAGGTAGACTGTCGGGGAACAGAGAAAGAAAAGGAAGGAAGGAAGAGGGAAGGGAGAGAGGTGGGAAAGTGATAAGAAAAGAGGGAAGGAAGGTGGGAGAGAGGGATAAACTGTTCTGATGCTTTAAGGAATTTATATTCCAGACAGCCTGAAAAATTGGTTATGAGGTAGATACTTAAATATTAGTAGAAAGAAAGAATGACTAAAGAATGCAAATATCACTTCATTAATTAAAGAGACTGAGATTGAGCAACCACATCCTATAGAGAACACCAAGAAATTGCAGTGTATTAAACACTAAGGATGGAGAAGAAAATGGCAACCCACTGAAGTGTTCTTGCCTGGAGAATCCCAGGGATGGTGGAGCCTGGTGGGCTGCCGTCTATGGAGTCTCACAGAGTCAGACATGAGTGAAGTGACTTAGTGTGCATGCATGCATTGGAGAAGGAAATAACAACCCACTCCAGCATTCTTGCCTGGAGAGTCCTGTGGATGGAGGAGCCTGGTGGGCTGCTGTCCATGGGGTCCGCACAGAGTCAGACACAACGGAAGCGACTTAGCATGCACGCATGCATGCATTGGAGAAGGAAATGGCAACCCACACCAGTGTTCTTGCCTGGAGAATCCCAGGGACGGAGGAGCCTGGTGGGGTGCCATCTATAGGATCACACAGAGTCAAACACAACTGAAGCGACTTAGCAGCAGCAGCAAACACCAAGGAAGAGTTTCTAGACTAAGGAAGGAGTGGCCAAAGGTATTGAATGATGTCAAGATTTTAAACAAGAAATGAACCAACAACTTCTCTGTATATTTTGCCCTTGGATTTAAGGTTAAAAGCTTCCAAGTGACTGGTAACTTCAGAAATTGGCATAAAATTGGCCGAGGAGTAAATGGAAATTGGGAAGATGGATCCAAATTTAGATTACCACCTGTACAAACTTACAAGTGTAGGTGGCAGTTAAAATAGGATGTGGGACAGGTACTTTGTTTCTGTTATTGTTTTCAAGACAGAAAGTGTTTAAATGCACCTAGAGAAGTACCAACAGAGGGAGGTAAGATTTTTAAGAAAATAGGAAGAAAACAACAGAGGGATGCTTTTTGTACCTTGACCTGGTTAAAGAATCAATGAATTGGTGAGAATGTAGGTGTTTCACTAAATGTGGTGTCTGAATATTGAGGGTTTGGATATCAGTCTGTTCCTGACCATGATTTTCTTTGCATACTGCCATATGTTAGAAGCTGAGAAAGTGTGGGAAGGTAATTTAAAGCTGTGTAACTAGGTGGTAAAAGAAAAAAAATAAACATCACATATAGTAAGTCTTCAGCATAGTAGTCTAAGACAATCTAATAGTTAATAAGGTAAAACTAATCATTTTACATATGCTAGAACAATTTTTTCTAAGACTATTGTGTGTAAAATGAAAATGCTCAGAAATGTATTTTCTTTAATAGGTTTGTAAGATTCATGCTGATACTTGGTAGAAATCAATGTAATACTGTAAAGCAATTATCCTTCAATTAAAAATAAATAAATTTTAAAAAGAATAGTGACACACTCCAAGAAAAAGAAGAAAATACTCAGAGATATATTTTCTTTAACAGGTTTGTAAGTATTAACATTCAGCATTTATTCACTTCACTGAATAAATACCCTTTTCAACTTTTTTAGTATATAATAATAGATTTTTAAGGTTGCACTATATTAACAGAGAATCCAATATTTTAAAAGGAATACCCATGGCAGATTCATGTCAATGTATGGCAAAACCAACAGGATAATGTAAAGAAAATTAAAAAAATAAAATTTAAAAAAATGAGATGAATGGGAAAAATAAATATTTGATGTTTTAAAGATGGTTTAAAAATAAATAAATAAATAAAAGGATGCATCCAAAAACAATATTTAGGATAAATTTGACAAAGGAGGGGAAAAACTTGTACACTGAAAATTAAAAGACTCTGATAAAACCATTAAAGAGAAACAAACAAATGGAAAAATATCCAATACTCATGGGTCAGTAGAACAGTATTAAAATAGCCATATAACCCAAAGTGTTGGTTGCTAAGTCATGTGCAACTCTTTGCAACCCCATTGACTATATCCCGACCAGGCTCCTCTGTCCATCGGATACTACCCAAAGTCATCTATAAATTTAATGCAATCCTTATCAAAATTCCAATGGTATTTTTTACAGAAACAGAAAAAAATAATCCTAAAACTTGTATGGTACCATATCCCTGAATAGCTAAAGCAGTCCTGAGAAAGATGAACAAAGCTGAAGACATTACATTTCCTTTTTTTTTTTTTACTGTGGAACTTTTTTATATATAAAAGGAAAATTTTTAAGCAGTCAATATAATTTCAGAGAAGTAACTTTGATTGTAGAAATAAAAAGTAAAATCAGAGACAAACTGAAAAATTTTAAAGCAGAATAAGTAACAATTCTGTTTAAAAATTTTAATTAAATAAAAATCAATCTAATCAATAATAAATGTTCTCAGAAATGAGAAAGGGAAGGATACAGCAACAGTAAAAATTATTTAAACTTATGAGAGAAGGTTATACTCTATCTTAAAATATTTGGATACTTGTATAACATACAGAATACAAAGAGTTATAAATATAGTCAACCCAAGAAGGCGCAAACTTGAACAGGTCTCTAATTAGCAAAAAAAATAACAGTACAATTGCTGAAGACATATACATGCTTCACACACACTCAACTTTCATATAGTAACTTTTCATATTAAATATAAAGAAACACTACCAATTAAGTCACAAAACAGATTCAATATTACAAACCAGTCTGGATGCTCAGAACAGCCAAATAAATATTTGCCCAATGCCTACTGTATGCAACAGGAACTGCAGGAGGTGCCAGTATATGATGCTGGACAGAATGGAACCGGAGCATTCATCCCCAAGTGTGGCAGGGGTGAGGCAAAGAGCTGAGCGGGCTAAGATCGCATCGGCTGTTAGGGAGCTCTGTCTTCACACTGAAGAGACACGGGTTGCCATGCGTGGGTTTCGCTGCCAGTTACCAAGTGGCTCATTTGGTGCTATGGGCTGGGCTTCCAGAAACAAACCTGCAGAGCGGCCTCCCCACTCTGGGGCGGAGCTGCACCTCCAATACCACCAGTCAAACCATGTCCTCACCCACTAAACATCCACTTGGGCGCGTACATTACTATATACATTTGCTCTTATTGAAATTTTCTTCGGTCCTCTTCCTGACTTTTCTCACTCACCCACAGAGTCTCATTTTCTTTTTCCAAATCTCTTCTTGAATGAAATAGCCACTACAGTATCCCAAGCTTGGTGGTCGGTACAGAATTCTGAATTATCATCCTTAAAAATTGATATTCTTCTTACATAGAGCACAGCCCAACAAAACACTTCTGAATTGTGAGACAGGAGTAAGAGAATGCTCTATTTCAGTGAAATGGTCCTCTGTTGCTTTCATTTTTTAAAAAAATTTATTTTCTAGAATTCCTCGCAGTTGTTCACCGATTTCCCATTGATTCTGCCTCCCCCTGGCATTTATTTTCGGTCCCTTCTTCCCCAGAACTGTCTCCTTCACTTCCATGTGACACAGGTGCTGCCTTCTCTCAGCTGAGTAAGCATGAGGGAAAGAAAGTCCCGTGTAGGCAACAAACGTCTGAGCCTGCCTCTCTTCTTTTTTCTTTCTTTTGCCTCACACATAGGTCACAGAAGCAAGGCTTTTTTTTGACACTTCTGCCCCATTTAGTTCTTTTTGCGCTTCTTCAATTTTGTCAGATTTCTCGGATGAATCTGTTTAGTTCGAGGCATCTTCTTTGATTCAGGGGCCCCTTTTTCTTCTTAGAAACTGTAGGAAGAGCAGCTCATGAAAAAGTAGCTCCATAAACCCAAGGTCCATCAATCAATCCATGTGCTCTCCCCGGGGGCAGATGGGGCACGTTTAGCGTCTTTAGGGGCGACGCGAGGAGCGCGGGCCGGGGCGGCGCGGGGGAGGGAGGGCGAAGGTCGGAGGCTTTCCCGCGGCCGGGCGGGGCGGCAGGGGATCCCCGGGGGCGGGAGGCGGGGAGACCGCGGCTGCGACGCGCGGGCGGGGCCGGGGGCGGCCCCCGGCGGGGTCCCCCCTCGGGCGCGGACCGGCTCGGCCGCAGGGCTCGGCCCCGGTCGAAGGGCGGGCCGGGGGCCCCAGGTCGGGGCCCGATCGGAGCCCCGGGTCTCCCCGGCCGGGCCGGGAGGGCCCGGGGCCAGCTCCACCCCGCCGGGGCCGCCGCGGGGCCGGGGCGGGGTCGGGACGCGAGGGACATTACATTTCCTGATGTGAAAGCACACTATGAAGCTGCAGTAACCAGAACTGTATAGCACTGGCATTAAAACATAGAGACTAACGGAACAGAATTAAGAGCACAGAAATAATACTCACATATATGGTCAACTAATATTGACAAGGGATCCTTTACCAGCTGAGCCACAAGGGAACTCTTCAACAAATGGTCTCTCTGATATTCTCTTCAATAAATGATGTTCAGTTCAGTTCAGTTGCTCAGTCGTGTCTGACTCTTTGCAGCCCCATGAACAGCAGCATGCCAGGCTTCCCTGTCCATCACCAACTGCCAGAGTCTACCCCAATGCATGCCCATTGAGTCAGTGATGCCATCCAATCATCTCATCCTCTGTCGTCCCCTTCTCCTCCTGCCCTCAATCTTTCTCAGCAACAGGGTCTTTTCCAATGAGTCACCTCTTCGCATCAGCTGGCCAAAGTATTGAAGTTTCAGCTTCAACATCAGTCCTTCCAATGAACACCCAGGACTGATCTCCTTTAGGATGGACTGGTTGGATCTCTTTGTAGTTCAAGGGACTCTCAAGAGTCTTCTCCAACACCACAGTTCAAAAGCATCAATTCTTCAGTGCTCAGCTTTTTTTTTTTTTTTATTGTGTTGGTTTTGCCATACAATGACATGA
>ML660200.1:43172824-43307236 GCA_007570785.1 Antilocapra americana | reverse complement strand
CTGGGACATCTCGGTGCACCAGCCCCGAGCATCAACCCTGGGCTGTCGATTGATTTCACATATGATAATTAACGTGTTTCAATGCCATTCTCCCATATCATCCCACCCTTGCCCTCTTCCCCAGAGTCCACGAGTCTGTTCTATACATCTGCACAGCTTTCTTTATAGTCCAACTCTCACATCCATACATGACTATTGGAAAAACCATAGCCTTGACTAGATGGACCTTTGTTGATAAAGTAATGTCTCTGCTTTTTAATATGCTATTTAGGTTGGTCATAACTTTCCTTCCAAGGAGTAAGCATCTTTTAATTTCATGGCTGCAGTCACCATCTGCAGTGATTTTGGAGCCCCCCCCAAAAAAAGTCTGCCATGCCACTCTTTCCACTGTTTCCCCATCTATTTGCCATGAAGTGATGGGACCAGATGCCATGATCTTAGTTTTCTGAATGTTGAGCTTTACGCCAAACTTTTCACTCTCCTCTTTCACTTTCATCAAGAGGCTCTTTAGTTCTTCTTCACTTTCTGCCATAAGGGTGGTGTCATCAGCATATGTGAAGTTACTGCTATTTCTCCCGGCAATCTTGATTCCATTTTGTGCTTCCTTCAGCCCAGGTTTAATCACTATGTACTCTGCATATAAGTTAAATAAGCAGGGTGACAATATACAGCCTTGATACACTCCTTTTCCTATTTGGAACCAGTCTGTCATTCCAAGTCCAGTTCTAACTGTTGCTTCCTGACCTACATACAGATTTCTCAAGAGACAGGTCAGGTGGTCTGGTATTCCCATCTCTTTCAGAATTTTCCACAGTTTATTGTGATCCAAGCAGTCAAAGGCTTTAGCATAGTCAATAAAGCAGAATTAGATGTGCTTCTGGAAGTCTCTTGCTTTGTCGATGATCCAGCGGATGTTGGAAATTTGATCTCTGGTTCTTCTGCCTTTTCTAAAACCAGCTTGAACGTCCGGAAGTTCATGGTTCACATATTGCTGAAGCCTGGCTTGGAGAATTTTGAGTATCACTTTACTAGCATGTGAGTGCAATTGTGTGGTAGTTTGAGTATTCTTTGGCATTGCCTTTCTTAGGAATTGGAATGAAAATTGACCTTTTCTAGTCCTGTGGCCACTGTTGAGTTTTCCAAATTTGCTGGCATATTGAGTACAGCACTTTCACAGCATCATCTTTTATGATCTGAAATAGCTCAACTGGAATTCCATCACCTCCCCTAACTTTGTTTGTAGTGATGCTTCCTAAGGCCCACTTGACTTCACCTTCCAGGAGCTACCCCATGTCCAAGGTCGGGGTGGCAGCCAAGAGGAGCATCCCCACAAGGTAGCTACCATCCAAGGTAAATGATATTAGGAAACTGGATAATCACATGTAGAAAAATGAAACTGGACTCTATTGCATATTGCTCAGAATGAATTAAAGACATAAACAAGAGACCTCAAACCATAGAACTCCTACAAGAAAACACAGAAATATCTCACTGACATAGGTTTTGGCAATGACTGTTTAGGTATGACACCAAAAGCGCAAGTAAAAAGGCAGCACGTGGGATTACATTAGAAAACGCGTGTACGCAAAAGAAACAGAGGAATTACAAACCATATATCTGATAAGGGTCTGATATCCAAAACAAAAAGAATTAACATAAACCCATATCAAAAAATGAACAATCTGATTTTTAAATAGGCAAAGGAACTGAATAGGCATTTTAACTTAGGAGACATACAAATGGCCAAAACATACAATATTAGATGTTCAACATCACTAATCATCAAGAAAATGCAAATGAAAACTACAAGGAAATATCACTTCACACCTGTGTGGAGATTCCTAAAAAACTTAAAAATAGGACTATCGTATTATTCAGCAATCCCACCTCTGGGTATGTATCTAAAGGAAGTGAAAACAGAATATCCAAGAGTTACCTGCCAGCTCATGTTTATTGCAACATTACTCAAAATAGCTAAAATATGGATACAACTACCTATCAGTGAGTGAATGGATAAAGAAGATGTGATGTATCATATAACATAATAATGGAATATTATTCAGCCATGAGAAAGATGGGATTTGTGACAGTATAGATAGTCTTGAGGCTGTTACACCTAAGTGAAATAAGTCAAAGAATACTGTTTGTAACACTTAACATGTGGAATCTACAAAAAGCACAGAAACAAAAAGAATGATGGTTAGCAGGGGCTGGGGTGGAAAAAACTGGGAGATGATGGTCAAAGGGTACAAACTTCCAGTGAAAAGATAAATAAATTTTGATGTACAACATTGTGATTAGAGATGACAATACTGTACAATAAAATTTAGAGTTGCTAAGCAACCGGATCTTAAGTGTTCTTACCCCCAAAAAAGAAGTGATAATTATGTGATATGATGGAGTTGTTAGCTAATATTCTGGCAGTGGTCATAATGTAATATATAAGCGTATCAAATTAACCTGTGTACGCCTTGTATGCTGTGTATGTGTTAGTCACTCAGTCACGTCTGACTCTTTGCAACCCCATGAACTATAGGCCACCAGGCTCCTCTGTCCATGGGATTCTCCAGGCAAAAAAAAAAGAGTGGGTAGCCATTCCCTCTTCCAGGAGATCTTCCCAACCCAGGGATCAAAGCTGGGACCCTTAAAGGCAGGCAGATTCCTTATCATCTGAGCCACCAGGGAAACCCATGTGTACACCTTAAAATTACACAGTGCTGTATGTCAATTATATCTCAATAAAGTTGGAAGGAAAAAAAATAACGATAAGGTAAATTAAAAGACAAGCTACAGACTGGAAGAAAATATTTGCAAAAGACACATCCAACCAAGTACAGTTTCCCAAAATATACGAAGAGCTCAGAACTCAATAATAAGAAAACAAACAACTCAAAAAAATGACCCAAAGAGTTTAACAAGTATCTCACCACATAGCAAATAAGCCAAAAGATGCCCGACATCATATGACATTGGGGAAAACACAAAGTAAAATATCATCGGGGAAATGCAAAAACAACAGTGAGGTTCTACCACATACCTATCTGACTAGTCAAAATCCAGAACACTGACAGCAAAGGCTGGCAAGGATTTGGCAACAGGAGATCTCATTCACTGATGGCGAGAATGTAAAAATGTGCAGCCAACTGGGAAGAAAATTCAGCAGTTTCTAACAAAACTAAACATAACTCCTACCACATGATCATGCTCTGTACTATTTACCCAAAGAAACTGAAAACTTATGTTAAAAAAATAAATAAATAAAAGCCTGCATGTGGTTGCTTATGGCATTTTCTTCCTAAGTGCCAAATCTTTGAAGCAAATCAAGATATCCTTTAGTAGGTGAACAGACAAACTGGTCTATCGAGATAATGGAATATTATTCGGCCTAGAAAAGAAATGGAGTATTAAGCCATGAAAACACATAGCAGAATCTCAAATGCATAAGGCTAAGGGAAAAAAGCCTATCTGACAAAGCAGTAAGCCTTCAACTACATGACATTTTGGAAAAGAAAACTATGGAGACATAAAAGAGATCAGTGGGGAGTAGGAGGCAAGAGATAAACAGGCAGAAGACAAGGATTCTCAGAGCAAATATTTTTCATGCTTTTATAATGATGGATATATGTCTTTATGACTAAACCATAATATATTCTGTGAACTCTGGATGGTCATGATGTGTCAATGTAGTTTCACTGTTGGTAAAAGAAAAGAAATGGGCCATTTTGGTGCATGATGTTGATAATGGAAGAGGTGTGCATGTGTAGGGACAGGGCTACATGGGAATCTCTTTACTATAATCTCAATTTTGTTGTAAACCTAAACTGCTCTAAAAAACTGGAGAAGGAAATGGCAAGCCACTCCAGTATTCTTGTCCAGGACATCCCGTGGACAGAGGAGCCTGGCAGGCTATAGTCCATGGGGTCACAGAGGTGAACACAACTTAGAGACTAAACAACAAACTGAACTCAGAGGTGTGCAGGCACTCAGCTCCTTCAACCCTAAACGGGTCAGATTCTGAAAAGCAGTTCAAAAAAGTAAAGCAAATCTTCTAAAATATGCTTCCAAAAAGAAAAAATATAAGACTTTCAGTGGGAAAAAAAGTGACATGAAGGCTTTGGCTTAATTTTATTCTGATACTTTAGGTTTTTCTTTATTTTTAATATATACTAGATTTTTGGCCTAGGTTCATTTTTTCTTTTCAATCACCTAATGATTTTCTTTCTGCCCCAGTTACCAAAACTCATTATAAAGATGTGACTCCATATTTTTCATTGTTTAGAATATTTGAGAGTAGGGGTTCTGTTTTATGGTGATTCATGTATTTCAACTTGGAAATCTTTTTTCAACCTAAAAAGCAGACCTCAGGTGAACATTTTTCTGCAAGAGCTATTAAACAATTACAATGCCCACTCCTGAATGGCTTGATTCCCATTTATCCACTTAAACGTTTTCAATAGACTTTTTAAAAACATGTTGTTTTCTAAAACTACAGCTAAATAATATGTTTATAATCTATATAGGAAACACTACTTAAACTGCTATGAAAAGGTTTTTATTCTCATATGTATATACTCAGAATGAGGATATTTTGAAGAGAGAAAAGAGGTTAAGAGTGGAAAGTGGATTTCAATGTTTTAACACAAACATGGCAATATCCAGCTGTGTGATGAACTTTGAAACCTAGATGTAAAGGAGTCTTGAAATATAATCCAGAATGTTGAATTGCAAAAACAGATAAACACTTAAAAGTTCTTAAAATCAAAACATTATTCAAACTAACTGGAAAAGGCAGGTTTTAGGGCATTTCAAAAAGAATATAAGCCAAAAGTTACCAATTTACAGTTATAATATGAGTAAGTTCCAGGCATCTAATTTACTGCATGGGGACTATAGTTAGTAATATGGTATATACATGAAATTTGCTGAGACTAGATCTTAAGTGTTCTCACCACAAACACAACAATGGTATCAATGTGAGGGTGATGGATGGATTAATTAATTTAGTTGTGGTAATCATTTCTTATCCTTATCCCTCAGAGGGCAAACAGAATGAAAACCACAATCACAGAAAACTAATCAAACTGATCACATGGACCACAGCCTTGTCTAACTGAATGAAACTATGACCCCATGCCATAGTCACCCAAGATGGACAGGTCACAATGGAAGGGTACAAACGTGGTCCACTGGAGAAGGGAATGGCAAAACACTTCAGTATCCTTCCCTTGAGAATCCCATGAACAGTATGAAAAGGCAAAAAGATAAGACACTGAAAGATGAACTCCCCAGGTCGGTAAGTACCCAATATACTACTGGAGAAGAGTGGAGAAATAACTCCAGAAAGAAGGAAGAGACAGAGCCAAAGCGAAAACAATGCCCAGTTGTGGATGTGACTGGTGATGGAAGTGAAGTCCGATGCCATAAAGAACAATTATAAATCAACTCATTGGAAAAGACCCTGATGCTGGGAAAGATTGAAGGCAGGAGGAGAAGGGGACGACAGAGGACGAGATGGTTGGATGGTATCACCAACTTGATACGCATGAGTTTGAGCAAGCTCCAGGAGTTGGGGATGGACAGGGAAGCCTGGTGTGCGGCAGTCCATGGGGTCGCAAAGAGTCAGAAACGAATGACTGAACTGAACCGTCTCACAGTGTGTGTATATACACACACACATACATATACCTATATATAAAACCATCATATTGAAAATCTTTAAAATACAGAAGGCAAGAAATGTAAGCTAGTGAGTGACTAATTATGCCCACACATGAGTCTAATAGATCTGGGTTCAAATCACAACTTGATCAATCTTAAGTTGTAGAACTAAAGGTGTGTGAGTAGCTACATCACTTAACTACTGGGCCACAGTGTCTTCATCTGAAAATGAAGCTAATGCATTTTCATCCTAGCCTGTCGGGATCCAGTTGGTACCCGTAACAAAGGACTTAGCACAGGGCCTTGGCACACAGAAAATATTCAGTGATACTGGTCATTATTATTCATCGGTAATAGACATTTTCTGTATGATTACGTACCCGTGTCTGAGGAATTAAAAAAATCACATGTGTTATGATTCTGTACACCCCTCTTCTAAAGAAGGAAATAAATTTCTTCATTTGAGTTCCAACAAAAGAGAGTGTGTTCTTTTTTGTTCTTCGTGTCAAAAAATAAGCACGGCAATGGGGGTAATTCTTGAAAGAGAATTCTTAAAACAGCCAAATGAATGACTTCCAGAGATTCTCCATGTCCTTCTACTTTCCGTCTAATTACAGTGACCTCAGTTTACAGAAATGCTATCACTTGCATCAATGCAGAGGTACTTGATAACTGAAAATCATTCCCAGTTTTTGCTGTGTTTGTGGATGAGTACCATCTTCAGTCCAAGAAGTGACGAAATTCCAGCTGAGCTATTTCAAATCTGAAAAAGATGATGCTGTTAAAAGTGCTGCACTCAATATGTCGGCAAATCTGGAAAACTCAGCAGTGGCCACAGGACTGGAAAAGGGCAGTTTTCATTCCAATCCCAAAGAAAGGCAAGGCCAAAGAATGTTCAGACTACCACACAATTGCATGCTAGCAATGTAATTCTCAAAATTCTCCAAGCCAGGCTTCAACAGTACATGAACTGTGAACTCCCATATATTCAAGCTAGATTTAGAAAAGGCAGAGGAACCAGAGATCAAACTGCCAACATCTGCTGGATCATCGAAAAAGCAAGAGATTTCCAGAAATACAACTACTTCTGCTTTATTGATTACGCCAAAGCCTTTGACTGTGTAGATAACAACAAACTGTGGAAACTTCTTCAGGAGATGGGAATACCAGACCACCTTACCTGCCTCCTGAGAAATCTATATGTAGGTCAGGAAGCAACAGTTAGAACTGGACATGGAACAACAGACTGATTCCAAATTGGGAAAGGAGTATGTCAATGCTGTATATTGTCACCCTGTCTATTTAACTTACATGCAGAGTGCATCATGTGAAATGCTAGGCTGGATGAAGCACAAGCTGGGATCAATATAACCAAGAGAAATATCAATAACCTCAGATTCACAGATGATACCACCCTTATGGCAGACAGTGAAGAGGAACTAAAGAGCCTCTTGATGAAATTGAAAGAGGAGAGTGAAAAGGCTGGCATAAAATGCAACACTCAAAAAATAAAGATCATAGCATCTGGTCCCATAAGTTCATGGCAAATAAATGGGGAAACAATGGATACAGTGGCAGGCTTTATTTTCTTGGGGTCCAAAATCACTCAGATGGTAAGTGAAGCCATGAAATTAAAAGATGCTTGCTCCTTGGAAGGAAAATTATGACCAACCTTGACAGCATGTTAAAAAGCAGAGACATTACTTTGTCAACAAAGGTCCGTCTAGTCAAAGCTATGTTTTTTCCAGTAGGCATGTATGGATGTGCGAGCTGTACTATAAAGAAAGTTGAGAGCCGAAGAATTTGATGCTTTTGAACTGTGCTGTTGGATAAGACTCTTGAGAGTCCCTTGGACTGCAAGATCCAACCAGTCCATCCTAATTCAGTCCTGAATATTCATTGGAAGGACTGATGCTGAAAGTGAAACTCCAGTACCTTGGAAAAAGCCCCTGATGCTGGGAAAGACTGAAAGCAGGAGAAAGGGATGACAGGATGAGATGGTTGGATGGCATCACTGACTCAATGGACATGAGTGTGAGTAAGCTCCATGAGTTGGCAATGGAAGGGAAGTCTGGCCTGCTGCAGTCCATGTGACCGCAAAGTGTCGAACACGACTGAGCAACTGAACTGAACTGACCATGTTCAGACCAACAGGTCAGAAGCTACCATCTTAGGCTTCCTGAAAAGGAACTTTGCCTTCAGGGAAAAAATTACAAAACGTAAACTAAAATGAGGTAAAGATGAAAGGTTTAGAAGAGCCCTCTTACAAGTTCAAGAATGTTTGAACACACAGTTTCCTATTGCAGAAATGAGATCAAGGACATGGGGATTAATGGCAGCTTTGTTCTTAATGTGCTCCAAACAGACATCATGAGCCAAAAGAGCTCAGTTTCCAGTTTGCCCTAAGCATTATTATTCCTCACAGAGAGTCCTAAAGTCCATCACAAGCAAGAAAATGGTGTCTCCTGCTGAATTCTCCGAGTCATCTTTCTTCACAGCTATAAATAGAAGCAGCTCAAACTCCTCTGAGAGCAAAGGTGATGAGAAAAGTGTTCTTGACAAAGAATGGCAGTGCCAGATGTTTCCAAGGACCCTGCTGTCCCGTTTGCAGCTGGCTCTCTGTGGCTGATTTTCAGCTGGTCAGACAGACTTTTTGCAGCCTCTGTGCAGACAAGGGTCTCTCCGCCACAGCAGTTGAGTATGAATCCCAGAGAGGCTGGCTGAAAGCCCAGGCACCTCAGGAAATCCAGGAGGTTGGAGAAGGTACTAATATTTTTCCTTCTCCTTAGCTAAGAAGTAGCTAAGAAGTATCCAATTTCTGAACCCAAATTGGATAATAAGATTAACAAACTTTACACTTAAATAATCATGAAATCTTAATGAACTTTTTAAAAATAAACTTTTTAACAGAAAATAATTACAGAAAACACAAGTTGGGTTTTTTGCTTATATGACACTTCTTCACAGGATAAGGGCCTAGTTGGAAAGAGAAACTAAGGGTAGAAACCTAGGTCACTCATTTGTCTCATAAAAATAATCATAAGTAAGCCCTATTTTATACCTAGACTTGCATAGGGAATGAAAGTTGGGTAAATGCCTGCTACTAAGTCGGTGAAAAAGTAATTGCAGTTTCCGACCATGAATTTTAAATCATCATAACTAGGCTCAAACACATCTTTATCAATCAAAATAGGAACTATTACAATTAACACATTTTTGCTAACAAGAAATAAGTCTGCTTACTCATGTAGCATAAAAATCCAGGCTTCAGGGTTCAACTAACTCTTGGAAAGCATTTTCTGCCTCCTGGCAGTTGTGGAAGTGTTTTCCCTACAAACAGTTGTTGAGATACTTGAAGAAGCAGTAATCGACTGGCGAGAGGTCAGGTGAATATGGCGGATGAGGCAAAAGTTTGTGGCCCAGTTTGTTCAACTTTTGAAGCACTGGTGGTAAAACATGCAGTCAGGCACTGTCGTGGAGAAGAACTGGGCCCTTTCTGTTGACCTATCCTAACTGTAGGCACTGCAGTTTTGGGTGTATCTCATCAATTTTCGGAGCATACTTCTCAGTTGCCATGGACTCACCAGTATGCAGAAAGCTGTGGTGGATCAGAGCAGCAGCAGACCACCAGACAGTGACCATGACCCTTTTCTGGTGCAAGTTCGGCTTCGGGACATGCTTGGAAGCTGTCTATCGGTCCAACCACCGAGCTGGTAGTCTCTGGTTGTCGTATAAAATCCACTTTTTGTTGCAAGTCACAAATCTGATTGAGAAATGGTTTGCTGTTGTGTAGAATAAAAGAAGATGACACTTCAAAATAATTTTTTTTTGATTTTCAGTCAGCTCATGAGGCACCCATTTATCAAGCTTCTTCACCTTTCCAATTTGCTTCAAATGCAGAATGACCATAGAATGATTAATGCTGAGTCCTTTGACAACTTCTCATGTAGTTTTAAGAGGATGGGCTTTGATGGTGGCTCTCAATTGGTCACTGTCAACTTCTGATGGCCCATCACCGTGCTCCTCATCATCAAGGCTCCCCATCTCCTTGGCAAAACTTGAATCACCCTCGCACTGTACATTCATTAGACGTTTATGGAATATTACTCAGCCATTAAAAAGAATGCATTCGAATCAGTTCTAATGAGGTGGATGAAACTGGAGCCTATTATACAGAGTGAAGTAAGCCAGAAGGAAAAACAACAATATATTAACACATATATATGGAATTTAGAAAGATGGTAATGATAACCCTGTATGCAAGACAGCAAAAGATACGCAGATGTATAGAATAGTTTTTTGGATTTTATGGGAGAGGGCGAGGGTGGGATGATATGGGAGAACAGCATTGAAACATGCAAATTATCATATGTGAAATGAATTGCCAGCCCAGGTTTGATGCATGATACAGGGTGCTCAGGGCTGGTGTACCGGGATGACCCAGAAGGATGGAATCGGGAGGGAGGTGGAAGGGGGATTCTGGAAGGGGAGCATGTGTACACTCATGGCAGATTCATGTCAAAGTATGGCAAAACCAACACAATGTTTTAAAGAAAAAAGTCTTTCTTGAATTTGTTACAATTAAAAAAAAAAGTTTCTGGGCCAAATGTGTTGTTGATGTTGTTAGTTGTCTCTGCTGCTTTCTGACCCATTTTGAATTCAAATAATAAAATCACTTGAATTTGCTTTTTTGGTCTAACATAATTTCCCTAGTCTAAAATAAATATAAAATACACAGCAAGTTATAAGTTATTAGCAAAAAACAAAGCACAAAATGTGCATTAAAATGATGTCTAAAATAACCACATTTATTTAGGAATGTACTCCAGTATCAAACAACAAAGTTCAACAATGTAAAACTACAATTCCTTTTGCACCAACCTAATACTATTTGGCCCCTTCAGGGATCACTGCCTTTTCATGGCAAAGAGGCTTGTGTAACTCAATGAAGCTATGAGCCATAGTGTGTAAGGCCACCCAAGATGGATGGGTCGCAGTGGAGAGTTCTGACAAAATATGATTCATTGGAGGAGGGAATGGCAAACCACCCAAGTGTACTTGCCATGAGAACCTCATGAACTGTATAAAAGGACAAAAAGATATGACCCCAAAAGATAAGTCCCCCAGGTCTGAAGGCGTCCAATATGCTACTGGGTAAAAGTGAAAGAGAACTACTAATGTCCAAGTTGGATTTGGAAAAGGCAGAAGAACCAGCGATCAAACTCAATGTTTGCTGGGTCATAGAGAAAGCAAGGGAATTCCAGAAAAAAATCTACCTCTTCATCAGCTACCCTAAAGCCTTTGACTGTGTGGATCATAACAAGCTGTGGAAAGCTCTTGAAGAGATGGGAATACCAGACCACCTTATCTGTCTCCTATGAAATCTATATGCAGGTCAAGAGGCAACAGTTAGAACCCTATATGGAACAACTGATTGGTTGAAGATTGAGAAAGGACTACAACAGGGCTGTCTGCTGTCACCATGTTTGTTTAATCAATATGCTGAGCATATCATGAGAAATTCCAGGCTGGATGAGTTACAAGGTGGAATCAAGATAGGCAGAAGAAATATCAACAACCTTAGATATGTGGATGATACCACTCTAATGGCAACAAGCAAAGAGGAACTAAAGAGTCTCTTGATGAGGGTGGGAGGAGAGGGAAAGAGCCAGCTTAAAACTAAATATTAAAAAAAAACTAAGATCATGGCATCCGGCCCCATCACTGCATGGCAAATAGAGGGGGCAAAGGTGGAAGTAGTGACAGATTTCCTCTTCTTGGGCTCTAAGATCACTGAAGATGGTGACTAAAAGCCATGAAATCAGAAGACAACTGTTTCTGGGCAGGAAAGCTATGACAAACCTAAAGAGTGTGTTGGTGAAAAGAAGAAACATTACTCTGCCGAAAAATGTCCATACAGTCAAGGCTATGTTCTTCTCGGTGGTCATGTATGGTTGTGAGAACTAGACCGTAAAGAAGGCAGAAGGCCAAAGAATTGATGCCTTCAAACTGTGGTGCTGGAGAAGACTCTTGAAAGTCCCTTGGACAGCAAGGAGATCAAACCAGTCAATCTTAAGGGAAATCAACCCTGAATATTCGTTGGAAGGACTGATGCCAAAGCTGAAGCTCCAGTATATTGGTTGTCTGATGCAAACAGTCAACTCCTTGGTAAATCACCTGATGCTGGGAAAGACTGAGCGCAGAAGGAGAAGAGGGCGTCAGAGGATGAGATGGCTGGCTGGCATCACTAATGCAATGGACATGAACTTGGGCGACCTTCAGGAGATGGTAAGGCACAGGGAAGTCTGGTGTGCTGCAGTTTATGGGGTTGCAAAGAATCGGACATGACTGGGTGACTGAACAACAGCAAGAAATACTATTTGGATTTCACAGAATTTCTTTTAAAATATAAGCATCAGAATATTAAAGCTACAAAAAGGTCAAAGAGTAATAATTTTGGTATTGGGTATAACCAACTGCTTTTGAATATATGTACTTACAAAACTCTTGTCAAGTTTGATTCAAGCTTTTAATAATGAATTTTAGATCTTTATGTTTGGATCTGGTCTATCTGCAATATGAAAACTAACCTTTTAGAAATTCTGAAAATAAATTTGCCATTTTTAGACAAAATAATCTCAGGATTTAAATTTTGCCATTTGTTTAGAAAACAAATTCTGTCATTCTCTTTATACACAAGAAGCAGCAAAGATTTCTGCATAAAAATCATATGATACACTGATTCTTTTTAATATAATTGCTATAATGGAAGTTATCCTTAATTATTAGACTTCTAAATTTTTAAAGAAACTGTAAATATGCTTGATTGCAAATATGAAATATATATCCAACCAAATATGTGATGTCATCACTCAAGGAGAATATAAAAGTTTCTCTGTTTTGTGTTTTCACACATAAAATGTTTGAAAATTCAGAGAATAGGGAAGGCTTCTTAATTACAGCTCTAAGAAGGCTATTGGACCATCTTGGTCTGGGCATTAATGAGGTTCGTGGTTCACATGCTTCTAAATGTGTCCTCAAGTCACTCCCAGGAAGAAGGTGACTGTACTGCATTGGCAGAGCTGAAGTACCTTGGCTTTTCCTTACCCACACCTGGAAGGCTCTGAGGTGGACTGAGTCCTAGTAGCACAAGCTGGGACGTATTAAGAGAGTATCACTGACGTCTATCCACTGCCACGTGTAAAACAGATAGCTAGTGGGAAGCTGCTGTATAGCACCGGGAGCTCAGCTCAGTGCTGAGATGGCCTAGAGGAACGGAGCGAGAGGAGGAAGGAGGCTCGAGAGGCAACCGGTTGTATGTCTACATATAGCTGGTTCACTCTGTTGTACCACAGAAACCAATACAACATTGTAAAACGATTATACTCCAATTTAAAAAAAAAAATGCTTGTTTGTCCACTCATTTCTCGTTCCACTGCCATCCCGGGTAGCTGAGCTGATTATCTGGATTCTCTAACATCGTCTGCAATGTTCATTTATGTTTTGATCAATACTGGAAACACCTGCATATTTCAGTCTAGCCTCTGACACAAACACATTATTTATGTAGCCTTCTAATGCCTCCAGTGCTTCACAGTGAAATAATTAGAGCTGTTCTCCTTGTTTCTTTATTCCTCTCATCCCAAAATATCCAACCCACTTAATCCTATGAGCCTGGGAAAATGCAATAGTTACATTAAGTCTCAGAGGATTGACAACTTGAAAACTGGTAAAAGAAACAAAAAATTTAACTAGTGTATGCCTTTAGTATCTGTGCTATGTTTACCTTGCTAGTGTCCTCAGAATTTTTTGGAAGGTACTTATGTTAGTTTAGATGTCCCCAGAATCAGATCTTATGAGGAAGATTTGAATGCAAGTAGTTTATTTGGGAGCTCATCTCAGAAAGTATCAATGAGGGAAGACAGGTACCAGATAAGGAAGCCAATACAGGGTGCATGGTTCATAGGTAGGAAACAAACCTACGGTTACCAGGGGAAAATGGGGGAGAGATAAATTGGGAGATGAGGATAGACAGATACACACCACTATACAGAAAATGATTAAGTAATAAGGACCTACTGTGTAGCATAGGGAACTCTACTCAGTACTTTGTAATAACCTATATGAGAAGAGAATATCAAAAAGAGTAGATATATGTATAACTGATTCATTTTGCTAAACACCTGAAACTAACACAACATTGTAAATCAACTACACACCAATAAAAGTTAATTTTATAAAAAAACAGTGTGTGGTTGAGTAGGTTACTGCTTTATCCAATGGTCCTGCAGGGAATGCCAGGAGACAAGACAGAATATATCTAAGACTTAGCCCATGAGATGTTATTAGTTAAGAATGTTCCTGGGGGCTGTAACCTGTGCTCTTGTCCAACCTGCCTTGTCTGAGGTCTGAAAGCCCTCCGCTGGGGAGTACCAAGATTGGCGGCAAACGCTGTCAGTATACTAGTGGTGAGCTTGAAACAAGCAAGACCCTCTGGTCTCCCCAACTCCATGTCTTCCGCCTACATTTGTCTGCAGAAAAGCTTTAGCCAAAGAATAAATTTAATCAGAGAAGTAAGAAAATGCAGAAACAAAGGAAGTAGTCAAACTGGACCAAATAAACAGTTTTGTCCTTCAAAGTCAATAATAAACACAGTCAAGGACATTTAGTTCCTTCTCAAGGGCTACAGATAAAACTGAGCCGTATCTGGCAAGCCGTCTTACAGATACTAACACCCCCACCAGCTCTAAGAACTAAACTACACAATGACCAGACTAGCCATGACAAGCATCCATATTAAGTTACTTCAGTTGTGTCCCCATGGAGCCCATCATGCTTCCTCAGGACATAGGGTCCTCCAGGCAAGAATACTGGAGTGGGTTGCCATGCCCTCCTCCAGGGGATCTTCCTGACCCAGGGATCCAATCTGTCTCTCTTAGGTCTCTTGAATTGGCAGGCAGGTTCTTTACC
Source organism: Antilocapra americana (assembly GCA_007570785.1). Lineage (NCBI taxonomy): Eukaryota > Metazoa > Chordata > Mammalia > Artiodactyla > Antilocapridae > Antilocapra > Antilocapra americana. The sequence goes on along the minus strand of ML660200.1, from coordinate 43,292,608 downwards.
ACTAGCACCACCTGGGAAGCCATGACACAAGCTGCCATAATTCCTAGAAATGGCCTCAAAGAAACAGGAATAGATCAACCCTGGAACTGAAGATTAACTCTACTCAAAACAATCAAGATAATGGCTGACTGAACCACTGATGACCAGTTTCAAGATAACTGTCAGAGCTGAAGGTGTTGTTTCTGCATTTAACCCCTCCCTCCACATATATATACCCCTGAAACTCCCCCTTTAAAAGCTCTTGCCAATGATCATCAGTGGGGAGATGCCCTTTGAACATGAGCCCACCATCTCCCCTAGTTGCCAGCCTCTGAAATAAAGCAAATTTTCTACCTGGTGCTTCCCAGGTGGCTCAGTGCTAAAGACCACTCTTGCCTCTTGAGTACTGGCTTCCCAGCAGTGAATAGCCTTTTTAAAAGTTCTTAAAAGGCTGGTATGGTACTTTCTGCACCAAATACTCAAGCTTCTCTACTCTCCCATTCATGTCTAGTAGCTCTCACAATTGCAACAGAAGTACAACTATGCTAGAAGTTCAGCAGGACTTATTTTTATTTCCAAGGCCTGAATAAATGTGATAAAGAAATGTGGATCACTTCTTTAATATTTCTTCTCACATTATAAGGAATTACATATATATGTAAAGGACCAGGTATTATAAACACTTGTACTTTATTAATAGGTAAAATATATAAAATATACTTATAAATATGATAAAATGGACAGTGATGCTTCCAAAACATATCCTATCAAATCAAACCAAATAGGACACTTTCTCTACCTCTGTGGCAACAAAACTCCACTTTCAAAAGATCTCTCAGCATAAACCTGCTGCCTAAGAAGTAAACAGAAAGGCTGTGAGGTCAGGTTGGCAGAGAAGAGTTAATTCTGCTCAATTTACTAAGCTAAAATGTGATTGCGTTTGGCAGTGAAGGGCAAGACAGGGGAGAAAAGACATTTTGAATTTTATAGTAATTATAAAGAATTATGTCCGTCTAAGCTTTCAAGGCACAAATACCTCATTTTATCCTCATATAACTTTTCTGAGATGGGTAAGGTGCTACTTCCCTCTGTTTTCCAGAAAATGATGAGCAGTGAAGATCTACCTTCCTGACAGTCCTGAAAATAGGAAGCAGAAAGAAGCAGAAGGTAGGGGATGACGGAGGTGGTACTAGCAGCTATTGCTCCTTTGTCAAAGGAAAACAAATACCATGCCAGAGTCCAGTGGGTAATGCACTCTGAAAAAACCCCATCCAAGGCTGAAAAAAGTTCAGAACATAGAAGTCTTAATGAAAAAATTCTCTTTTCATTTTGTATCTAGATTGGCAACTGTTCTAGGAGCATCTTCATAGTAGGTGGATTTATACTTAGTCATGATGATATTAAACTGGGATTTCAAATACGGATTGGCATGGAGCAAAAGACAAGGTTTATTATTCTCTGCCTTATATTTTATTATGTAGAACATGCTCATTTTTAAAAGTTTCGACTAATATTTCAATTATGTTTCAAGAATCAATGGATGTATATCATTATCACCACTTTTATAGAGCTTTCACTAAATATGCATGATTTATTTCAATAATGCTTAAGTGATATAATTTATTAAGCATTCCTGTTCTGGAGCTATCTGGTAGTCTAATGGACACACTGAACTGAATCAGGAAACAGCTCTCTAATTAGAAATGGATAGTCAATATGTAACAATCCATTTATGTAAATTTGAGAATTTTCCTAGGATATAAGCTTATGTATCCATGTAATTTATGCAAAATATCACTTATGATCTTTTTTGTGAGAGATGGGAGGTCCAGAATCTTGAAGGGCTTTAAAATACAAAATAGAAATATTATTTTAGTCAATATAAATGTACCCAAACATTTCAGCAACCCATGTTAACAGCCTTATCACACTCAGAAAAAAAAATGTGTTCATATAAAAATGGATCCTGTTTGCATAGCAGCAAAGATAAAATACAAATTCATAATGAAAATGACAATTAAAGTGATACACAAATCACTATTAGTAGTGTTGAATATTTTACATTTAAAAACAAAATAAACCTATAATTTGATTCCACATAAACAACTAATTTGGTAAAACCACAAATGACACATCAACTCTTGGCACAAATTATATCTTTATTAGAAGAGCTGGTGAACATACACAATAAGAGGAACACTTGTTAGTGTTGGCAAAATGTCAATTAGCTTTTAATGTTCCTACAATTGAAGTAAAACTGTATATGCTAGTCAAGTGACAGACCAAGTCTGGTGCTGATAAGTAGCCAGCTTACATTATTACAGGACAAAGACAATATCTGAGCAATTTACTCTCCCCTCTCAAAGGACTCTAAAGATACCTCAGTATCTAGGCCAGTTTTCCCCAACATCCTTTTGAAAAAATTTGATCCCTCCTCATTTTAAGTCTGGAAACCAATACCAAGCAGCATGTATACATTCATGAGTAGAAAATATTTTAAAAAGTTCACTAAGCTCAGTTCAAAAGCACGTAAGACTAATATTGTTGACAACAATTTTTTGTGTGAAGGATCAAGACCCTCTCATCTCCCAGCAGTAATAAACATATGATCTTCATCGGGATATAACCTAATGGCAAGTTACTCCTAACGAGTGCAACATGAGAAAAGGTACGCTTACTATGCTTCAGGACTTTAGAAATGCAATTTAAAAATATAAAGGCCCTTTCTTTTGGTCAAAGGGATACAATGGTAATGAAAATCTAAGTGACTACAAGTGACAAGGACTTTCAAAGTCTGAAAAGAAAGGATATTTTTATTAGGTAAATTGCTTTCCATCCATCAGATGCACAATTATCATCTGATATTTATCAATAAATCAATTATCTTCTCAATAACTGACTGGCAGAAATAGGACTGAAGACCACCTTTCAGAGTCCCAAATTAAGAAATTCCCCATGACAGCATCTGAATGCTGGACTAAACAGAGAACTGTTTTCTTGCCTTGCCTTGAAAGTGAAAGTTCGTTGCACAGTCGTGCCCGACTCTTTGCAATCCCATGGACTGCAGCCTGCCTGGCTCCTCTGTCCCTGGAATTCTCCAGGCAAGAGTGCTGGAGTGGGTTGCAATTTCCTTCTCCAGAGGATCTTCCCAACCCAGGTCTCCTTCACTGCAGGCAGATTCTTTACCACCTGAGCCACTAGGGAAGCCCCTCCTTGCCTTAACCATGTCGAAAAACAAACTGAATGCTTTGCATGAGGGAAGAATTTTATCTGACCTTTTACAATAGGGTCATCAAAGGACCAGAGTGCTTGCTTAAACTTCCCTGGATTGGGAGATCTGGCCTGTATTTAGATTCTAAAACTCCTCTTTTCTATATACAGTTATCTACTTATGTTTAAATTAAAGTTGTTATAGTCAGTCATTTAACACATTGATCACAGTTAAGAACAGTCTGTCAATTTTTTAGGTAAGGTAATTTAAATCACAATGAGTGATTTATTAAAAGATGATTTAGGAACTAGGATATGAACTTCAAAATATTCCCTATGGTTTTCTCTATCAAAAGTAGAGAAAAGGCAGGCAAAAATATACAGCAAGTTATCCTGATAGGAGGGGTTTCCCAGGTGGCGCTAGTGGTAGAGAACCCACCTGCCAAAGCAAGAGACGTAACAGAAATGGGGAAGAAAAAAGCAAACGACATAACTGCATCAGGAAGATCCCTTGGGAGGAAGGCAGGGCAACCCGCTCCAGTATTCTTGCCTGGAGACTCCCATGGACAGAGGAGCCTGGTAGGCTACAGTCCATAGAGTCCAAAGAGTCAGACACAACTGAAGCGAATTAGCACATATACATGCATCCTGAGAGGAGAGTTAGTTTAGTAAGATCCTCATAGAAAAAAGGCAAAAGTGACTGTACACTGGCTCTTCCAGGAATGAAGAAGAAAATCAGGACTTAATAAAGCCAAGATATTGTAGCATTTAGCAAGATAATAACTCTGTTAGGTCACTATATTGGGACACTTTTTGACTTAGTTCACTATACGTTGAGAGGCTGAAGGAGAAAGAAAAAATCATCTCAGGAAAATAGAATAAAACTATAACAAAAATATAGTAATAATTTAATGGTACATATTTATGTCTGTTCTTTACAGTATTTTTAAACTAACCAGTTTATATAGGAAAGTGTTAGTTGTTCAGCCATGTCCGATTCTGTATGCGACCCCATGAACTGTAGCCCACCAGGCTCCTCTGTTCATGGGATTTTCCAGGCAAGAATACTGGAGTGGGTAGCCTTTCCCTTCTCTAGGGAATCTTCCAGACACAGGGATCTAACCTGGGTGTCCTGCAGTGCAGGTGAATTCTTTACCATCTGAGCCACCACTAGAGCCCAGTTAATGTAAACACACACACACACACGCATATATATGTCAGTGTGTGTATGCATGTGTGTGCACATATATTTATACATAGATGTTGTTATTCAGTCGCTCGGCTGTGTACGACTCTAACCGCAGCAAGCCAGGCTTCCCTGTCCTTCACGATCTCCTGGAATTTGCTCAGACTCATGTCCATTGAGTCAGTGATGCCATCCAACCATCTCATCCTCTGTCGTCCCCCTCTCCTCCCGCCTTCAATATTTCCCAGCATCAGCGTCTTTTCCAATGAATCAACTCTTCTCATCAGATGGTCAAAGCATTGGAGCTTCAGCTTCAGCATCAGCCAGCCCTTCCAATGAGTATTCAGTGTTGATTTCCTTTAGGACTGACTGGTTTGATCTCCTTGCAGCCCAAGGGACTCTCAAGAGCCTTCTTCAACACCGCAGTTTGAAAGCATCAATTCTTTGGCGCTCAGCTTTCTTTATGGTCCAATTCTCACATCCATAGATGAGGACTGGAAAAACCATAGTTTTGACTTATACAGACCTTTGTCAGCAAAGTAATGTCTCTGCTTTTCAACATGCTGCCTAGGTTTGTCATAGCTTTTCTTCCAAGCAGCAAGTGTCTTTTAATTTCATGGCTGAAGTCACCATCTGCAGTGATTCTTGAGCCCAAGAAAATAAAGTCTTTTTTTTTTCTGTTTCCATTGTTTCTGCACCTATTTGCCATGAAGTAATGGGACCAGATGCCATGATCTTCATTTTTTGAATGTTCAGTTTTAAGTGAGTTTTTTCTTTCACTTTCATCAAGAGTCTTTTTAGTTCATCTTCGCTTTCTGCCATTAGGGTGGTGTCATCTGCATATCTGAGGTTATTGATATTTCTCCTGGCAATCTTGATTCCAGCTTGTGTTTCATCCAGCCTGGTACTTCACATGATGTACTCTGCATAGAAGTTAAATAAGCAAGGTGACAATAACGTTCCATATCTGGTTCTAAACGTTGCTTCTTCACCTAGATACAGGTTTCTCAGGAGTCAAGTAAGGTGGTCCGGTATTCCCATCACTTGAAGAATTTTCCAGAGTTTCTTGTGATCTATGCAGTCAAAGGCTTTAGTACAGTCAATGAAGTAGGTATTTTTCTGTAATTCCCTTGCTTTTTTTTCTATGATCCAATACATGTTATCAATATGATCTCTGGTATCTCTGCCTTTTCTAAATCCAGCTTGTACATTTGTAAGCTCTCAGTTTACATACTGTTAAAGTCTACCTTGAAGAATTTTGAGCATTACCTTGCTACATGTGAAATAAGTGCAATTGTGTGGCAGTCTGAATATTGCTTGGCATTGCTCTTATTTGGAATTGGAATGAAAATTGACCTTTTCCAGTCCTGTGGCATGTGTATATATATGTATGTATGTATGTGTATGTATATGTGTGTGTGTGTGTGTATATATAATGTGAATGAAATCTTATGCTTTATAACATTTTTCTAGTTTTATTGAAATTTTATTGTGTAAATCTATGGTGTAAAATGTGATGATTTGATACCTGTATGTACTACAGAATGATTACAACAATAGGGTTAGTCAATATCCCCATCACCTTACATAACTGCCTGTTTGTGTGTGGTGAGAACATTTAAGTCTATTCTCTAAGCAATTTTCAAATATATAATACAGTATTGTTAACTACTATTATCATGCTGGACATTACATCCTAGAACTTAATCATCTTATAAATGGAAGTATGTATGCTGTGACCACCATCTCCCCATTTTCCTGACCCCCCAGCCCCTAGCAACCAGAATTCTACTTTGTTTGTATGAGTTCAGTTTTTTTAGATTCCAAATGTAAATAAGATCATATAGTATTTATTTTTTCTCTAATATTTCATTTAGAATAATGTCTTCGAGATCCATCCATGTTGTTGCAAATGGATGAATTTCTTTTTTTATGGATGAATGATACCCATTATTATTCATATCCATCTATATGCATACCACGTTTCCTTTATCCATTCATCTACTGATAGATACTTAGGTTGTTTTCATTTATCTTGGCTACTGTCAACAATGACAAATGAATACTGGGTATAGATATCTCTTCAATACTCTGTTTCATTTCCTTTGTGTATATAAACAGAATTGCTGGATCATATAATGGTTCTATTTTTAATTTTTTGACAAGCCTCCACGCCATTTTCCACAGTGACGATACCAGTTTATGCTCCCACTAGTAATGCACAAGGGTTTCCTTCTCTCCACATCCTCACCAACACTTGTTATCTCTTGTCTTTTTTATTACAGTCATTCTAGTAACCTTGTGGTGGTATCTCATTGTAGTTTTGAAGTGTATTTCCCTGACAATTATATATAAAGCCATCCCCACCGTACAGAATCAATGGATGGTGATAGTTTTTCCAATCCTGCGTAATTCAAATTTCACATCCTCAAGTTTTAAGTACCCCTTTGAAAACAAAATAGTTTTAATACAGTCTAATAATCTTTGTGATTGAGATCATTTAATCAATTTACATTTTATATCATTACAAAATATCCATTATGACTTTACCATCTATGTTTTTCTATTTTTCCTGGTTGTGTCATTACAGTTTCTTTCATTTTTTGGTATTTTTTTTTTACTGAATATCCCTCTAATTAGAATTTCACTTTTCTATTATAACACATTTTTCTATTCTCCTAGATTTACTCTGGAATTTACAGCACGTTGTCAACTTATTAAAGTATTATATCCCTCTTCAGACAATTAAAGGACCAAAATAACCAATTTATCTTCATTTAACTTCCCCTTGACTGATATGATACCGTTGTTATCAGTTATTTTAATTCTCTCAATTCAATTTATGCAATTTCATAATTATTTTACAAAATCAAATTTCATTTAGATTTATCTACAGATTTATCATTCTCTTTGATCTTTTAGTTTCCTGTACCTGTGAGATCACTTTCCTTATACACAAAGTAACTCTGTGAGTGCAGGTTTGCTGCTGATAAACTCAGTTTTTGTTTGGCTTACTCTATCTAAAAATCTAGCCTTATTCCACTTTTTATTCACTTTAAGAATATTTCCATTAGGTACAATTTTAGAGGTAAGTAGTTATTTTTATTCAATATATTAAATATAATATCTTACTGTCCTGCCTTCCACTAGGGTTCTGGATGTTGTTCTAATCTAACTATGGAAAGACATGTTTTTCTTCTGTATTATTATTTTTGCAATTCCATTATGAAGTGCCTAAGTATGGTTTCCTTTTTTAACTTCCTTAGGACTCCTTGGATTAAAATTCATGGTCACTTCTGGAAAAGGTTCAGGCATTGTCTCATCAAGAATGGCTTCTGTCTCCTCCTTTCCTTCCCTTCTAGAACTCCAACTAGACGCATGTAAAGACTACCCACTGTCTTTCTCATACCTTCACATCTTCATCTTACAATCATCACTGTTTCTTCTGCCCCTTCTTCTAGCTAGTTAAGTATCTCTTCTTCTACGTCTAATTTACTGTTAAACTTATTCCAGTAAATCCTTAGGTTCAATTACTGTTATTTTCAAATCATAATTTCAAAATGATTCTTTTTCAAATTTTCTATGTCACCCTTGCGTAAATTTTCAAGTTTGGTTTTTTCACATCAATAAAGATAATAAACATACATGATCCTTTTTATTTAGTTAAAATATTATAGGTTGTGTCTGACAACTTACATATCTTAGGTCTTGGTGGGCCTAATTTTTCTTAAATTTCATTTGGAAGTAATTTGAATATTGTAAGTAATTTCTAAGAATAAAAGCAATACATAGCATACCCAAATAACCTTTTCTTGATTCAAATATTTTAAACATTTTGCCCCTTTGCTTTATCATTTTATCCATAAATAAATATATATACAAGTCTATAATATATGTATATAAGTTTTCTCTTAATCACTTGAGGATAAGTTGCGTACATGACTCCTTACTGATATTTAATAAAACCTTTCGAGTTTAGTTTCTAAGATAAGGATATTACCTTACGTAACTGCAAGACAGTTAGAAACTTCGGCTAATTTAACATTGTCATGACACTGCAATGCGCTGAATGCTTGTGTCCTTGTACAATTCCTGTGGTGAAACCCTAATCCCAAGTGAAGGTATTTGTGGGGCCTTTGGGAAATAAGTAGGTCATGAGGACAGAGCCCCCAGGAAGGGGATTAGTGTCCCTCAGAGGCCTGAGAACCGGCGAGCTCTTCCTGCCACAGCAGAGAGCACAAGCAGAAGGCGGCCATCAGCCGTCCAGGTCTCTCACGGGGGCGCGACAGTGCTGCCGCCCTCATCTCAGTCATCAGAACTGTGAGAAAGAGAGTTCTGCTCTCTATAAACCACTCAGACTAGGACACTTTGTTGTAGCAGTGCAAACTAACACAAATATTTTTACCTAGCCTTTCATCCAATATCCTATTTTGTGAATTGAGTCAATGACATCACTTTTTAGTATATTTTCCCCTCCGGTATAGAGCTCAATATAGGACAATGTGTAGGATTTAGCTGTCATGTCCCTTTGATCTCTTTTAATTTAGAACATTACTACATCTTTTCTCCTGTTTTCCCTCTTTTAAATAAAACGACCTCATTAATCTGTTGTCTTCCAATGATTAGATTCACGTTATATAATCATAATATTATACAAATGATACTGTCTCATGCTCAGGATATTATATCTAGAGGCACATGATTACCATCTTCCCTGCACTGAAGTGTTCATTTTGATTCCCTGGTGAATGTGTGTCTAGTTTAAATGTATACTGGCTATTATATATGAAAAATTATATGTTAAAGCATTTCAAACTTAGAATGATGATATGTCTTCTAGACAGGATTTTCATTTTCTTCTTCCAGGCCCTTGAGATCCCAGCCAGTTTGACCCAATTTAATCTGATTTCAAGGCTTGTGGTTTTCCAGGCCACCCATATAACACAGAGGTGGGTTGCAAGTTGTGCAAAGACTGGTTTGCTTTCCATAAACTTACTCTTAAGCAGCCCCAGATGGAGGAGGCAAGGCAGTGAATCCCCCTGGGAAAGTTCTAGGGCTTCTACCCAGACCCATAAGAGCACCAAGAATGCAACTCACCCCTTAGACACTTCTTCCTGATGATAAAAATATTCTTAAATGCTGAACTTATTTCTATTGGTTCTTCCTTCTCCAGATTTCAGAACTATAATTCCTCACACACTCGGTTGCATTTAAGAAAGTTTCATTTTTCTTTTACATTCCATCCAACAACTTTTCTTGCTGCTCTTGGTGGAAAGGGTGGTTCAAATGAATGTTTGTATCATAACGGGAAGCAATGTTTAACAGACAATGATCTGATCATTATCTCATGGCCATCGGGCAACTTTTGCATTCACCCAAATATCAACGGGTTTGTTCTGTTACCTCAGACTATTAAAAAACCTCTTCTCAAATAAATTAACCCAAAAAACATAGATTCTGGATTTCTTGGACGCTGTTAAAGTCTGAAATATATTTGAAGTCACTCAACCAAAGTCGACGTAATTACTTTTTGTCTCCCCATCAACTCTCCTTAGGGTCATGAGTAGCCCTTACAAGATGTTTCAGAAAAGCAAGGTGCAGACAATGTCAGCACTCACTTCTCCTGGTCACATGTGACTATCCTCAGAAAAGAAAATCAGTTCTTCCTTTCTGTAGTCTTTCATTCAGAGATAACTAGTTTAGGTGGGATGGAAGGGAGGGTGATGTTGGGGAAAGATAATAAAAGACAGAAATCACTTGAGAATGAAGCCAAGCAGAAGTTAGCAGAACACAATGATGCTGGGTTAGAGACTGTCCCATATCATTGGCTGAAATCTTTGATTCTGATATACCTGAATTTTCCCTTTGGATTGTTCAGTTACGGAAGCCAATAAATTGGCCTGAGCTATTTTGAATTGGGTTTCTGTCTTATTATTCAGAGTCCACATAAGTTAAAAAGTTTTAGAAGCTTTGCACACAATAAAATGATGTATGTAACTATAGAATATCTCTCCTCTCATCCAGGTCAGTGAGCAATAATCAGTCGAGAAGGAGAAGGTGTGTTAAATGATAAATAGTGTAGTAGGGATTAAATCTAAAGAAGAGAGAAGATGTAAATGCTAATTAGCACATTTACATGTCATCAAATCTTTTGGAGTTTTTATTATTGATAAGTTGCCTTAGGAAAAATAAGATGCACAAGCATGGTAAGGGTAGAATACAACTCCCAAATGAGTCTGCAGCACCTTGGTTTCTGTCATTATTCTTACATAATATGTAGAATCATAAGTGAGACATTAGCAAACAAAGATAAATCATTTTCAGAGGTTGGTGAATGCAGCTGGGGTGTTTCAATTCCATGCCTCCCAGGCCACCATTATTTCTCAACTACTACTCTAAAATAGCCTCTAATTCATTTCCCAGCAGGCTCTTTTTCTCCTGTTGGCAATTCTACACATGAGCAGCCAGAAAAGACATCACCCTACCTTTCCAAACAAAACCTGCAATCACTGATATTTCAAACCTATTCTATGATCTTTCACTCAAGCCTCCACGGGGCTCAGTGGCAGGCTCTGGAACCTCTCCATCTTCACCTCCTAGCCTACTCCTCACTTTCTGCAGTAGCACTGGGTTGCATGAGGTGTCTCAACACACTCGGTTCATTGCTCCTGTAGCATCTCTGCCTGGAGAATTCTTCCCCAGAGAGTGTCAAATGGTATGGTCCTTCTTTTAATTCAGGTCTCTACTCATATATCAAATATTGGAAAAGATCCTGATGCTGGCAAAAACTGAAGGCAGGAGGAGAAGGGGAAGACAGAAGATGAGGTGGTTGGATGGCATCACCGACTTGATGAACATGAGTTTGAGCAAGCTCAGGGAGCTTGGGATGGACAGGGAAGCCTGGTGTGCTGCAGTCCATGAGGTCGCAAAGAGTCTAACATGACTGAGCCACTGAACTAAACTGAACTCAAATATCACAAGTTCTGAGAAACTGTTCTTAACAACCCAACCTAAAGCGTGCTGTCCACTCTTATATCTGACTTTATGCCCTCCTGTGCCTTGTTCTTATTCACAGTACTCACACTACCTGACATGTTACCTGACATTATCTGGTTTTTTTTTTGCTGCTCTCCCTCTCCTCTACTCTCATCCCTCTTCCTTTCCTACTGCCTATTAACTCTCTTTTACAAGTTATTTTTGTTATTTCACCCTTTAGTATCAATAAATACTACTGCACTCTTGGAATTATAATGTGATTTGATAGGCATAAGATATCTGGACACTAAGTATTTTTTACATCACTGGATGACAGATTAGAAAACAGCCAAAAACTTTTATGAGGTAGGGCAACATAGCAATCAAGTTCTACTAGAACAAGCAATCATGTGTACCACATACATTAATTCTGTCACACAAAAATAGCGGTTCACAAATATGAAGCAATAGCCAAAAAGTGGGTATTCCTAATGGCTCAGCAGATAAAGAATCTGCCTATAATGCAGGAGACACAGGAGATGCAGATTGGATCCCTGGGTCAGGAAGATCCCTGGAGAAAGAAATGGCAACCCACTCCAGTATTCTAGCCTGGGAAATCCCATAAACAAAGGAGCACTGCGGGTACAGTCCCCAGGGTCACACAGAGTAGGACGTCACTGAGCAACTAAGCACAGTTCAGTTCTGTTGCTCAGTCATGTCCGACTCTTTGTGACCCCATGAATCGCAGCACACCAGGCCTCTCTGAGTTTACCCAAACATGAGTTTACCCTCACCAACTCCCAGGGTTCACCCAAACTCAAGTCCATCGAGTCGGTGATGCCATCCAGCCATCTCATCCTCTGTCGTCCCCTTCTCCTCCTGCCCCCAATCCTCCCCAGCATCAGGGTCTTTTCCAATAAGTCAACTCTTCGCATGAGGTGGCCAAAGTATTGGAGTTTCAGCTTCAACATCAGTCCTTCCAATGAACACCCAGGACTGATCTCCTTTTGGATGGACTTGTTGGATTTTCTTGCAGTGCAAGGGACTCTCAAGAGTCTTCTCCAACACCACAGTTCAAAAGCATCAATTCTTCTGCACTCAGTTTTCTTCACCATCCAACTCTCACATCCATACATGACTACTGGAAAAACTATAGTCTTGACTAGACGGACCTTTGTTGGCAAAGTAATGTCTCTGCTTTTCAATATGCTATCTAGGTTGGTCATAACTTTCCTTCCAAGGAGTAAGGAAGGAAAATTTTAATTTGAAAAATCTACAGTGATTTTGGAGCCCAAAAAAATAAAGTCTGACACTGTTTCCACTGTTTCCCCATCTACTTCCCATGAATTGATGAGACCAGATGCCATGATCTTAGTTTTCTGAATGTTGAGCTTTAAGCCAACTTTTTCAGTCTCCTCTTTCACTGTCATCAAGAAGCTTTTTAGTTCCTCTTCACTTTCTGCCATAAGGGTGGTGTCATCTGCATATCTAAGCACAGCAGAGTATAATTTTAAAGTATATAAACTATAAATTTCCATCTTTCTAACAATCATGTATTTATTATCTACTTCTTCATTCTCAGAAATTTTGAAATTCTGCTATTTATTTGGGATTTTACAATAAATTAGTTTTGAGATAGCATGAAATGTATAAAAAGTAACTGAAAAGAAAGCAAAGCAAAAGTAAGAAAAAGAAAAACTGAATAATGGGGATTAATGCCAGATCTAATCCTTCTGCTCCGGAGCATCTAGCATCAATACAGACCAAGGTACATTTATGAGTCTTTTTCAGTGATAATCTATGAGAATTCACTTTCTTGAAATATTTAATGAAAAGATTCCATGATTGTGATTCATGGTTTCTTGGCTATTAAGCCAAGTCCTGCTAGGAAAATTACTTTTGCAGCTGGTAAATTGACATAAATATGATAATGAACATGACTTTAAAATAGCTAGGAAACAAGGCTTCAGGTGTAAGTCCCCAGTTCAGACAGGAGTTAATGATTGAGTTGCTGTGAATTAAAATCACTGCTTTAGCTACTTTTGGCTATTTTTCAGGATTTTACATAGATGAAAAAGATCATCCATCATAAATATCTGTCATGCCTCTGATGGCATAAAATAGTTCTCACGTCCTATCTGAGTTATTAGGGAAAATGAAGTATAGGATGCTGTTTTCCCATCACCAACTAAGAAAGAGAAACTATCAACTTAAAATAAGCCTTAAAAAAATGTGATAGAAATGTATTCAACTCTCAGCTCCCATTCCCATCTCACAAAAAAAGCTTTGCTTAGAAGCCAAATATCTTGATTTTATTTTTAAACTGACTACACAAAGGGAATTTTTATTAGAGAGTTTTTCAAATTTGATTTTAAAATATCACTTACTGCATTTCTCAACTTTAAATTGCGATGTGAAGTAATAAAACAGCATAGTAAATATATGACAGAGGACTTGAATAATATAGACAGAAATTATAGCCAATGTCTGAGGAAGATGGGATCGTTTTTCCAGTTATTAGACTACCCTGGGCCTGTTTCTTTTTAGTAATAAATATAAATATAAACATGCATATGTATAAATGCATGTGTGTACATCTAGGCATGAGAGTTGCATGCTCAGTTGTGTCTCTTTGCGACTGCATGCACTATATAGCCCACCAGACTCCTCTGTCCATGGGAGTCTCCATGCAGGAACACTGGAGTGGGTTGCCATTTCCTTCTCAAGGGTCTTTCCTGACCCAGAGATTGAACCTGCATCTCCTGCATTGGGAGGCAAATTTTTTACCACTGAACTACCTGGGAAGCCCATGTACATGTATAGATATACGTATATTTGAAATTTCACCTCCTTTATTGACTTTGTTAAGGAAGGAAAAGTTGAAAATTCACTCTACAACAAAAGCCAGTAAACAAAAGTAGTTCACTTTTTGTTTGAGGTTTTGGAGTTAGATTCTTGACTCCATCAGAAAAATCATTTTTGAGTCTTGGAAATGTTATTTAACTTAGTATCTTGTTTTTAATTTCAACATCTATAAAAAAAGATATTAATAACAACTACTTCCTAAGGGTTTGCTAAGTAATAAATGATAAAATTCCAATAAAAGGATAAGCAATCCTACATCCAACACATGGTAATACTCTAAAAATTATATACTATTACTATTTCTATTATTCTCAATGAAAAGCTTAATGAGATAAGAACTACTGTACCATTTACTAAAATTATGTTTTAACTTCATTTTCAAACTGCATCATATCAGTCCTACTCCTAATCATGGGATAGACATTTAAATGGATATGTTTTTAGAGCTTGAGAAGTTCCTGAAGGACTTTTTTCTTTATATTGGCATATAGTGGTTAACAATGTTGTATTAGTCCCAGGTGTACAGCAAAGTGATTTGATTATACATGCATCTATTCTTTTCCAAATTCTTTTTCAATTTAGGCTATTAAAAAATATTGAGCAGAGTTCCCTGTGCCATATGGTAGGTTTTTGTTGGATATCAATTTTAAATACAGTAGTGTATATATTTGAAGGTCTTTTTAAGGAAGATACACATGATTTTTTTAAACTTTCAACTGTGGTGGTTGGGGGGTGGAGGGGACTTTGGAATAGCTAAGAGTAAAATACCTGAGTTTAACTAGCAAGATTAAAAAAAGGATGACCTTGGCAGTGGTATCCCTAACAGGTCTAGAGAAGGAGGATTTTTAGTACTCCATAAGTAAAACAGCTGTGAAAAGAAGAGAAGCCAAAGGCAAAGGAGAAAAGTAAAGATATAAATTTGAATAGAGAGTTCCAAAGAACAGCAAAGAGAGATAAGAAAGCCTATTATACAGAGTGAAGTAAGACAGAAGGAAAAACAGCAATACATTATACTAATGCATATATATGGAATTGAGAAAGATGGTAACGATAACCCTGTATGCGAGACAGCAAAAGAGATGCAGATGTATAGAACAGTCTTTTGGACTCTATGGGAGAGAGCAAGGGTGGGATGATATGGGAGAACGGCACTGAAACATGTAAATTATCATATGTGAAATCAATCGCCAGCCCAGGTTTGATGCATGATACAGGGTGCTCAGGGTTGGTGCACCGGGATGACCCAGAGGGATGGAATCAATTGGGTGGCAGGTGGGAGGAGGGTTCTGGAAGGGAAACACATGTACACCCATGGCATTTCATGTCAATGTATGGCAAAACCAACACAATAATGTAAAGACAAAATAAATAAATAAATAAAAGAAAGCCTTCCTCAGTGATCAATGCAAAGAAATAGAGGAAAACAATAGAATGGAAAAGACTATAGAGATGTCTTCAAGAAAATTAGAGATACCAAGGGAACATTTCATGCAAAGATGGGCTCAATAAAGGACAGAAATGGTATGGGCATAACAGAAGCAGAAGCTATTAAGAAGGGTGGCAAGAATACACAGAAGAACTATACAAAAAAGATCTTCATGACCAAGATAATCACGATGGTATGATCCCTCACCTAGGGCCAGATATCCTAGAATGTAAAGCCAAGCAGGGCTTAGGAATCATCACTACAAACAAAGCTAGTGGAGGTGATGGAATTCCAGTTGAGCTATTTTAAATCCTAAAAGATGATGCTGTGAAAGTGCTGCATTCGATATGCAAGCAAATTTGGAAAACTCAGCAATGGCCCCAGGAATGGAAAAGGTCAGTTTTCATTCCAGTCCCTAAGAAAGGCAATGCCAAAGAATGCTCAAACTACCGCACAATTGCACACATCTCACACGCTAGTAAAGTAATCTCAAAATTCTCCAAGCCAGGCTTCAACTGTACGTGAACTGTGAACTTCCAGATGTTCAAGCTGGATTTAGAAAAGGTGGAGGAACCAGAGATCAAATTGCTAACATCCGCTGGATCATCGAAAAAGCAAGAGAGTTTCAGAAAAACATCTATTTCTGCTTTATTGACTATGCCAAAGCCTTTGACTGTGTGGATGACAGCAAACTGGAAAATTCTGAAAGAGATGGGAATACCAGACCATCTGACCTGGTTCTTGAGGAACCTGTATGCAGGTCAGGAGGCAACAGTTAGAAGTGGACATGGAACAACAAACTGGTTCCAAAGAAGGAAAGGAATATGTCAAGGCTGTATACTGTCACCCTGCTTATTTAACTTATATGCAGAGTACATCATGAGAAATGCTGGGCTAGATGAAACACAAGCTGGAATCAAGACTGCCCAGAGAAATATCAATAACCTCAGATATGCAGATGACACCATCCTTATGGAAGAAAGCGAAGAACTAAAGAACCTCTTGAAAATAGTGAAAGAGAGTGAAAAGTTGGCTTAAAATTCAACATTCAGAAAACTAAGATCATGGCATCTGGCTCCATCACTTAAGGGCAAATAGATGAGGAAACAATTGAAACAGTGACAGACTTCATTTTGGGGGGTTCCAAAATCATTGCAGATGGTGACTGCAGCCATGAAATTAATAGACGCTTGCTCCTTGGAAGAAAAGTTATGACCAATCTAGGCATCGTATTAAAAAACAGAGACATTACTTTGCCAACAAAGGTCCGTCCAGTCAGAGCTATGGTTTTTCCAGTAGTCACATACGGACGTGAGAGTGGGACTATAAAGAAAGCTGAGCACCAAAGAATTGATGCTTTTGAACTGTGATGTTGTAGAAGACTTTTGAGTGTCTCTTGGACTGCAAGGAGATCCAACCAGTTCATCCTAAGGGAAATCAGTCCTGAATATTCATTGGATGGACTGATGCTGAAGCTGAAACTCCAATACTTTGGCCACCTGATGGGAAGAGCTGACTCATTTGAAAAGAACCTGATGCTGGGAAAGACGGAAGGCAAAGGAGAAGGGGATGACAGAGGATGAGATGGTTGGAAGGCATCTTTAACTCAATGGACATGAGTTTGAGTAAACTCTGAGAGTTGGTGATGGAAAGGGAGGTCTGGAGTGCTGCAGTCCATGGGGGTGCAAAGAGTTGGATGCAACTGGACTGAACTGAAGTGAAACAGATTCTTTAAAGTCCAACCCTATCTCAGATGACAGTCCTGTCAGACCACTGATAGGACTTGACCAAAGCAAATCCTTTAGGCAGCTACACCACTGCCTTCCACTCTGGCTTCAAAATGATCCTGTCTAGTCACTGGTGCACTGTCTCAGAAATTAACATCTTTACTATTAAGATATTCAAAATCAGTTCCCTTGACAGGAAAGATAAGTAAATGGGATTGTAAAATATAGTGCTTCCAACATGAGATGACACTCTTCTCATTGCCATCTCTTTGAAATTAACTGAACACTTTGAAGATAACATGATAATCAGCTGGGCAAAGATAACAAGATAGGCTATGATAAAACTCCTTTCAATAAAGAGAGATAATGCCACTGCATTCATTTCCCAAGGAGTTTGTGGAGTAAAATGCATACTTCACACTGTTCTTTCATAATTCACTGCCAGTTAACAAATTAACTCATATGTACAAATGTACTCATATGTACTCATTTGTAACAAATTAACTCACACCATAAAAAGGGTATTTTTCTCATTATACTTTAGATATTTGCTTTTTCATAAAAATATACAATTATCATGGGCAATCTTTTGTAATATCCATCTATTTCACAGGGTAAGTACATTGATAGCATGATATATGTCCTATGTTATTAGTCGGACACGACTGAGTGGCTGAACTGAAGGATATTTTAATGAAATATTTAAAATTTAATAAAAAGTAGAAAACAGTCTGATTTGGCCTAGAGTGTCTGAGACAGAAAAAGATCAACACAGTAAGAGCTTAGTGAGCATAGGAGAAGACTGTAGGAGGTTAAATCTAAAAAGAAGTAAAAAGCAAATTCAGTACTGTTCAAAATATTTGAATTTGTTACCTAAGAAAAAAATTATCTACCATGAGAATGAGTGAAAGAAAGTTGAGTAAGGTGTCTTTTGATACACAGATGGGATTGAGCCAAGAACCTCTGAAGATGGTAAGCACTACATTCACCTGTACAAAAAATAGAGGATGAAAAAGCTCATATCACTGAATCGTAGCAAAGAATCATCAAAAGCTGTAACTCATATTCAATACAAAATATTAGAAAGAAAAAGGGAAATCTAGTGTGTTTTCATTTTAAATGTAAAATGTGGTAAGACATTCTAGAAAAATGGAGATTAAAAAGTTAACTGAGGGATCACCACTTTTCCCACCATTTTGTAATACATTTATAATTTTAATGTTCATAGGCATAGGTTTTTATCTAGCTATGGTTGAACCCATATATAAGTCTGTACCCTGTTTTATCCAAGAAATGTTAGAGCATAGGCAGTTTTATTATAATCCTCATATTTACTTTTAATGATTATATATTATCCTCAAATACATGTGTCTAAGTGTATTATTGGGCATTTGAGTCGCTTCTGAGTTTTTTATTTCATAAAATACATCCATCAAAATCTTCAAATATACGACCTTTTTCATATTTTATACTATTTTCTGATTCCCAGAAGCAATATTAGTGGGTAAGACAGTATGAATATTTTTATAGTTTTTACCCCAATATACTGCCAAATTGCTTTTCAAAAGGGCTGTGCCAATCTTAATTGCAACAAACAGTTTCTGAAAGCACCAGATTCACTGCATCCTTGCCAACACGGGACATGATTATTTTTAATAGTATCATTTAGTAGATGAAGAACAAGTTCCCCCATTGCTCATATAATTGGCTTAGTCTAGTTTAGACCGAAGGATAGGAAAGGAGACTATCTGAAATTAAGGAATAACTTGACAAATTCTGCCTAGTCTAGTGACTATTATTGTGGTCAAGATGGTAAAGCAGATGCTGGAAGATCACCAAGCAAGGTAAGTTCACAGTAAACTGTATAAACATGAAGCACACTGGGAGATCGTGGCAAATCCAGATGCGGGGTCTCTAGGAAAATGTCATGCATCCTAGCGTTTGGTCCAATTCAATTCAGCACTATTAATCATGGGACGAAAAATAAGGAAAGCAAGGTAATCAAAACTAAAACAAACAAAGACCCATACATTTTCAAAGTAAATAAATATACATACATTTCAATCCAGAGATTCCACTTCTAGGTCTTAAAGATTCTTGCGCACATGAAATAATGCTTACAAGATTTTGCATGTCAGTATTGGTTGCGTTGGCTAAGATCTGAAAACCACAATCATTCATCAGGAGGTGACTGTCTGATAATAAATTATGGTACTTTCAACCAATGTAATATCATGAAGTTTAAAAATGAATGAAGAAACGATCAACTTCGACAGTCCTTTCTACATTGCTGAGTTTAAAAAGCAGGAAGCAAAACACATATACATACACACCCAACAATGATAGCATCTGTATAAAAACTGGAAGAAAAAAGAAAACGTTGGAAAGCTTAGTGTTTGTTTGCATGCACTAGGCAAGCTCTGAAAAGACACCAAAGAAAAGACATCGTTGGGAAAGATGAAGACTGAGTTTATGGAGAAGGGATATGAAATGGAGAATTTTTGCCATGTGTTTTCTGCCCTGTGTGTACTATCCATTCAAAAAGTACATACATTAACAGAGGAAAATGACAATGAAATGATCCTAGCCTGTGCCCCGTAAGGGTACTAGCTGCTAGACTGCCCATCCCCACGAGCTACAAGGCGGCAGTGATTATTAGAGGAAACCAAAGATCAACGAATTTTCTTTTTCTTCTGTCCTTTTCCAGTAATTGTATTATTTGTTCAAGTATAATTCACAAGATCATACCATACAAAGCTCCGCCAATACACCACAGTAAACTGCCAGGGGAAAAATGTATGACAATAGAAACACATTGCTCTTTTAGGAAAATTCCACCCATTATTATATCCAGACCCCTTTGTTCCTCTTTGGAAATTATAATTTTTGAGCTGTAGGCATGAACAAGAGGAAAATAATATTCAAAATATTCAGCTATGCTTGCTTTCTGATTTATATAAGGGTTTCTGCTTTATTACCATCAAATTGTATAGTATCTTTAATTTCATTTAATAAACAACCAAGCCAAACTATAGTTTATCTTAAGATATAATGTCTAAATTTAAGCATGAGCTTATAGAAATGAGCAAGGTAAACAATGAAATATACATATCAATATAACTAATTATTTTTATTCTAACTTCCTATACTAGTAAGAATTCTTCATTTGAACCATAAAATAATAATACATTTTAAATTCTATTACATTGAGCTAAAGATTTAAAAAGCAAAGTCCATGATGGCTCCTGAAAAGTCACTCAGATAGGAATCTAGCCAAATTTCACTTGATATAGTAACTAACTTAATGTAGAAAACGGAATGTTGTATTATACAAAGCTCCTTTCCTTCCAAAGTTAAGAATATCAGGAGGGAGGGGGGTTCTGGAGGGGCAGCATATGTATACCCATGGCGGTTTCATGTCAATATATGGCAAAACCAACACAATAAAGAAAATTTAAAAAAAAATAAAAAATAAAATGGTCAAGAAAAAAAAAAAATTAAGAATATCAGTCCAATGTATCGCTTCCAATACAGCTGTCGAGAAGCTCAAAGCCACTGTCATTTCTCCAGTTATTTTTTGTCTTTTTGTTTTAGTATTGATTTTCATATGATTATTGATGTAGTGCTTGTTCCTGCCAAAACTATTTTCATAGGCTTAAACACAAAATTCTCATAATCCTAATACCCCCAAAACAAACATTAATATTTTACTTAAGCCTTTTTGTATATGTGAATGCAAGCTTCTCCTTCATATTAAATTTTGTATTCTTTTCCACTATGATTTCATCAGTATTTTCCAATGTTATTACCAAGCTTTCAAAATCATAATTTAATAATATATGCCATAATTTCATTACTCTGATGTCATTGGCCAAGTCGATTATATTTTACTCCCAAACTACTACAAATGGCATTTTAATGAAATTGTGTGTTATTTCTAATTACATGGAATTAACTGCTAGAAGTGGTATTACTGAAACAAAGGCGATACCTTTAAGGCTTCTGATACACAACCTATGGATATGTGTTGTTTGCTTTTGATACACAACCTATGGATATGTGTTGTTTTTACACAACCAGCTCCTCAGTTAAGAGTCCCTTGATTTTCTTTTTTTTTTTATTAGTTTTGCCATACAATGACATGATATCACCACGGGTTTACATATGCTCCCCCTCCAGAACCCCCCTCCCTCCTCCCTCCCTCCTCCCTCCCCCCGGGAAATCTCAATGCACCAGCCCCGAGCATCAATCCTGGGCTGGCAATTGATTAGACATATGATAATTAACATGTTTCAATGCCATTCTCCCATATCATCCCACCCTTACCCTCATCCACAGAGTCCACAAGTCTGTTCTATACAGCTGCGTTCCTTTTGCTGTCTCGCATGCTGCGTTCTCGTTGATTTTCTTTTGAATGTGGTCTTGACAGCAGGGCAATCAAGGTGTCCCGTGATCTGCTGACCAAAGCCTAGGTATGAAACTTGAGCTAGGTCAGTCATGTTTCTCATTCCAGGAATTTGGGCTTGAGCAAATTGAGACAGGGACAGATGCTGATTCATCCCAGTGATGGTTCCTGGCAAAGGTTTCAGCAGTTTCTCCCATTATCTCTGTAGCTATTGTATCTCCTCTCCTTTTCTTTTGATTCTGTAAGCTATAAAATACCTTCTTTTTGTTGTGGACCTTATTCCTAAGTTAGTCATAATTAATTTCTGTAGCATGCAACAAAAGATTTCTGTAAACATCAACGAAAAAACTTACCAAAAATTTAGGGGACTCTGCAGTTTGCCCCATCTTCATCTCCAAATTTGTAAATGAATCAACCTTTACTTAGGGTCTTTGCTACTTTGATAAGCTAAAAAGTGTATCTAATTTTTTCCTTTACTTTTTATCATTATCAATGTTGAATGCTTATTGGTCTTATATATGTCCAGTTTTTATACATTATCAATTTATTTCTTAGTTCATTTTTCTATTGGTATACTTGGAAAACTTTTAGTTGTCAATGACAATGTCTTTTGTCCCTGATTATGCTCAAAGTACTAGGGATAAAATGATGATAACCACTTTCTCTCTTTAAGAGGTTTTCAATCTAGTAAGATGGATAAAAACTGTGAATCACAATATTTTGAAGTAAGTCCTCTAATATAAAATACTGAAAGGTTATTATTAGAGTAATATTAAACTGTTATTCATAATGTGCTAAAATATTTTCTTGATTTACTTATGGCACTTTTAAATCTGTTAAAATTTATGAGGTCAAATCTGTATATTTTTCCCATTATACTGTGTTTATGAAGTCTCTATTTTCTTCTAACTTGATTTAGAGTTTCTTCATCTGACATTTATTTCGAAATGCAATGTGAGATACAGAGTGTACCTTTTTTGCAAATAATTACTCAATTTTCCCAGAACCACATATTGATCATTTTTTGTTTTCCCACAAATTTGTGATTATTGCATAATATGCTTTATTTTCCATATTTTAGAGTTTGTATATTGAGGTTCTTTTCATTTCTTCTTCAGGTCTGTCTGTATGTTAATACACTGTGTTAATTACAGCCATTTTTAATATCATTAGTTGACAGTGCAACTTTGTCTCAATGTTGAGTTGTTTTTTTTTTTAATTTAAACATTCTTTGCAATTAAAACTTACTTGCTGGGACTTCCCTGGTGGTTCAGTGGCTAGGACTCTATGCTTCCAATGCAGTGGCCTGGGTTTGATCCCTGGTCCAGGAACTAGATTCCACATTCCACATGTAGAAGTTCTCATGCCACAACTAAAGGCCCCCAAGTGCTGCAACTAAGACTTGTCACAGTCAAATTTTAATATTAAAAAAATATATTTGCTATTCTGTGTAAACTTTCGAATCTTTAAATTTCACAACAATCTCTTTGTATTTTAATTTGAATTGTCTACATATGTGTGTATATACACACACATACACATTCAGTATTTCCATTTTAGAAAACCCTCTACCTATTCTCATTTCTTGTCAATATCCATTAGTAAAGGTTTGAGTTTTAATTTCCTCCGAGTATTGACTTAACAAAGAGTCAGTAGAAAATTTCAGGCAGCTCTGAAATAACTCCTTGCAACATTTAGAATAAAAATATCTATCTGTAGAGACAGACAAAGGGACAGAGAGAAGAAACCAATAAAGACAGAGGGAAAAAATGACTACTTCAGCTGCCTTCAAGACATTTCAGGATTGGCCTACTTTTTTATTTTAATCAGCATGGTTAGAAACTAAAGATCATCTTTTTCTTCAAATAAAGAATTAGGCCAAAATCACCACTTAAAATGACTTTATCAGTGTAATTCATAATTTTTTAGTCTTGCTTATCAAATATAGCACTTATCCTGTCTGTAATTAGATGGCTGTGTTCACTCAGAAATCAATACGCATTACTCACATTCAATTCATCTAACTCCTCAAAAATCGCAATTCAAGTGATCGGCAATGCTACTGTCATTTAACAGACATGGAAATAAAGAAGTGATAGACTGTGGTGGGAACTCACCAGCAGTGGAGGAAGCTTATATTAGTTCATGTGCCATATTCGCGCAGTCACAGTGTACATGTGCACATTTAGTGGGATTTTTCTTGTCTAGTAGCACTTAAATTTATAGCAAATTGTATCCAACCCAACTATACTTCTGGCAATTGTCTTTGATTGAGTACTAGAGCCCTAGTGAAGTCACCCACAAATTCTGTTGTTCAGTGAGGAATTGATTCAGCTCTGATGTCATCTATACATGTCATGAAAACATTTCTTAGTCAAAGAAGAAACAAAATGCTAACTGCAGAAACTCTGACCAAGTGCAGTATAGCAGTAACAAGCCATATGATCAGCTGCAAATCTGCCTCTTAGAAATTTGCAACACAGTGTCTCTTCAAACCACTGCCCTGGTTGTTTTCTGATAAAATCTACCAACAAGGTTTTTGTTTTTCCTTTTCCTTGAGTAATAAGAGAGGTACTCGTCCTTTAAAATCCTCTGCTTATCCACACATGTTCCCTCTCTCTGTTGTGTTCTGTTTCAGTTTATGCTAACTTGGAGCAGTAGCTTTTAAGGTTTTCTTAACCATTTTCCCGTAATCTGGAAGATTCATGAATGGAAAAAACTTGCAAACCATGGTTATCTCCTGAAGTCCCTGAATTCATCTGTTGATCACTTTAAAGTCTGGAAGTAAGAAATCCTGTTTTAGAAATACTGGTAAATATTTTAAAGGAATCTGTAGACAAAATGACTGTATTAAATACAAATATGTTACATGCAGACACACCTCTGGCCCTATAAATCTTAGATGACATCTCTAAATACCTCCCAATTTTTCATTTCCTTGATCCAACATAATATTAATGTGATATATTATTTCAGATATTATTTAAAAATATTCAGATGTACAAATTGGTAGATGTAGTCATTTCTTCTTGTATTACCATTAGGTAGGAAGTTAGCTATGAGCAAGGATGGGTGGCTTAGCCAAAAGCTTGCAAGTTTCTCATCTCTAAACCCCCTATCAGACACACCCAGGAGAGCTCACAGATATGCTACAAAATAACCACAGGGGCTTTTCCAACTCCTGCACAGGCATCCTAGGCACACAGTGGATACAAACTAACCACAGGGGCTTCCTCAAGGAATCCTAGATAGCTAGGAGCCGATCAAGGGTTCATAAATACTCTATACGTATGTATACATTTGATTATAACAGACTGAATTATAGAAAGACAAATACAACAGTTTTGTAACTTGCAACTATCCACTGGCCTTACCTATCTGCATTCCCTTTCTTGATTGGTGGTGGGTACAAGCCCTATTTTGCACAAGGTACAACCAGGGGAGGAATGTGAGCCATGCCAAGTCCCTTTAGCTGTGTCCGACTCCGTGCAACCCAATGAACTGTAGCCCCCCTGGGCTCCTCTGTCTATGGGATTCTCCAGGTAAGAATACTGGAGTGGGTTGCCATGCCCTCCCCCAGCGGATCTTCCTGACCCAGGGATCAAACCCATATCTCTTATGTCTCCATCAGCAGGCAGGTTCTTTAACATTATTGCCAGGAAGGAGACAGAAGTATAACAAGTGGGAGGAAGCCAAAAGGGAATGTTAGGTCAACTCTTTTCAGGCTGGTCTACTCCCATGTCTTAGGAGTGTCTGCCTAATAAAAGATCTGTCTGCTTCAGCTGTAACTTGTCTGTTGTTTTAAACCCTTTAGTCCACTGTTTCAAATTTTTGTTGCTATAAGAACTGAGGGAAAAAATAAACCAATCTAATGTTACCACATTATAAATGCAAGGCTGTGTAATGGGCAGCAGACATGGAATCAACTTGCACACTTAGTAGTTGACAAACAATATTTTTAAACCTGGCTCTACTTTCAGTTGACCTTGGGCAATTATTAACTCCCTAAAGTTCTTTCTTATACATAGGGGACATTAGACTAATGACCTGGGTTTTTCCTGGGTCTAAATACCTGACTTCTGGTGAGTTTTCATCTGTTTCATAATCAGCCAGAGCTGACTTTGTATGCTAGGTACAATAACTGTTGGTTGCTTTATTTGCGTTTTTAAACACTATTTTCCTTAAGGTCTGTATTTGGGCAGAAAGGAGAAAAGCCAGGGCAATAAAAGGTAAAGGCTAAAGTGGGTGGTACGTGAATATTTGAAACTGGGCATATACTGAAACAGCAGTATCAGAAGACATTTCCTCATCTCTTAAATATGAATTGCAGAGCAGTAATCTCAAAGATTTTCCTTGAATGATGGAAATCAATTCAGAAATGACCATTATTAATATTGTGTGCCCTGCACTAACACAGTCATAATAAAATTTGTGAATAACATGACATTAATTCATTATGTAATATGGCTTCTTGAGACTACAATGTCAGTTTTCCTCTAATATAAAAATACTGTTTACAAACTAACTTTTGAAAGTCAAGCTAGGGCCCATTCTTTACATGAAGGTAAACACACATACATTTATTTTGAGATGTAAGCTAAAGACTAAAGAAAATAATGAAATGAAAACCACAGAAAGTGAAACTGGAACCATAATTGCACACTTTCATGCTCAAGAGTAGAGAAAATACTGCAAAGTTTTATCTATAATTGGACTGACTGGATAACCAAATCAATTTTGAATTAAAGACAAACTAATTTTGAAATTTTTGAAGTGTGTTGTCATTTATTACTAGATGATCAGATTGTGAGGTTTTGGGGGGGTTTTGGGGGGGTGGGATGCATAAAGTTTTAGGAAAACTTTGACCTCAAACTCTAGGGGTTCTGACTGACTTTCACAGAGGTACATGAATGTATCACTTTCAGTGTGTAAGAAGTAGAATGTTTCTCATTAAAATTATGTATCTGAGTGCTTTATTTCTACTTCTAATTCACTCATCTCCTTTAAATGAGGTTGTGTAGATTGACTGTGGATAGTCATAAACGCCCTTTAAAATGTTGTTAGTTTGAATGCAATATGTTACAAGATAGTATTTCCCACTTCAGTTCATCTGAAAAAATATTTGATTTTAAAGAACTTTTAAAGGCAGATATCCTATCATATTTTGCTTAATCATCTTTATATTGTTAACCATCTTTAAAGGTTTTTAAATCGTCTTAAACCATCTTTAAATCGTTAATCAGCTTTAAATCATCTTTAACTGTCATCACATGCAGTGTTTTCAGTTACACAGCTACAGAAGTAACATGTATCAGATATTCACCATGATCACTTTTCAGTTCTTAGATTAATGTGACTATATTTGTGTGGGTTTGTGGGTAGACGTGTATTGACTGGAGGCAAAATGAGATGGAAAGAGTGAGCCATGGATAGTGGGTAGGTTGGTAGGCGATAAATCATTTATATACATATATAAGTTACAAAATATATAGAAAGTTACCTACTTATATTTTTTGTTTATGATCTATTTTATCCCAGGAAAATATAAGCTTTATGAGGGCAAGGGTCTTTGATTTACTCTCTAATATAGTCAAAGCCAATGAGAACAATGTTTTGCACACAGCTGGAATACAGTTCAATTGGTTACAATTTACTTGAATAAACCAGTATCATTATCAATTAGTAAGACAGTACCTAAAAGGATGAGAATTATGCCTTATGAAGTATATTCATCACTTAGGATGGGTTGGTGAATTTGTTTCAAATTCAGGAGTGGTTACAGTTTTCCTGAAGCCTTTCCAGTATATGCATGTATGTATGTATGTATGTATGTATGTATGTGTGTGTGCGCGTGTGCGTGCACGAAAGAAACAGACTACGAGAGAATGCAAATGAATTTCAGATTTACTGAACTGCTTGAAGTTTTTAATTCCCTGAAACATGTTTTCAAAAAACAAAATTATTTCACCATTAATTAAATGAATATAAATTACTATTAATTAAAATAAACTTCACTGTCTTACTTAACAATAGAAACTAATCATGACTACTTGACAAATTATGTTTCAAGAAGATCATGGTGTTTACTGTATTGCTATTCACAGTAAATGTGATCTTTTTACAAAAGTTATGCAGTATTGAAATTAAAATCCAGTATAGGTCAGAAAGTGAATTTGGTGGCCTGGAGTCTTGACAACTTGACATTTACTTGAGTTACTAAATTCCATCTAGAAAATACAGCAATCTGAGCTCATGGACTGCCCTGCAGCAAAACAAGTCAAAGCTAAAGGGAATTTGCAGAATAGGTAGAACTTGAATTGCTTGTATAAACTTGAGTTGCTAACTTTATCTGTTACTTCCCCTAAACCTGAATGCCCCCTTTCCCACACACTCCCTGTGTGGCTACCCTCAGTGACACACAGACATTGCTGCTTTATCCTAATATTTCTGCTCATTGACACATTTCTCTGCACTTTGTTACAGTTTTGTCTGGTGGTTTTGAAAATGCATTTAATTACCTGAAAAATACTCCCAAATAAAAGTCTGTTCCCTCCAAAAAAAACCCTCAAAACCCCTTAAAATGAATACAAAAGCTGTTTCTGCTTAGAAAGTTGTGACTTGCCCCAAAATATAATGCAGTGGATTTACAAGATGTTATTTGTTTGCAAAGTGAAAAATCACATCCTTAGCCAAATATTTGAAAATTTCCTTAAACGTTCCACTTTCATAACTGGATGCTTTTAAACTGGTTTAAGCGTAAACTGGTTCTAAGCTTATTTTAAAACTATTTATTAGTAATGAAACAATACGTTTCTTGTGTTTAATCATCTTAATAAAGTCCTAAAAGGTACAAGCAAATATATTATAGTACTCACCTGGCAACAGGTAAATTTTATATTGAAATGTAAAATCACGAACTATACTCTCTTTAATGATACCTAAAAACTAGCCTTTTAAACCAGATGTGATGACTACTAAAGGGAAAATAACTTGCTACCTATTTTGTACTAACCCAAATGCAATTATAAGTGTTCAAGTAAAATAGAACGAAAAATTCCATTTACAGTTCATGCATTAAGTGATGAAAAAATGTGCAACCATTCTCAGACATAAAATTAACGTCATTCCTAGTTCACCAGTAAATTACTCATCTGCTTCATAGTTATTTAAATTACTAAATTGGGGGGGAAGAAATCTTTAAAAAAAAAAACTTGTAAAAAAATGCTGACATTTTGGACAGCTCCCTTCTGATTTTTCTACAGCATTTCTATGAGGTATTTTTACTTTTTTTTTTTTTTCTTAGCTTTGCCAAATCAGAAATGAGCCCCGCCAAAGTCGTTTTCGCCGCTGGGGTTTGGGTTTTATTTTTGTTGTGTTTTGCTGCGTTGTGTTTAGCGGCAAAATATTCCTCCGGTGAAAGGGATTAAGGATCTACACAACTGGGGAAGTGCTGTTCTCAGCTTAATATCCGGCTCCCTGTACTGAGCTAATTTTTAAATGTTTTCCGAAGGTTCTAGCTGGTAAGAAGGGAGCTGCCCTCTCCAGTCCCATTCCCCGCTACAATTCATTCGCTTCTGTAAAGGACCACAGCCTCTCCTTCTGTGCCAGGCAGGGACAGTTTGTCAGTGCCGAGGTATTTCAAGAACTTTCCAAGCAAAGACTCCTAGGAGACAAAAGACCAC
Organism: Antilocapra americana; assembly: GCA_007570785.1. Classification (NCBI taxonomy): domain Eukaryota; kingdom Metazoa; phylum Chordata; class Mammalia; order Artiodactyla; family Antilocapridae; genus Antilocapra; species Antilocapra americana. The sequence goes on along the minus strand of ML660200.1, from coordinate 43,263,153 downwards.
GTACAAAGCAATCGCCAAGCATAACTTTGTGCGTCCCGAAGACGGATGGAGAAACCCCTGCACTGAACTCCGGAGATTTGGACTTAGCCCGGTAGCACCATCCATTTGCAGCAGCGAAAAAACAAAACCCAGCCTTCTGCGGAAAGGTTTACATCGCGGGTGGAACTCCCAGTGGCGTTACAAAATAAGCTAATCTAATATATAAAATAAAAAACAGTGTAGGTACTGGAGGAAGCTGGGTACGTAGCCCTGGTCACACTTGGGAGGGTAACCTGCTTTAGGTCTAGTTGCCCAGACCCCAGTGGGCTGGAACTTTCTCCGAGGGCGGAGCAACCCGACAGTTCGCAGCGGCCACGCGCGCGCCAGGCCGTGTCCGGATCCCGAAGATATCCACCAAGGTAGCTTGATGAGGTAGGGGCTCCACCTGAAACCGCACTCGAGCCCCGCCCCGTTCCAGTGACACGCGTGCCCCACGCTGGCACGGGCCAGGAACACCCTCAGTCAACCCCTCAAAGCTGGACTCTCTCCCTCCCCAAATCTGCATCCCCGAAAAGTGTAGCGAGCTTCCTACGTGGGGCATCCGACAGAAAAAAAGTCGCCACTCTCCAAGCCTAGCTCCGTTCCCCAACCCTCGTTCCTCTCCCCCCGTCTCCGTCATCCTTTTTTCCAGCGAAGCGGACCAACCTTTACTTTCCTCTCTCATCTCCGCCCCCGCCCAAAGTCCCCGGCGCAAAGTGGGACTTTGGGGAGCCTCGGTGAATGTGCCTGTCCTCTGGCGCACTGACAGCTCCCTCTTTTCATCAAGGCAATAAACTTCAATTTGCCAGGCTCTTTCAATGAGCCACTGAGGACTTTCCTCGTGCGTTCTCGTGCGCTCTCCCTCCAGCTGAGCCAAGTGCATCCAATTCACTCTCTCCCAGCCTGGAGCCCTGAAGGACGTAGGTTCACGCGAGAGGGGACCCACCGCGCTCCCCGCAAAGTGCCCTAAACCGCGCGCTCACACACGCAAATGCACACACAATGCCATCCCCGCGCTATCAAAGTCAGCCGGCGCAGAAGGGAAAACGCACGAGCAGGAGTGGCACCCGGGCGATCATCAGCCTAGCCGCGCGTCCGGACTCGCTGTCCGGGTCCCAAACACCTTTGTCTGAATACCCCCGGAACAATGAGCCTCGAAACCCCCAAAGATAACACCAGTGGTCCTGGGGGCGGCGCGCGTACTGCCGGGCCAGACCTTACCCGTGGGGCGCGTGGTCTCCCGCCGCTTGGCTGGCCCGCGGGCCACAGGCACGCTGCAGCCGGGGTCCCGTAGATGCTGCTGCTCCGCTGCCGCTGCCCCATCCCCAACGGCAGCATCACTTCGCCGCCGCCGCCGCCTCCTCGTGCTCCGTTCTCTCGGCCGCCCCTCCCCGGCGTCCGCCTGCAGGACCGGCAGCGCCTGCGGCGCGGCGGGGCGGGCAGCAGCGGAGGCGGTGGCGCCCGCGCGAGCTCGCCCAGCTGCACCGGCTAGAGCAGCCGCGGCGGCAGCCGGAGCACCCGAGCCCGGCTGCGCTGCCCCGGCGAAGGCTCTGGCCTCGGCGACTGACAACGCTCGGTAGCCAATCGCTGCCTCGCCCCGCTCGGCGGGGGGAGACCAATCAGAGCGGAAGGCCCAAGGTTTTCCTCCGCCTTTGCTCACCAGGCTCGTTTCCGGAGAGGCGGCGAGGCCGCTCGCGTTTGGGATGGGGGCGGCGAGGGAGGAGCGCGCGGCGGGACTCCTGGCTCGCGAGCCTTAGGTGCGGCCGGACGACCGGGCCCACTAAGATGGGCCTGGCGCGTTTTTTGACGGTCCGGAGCCCGTGGCTTGGCAGAAAAGGGCGTGCTGGGGTGACTCAGTCCCCAGAGCGTCGGCTTGGCGGGTCAGCGTCTTGGCATCGCTGTGCCCCGGCCGTGGGACCCGAGTGGGACACGAACGGCAGTGCGGGAGAGCGCATCCCTGGAGGTGGTCGCCGCCTCGGAGGAATCAAGCGAACAGTCACCAGACAGCGCCCCCGTCCTTCTCCCTTTGGTAGCTTTGGCATCAGAAAAGAGTGGTACTTCTGAGCCTCCCAACTGCTCCTTGTCATGGTAATCAGTCCCGAAGATTGCCCGAGCTATGAAAGAGGCATCTGGAGAAATGTTCTCCAAGTTGTAGGTGGCGGGACCCTCCAGACCTTCCTTCCAAATGAACTTCCCCACCTTCACCCAGCAAAACAAAACACCTCAGGTAGCAAGGAGAAAGCTACTTTAAACAGGCAACGGTTTGTACCCCCCTATTTTTAACCTTTGGGGAATCACTTCTGAATGATTAAATGGGTGCTTTTTTGTTCGTTGTGTGTCTGTGTGTGTGTGTGTGTGTGTGTGCGCGCGCGCGCGCTTGACACAAACAGAAGAGAAATGATGTTATTTAACAAGGAAAAAAGAAAATGGCAAACTTTCCCCACATAACCATCTCCCCAAATTAATGATGATCTTTCCTTATGCAGCTTTGTAAGTCCCTTCAGTGCAAATACGACTAAAAGGTCCAGAGTTCTAATAAGTCTATAATCAGTTGCAGTAAATTATTGTTTCAGTAAGACAAACTTAAGTTCTACAGGAAGACGTTAATGTGTGGGTCATTCTTCCAGTAACCGTCTCTTTCTTACAAAGTTGTTGCGAAAGTCAAAAAGCACGTGTAAAAATTAGCAACATAGTTGTCTGATTAGTTGGAATTCAGAACGCTGCTGCTGCTAGTTCTAATTATATTTAAGCGATTTTTGTCTTCTTGCAACGATCACCTTTCTTCATTTGCCTTGCAAGATAATTCCATGTAACACATGATACCTCAAACAAACCCTGCCGAAATTTTGTGAGCACGCTAAGGAAAATTTGATTGTAGAATAGACTTGTGTTGCCGTTTTCTAGTACTACGGAAAATGTATGCGTACGTATCAGCACCATTCCTCCAAATTTTCTTGTACTCCTTCACCTCCCGCATGAGTCATTTGACCAATCTAGTTTGGGAGATAGACCATCTCTGATTAAGAAAACAACAGTGCAAATAAAACATATATTATTTATTTTTAAGCCTGAAAACATGTATGCACCACATCACTTTGAATTTTTAATATAGAGAATGGGTTTTTTTGTTTGTTTGTTTAGTATTTTAAATTATTTTTTGTAACTGTATAACTTAAAATTAACACCCTCATTAACTACATGAAGTAATCAGTAGAGGAATGGAGTTTAAGTCTGGGAGAGAAAAGGGAAAAGAGATGCTTTATTCAGACTGGGGTGGGGGTTGGGAAGGGGAGTTATTTGCAATAACTAGAAATATTTAAATGTATACCTTAAAATTAGAAAATTTAAATGCAATAACAGTTTAGAAATATTTGTGATAAAAGATAAAATGGCCTTAAATCAAAAGACTAATCCTGACTAAAGAAAGCATGTGAAATATGAAAATGTTACTAAACTTTAGAATGCTAAAAATTTCTAGAGAGGTCCATACAACTATCTACATAATTTTTTTGACTACCCCTCTGTGACCTGCCTAATACAGTCTTTTCTAGTATCGCATAATCTTTGCTATGATATCTGATATTTTCTAACAGTTAATCCTGAAAATATATGGGTCCTAATGTATAATATTTGGTAGTGATTAAGATGATCAAACAACTTCTTACAGAAGCAAAAATGTTAAATTAACAACATGCATACAGATATAACACTAATATTGACTACCACTAGTGCTATGCATAAGCAGCTTTGAGCAAAAGAAACCTGTACACCATTAACAACTTACTAAGAATGAAAACCATTAAACATTTGAAATCGATGAAGACTGAAAATTGTAAAAAAAAAAAAAAAATACTGAAATGATTGCATACTGATGCTAGTTTTATGCATGGCTGTGAATGTCATCGTCTATATTGGGCAGAAAGTCCAGTGTTATTTAAATATGAGGATTTAATGAGCTAATTCCTCTTTGTATGTGTGTGTGTGTTTACGTATGTTTTTCTCCCCACGCGATGAGAGAACTCGCTTGTTAGAGGAGGAAGAAATTTGCTTGTGTGCATGTGTGCTACGTTGCTTCATCCATGTCTGACTCAGAGATGCTATGTGTGGACTACAGCCTGCCAGGCTCCTCTGTCCAAGGGATTCTCCAGTGAAGAATACTGCCACACCCTCCTCCAGGGGGTCTTCCTGACCCAGGGATCGAACTTGTATCTCCTGCATTGGCAGGTGGGCTCTTTATTGCTATTGCCATCTGGGAAGCCCAAACTTGAAGATATATATATAAAATAATTTTATATTGATGCAAAAAATCTATATCAAGAATAGAAACTGAATACTTCATTGGAATCAATTCTGAATAAAAGCTACATCCAGCAGACACAAAACTGGATAAAAAGGAAAGAAACCAGTCTAGTTTCAGCTCTGCTTATGACTGGGTGAAAAATTGCAGGTCAGTCACTTAAACTTACCCAGCATTTCTTATCTGTAAAATAGAGATTAAAAACAAAGTAAATCTATAGCTGACTTTCTCAGATGTGAGGATTAACTTATAATTGGAACTATAAGCCACAATGGGCTTTTTGCAGAAAAGATCTTCCAGAAGGGTAGCACATTGGAATTTAATGATAATATTGCCCTATTTCGAATGTGATTAATATAATTCTCACAACAGCCCTGTTCATTGTGGATATGTATTGATAATACCTGTTTCTACAGATGAATGTAAGTTCAAAGAGGGTTTTTTTTTCTTTCCACCAATTTTACGATAAATTGACTGTCAGATACATTTTATTTGTTGTCATCCAGAGACTGTTTTTCTCATGGTTCCTTCACTATGGCATTTCCAATATGGTTGAAATATGCACGTTTAAAGGCTGGTTCCTTCATTTAAATGAGAGTAAACCCATTTCATTTAGTATTGGTTGTCAGTTGCACCTGGAATAAAGGGATTTCACCCAGTAACTAATTAGATAACTTCAAATACGTAAGTCTTCTTTTTTCATATTTAGAACTCTGAAACATCTGTAACAATGGATGCCATGCTCATGTTAAAAGACTACTTTGTAAGTTTCTTGTGTTAAAAGATTAAGGAAAAAATCAAGACAAGAAAACAAAACCACCAGAAAGGAATTGTATTCTATTCAGGTCATCATAACTAATATTTTTTATGAACTTTATATCAGCACCCCCATGAACACACATGGATACAATAAAATCACTCTTCAAAATTTAATAGGGAACAAGCCTCCAAACCAAGCAAACATTACAAAACCTAGCTTTATACTATACCCCCTCATCATACTTTTCTCCTGAGCCTTGGGAGTTGTCAGGAGAAAGGGAATCACTGAAACCAAGAGAATGTAAAAGATATCCAAGGACAAAGTACAGACAGAGCAACAAACATAGGAAATCACAATTAAGAGAACATAAAGATGACAGGGTCTCTTTGTGGGGAGGCAGTTTAATCTGAAATCTCAGAAGAAATTGAAAAGTAATTTGGCACTGTGGAATCCAAGGAAAGATAAAGTTGTTAAAAGACTGGAAGGTGAAATATGCCAACTCTTGACTCTAAATGTTGACGAGAGATATTATGGTAGGCTGATTTGAATGAAAATCATCTGACCCACACAGAATGGGAAAAGGAGTTCAAGTGGGTATGCTATCATGCTTCAACTGTGCTAAGCCACTGCAGTGGTGTCCAGCTCTTTGCAACACTATGGACTGTAGCCCTCCAGGCTGCTCTGTCCATGGGATTCTCCAGGCAAGAATGCTGGAAGCAGTTGCTGTGCTCTCCTCCAGGGGATCTTCCTGACCCAGGAATTGAACCTGCATCTCTTATGTCTCCTGCACTAAAAGGCGAGTTCTTTACCACTAGCGCCACATGGGAAGTCCCTACTCTTATGTTAGAAAAGAGTTATGTTATTCTAGGTTTAGTATTTTGAAATAAAGGTGGAGTTATGATTTATACAGGAGGCTATATAAGAATTTTAATTGATACAAAATCTCACAAAGTCTTAAAGTATGGACAGTCTTTATTGTTATCATTGAAACAAAACATTTGCAAAGATACTCAATCCTTCAATGAGTGTGTGTGTTATGGAAACCAAACCATTACCAAAATTGAAGAAAAAATCTTTAACTACCCTTTAGATTATCTTCAATTTTTATAATCTCGAATTAGGTTATTTCAGTCAGTTCAGTTCAGTCGCTCAGTCGGGTCTGACTCTTTGCGACCCCATGAACTGCAGCACGCCAGGCCTCCCTGTCCATCACTAACTCCCTGAGTCCACCCAAACCCATGTCCATCGAGTTGGTGATGACATCCAGCCATCTCATCTTCTGTCGTCCCCTTCTCCTCCTGCCCCCAATCTTTCCCAGCATCAGGGTCTTTACAAATGAGTCAGCTCTTCCCATCAGGTGGCAAAAGTATGGAAGTTTCAGCTTCAACATGAGTCCTTCCAATGAACTCCCAGGACTGATCTGCATTAGGATGGACTGATTAGATCTCCTTGCAGTCCAAGGGACTCTCAAGAGTTTTCTCCAACACCACAGCTCAAAAGTATCAATTCTTCGGTGCTCAGCTTTCTTTATAGTCCAACTCTCACATCCATTTGCTTGACTAAAATAATCTCTTGTAATAATGTTTCTTTTTTTCCTGTAACCTTAATCACTAAAATTAATCTACTTTTCTCTTTCTTGCTGGACCTGCATGTTGCACTGATCCAGCCTCAAATAGATGAGGGGGCGTGTGTTGGGGGAAGGCTAGGCAAGTGAAGGAAGAGAAGTGGAGGATGGAAAGAGTAGGAAGGAGAGGTGTAGAGGGTTTTCTTAGTTATTTGTGAAGCAGTTTTCCATGGCTTCATAAATCAATACTCTCAGAAGCCACTTAAAGCAAAGGACACTAAAAAATTTTTAAAAATTAATGACTTCTATATAACCACAATAGAATGCTGTTTAAGTGCCTAGCATAGTGCTTGGAACTCAATAAATGTTTGATCAAGGAAAAAGGAATTTATAAATATTGCATGAGTTTTTACGGAGGGTAGGGGCAGGCTGCTGCTAAAAGTTAAAATCAACTGATAACATTTAACATGTCTTGTAATTGACTATTTTACCTTTATGTAGATGAAATCTTAATATGTAATTTTACTTTCCAGGTTTTCCAAAAATTGCTGGGCATATCACATGATGGGATATATTCTCTCAGTCTGAATCTTTCTTTTTCCTTAGCTTCCCAGCCCCTCACCCAGTCAGGTATAACTCATTCTCCAGGTGGTTTTGGATGATTAGGAAGTACACCTGGAGAATGATCCTACTTGCTTGGGAGAAAAGTGCTGGTAAAAGGTCAAAGCTGAGTTCCTAGGGACTGGGACAGCTGAAGCTAATAACATGAATCATCATTAGCTTTTACTGATGCCAAGTCATGCAAGTCTGTGGAGTTCATACAGAAAGAGAAATTTGGATCAATAGGGCTTTATGCTACCATGCAGCTTGATAATTACTTTCTAGAAATTAAGTTTGTAAAGGTTTTTTCTTCCTTAAAATTTTTTCTCTGTTCTGAAAGCCTGCCTTAGTTTCTGTACCTATAGATAAACCCTTAGTATTTTCTTTTAGCCCCCTTTTTAAATTTTTTTGATGATGCATTGCTTTGGAGATAGGCTGGATGTGTCCTTTATAGTCAGTGAACTTTGGTGTCTATTTAACAGTGTACTGATAATTCACAATAGGATTGACTTTTAAAACCTATTTCTCTGAATGTTTACAAAACCAAGTCACAAACATAGCCCTTGTTTTGTCATCAGCTCGTATTATGGCTGTTGACCTGGTGATGCTAGGGGTGGGTAGGCTGCACTGTTTAGTTGGTAAATGAAGTGTGCAAGCCACTGCTATGCTGTGCTTAGTTGCTCAGTCACGTCCGACTCTTTGCAAGCCCATGGCCTGTATGTAGCCGGCCAGGCCCGTCTGTCCATGGTTATTCTTCAGGCAAGAATACTGGAGTGGGTTGCCATGCCTTCAGGGGATCTTCCCAACCCAGGGACTGAACCTGGTCTCCGACATTGCAAGCAGATTCTTTACCATCTAGCCACCAGGGAAGCCCACAAGCCATTGCTACTTCTGTTTTATTGTGAGTTGACTGACAAAACCCTGTGAACACCATGGAACACTTTTACATTCACAGGAAAAACTATATAAACTTGCACATCTCAAAGTGGAAGGCCTTAAATAAAAATAGCCAACTAAGTATTTTATGCCCTTGCAGTGTCAAGAATTTTTTTTTTTTAATTTTCTTTATTGTGTTGGTTTTGCCATACAATGACATGAAACCGCCATGGGTTTACATATGCTCCCCCTCCAGAACGCCCCTCCCTCCTCCCTCCCAACTCCCTCCCCCTCGGTCATCCCGGTGCACCAGCCCGGAGCATCAACCCTGGGCTGGTGATTGATTTCACATATGATAATTAACATGTTTCAATGCCATTCTCCCATATCATCCCACCCTTGCCCTCATCCACAGAGTCCACGAGTCTGTTCTATACATCTGCGTTGCTTTTGCTGTCTCGCATGCTGGGTTCTCGTTACCGTCTTTCTAAATTCCATATATATGTGTTAGTATACTATATTGTTGTTTTTCCTTCTGGCTTACTTCACTCTGGATAATAGGCTCCAGTTCCATCCACCTGAGTAGAACTGATTCAAACGAACCAAAGCGGGATCCTCCATGACCCACCTCCCAGAATATTGGAAATAAAAGCACAAATAAATAAATGGGACCTAATTAAAATTAAAAGCTTCTGCACAAAGAAGGAAACTATAAGCAAGGTGAAAAGACAGCCTTCAGAATGGGAGAAAATAATAGCCAATGAAGCAACGGACAATTAATCTCAAAAATATATGAGCAACTCCTGCAGCTCCATTCTAGAAAAATAAACAGCCCAATCAAAAAGTGGGCCAAAGAACTTAACAGACATTTCTCCAAAGAAGACATAAAAATGGCTAACAAACACATGAAAAGATGCTCAACATCACTCATTATCAGAGAAATGCAAATCAAAACCACAATGAGGTATCACTTTACACCAGTCAGAATGGCTGCCATCCAAAAATCTACAAGCAATAAATGCTGGAGAGGATGTGGAGAAAAGGGAACCCTCTTACACTGTTGGTGGGAATGCAAACTAGTACAGCCACTATGGAAGTTTCAACAATTTTTGAGGCTTTAAAATAAACTGAGGAGTTGAGAGCATGTGTTTATAAGCATAATACCACAGAATGTGAGTTTCTTCGCATATAGACTCATTCAAGCCCATTTGTCTTTAGCTGCTAGTGGAGAGGACTTTTAGATATGATTAGAGAGAGAAAATTACTCAGTTTAATTCAGTCGCTGAGTCATGTCTGCCTCTTTGCAACCACATGGACTGCAGCACGCTAGGCCTCCCTGTCCATCACCAAGTCCAGAGTTTACTCAAACTCATGTCCACTGAGTCAGTGATGCCATCCACCATCTCATCCTCTGTCGTCCCTTTCTTCTCCCACTGTCAATCATTCCCAACATCAGGGTATTTTCCAATGAGTCAGTTCTTCATATCATGTGGCCAAGGTATTGGAGCTTCAGCTTCAGCATCAGTCCTTCCAATGAATATTCAGGACTGATTTCCTTTAGGATGGACTGGTTGGATCTCCTCAGAGTCCAAGGAACTCTCAAGGGTCTTCTCCAACACCACAGTTCAAAAGCATCAATTCTTTGGTGTTCAGCATTTTTATAGTCTGACTCTCACATCCTTATATGACTACTGGAAAAACCATAGCTTTGACTAGATTGACCTTTGTTGGTAAAGTAATCTCTCTGCTTCTTAATATTCTGTCTAGGTCAGTCATAACCTTTCTACCAAGCGGTAAGCGTTTTTTAATTTCATGGCTGCAATCACCATCTGCAGTGATTTTGGAGCCCAAAAAAATAAAGTCTGTCACGGTTTCCCCATCTATTTGGCAGGAAGTGATGGTACTAGATGCCATAGTCTTAGTTTTCTGAATGTTGAGTTTTAAGCCAAGGTTTTCACTCTCCTCTTTCACTTTCATCAAGAGGCTCTTTAGTTCTTCTTTGCTTTCTGCCATAAGGGTGGTATCATCTTCATATCTGAGGTTATTGATATATCTCTGGGCAATCTTGACTGCAGTTTGTACTTCATCCAGCCCAGGGTTTCTCATGACGTACTCTGCATATAAGTTAAATAAGCAGGGTGACAATATATAGTCTTGATATACTCCTTTTCCTATCTGGAACCAGTCTGTTGTTCCATGTCCAGTTCTAACTCTTGCTTCCTGACCTGCATACAGGTTTCTCAAGAGGCAGGTCAGGTGGTCTGGTATTACCATCTCTTTCAGAATTTTCCATGGTTTGTCGTGATCCAAACAGTCAAAGGCTTTGGCATAGTCAATAAAGCAAAAATAGATGTTTTTCAGGAACTCTCATGCTTTTTCAGTGATTCAGCAGATGTTGGCAATTTGATCTCTAGTTCCTCTGCCTTTTCTAAAACCAGCTTGAACATCTGGAAATTCACAGTTCACTTACTCTTGAAGTCTGACTTAGAGAATTTACTAGCATATGAGATATGTGCAATTGTGCGGTAGTTTGAGCATTCTGTGGCATTGCCTTTCTTTGGGATTGGAGTGAAAACTGATCTTTTCCAGTCCTGTGGTCACTGCTGAGTTTTCTGAATTTGCTGGCATATTGAGTGCAGCACTTTCACAGCATTGTCTTTTAGGATTTGAAATAGCTCAACTGGAATTCCATCACCTCCACTAGCTTTGTTCATAGTGATTGTTCTTAAGGCCCACTTGACTTTGTACTCGAAAAAGTCTGGCTCTAGGTGAGTGATCACACCATCATGATTATCTGGGTTGTGAAAATCTTTTTTGTATAGTTTTTCTGTGTATTATTGCCACGTCTCCATAATATCTTCTGTTAGGTCCATACCATTCCTGTCCTTTATTGAGCCTATCTTTGCATGAAATGTTCCCTTGGTATCTCTAATTTTCTTGAAGAGATCTCTAGTCTTTTCCATTCTATTGTTTTCCTCTATTTCTTTGCAGTGATCACTAAGGAAGGCTTTCTTATCTCTCCTTGCTATTCTTTGGAACTCTGCATTCACATGGGAATATCTTTCCTTTTCTCCTTTGCTTTTCACTTCTCTTCTTTTCACAGCTCAGACTTATCTCCTCAGACAGCCATTTTGCTTTTTTGCATTTCTTTTTGTTGGGTATGGTCTTGCTCCCTGTCTCCTGTACAGTGTCATGAACCTCTGTCCATAGTTCATCAGGCACTATGTCTATCAGATCTAGTCCCTTAAATTTATTTCTCACTTCCGCTGTATAATTGTAAGGGATTTGACTTAGGTCATAGCAGAATGGTCTGGTGGTTTTCCCTACTTTCTTCCATTTAAGTCTGAATTTGGCAATAAGGAGTTCATGATCTAAGCCACAGTCAGCTCCTGGTTTTGATTTTGCTGACTGTATAGAACTTCTCCATCTTTGTCTGCAAAGAATATAATCAGTCTGATTTCAGTGTTGACCATCTTGTGATGTCCAACTATAGAGTCTTCTCTCGTGTTGTTGGAAGAGGGTGTTTGCTATGACTAGTGTGTTCTCTTGGCAAAATTCTATTAGCCTTTGCCCTGCTTCATTCCATACTCCAAGGCCAAATTTGCCTATTACTCCAGGTGTTCCTTGACTTCCTACTTTTGCATTCCAGTCCCCTATAATGAAAAGGACATCTTTTTTGGGTGTTATTTCTAGAAAGTCTTGTAGATCTTCATAGAACCTTTCAACTTCAGCTTCTTCAGCATCATTGGTCAGAGCATGGACTTAGATTACCTTGATATTGAATCGTTTTCCTTGGAAACTAACAGAGATGATTCTGTCGTTTTTGATATTGCATCCAAGTACTGCATTTCAGACTCTTTTATTGACTATGATGGCTACTCCATTTCTTCTAAGGGATTCTTGCCCACAGTAGTAGATATAATGGTCATCTGAGTTAAATTCACCCATTCCAATCCCTTTTAGTTTGCTGACTCCTAAAATGTCAACATTCAATCTTGCCATCTCCTTTTGACCACTTCCAATTTTCCCTGATTCATAGACCTAATATTCCAGGTTCCTCCATGATATTGCTCTTTATAGCTTTGGACCTTGCTTCCATCACCAATTACATCCACAACTGGGTGTTGTTTTTGCTTTGGCTCTGTCTCTTCATTCTTTTTGGTGTTAGTTCTCCATTGATCTCCAGTAGCATATGGGGCACCTACTGACCTGGGGAGTGCATCTTTCAGTGTTCTCTTTATGCCTTTTCATGTTGTTCATGGGGTTCTCAAGACAAGAATACTGAAGTGGTTTGCCATTCCCTTCTCCACTGGACCACATTCTGTCAGAACTCTCCACCATGACCTGTCTTGGATGGCCCTACATGGCATGGCTTATAGTTTCCTTGAGTTAGACAAGGCCTTGGTCCAGGGGATCAGATTGGGTTAGTTTTCTGTGATTGTGGTTTTCAGTCTATTTGCCCTCTGATGGAGAAGAAGAGGCTTATGGAAGCTTCCTGCTGGGAGAGACTGACTGAGGGGGAAATTGGGTCTTGTTCTGATGGGCGGGGCCATGCCCAGTAAACCTTTAATCCAATTTTCTGTCTATGGGTGGAGCTGTGTTCCCTCCCTGCTATTTAACTGCCAAACAATGGTGGAGGTAATGAAGATAATAATGACCTTCTTCAAAAGATCCCAGACACTCAGTGTAGCACTAAGTATATGCTTTAAAGAGGTAGAAAAACCTACCTTTCTTATTTGCATTATTTTAATCACAAAGTTAAAATCTGGTTTTACATTTCAGAATCTTCTTAAAATGCAGCTTATGTAAACTAGAATATTTAAAATCCATAGTCTATATATTTATGTCCCTGGCTTACAGTCCTTTCTAAATTCTTATAACTCTATTCTCATATTGACTTTTCTTTCCCAAAAGATGTGAATTCCTAACAGTTTATGTGAATATCTCTGAAAAAAAAAAACATTATTTCATTTAATTTTAAAAACTTGCAATAATAATGGCTTCTAGGTTTTTTTGTATCCTTCAGTGTTTGCTTGAAATTTTACATGTATACACTGAATTCAGTTTTTTTTTTCCTTAATGATACTCACCAGCTAGACCTATATAGTACTTGACTTAAGTACCTCATTCTTGGAGAAGAAATCCTGATTATTATCAAGCACTTTTCAATTGAGATGTTAATTATAAATATTTGTAAAAAGGACATTGCAAAACATAACTGCGCATAGTTAGATAAGTCAGATTCCCAACACATTTGTAACATCTCTACCAGGTTTTATGCACTCTATAAATATGTTATTATTAGAAATAACATTAATATGTATAAGAAAGATAGATGACAGGATATTTTACCTTGCTTTTATTTAAATACCACCCCCTACTGCCTCCTGGATGGTCAGTTCTCATAAAGCCACTGCCCTGTGGATTTTAACTCTTTGGTGTAAATCTTCCTGAATCTATCCTGTCCTCAGCCACATGTCATCTCAAGCCCTTGTAACAGCATCCCAGGATTATGTCCCCTAATCCAGCACACCAAAAATATTCTGCAATACAACCCATTAGACATTGTATAAAGTCTCAAGCTGTTGTAGAAACTTGGAAATCCCTTAACAGAACATTGAGATCAGGTACTTTAATGTGAAAGATTAGTGTCTTTTTAATCTTTGAAATAAATGTTGTTTCTTGGGATTGAATAGTAGACTGTAAAATCTAAAAGCAACAGATCGAATTTGAGCTCTAAGATAATTTCCAACAGCTGGCACTGGCACCAGGACATAGATCCTCTTTGTTGGGCTTTTGCCTCTGGGGGGCAAGAGCATCATCATTTTCTGAAGAGTAATAGGATAATTACATGAAGCACAATTGTGAATCAACCGCAAGAAGAAAATAAATGCAAGACCCCAAAATGTTCAAGTATTCTTTTTTTGCTTGACTTTTAATGAGAAGGTAATGAAAAGCAACCACTAAGTCATTAGTGTGTAAAGTCTATATTCATTGGAATGGAGAGGCTAGTATTCAGCGATACAAATGCAAGAGAGGTCTAATTTTATGGGATTTTCTGGGCATTGACTGAGTGACAGCTGAACAATAAGATGAGTGCTGGTTTTGGTGATCAACTGAAAATGTACTTAAGAGAGATGAAGTTTAAGTCATTTTGGAAAACCCTACCATGAAACCTCAATCATCCCAGGCATATTTTTATTTACATGGAATGGGTAAAGCAGGGAAGTTTTACAATGCTTTGCATTCTATGACATACAAAGAAGTAATTCATAATGGAGAGTGTGGGGATAGACCAATCTGAGTTAAAATTCTAGGTCTATCTCTGGAGTCAGTTACTTACAACTCAGTGCCTCCGTTTCCTTGCTCATGTAACATAGAGATAATGATCTCTAGTTCTCAGAGGGGCTTTGAAATTTAAATGGGATAATATGTTCTAAGTCCTTAGGTTAGTACCTGGAAAATAATTGCTCAATATATAGTGGCTATGTAGATAATTTTCATTATTATTGATCAATATATTAGAGTAGGAGTAATCAAAGTTTGGGTGGATGACTTGCCCCAACTTTCAATTATTCTTTTAAAGATCAATCTAGTCTTACAGTTTTTGCTCATGCTTTTCCCACTAAGAGATATGTGTCTTCATTACAAGTAAATTTCAGAGGCCATTTCACTTTTCTTTTTTTCTGGGAAACCTTTCCTAAAGCAGTTGTTGGGGTACTACCCTGCGATGGATAAAGCCCAATATATCGATGACTTAACACAATAGACCTTTCTTTCTTACTCATTCTTGTTCTATTGGTGTAGGGAGAAGGAGAAGCAAAGGGCTTTGCTCCGCAGGGTTGTTCAGATGCTTTCATCATCAACATAGTCTTCAGAATGATTCAGGGAATCAACATCCCTGAAGTAGATGACATGTCAGAGCGGAAGGATGTTCAGGTGCCACATGTCACTTCTGCTGACATGTTACTGTTCAAAACTCAGGGAAATGGCCACATCAGTTTCAGGGGGGACTGGGAATGCCAGTCCAGTTGTTCACCAGGAGTAAAGAGACTCAAGCTTTTAGTGAACAGCTCCTCCATTTCTACCACAGGCTACCTTTTGGGGGAAAGGAGAAGGTGAGATGAATTGAGAAAGTAGCATCGACATATATACACTATAGAGTGTAAAATAGATAACTAGTGGGAAGCTCCTATATAACACAGGGAAACCACCCTGGTGTTCTGTGAAGACCTAGAGGGGTGGGATGGGGGTGGGGAGGAAGGATCAAGAGGGAAATATATATACGTACATATATATATGTATATGTATGTGTGTGTGTTCATCACTCAGTCGTGTCTCACTCTTTGTGACCCCTCAGTCTGAGCCCATTAGGCTCCTCTATCCATGGAATTCTCCAGGCAAGAATACTGAAGTGGGTAGCCATTCCCTTTCTCCAGGGGATCTTCTCAATGCAGGCAGATTCTTTACCATCTGAGTCACCAGCAAAGCCTATATATATCTCTCTCACACATATAATTATAGCTGATATGCATTGTTGTATGGCAGAAACCAATACAACATTTTAAAGCAATTATCCTCCAATTACAAAATGGAAAAAGTAAATGAAACTTCACTTAACCACTATTACGGTCAGAAAGATAAAACAATTCCCAGCTACTGATAGATACTGCTTCTGGCTCACCCCTCTTCTCCATCTCGTGTGCTTTCTCATAAACTATAAACTAAAAAACTAGTTATCTACACCTTCTTCCCAATGAACAATGGTAAATATAGTAGCAATTAAATGCTATCTTCTTAGGAATGAGAGTACTGGAAGATGTCAAGCAGACTGGCCCACAGCAAACAAGAAAACATAACTGTGGGCTTCTTGAAAGCCCCCAGTCTGCATGATAAAAGTTTCTTAGTGAGGCCCTGTTTCTAATTTCTGGGAGGAAGTCTCCTGTGCTTATTTTTCTCTGGTCCTGCTTCTACCTGCAGGAAGGATTCTCTCTTGTAAATTATTCTCCATGATTCCATTTGAAGCTGGTGATAGGACACATATTCTCCTTCTGCAGTCTGCTTCTTGCTGGTTCAAGTTCGGAAACATGATCGTTGCTTTACACCCTGGAGAGTTCAAGTTTTGTTTTTGCTGCAGTTGTTTTTAAAGCCTGGACTTCTGATGTCTTTGACAATACAATTCATCAAAAATTTAAAAGGCTCCATCCTTTTTGTTTCCAGATAGTACTGTATGCTCATAATCACATACTCACCAGTTCTTTCTTGGATGTAATTCTCAAGCTTAATGTATTTATTTTTATCCTTGTCTCTTGTCCTTCAATTCAATGGAAGCATCTTTGAGATAAAGCAACAAAACTGGTGGGGTGGATATACTCATAAACCAACTTAATTGACCAGGTTTCTCAATCTTTTTTTTTTTTTTTTATTATTGTTTTTGCCATACATTGTCATGATATCACCATGGGTTTACATATGCTTCCCCTCCGGGTCCCCCCTCCCTCCTCCCTCCCCCCCAGGAAATCTCGCTGCACCAGTCCCGAGCATCAATCCTGGGCTGGCGATTGATTAGACACATGACAATTAACATGCTTCAATGCCCTTCTCCCATCTCATCCCACCCTTACCCTCATCCACAAAGTCCACAAGTCTATTCTATACATCTGCGTTCCTTTTGTTGTCTCCCATGTTGGGTTCTCATTACTGTCTTTCTAAATTCCATATATATGTGTTAATATACTGTATTGTTGTTTTTGCTTCTGGCTTACTTCACTCTGGATAATGGGCTCCAGTTTCGTCCATCTGAGTAGAATTGCTTCAAATGAATTTTTTTTTAATGCTGAGTAATATTCCGTTGTGTATATATACCACAGCTTTCTTATCCATTCGTCAGTTGATGGGCATCTAGGTTGCTTCCATGTCCTGGCTATTGTAAACAATGCAGCGATGAACATTGGGGTGCACGTGGCTCTTTCAATTCTGGTTTCCTCGGTGTATATGCCCAGCAGTGGGATTGCCGGGTCATATGGCAGGACAAATGGGACCTAATTAAAATTAAAAGCTTTTGCACAACAAAGGAAACTATAAGCAAGGTGAAAAGACAGCCTTCAGAATGGGAGAAAATAATAGCCAATGAAGCAACAGACAAACAATTAATCTCAAAAATTTACAAACAACTCCTGCAGCTCCATTCTAGAAAAATAAACAACCCAATTAAAAAGTGGGCCAAAGAACTTAACAGACATTTCTCCAAGGAAGATATAAAAATGGCTAACAAACACATGAAAAGATGCTCAACATCACTCATTATCAGAGAAATGCAAATCAAAACTACAATGAGGTACCACTTTACACCAGTCAGAATGGCTGCCATCCAAAAGTCTACAAGCAATAAATGCTGGAGAGGATGTGGAGAAAAGGGAACCCTCTTACACTGTTGGTGGGAATGCAAACTAGTACAGCCACTATGGAAAACAGTGTGGAGGTTCCTTAAAAAGCTGCAAATAGACCTGTCAATCTATTTTTAAATTGTCTTTCCTCTGGGTCATCCCAATGCACCAGCCCTGAGCATCAAACCTGGGCTGGTGATTGATTTCACATATGATAATTAACATGTTTCAGTGCTGTTCTCACCGGGATGACCCAGAGAGGGGGAATCAGGAGGGAGGAGGGAGGGGGTTCTGGAAGGGGAACATATGTATACCCATGGCAGATTCATGTCAATGTATGGCAAAACCAACACAATAAAGTAAATTTATAAGTTTAAAAAAAAAATAAATTGTCTTTCCTAATATGCAATGGCCAGAGTCAAAACTTTAAGTCACCAATTTTTTAGTCTTCTGCTTTTCATTTTGACTTATTAAACAGTCAGTTATTAACTAATTTTAGTACTTTGCTAAGTTTAGCTATAAGCAAAGAATATACACTATTAAAACTGCATTTTCCAACTCCTCTTATTTCTAAAGAAAAGCTCAGGGGATGTTTGGTATTGTTTACTTGAATAATTACCAACAACAATTTGCCCAAACATTTAGTCTGCAAATGGCATCATTCTATATGTTCAAACTCATAGTATTAATTTTTCTGTAGCCTACCACCCAACTCTTGGAAGGCACAGGCAAACCTTGTGCACACCAGGACCCAGGAGAAAGGAGCAGTGACCCCACAAGAGACTGAGCCGGACACCCCTGAGAGTGTCCAGGAGTCTCTGGCAGAGGCATGGGTTGACAGGGGCCTGCCATGGGGTCAGGAGCACTGACTATAAGAGTCTGGGCATAAGTGCTTTTGAAGAAGGTCACCATTACTGCCCTTACCCCTACCATAGTTTGGTTTCAACCAAACAACAGGGAGGGAACACAGACCCACTTATCAACACAAAACTGGATTAAAGATTTACTGAGTATGGCCCAGCCCATCAGAGCAAGATTCAGATTCCCCCACAGACAGTCCCTCCCATGAGGAAGCTTCTACAAGCCTCTTATCCTTATCCATCAGAGGGCAGACAGAGTGGAAACCACAATTACAAGAAGCCAGCCAAGCTGATCACTTGGATCGCAGACTTGTCTAACTCAGAGAAAATATGAGCCATGCCGTGTAGGGTCACCCAAGACCAATGGGTCATGGTAGAGAGTACTGACAAAACATGGTCCACTAGAGAAGGGAATGGCTAACTACTTCAGTATTCTTGCCTTGAGAACCCCATGAACAGTATGAAAAGGCAAAAAGATCTGACACTGAAAGATGAACTCCCCGGGTCAAACAGGAGTTGGCAAGAGTGAACATCAACATTTTAGTAATCAAAGAACTAAAATGGACCAGAATGGGCAAATTTAATTCAGATGACCATTATATCTACTACTGTGGACAAGAATCTCTTAGAAGAAATGGAGTTGCCCTCATAGTCAACAAATTGCAACCCAAAATGCAGTACTTGGGTGCAATCTCAAAAACAACATAATGATCTCTGTACGTTTCCAAGGAAAACCACTCATTATCACAGTAATCCAAGTCTATGCCTCAACCACTAATGCTGAAGAAGCTGAAGTTGAATGGTTCTATGAAGACCCACAAAACTTTCTAGAATTAACACCAAAAAAAAAAAAAAAAACCCACCTACACACAAAGATGTCCTTTTCATCATAGGGGACTTGAATGCAAAAGTAAGAAGTCAAGAGATACCTGGAGTTACAGGCAAGTTTGGCCTTGGAGTACAAAATGAAGCAGGGCAAGGCTAACAGTTTTGCCAGGAGAATGCACTGGTCATAGCAAATACCCTCTTTCAACAACACAAGAGAAGACTCTACATATGGACACCACCAGATGGTCGACACCGAAATCAGATTGATTTTATTCTTTGAAGCAAAAGATGGAGAAGCTCTGTGGTCAGCAAAAACAAGATCAGGAGCTGACTGTGGCACAGATCATGAAGTCCTTATTGCAAAATTCATTGAAGAAAGTATGGAAAGTCACTAGGCCATTCAAGTATGAACTAAATCAAATCCCTTACAATTACACAGTGGAAGTGACAAATAGACTCAAGGGATTATATCTGACAGAGTGCCTGAAAAATATGGATGGAGGTTTGTAACACTGTACAAGAGGCAGTGATGAAAACCACCCTCAAGAAGAAATGCAAAAAGGCAGAATAGTTGTTTGAAGAAGCCTTACAAATAACTGACAAAAGAAGAGAAGCTAAGGGCAAAGGAGAAAAGGAAAGATATTCCCATGTGAATGCAGAGTTCCAAAGAATAGCAAGGAGAGATAAGAAAGCCTTCCTCAGTGATCAATGCAAAGAAATAGAGGAAAACAATAGAATGGAAAAGACTAGAGAGCTCTTCAAGAAAATTAGAGATACCAAGGGAATATTTCAGGCAAAGATGGGCTCAATAAAGGACAGAAATGGTAGGGACCTAACAGAAGCAGAAGATATTCAGAGACATGGCAAGAGTACACAGAAGAACTATACAAAAAAGATCTTCATGACCCAGATAATCACGATGGTGTGGTCACCCACCTAGAGCCAGACATCCTGGAATGTGAAATCAAGTGGACCTTAGGAAGTATAGCTACAAACAAAGCTAGTGGAGGTGATGGAATTCCAGCTGAGCTATTTCAAATCCTAAAAGACGGTGCTGTGAAAGTGCTGCACTCAATATGTTAGCAAATTTGAAAAACTCAGCAATAGCCACAGGACTAGAAAAGGTCAGTTTTCATTCTAATCCCAAAGAAAAGCAGTGTCAAAGAATGCTACTCAAACTACTGCACAATTGTACTCATCTCACACAGTAGCAAAGTAAAGCTCAAAATT
This sequence comes from Antilocapra americana, assembly GCA_007570785.1. Lineage (NCBI taxonomy): Eukaryota > Metazoa > Chordata > Mammalia > Artiodactyla > Antilocapridae > Antilocapra > Antilocapra americana. Next base: position 43,242,734 of record ML660200.1, on the reverse strand, counting down.
CTCCAAGTGAGGCTTCAACAGTACATGAACTGAGAACTTCCAGATGTTCAAGTGGGTTTTAGAAAAGGCAGAGGAAGTAGAGATAAAATTGCCGTCATCCACTGGATCATAGAAGAAGCAAGAGAATTCCAGAAAAAAACATCTCCTTCTGCTTCTTTGACAATGCTGAAGCCTTTGACTGTGTGGCTCACCACAAACTGTGGAAAATTCTGAAAGAGATGGGAATGCCAGACCACTTTACCTGCCTCGTGAGAAATCTGTATGCAGGTAAAGAAGCAACTGTTAGAACTGGCCATGGAACAACGGACTAGTTCTAAGTTGGGAAAGGAGTACATCAAGGCTGTATATTGTCACCTGCTTATTTAACTTGTATGCAGGGTACATCATGCAAAATGCTGGACTGGATGAAGCACAATTAGGAATCAAGATTGCAGGGAGAAATATCAACAACCTCAGATATGTAGATGACATCACCCTTATAGCAGAAAGCGAAGAGGAACTAAAGAGCTTCTTGATGAAAGTGAAAAAGCTGACTTAAAATTCGATGTTCAAAAAACTAAGATCATGGCATCTGGTCCCATCACTTCTTGGCAAATAGATGGGGAAACAATGGAAACAGTGACAGGCTTTATTTTCTTGGGCTCCAAAATTACTGCAGATGGTGACTGCAGCCATGAAATTAAAACACGCTTACCCTTTGGAAGAGAAGCTATGACAAACCTAGATACCATATTAAAAAGCAGAGACATTACTTTACTGGCAGAGGTCTGGGTAATCAAAGCTATGGTTTTTCCAGTAGTCATGTATGGGTGTAAGAGTTGGACCATAAAGAAAGCTGATCACCAAAGAACTAATGTTTTTGAACTGTGGTGTTGGAAAAGAGTCCCTTGGACTGTGAGGGGATCAAATCAGTCAATCCTAAAAGAAGTCAATCCTGAACGTTCATTGGAAGGACTGATGCTGAAACTGAAGTTCCAATACTTGGCCGTCTACTGTGAAAAACTGACTCATTGGGAAAGACCCTGATCCTGGGAAAGATTGAAGGCAGGAGAAGAAGGGGATGACAGAAGATGAGATGGTTAGATGGCATCACCAACTCGATGGACATGAGTTTGAGCAAACTATGGGACATGTAATGGACAGGGAAGCCTGGTGTGCTGCAGTCCATGGAGTTGTAAAGAGTCAAACACGACTCTTTAAAGAGTCAGCTGAGTGACTGAACCAAACTGAACTGCCCAACTGCTATGCCAGTGCCACATATTTTAAGTTTTTGCTTTGTAGCATCCCATTTCTGACACCAGTTTCTGTGTTAGTCAAGGTAACAGCAGTTGCTATGACAGATAAATCTAGAAATATCACTGGCTTAAATTAGTGGATGTGCATGTTCTGCTCACATAAAGTTAATTAGGTGTGTGTTATGGTGGAAAAGGGCCAAGAAGGGAAGGAATGTATTAGAAAGGATATAGATGAGGCACTGGGTGCTGTTGAACATGGAAACTCCTAAGAGGAAACCAGCCAGCTCCCGTGCAAAGAGGGTCAGGGTGATAGAGAGTGCTGCCACCAGCCTGCAGATAGGAACCAAGCTGGCAGAACTGAATTCATTCAAGAATTCAGACTGATAGAAACCCAGGGGAACAAAGGGAAGAAGATTACATAGCTGATGTTTATGAGCAAGGCCTGGAAGTAATATGTAGTCATGGCCTGTTAACTGTAAGGTAGTCTGAGAAGGAGCTTCCCTGGTAGCTCAGTTGGTAAAGAATCTGCCTGCAATGCAAGAGACCCCAGTTTGGTTCCTGAGTTAGGAAGATCTCCTGGAGAAGGGATGGATACCCACTCCAGTATTCTTGGACTTCCCTTAGTGGCTCAGATGGTAAAGAATCCGCCTGCAGTGCAGGAGACCTGGGTTCGATCCCTGGATTGGGAAGATTCCCTGGAGGAGGGCATAGCAACTTACTCCAGTATTCTTGCCTAGAGAATCCTCATGGACAGAGGAGCCTGCAGGCTACATACAGTCCATGGGGTCGCCAAGAGTTGGACACAACTGAGTGACTAGGCACAGCAGAGTCTGAGAAATGTGGTCTATCTGTCCAGAGGAAAGGGAGATGGGTTTCCTGAACAGCTTACTAGTTCCTCACCAGTTTACTTCAGTTCTTACTGGTTTTTCATTACACTCACTGTGACACCATAGGACATGATTTTTCATGACACCAGGATCTATATTTGTGTCAATTCTTCCTCATCTCCATCCAAATGAGAACTGTTTATATACAAACATAAAGCATATAGTTGGTTCCTATTTCTGTATTGATAGTTGAGAAAGTTTAGGCTTTTGAATCAGTTAGTCTTGTGTTCAAAATGCAGTTGCATCATAAATTAGCTGTGTCATTGGGTTACTGAACTTCCCAGAGTATCAGTTCTCATTTATAAAATGGGAATAATAGTAGCTACTTTGTAAGGAAATTGGGAAGACTAAAGGATATAATGGTAAAAGATAAGGTATTTTTTTCCCTAGGTACAGAAAGTGCAATGGTTAGCCTCTCAGTCATAGCCAACTCTTTGCGACCCCATGGACTCTAGCCCACCAGGCTCCTCTGTCCTTGGAATTCTCCAGGCAAGAATACTGGAGTGGGTAGCCAGCCCATTCTCCAGGGATCTTCCCAACCCAGGGATCAAACCCAGGTCTCCTGCATTGTAGGTGGATTCTTTACTGTCTGAGCCACCAGGGAAGGTACAGAGTACATACCAATTTACTTGATTAAATTATGAGAATTGAAAGGCAGTTTGCATATGCAATCTAAAATGGGATAAAAAATGTAAGCCTTTAATTTACAGTATATCTTTGCCCTGACTATTATCAATCAAGGGTAATCTAAGGGACTCAAACAACCCATATCCTTGATCTTGCTTCTAAATTTTACCTTTTAAAGATAAAAATAATTCACTGGGTGGGATGATATGGGAGAAGGGCATTGAAGCATGTTAATTGTCATGTGTCTAATCAATCGCCAGCCCAGGATTGATGCTCGGGACTGGTGCAGCGAGATTTCCCGGGGGGGAGGGAGGAGGGAGGGGGGACCCGGAGGGGAAGCATATGTAAACCCATGGTGATATCATAACAATGTATGGCTAAAACAATAATTAAAAAAAAATAAAATAAAATAAATTAAAAAAAAATAATTCAGTGATGCTATGATTCAAATTCATTCCCCAATTTTCTTTTCCTCTCTGAAGTTCCATTCTTAGATTTTTAAGCCTTCTATTTTACACCACAAAGAACTAGGCTACACTTTTAGAAGCATAACCAAAGACATGTTGACATTCTGCTAATCTTTAAGCATCCAGCTTGTCAGTGCCACAGTGGTAGCAGCAGAATAGAAATTAAATTAAGAAGAGATAATCAGGAAAATACAGAGACTATAATGGGAGTTGTGTGTCAGATGACACATTCATTTATTCATAAAACCAAAAACAATTTTTTGCGCTAATTTTCTGTTTAATGATCTTAGAAAACATTTCTTTAACACTCTTTTCTCTGTCTAAAAATGTTTTGCTTTTTTTTCCCTGGATTTTCAAACTATAAGAGTATATTTATTAGCAAAGAATATGCTTAAAATGTATTGTTAAGTGGAAACAGCAGGTCAAAAACAACCAGCTTGATCCATGAAAGAGAAAAATTGATGTTGGACTTCATTAAAATTAAAAACTCTGCTCTGTGAAACACCCAGGAAAGAGAATGAAAAGACAAGCCACATACTGGGCAAAAAGTTTGTCAAACACATATCTGATAAAAGACTTTTGTATGCAAAATACACAAAGAATTCTTAAACCTCAGCAATAAATTGATACCCCACTTTTCAAATGGACAAAAGTTCTGAACAGACACCTCAAAGAAGATATACAAATAGCAAATAAACATTTGTAAATATACTCAAATCATTTTTAACTAAGGAATTGTAAATTAAAAGGATAAGGAGATGCCAATACATGCATGTTACAAGTGACTAAAATCCAAAAACCAACTGCTGATGAAGATGGGAGCAACGGGAACTCTCATTCATTGCTGCTGGGAATGTAAAATAGTGCAACCACTTTGGAAGACAGTTTGGCAAACTCAAATTGTTTCTTACCAAACCCAACATAGCTACGCTTTGTTTGATGGTACGGTAAACCCCCATAAAATGTTTATGCTTAAATACTGTGCAAATGTTGATGGTGACTTTATTCATAATAACAAACACTGAAAGCAATCAAGATGTCCTGCAATAGGTAAGTGGATAACAAATTGTAGTAATCCATAAATGGAATACTATTCAGAGGAGAAAAGTAAAAACGATGAACTCTGAAGGTACACAAAGACAAATGAATAATGCTAAGTGATAAAAACCCAGTCTGCAAAGGATACACACTGTGTTACTTCATTTATGTGACTTTCTAGAAAAGGCAAAACTGTAGAGATAGTAGACAGATGAGTGACTGCCTGGGGTTCAAGGTGGAAGGTGCTGACTAGTTGAGATACAGGGGAATTTGGGGGATGGTGGAACTATCCTGTATGAGTTTATAATGATGGATATATGATATTATGCATTTCTCAAAACTCATAGAACTTTGTAGCACAAAGAGTGAATACACTAAACTAAAAAAAAAATCACTTTGGGGGTTGGCAGATCCCAGGATGAAAGGCGCTTAAATATTCACCTAGAAATGTCAATGATTATCTCTTAACATTGACTTTAAAAGAAAGTTATTTTAATTATATCAAAAGGGAGGAATGGACACCATTATAAAATTTCCAAATCTTGCTTGAGGCACACAACTTCTGCCACTCAGAATGCAGACTTGAGGAGACTTCCCCAAACCCCCATCCTTAGGCAAGTGTAACACATTTTATACCTATTGATTATGCCAAAGCCTTTGACTGTGTGGATCACAATAAACTGTGGAAAATTCTGAAAGAGATGGGGATACCAGACCATCTGACCTGTCTCTTGAGAAACCTGTATGCAGGTCAGGAAGCAACAGTTAGAACTGGACATGGAACACCAGACTGGTTCCAAATAGGAAAAGGAGTACGTCAAGGCTGTATATTGTCACCCTGCTTATTTAACTTGTATGCAGGGTACATCATGCGAAATACTGGACTGGATGAAGCACAAGTAGGAATCAAGATTGCAGGAAGAAATATCAACAACCTCAGATATGTAGATGACACCACCCTTATAGCAGAAAGTGAAGAGGAACTAAAAAGCTTCTTGATGAAAGTGGAAAAGCTGACTTAAAATTCGATGTTCAAAAAACTAAGATCATGGCATCTGGTCCCATCACTTCTTGGAAAATAGATGGGGAAACAATGGAAACAGTGACAGGCTTTATTTTCTTGGGCTCCAAAATTACTGCAGATGGTGACTGCAGCCATGAAATTAAAACACACTTACCCTTTGGAAGAGAAGCTATGACAAAGCTAGATAGCAGTTTTAAAAGCAGAGACATTACTTTGTCAACAAAGGTCTGTCTAGTCAGGCTATGGTTTTTCCAGTAGTCATGTATGGATGTGAGAGTTAGACAATGAAGAAAGCTGAGCACCAAAGAATTGATGCTTTTGAATTGTGGTGTTGGAGAAGACTCTTGAGAGTCCCTTGGACTGCCAGTCTATCCTAAGGGAGATCAGTCCTGGGAGTTCATTGGAAGGACTCATGTTGAAGCTGAAACTCCAGTACTTTGGCCACCTCATGCAAAGAGTTGACTCATTGGAAAAGACCCTAATGCTGGGAAGGATTAGGGGCAGGAAGAGAAGGGGATGACAGAGGATGAGATGGCTGGATGGCATCACCAACTCAATGGACATGGGTTTGGGTGGACTCCGGGAGTTGGTGATGGACAGGGAGGCCTGGTGTGCTGCGATTCATGGGGTCGCAAAGAGTCGGACACGACTGAGCAACTGGACTCAACACCAAGAACAACATGCTCCAAGTGAGTTTCCACACTCAGAGCCACTGCATTCATTTGTCCACATCTTCAAAAACTGTAAAACCAGGAAAAGGTCTCCCCCTTCTATGTTGCCAACTCTCACCACCTGGGGTCTTTGTAACTGAGTAAGCTCTGTCTAGGCTGCCAGTTCGCTTCTGCTGCATAGGAGCAAACAGCAGTTGCCAAGGTCATTCTTGCTTTCCTTGGTGCCTGAGCTGCTGGACTGCTCCCTGCTCCAATCTGTCCTGGCTGCCCTGCTACTTTTGGCAGGAAGTCCTCACTTCATTCAACATATCCTCTTTAATCAAAGTATGTATAATTTTCTTGACTTCATTCTGTTTCACTCTTCTCTCTTAAAAATGACAGAGCTTTTTGGGTTGGAATGATAGAATACACTCCCACTATTACTGAGAGTTCTTTGGCTCCAGAATTGTTCATCACATCTTTAAGACTAAAACCTTTTTTGGTGATTCTGTCAATTTTTTTTGTATATGAATGTACTTTTAGAAAACTCTCAAGGAAAACTTACAGAATAGTGGAGAGAAAGATTTATAGTTAGAAAATGTGGTATTACATTTTAAATCTGGAATTCACTAGCTGTGTGCCTTGCAGCAAGCCACTAAACTCTTATGAACACATGCATAAACTCATCTATAAAATGGACATAATATCTCCCCTATCTCTTCACAAGGCTATTTTAAGGCTCAAGTATGATTATGGGTGTGAAAATGCTTTAGAGAGCATGAAACTGTTAATGTAAGGGACTGTTTTTAAACCGAAAAATAGACTCTCAAATGTTAATAAAGGAATGAAATTCAGGTATTTGCCTAATTTTTATGGTCTTTCTACTATGTATGTTAGACAGAATAATGTCCCCCCAGAGATATACACATTTTCATCCTCAGACCCTGTGAATATGTTCTTTACATGGCTAAATAATATTTACATTTACATTTGCAGATGAGATGAAGTTAAAGATGCTGTGATGCTATCCTTATCCTGGATTGCTACTCTGCTGGAATACATGAGCCAATGACTGTCAGAGGGCTCCACAGGCTGGGAAAGGCAAGGAAACTGCCTCCTAAAGTTGCTAGCAGGAACCCAGTGCTGTTCATATCTTGATTTGGAGACTTGTGTCCTCCCGAAAGAAAAGATTATAAATTGGTATTGTTTTAAGCCACTAAGTCTGCAATTATTTATTATAGCAGCAATAAGAAACTAACACATCATTCACGCAGAGTCTAAACTTAAAAAGTGAAAGGGAATCATCCCACAAACATTATACCCCTTATTGTATTATTTGGAAATTTGATGACTGTTGTTTTAATCCTAGTCCCACATGTTTTAGACACACTTATTTCAACACACTTATTCTTTATCTGATTATCCTACTCTGATTTTCATAATCAATATCCTATTGTTGGCATTCCCCACTCCAGTATCTTATCCAAGTCTCCTCTTCTTGGTTTATCCAACTATTTCCTCAAACCTTGCTTCATATTTTGTCAGAGTGAAACCAGAGTAGTAATCTCTACAAGACTTTGAGTGACTCTCATTCTTTATGACTTATGTTCCTCATTGAGCATGTGTATTTTCATGCTCCTGTTTTATTTGGTTGTGGTTTATTAGTCTGTCAACATCCAGTGTTGTTTGTCTTAAATCTTGAGCTCATAGGTACTACACATAAAGCTCAATCATTTATTTTTGTACACAAAACATATTGTTATGCTCATGCACGATTCTAATGTTTTCAATTCATCAGTCCTTATATATTCTGCCCAGGCAATTTCATCCATACCCATATCCATTCTGTGTGGATGAATCCCAATTTGATGCCTCTAGTTTTCAAGCCCTGACTTACTTTATTCCTATCACTGAGAATACAGACAGGGTAAAGACACGTTTTTCCAACCTCAAGATGTTTGACAATTTGTTTTAATGCCACACACAAAAACAACAAGGTACAGGGGATAGGCACCCAAGTCAGTCTTGGGTGGTAAGGATGTTTTCAAAATGAAGTGAAGCTTGAATTAATCTTGAGATATGAGTTAACTTAGTAAAAGACAGAGAAAGGGCCTCCAGGGGGAAAGGATAGCATGAGGAAGACAGAGAGAGGGAGGGAGACAGACAGACCAACAAGACAGACACAGAGAGGAAGAAACAAAGGATGATCACCAGCTTGGTTTGTTGATTGCTCTCCATGGTCATCTCCCTCAATTAACACACCAGGAGACAGACACATAATCATACACACTAGAGGTCAGTGTCTGGGCAGAACATACCAACCTACTGTGTTGAAGGTCTTTGTGGAAGACCAACCAATTAGAAACAAGGAGCCAGAGCTCTGGAGGAATGTCCAGTCTCGAGAGCTGGAGACACAGCAGTAGGATTTACTCATGCAAGGTGCATATGGATGTGGATAGGCTGGTCTGGGCAGAATATATAATGGAGAAAGCTGAAAAGTCAAGTCTGGAGGATACACATTCAAGTGAGAAATAGAGGAGGAGCTGGGGAAAAGGCAAAGGATGAACATCAAGAGATTGGGAACATAACCAGGAGAGATGTGTATTAGGGGAGCTAAAGTAGACGGTGGTTTCAAGGAGAGAGCCATATTCTTGCCTGGAAAACCTCATGGACAGAGGAGCCTGGTGGGCTCAGTCCAGGGGGTTGCAGAGAATCAGACATGATCTACGGAGCTTGATCATAACAGGATGAAGATTAGTTAGAAGTTCTGGGAGATAGGAAGTACCATTGATAGAACAAGATCCCTGAAGAGGCAGGAGGATGAAAACCAGAAGAGAGAAAGAAAGTTTAACCATAAATTAGCTTTTGAGATTTTTGATATGGGCCAAAAAAGAAAAACTTCATTTCCTCCATTTTTCCATAACAATGTTGAAATTAAGGAAAATATAAAAGCATAGTGTGAGAGCCTTGTCACAACTCTAAGAGAAGTTTATGCACAATATATTTATACCTGTAGATGGAGTGCAGCATGCTTTTCAAAAATCTAAGCTCATTCTGTATGATAGATGAACAGTTTTAAAATCAGTACAAAGTCAGCTCTCTAATAAGTTGACACCTGAATCTATTAATTATACTCTATTTCAAGCATCCTGTCACTTATTTATTTTATGGGGAAAATAAACAACTCCTCTTTCATAGGCGAATTTATCCCTTTGTTTTTCCTAGATCATTTCAACCTATTACTCACAGTGGGTGCAAGTAATTTCATATCCAATAGAACTGAATTAACTTGTTAGTTAACATGTTTGAAGTGTATTTCAGCAATGAGAATTCAAATAAGCTTTAGAAAACACCTGTGGCCTACTAGATATGAAAGCCAAGGGGCTCTATAACTGCATTTAATACTTGAAAGGACAGATAATGTACCCATATACCTGTGCACACAGACACACACATACCCATTTATGTATAAGAAGAGTGTGAATCTTTGTTCGACACACATAAGGACCTGGATGGAAAGAAAAGACTACCGCTGCCAAAGTATTCCCAGGTTTTTGCATCCATGAAGCTTAACTAGGCACTGATTTGAATAACTGCCAGAAAAAAAATTATGAAGAAACACGCAAAACACAGAGAGAGAACTATAGGACTAAACTAAACTGCCTCAGATGGCCAAATACCAAGAGGTACACAGGCAGAAGGAGGAGGCACCAGTGGTAACTTAGTATGTGATCCATGGGCCTGTCGTTTGCCATTGATTGTGTTCCAAAAGTGTGGAATTACCCATCATCTACCCCAGCAAAATGCAGAGGTCAAGAAAATGCAAAGTAGTAGATAATGCCAGTGCCAAACCCGTTCAGTTTGGGATTTAGATAGCACATCTATCTGAAAACACTAATGATTGACTTTGGAAATTCTCCCTTTTTTCCTCTGAGATTGTAGCTGGCACTGTATCTTTGCCAACCCATCTGTAATCTTTAGTCTCATCACTTTTTTACCGCTTCATTCTTGTAGCTTTAGCAGCAATCCTCCAATCTCTGGTAGGGCGTCTTGAGAAGTGCAAGCAAGGCTGAGAAGAGTAGTCAGTCCTTTCCCCGGGCTCACACCTGGGCTCTCAGGTTGTTCTAAGTGACTGATAATCTGCTTTGGATCTTGGCCCTCAGAGCAGAGTCATTGTTGTGGAGTCTGCCACGTGCCTCCCGCATGTGCCTCCCGCCTGTGCCGCTTCTTAACCTTTCTACACTTGGGGGTGCTTTAAACTCTCAGGTCTTCCAAAGACCCATAGTTGTTTGAAATGGCCCAGCCTGCATTCCTGCTTGAAGTTCTGTGTAACTTTCCTGCCTGCCTGGTCTCCACTTTGCCTGCTCTTAACTCCTGAGCCTGTGCGCCGCAAGCCTTTTGAGAAGGCCCTGAGCCAAAGTGCTCGACCTCGTAAAGGTGGTCTTCTTGTCTGTTTTGACTTAGATTCATCCTTCCATACCATTACTCAGCCATTAAAAAGAATACATTTGAATCAGTTCTAATGAGATGGATGAAACTGGAGCCTATTATAGTGAAGTAAGTCAGAATGAAAAACACCAATACAGTATGCTAATACATATATATGGAATTTAGAAAGATGGTAATGATGACCTTATATGCGAGACAGCAAAAGAGACACAGATGTATAGAACAGTCTTTTGGACTCTGTGGGAGAAGGTGAGTGTGGGATGATTTGAGAGAATAGCATTGAAACATGTATGTTATCATATGTGCAACAGATCACCAGTCCAGGTTCAATGCATGAGAAAGGGTGCTCAGGGCTGGTGCACTGGGATGACCCTGAGGGATGGGGTGGGGAGGGAGGTGGGAGGGGGGTTCAGGATGGGGAACACACGTACACCCATGGCTGATTCATGTCAATGTATGGCAAAAACCACCAAAATATTGTACAGTAATTAACCTCGAATTAAAATAAATAAATTTTAAGAAACCCCAAAAATATTTATGGTGGATTTCTAAATGAAAAGCTATAACCTGTACAAGTACAAACTTTAAAGAATAACATGTAGTACAGAGGTTCTGAAAAATAGATGTGGTTGGGTGTCTGAAAGTCTGGACTTCCTTTTATCTCATTGTGGCAGACGTTCAGATATAAGCATGTTTTTATTTTCTTCCTGGGCCCAAAGTTGAGTACCTTTCCCAGGCTCCCTTACTGGCAGTTGTGGCTAGAGCGTGGAGTTCTGGACAATGAAACGCAGGCAAAAGTGATGCGACCCTTCCAGGCCTGGCTCATAGAAGCCTCCCACTGCTGAACTGCATTCCCTCTTACCTCTCCGTCTGCCAGTTCGTGACGCTCCAGGGCTGTGCAGGAGGGCAGAGCCAGGACACTAGGTTCCTGAAGGCCTATTTAGAGCAGAGTTTCTTCCTCACCGATTCACAGCGGATTGTGATAGAAGCAAGAATTAAACCGTTCTTACCTTACACCACTGAGATTTCAGGGTCTATGTGTTACACCTGGAGTCACCGACAGTAAACAATACGTTCCTCTAACTAACTGCCTTCCTGGCTTCTGGGGATTCAACCCTAGAATCTGAACCAATCTGTTTTTACTGACTGAGCCCCAGTTATGCTGCTAAACCCATTATTTTTCTGTCATCCACTTATGATCACCCACATTTAAGTGCAAAACAAATAAAAACATATGTTTTTAAATTTATTTGTTTATTGAAGGAGAATTGCTTTACAGAACTTTGTTGTCTTCTGTCAAACCTCAACCTGAATCAGCCATAGATATACATATATCCCCTCCCTTCTGAAACTCCCTCTCATCTCCCTCCCCATCCCAACCATCCAGGTTGATACAGAGCCGCTGTTTGAGTTTCTTGGCCCAAATTCCCGTTGGCTCTCATTTTACATATGGTAATATAAGTTTCCATGTTACTCTTTCCATGCATCTCACATACCCCAAGGAAACCAAAATACATATTTTTTAAGCTGTTCCCCTGGATAAGTTTCTCTTTTACTACATACCTCTACTTCTCAGCTCTCCCAAATTAGGTTTAGGAATACTAATTTTTGGCCAGTGTTCCCATGATCTTTCATCATTTATTGTGATCTGCCACTTTCTAGATGGGTGACCTTGAGAAAATAGTTTAATTTTCTTCAAGATTTAAGTTCTTTACATAGAGATAATAATTTCATCTCAGAAGTATGTTGTTAAAACTAAATGAACCTCAATTGGTTACCTCAATTATAAAAACATGACACTAAAATATATGCTAGACATTTTAACATAAGTGTTACATGGATATTAACAGATATTTATTTTGGAAAAACTGAACTTTGGCAAAATGTAGGCATTCACCTGAGTTTCTTCCCTCCTTTTCTTCTTCCTGCTCTCTTAACTCTCCATTATTAGCTATATTGGGGAACAAAGATCTGCAGGTGTTTTTGCAACATGCTACCATTTGCTGTCCACAGGAACATATGCCATTCATTCATTCATTCACTCATCATGTGTTAATTTTAAGGGAGACAGAGACAGGATACCATGGTTAATGCAAAATGCCAGAAAAAGTGGTGTGGGAGTAAATGGCTGTATGCCCTGGGGGCAGGAGAAAGAGGGAAAGGAAGTCCCTGGGGACTGTCTTTAGCAGGATCTTGTGTAAGATAGCCACTGAAAGCAGAAGCAGCAGAAATCCAGCCTGTGTCATTTATACTCACAATTCCCTTCCTTCTGCCTTGGGATAAAAATATCAGAGGAAATTATTCTGTAAATGTGGCCATTATGTTTTACTTCTGCTGATATTGAAGTGCGTTCTTATTCCCGGAGAACACAAGTGAAGGTGGAAAGGAGCCAGTGGTCTGGGTAGGTTGGAGATGCCAGCCTGGAACTGAACATTTTCTGTAGGCAATCTCCTCATGGGTAATTGAAAGTAGGCTCTTTGAAATGCTAGTGATTTAATAACTTTCTTATGAATTAAAAAATAGGCACATGCTCTTCCTTTCTTCTTTATAAAGTAGCCATTTACACATCCTGCTGTGCTGGAAGTATTTCTAGCTTAAATATTTCAGAACTTTGAAAATTAAAAGGTTTGGTATTTAGGGTGAACAGTTCATGTCCTGTTTCACATAGCCAAGGCTGAACCATTCGCGTCCTGACATTTCCTGGTACAGGAGAAAACGCTGCCATGTTTTTTTTTTTTTTTTTCAGAGTTTTTTTTTTTTTTTTTAATTATTGTTTTAGCCATACATTGTTATGATATCACCATGGGTTTACATATGCTTCCCCTCCGGGTCCCCCCTCCCTCCTCCCTCCCCCCCGGGAAATCTCGCTGCACCAGTCCCGAGCATCAATCCTGGGCTGGCGATTGATTAGACACATGACAATTAACATGCTTCAATGCCCTTCTCCCATCTCATCCCACCCTTACCCTCATCCACAAAGTCCACAAGTCTATTCTATACATCTGCGTTCCTTTTGTTGTCTCCCATGTTGGGTTCTCATTACTGTCTTTCTAAATTCCATATATATGTGTTAATATACTGTATTGTTGTTTTTGCTTCTGGCTTACTTCACTCTGGATAATGGGCTCCAGTTTCGTCCATCTGAGTAGAATTGCTTCAAATGAATTTTTTTTTAATGCTGAGTAATATTCCATTGTGTATATATACCACAGCTTTCTTATCCATTCATCAGTTGATGGGCATCTAGGTTGCTTCCATGTCCTGGCTATTGTAAACAATGCAGCGATGAACATTGGAGTACACGTGGCTCTTTCAATTCTGGTTTCCTCGCTGCCATGTTTTACAGCCACGCGGAGAGTGAGGTAATCAGTAGCAGCAGAGGCCTTGACGTCTTTCTCTAAGTTATTCAGTCTTCAGCTCCCACATGTGCTGATTCCTACCTGACAGCTCCTCTCTGCCACATGCAATTGCTTTTGTTAATTTCATCGATTTAAAAAAAAATAGTTCTGCTTGCTGTTTGCCTCTAAGGTAGGCGGGCGAATTGACATATTTCCTTTACTTTCATTCCCTGAGGTTGATGACATTTTCAGCAAGTTCCTTTTTTTTCTCTACTTTGCATTATAAATGTGTCTTTGGAATGTACGGGCCTAAGCACCTGGTGGTGGTCATGTAATAATACATGCGTGTGTGTGCACAAACACACAATTGCTCATAGATACATTTACACACAAAAACGCAATGAGTGTATGTATAACACATATGTATATTCATTGTAATATCTAAATATAGTTATAAACATAGTATCGGCATATGTATGAGAACGTTTGGTGCATATGTTTTACACACCCAGTGAAGGGTTGAAAGGCCAGAAGAAGGCAACAAGGCACAGTTAATGGACTTTTTAGTCAGTTAGGTCTAATTTCAGTCTGTACCTCTGTACTCACAAGCTGGATAACTTGGTAAAACTCAGTCAAGAAACTGAACTGCCTTAAGCCACAGACCCTTATTTCATGTCATAATCATGAAACCTTATTTCATGTCATACCCATGGAACACTTGCGAGAACTAAATGAGATCAGAGACCACTGTGCTTGTCCTTGCTGTGAGGTCAGAGCACAGCAAAAGAGGAATACTATCTGTGACTAATTTACATTATTTTTGTATGGACAAGCATAGCGGTTTATTTTCTAATTAATGGCAATTGCTTCTCTTCCTATCTGTAATTCCTGGTTAAATAATGGTTAATCCAGACTCTTTTCTTTTCAATTCTTGTTAAAATCTTCCAAAACGAATGTACTCCACAAATTATCTGACTTGATTAAAATGAGCAACACATGAAATTTCTAAATATATTGAAATTATGAGTGTTTACATAAAAGGTAATACTTTTCATACAAATCATGTGTAGGACCTTGTTTGAGCAACAGATGCTTCAGATTTGGTTCTAGAACATTAGTATGTGTGCATACACATGTATATGCACACACAGATGTACATGTATGCACAAGTCATACACACACACATATACACACATCACGAATTATATACAAAGATAAATGAAAGGGCAAAAAACAAAGTCAGAGAATAAAAATTAAATGGTAGCAAAATCATCAGACTTTCAGAGACTGTTTCAATGGAAGAAAGGGTATAGAATGTCAAACAATAACCTTTTTCATGTCCTTAATGTCATGTAATGAAAGTCTCTCAGTCGTGTCTGACTCTTCGCAACACCAAGGACTATACAGTCCATGGAATTCTCTAGGCCAGAATACTGGAGTGGGTAGCCTTTTCCTTCTCCAGGAGATCTTCCCAACACCAGGGATCGAACCCCCTCACATTGCAGGCAGATTCTTTACCAGCTGAGCCACCAGGGAAGCCCTTTCATGTCCTTACTTTATAGTAATGAATGCGTAATCTTAGGTAACTCAATATCTCTAAATCTTGTTTTCCTCAAATATAAATTAGGAACACTAAAATCTCTTTTTCTTCTAATTTACTGGGTTGAGTGCTAAGTTACTTCAGTCATGTCCAACTCTTTGCTAGCCTATGACTGTGGCCCCCCAGGCTCCTCTGTTCATAGGGTTCTCTAGGCCTGAATACTGGAGTGAGTTGCCATGCCCTACTCCAGGGGATCTACCCAATCCAGGGATAGAACCTGGGTCTCCTGCATCTCTTGCATTCGCAGATGAAATATTTGCCACTGAACTACATGGGAAGTCCTGAATTATTTGGGGATAAATATGTAAACTCTCTGAGCCCCAGTTTCTTTATATGTCAAATGAAATAAAGATTTACATACAGTATAGGATTTTTGTGAAAACTGAGATAAATCATATTGACATGATTTACAAGTTACAAGGAACTATATAAACTTCTGTAGTTAGTCAAAATAATAGAGATATTACCATATGCCTTCTTATACTTTAAATATGTTTTTTAAATTCCATCTTTAACAGCATTTTATTTATATGTGGGTATTTTTTTGAAATCTGACCTCCAAATCAAGGACTTAGCATCATTCCAGCCTTTAACTATCCAACCAATAAGTCCTATACAAGTTATTGTACAAAGTTAACTAGTAATAAGTGGGAAAATTCATACTTTAAAGCTAATGTAATGAATATTAATACAGATTTTAAATATATGTATGTATTTATATGAATGATTTTGTCTATCCTTAGGTATTGGATTAACTTTGTCAGTCTTTAAGAAAATAAACATGTTTTTCTGTAAAAAAAAATCAGCCTAGCCTTATTTGCAATAATAAAGTTTACCCATTTAGCTGTTATTCTAGAAACATGCCCAAAGGTGCCACTGACATTTGGATATACAGTCTGACAGTACAGCTTCTCTTGGAAGTGTTGCTTTTACATATTATCAACATGGTCTCTGATTGATACTTTGTGTTTAATCCAAAAGTGATCCCAGGAAATATCTTTATCCATTTCCATATGTTATTCTAAAAGAGTATGTACAGTGGCTCAAGTTTTAAATTTAGATTGGCTCTTTACATTTTTTTCTTCAAAATTTATTAGATGCCTACCATATGCCTAACTTATTGCTGGAATTTGAGAAAATGTGGAAAATAACATTAGACCTAGTCCTGTCTTTGTAAAGCTTCCAGTTAGTGTGGGATGGATGAGTGGAGTGCCACCAGCATTTATCAAATAATTTATTAAAAACATGGAAAATGATCAGTACAAATATGATTTGTGCTAGGAAGAACAGATGAGTTTCCTAAGCAGTAAAAATCAGTTGGATTTGGTGAAAGATTTTAATTGTGAATGGATGAAAAAATAAGAATATAAACTATGAGTCATACTTCTTTTTCTTTTCTTTTTTTTTTTTAGTAAATGGATGTTATAACAGAGTCTGAGATAGGAAATAGCAAAAGAGACCCAAGTTTAAGGCTGGAGGTACGGAGTGGGTAATGCTCTGATCTGGACATGCTGGATTTAACGTGCCATTGAAATACCTGAGAGAAACTGTCAAACTAGCTGTCTGTGATTCCAGCATTCAGAGGAAAACTCAGGTAAGGTAACATAAATGTGGGAGTCACTGATACTAAGAAGATAATCGAAGCCTTGGGCATGGATAAAATTGCTAGGAATCGTACAGGTGAAGAAATAAAAGGAATTAGTAAAACATTTTGAGCAGCTGTAGCATGGTTATAAGAATTATGTTAATAGACACACACTTGCTTGCCAGTACTATATCTACATTAACAACAAACCAATGAAGGTATTAACAAAGAGGAGAAGAGTAAAATGCATAGTCTGAATGTTACAATTGGTAACATAAATGTTACCCAAGTGATAAATATTTATCCAAATAATGTTGTTATTAGCTTCTAACAATGAGGTATTCAGAGTTGGTGATTTTGCCGTCATTAAGATTGAATGTTCTGGCTTGCTAAAAACAGGCTGATGATCATAGAAAAGTGCTGATATAGATGTTTTTGAAATTTGGATATTAACTATTAAACACATATTCAGAGGAATCTTGCAACATTTTGGTTACATCAGCCAGCTTATCCCCAACCATGTTCTGGATTCCATTTTTTTCCAAACAAGTCCCTGACCTTGGCAAAACTTTAACCTTCCATAGGGCCCAGCTACTCTTACAATTAAGCTACATTTAGCCTTTAATTGTTGATTGATAATTTCAGGTTTTTGTTAATCCCCCCAGAGTGACAGTGTTTAATAATGGCTAGTCAATTTCATTTTCATTGTTGTAGTTGCTATTTTTCCTACACATCTCAAATATCTGACATATGGTACCAGTTAAGCACTTACTTCAATTAATACAGCCATTCAAGACCAGCAATGCTGGGATTTTTAACAATTGCACCGCCATCTTGTGCCCAGTGTCAGGCAGCAAATATTTCGGCTCCAAAATATCATGCCAGTGCCCGTGTTCTGGGGTCATTCCTAGTACCAGCTGGTCCAGGTGGGTTCTCAGAGACATCGATTCTGAGACAGAGATTGATGTGGTGATGGTTTATCAGGGTGTGCTCTTGGTACCAAAGGAAGGGAAGGGATGGGGAAGAATGGAGATTGGACAGAAGTTGACTTGTGATGCAGGCTCAGTGGAGAGCTCAGTCAGCCCTACAGGGAGATTCATGCTGGAGTGACCCTTCAGAGTTGTGCCAAGTTGTCCTTGAATTCATCACTTATTGACTACAGGCTGTGTTGAGGGAAGCGACTTTCTTTAGCTAAAGCAATCCTGGCATGGGACTGAAAGTGGAGGCCTTTCTGTGGGCAGTATTTCCAGCTTTGGGGAAAATAAGTCCTTCTTCCTGTAGGGGGAATCTTGGCTGTGTATCATAGAGTCCACTACCATATAATTCAATTAAAATAAATTGTGATTATGGCAATATGAAGATAGTTTACCTTTCAAAGTCCCAAATTTCTCATATGTTTATTTACTATTATTTTGAAGTACTCTAATTTAAGAGACTCTTTATGGTTATACATTTTCCTGGGTTGGTTCCCTCTACATCTTTAAACATCAGCTCTAATTAGTGTTTGTTTTTTTTTAAATTAAATTCTGAGACCTTATATGGAAAATATCATGAGTTATTCTTTAAAAAATCACTCTGCCACCATATACTGAGTGTGCTTAGTCACCCAGTCATGTCTGACAGCCCACCAGGCTCCTCTGTCCATGGGGATTCTTCAGGCAAGAATACTGGAGTGGGTTGCCATGCCCTCCTCTGGGGATCTTCTCAACCCAGGGATGGAACCCATGTCTCCTGCATTGTAGGCAGATTCTTTACCAGCTGAGCTACCCGGGAAGTCCCAACATATACTGAGAGTTCTATAATATTTGCAGAGTGGCTGTTGATTGGGTCCTGCCACAATCTTTTACAAGAGCACTATATGAAAAGGTAATGACCACATTGTAGACAGCCTATGACTGTTACTTTCCCTCTATCACTTCATTTGCATATAAATACTTACAGTTTCAAAGTTTTAAAATTTCTCATAATATTTTAGGGGGGAAATATCCATGATAAACAAACCTTGTTAGGGAGCTTAAATTGCCCTTTCCAAAGTACTCTGTCAAAGCTGAGATTAAATTACCTTTGGCTCAGATGGTAAAGAGTCCGCCTACCAATGCACGGATCCAGGTTCGATATCTGGGTCAGGAAGATCCCCGGGAGGAGGGCATGGCAACCCACTTCAGTATTCTTGCCTGGAAAATCCCATGGACAGAGGAGCCTGGAGGGCTACAGTCCACAGGGTTGCAAAGAGTCGAACACGACGAAGTGACTAATACACACACAAAGTACTCTATCAAAGTTGAGATTAAATTACTTTTAGATTACATTTATCCAAAAAAATTTCTTGTCTTTTATTAGAGATCATTTCTAGGGCATTGAGACTGAACTCTTCAGCACTCTCATATACTCTCATGACTCTTGTTTTGAATCTGAATATTTCATTCATGGTCTATTTGTGATCTCCATGTAAATTTGATTTTTCTAAAGTAAGATTTTATATTACTGTTAATATATGCAGATTTAAAAATTTTACATCAGGTGTGGCAATAACTCTTGGTTCTCAATAGCATTTCCAGACAGAAAAAAATGCATTGTACTTTTCTTTCACTGAAACATCTGTGATTATCTTTCTATAAGTTCATTTTGTTAGAAGTGGGGAAAGTTTTCTCCTCCTCCTTTGGCTTATAACTAATAGTTATTAAAACGTAGCAGAGAAGGTATTCTTTTTCTATCTTCAAGTTCCTTAAAAAATGAATGTCCCTTTAGAAATTACTCTAGAGATATTTATAGAAGATTGTTAATCTAGGGGAAAGTATGGTGGATGCACATGATCATCACATATCAGAGATGGGGTAGTGGGTGTACATTCTGAAGTTTCATTGCACTGTGGGAAAATCATTGTTCCAACCAAAGGATGTGCTGCCCAGAGTTCCAAGTATGTCACAAGGATTGATCGTGTGGAAGCTGCAAAAGATAATTCAGCACAGTTTTCAGGGTAACATAACACTTTTATAAGATTCATTGGAAGGTCCAGTCTTAAAAAAATAATGCAAAATCCCTTATATGCTAAGCTCTGCTATTGTACAGATTCCTTTGGTAAAGCATTTGTCTATCATAAACCCATTCTGATTACTTTGAAAGAGAATTGTTTTCCTGGAAATATTAATTTTTATAGCATAAATTTATGAACGGTTCTATGAAGACCTACAAGACATTTTAGAACTAACACCGAAAAAGATGTCCTTTTCATTTTAGGGGACTGGAATGCCAAAGTATGAGGTCAAGAAACACCCAGAGTAACAGGCAAATTTGGTCTTGGAGTATAGAATGAAGCAAGGCAAAGGCTAACAGAGTTTTGCCAAGACAATGCACTGGTCATAGCAAACACCCTCTTCCAACAACACAAGAGAAGACTCTACACATGGACATCACAAGATGGTCAACACTAGAATCAGATTGATTATATTCTTTGCAGCCAACGAAGGAGAAGTTCTATACAGTTAGCAAAAACAAGACAGGGAGCTGACTGTGGCTCAGATCATCAACTCCTTATTGTCAAATTCAGACTTAAATTGAAAGAAGTAGAGAAAACCACTAGGCCATTCAGATATGACCTAAATCAAATCTCTTATGATTATACAGTGGAAGTGAGAAGTAGATTTAAGGGACTAGATCTGATAGGCAGAATGCTTGATGGACGGAGGTTCCTGACATTGTACATGAGACAGGGATCAAGACCATCCCCAGGAAAAAGAAATGCAAAAAAGCAAAATGGCTGTCTGAGGAGGCCTTACAAATAGCTGTGAAAAGAAGAGAGATGAAAAGCAAAGGAAAAAAGGAAAGATATACCCATTTGAATGCAAAGTTACAAAGAATGGCAAGGAGAGATAAGAAAGCCCCCCTCAGTGATCAGTGCAAAGAAATAGAGGAAAATAATAGAATGGGAAAGACTAGAGATCTCTTTTAGAAAATTAGAGATACCAAGGGGATATTTCATGCAAAGATGGGCTCAATAAGAACAGAAATGGTAGGGACCTAACAGAAGCAGAAGATATTAAGAAGAGGTGGCAAGAATACAGAGAAGAACTGAACAAAAAAGATCTTCACAACCCAGATAATCACGATGGTGTGATCACTCACCTAGGGCCAGACCTCCTGGAATGTGAAGTCAAGTGGGCCTTAGGAAGTATCACTACAAACAAAGCTAGTGAAGGTGATGGAATTCCAGTTGAGCTCTTTTAAATTCTAAAAGATGATGCTGTGAGAGTGCTGCACTCCATATGCCAGCAAATATGGAAAACTCAGCAGTGGCCACAGGACTGGAAATGGTCACTTTTCATTCCAATCCCAAAGAAAGGCAATGTCAAAGAATGCTCAAACCATCGCACAATTGAATTCATCTCACACGCTAGCAAAGTAAAGTTCAAAGTTCTCCA
This sequence comes from Antilocapra americana, assembly GCA_007570785.1. Lineage (NCBI taxonomy): Eukaryota > Metazoa > Chordata > Mammalia > Artiodactyla > Antilocapridae > Antilocapra > Antilocapra americana. The sequence goes on along the minus strand of ML660200.1, from coordinate 43,221,416 downwards.
AGCCAGGATTCAGCAATATGTGAACCATGAACTTCCAGATGTTCAAGCTGGTTTTAGAAAAGGCAGGGTAACCAGAGATCAAATTGCCAACATCCCCTGGATCATCAACAAAGCAAGAGAGTTCCAGAAAAACATCTATTTCTGCTTTATTGATTATGCCAAAGCCTTTGAGTGTGTGGATCATAAAAAAACTGTGGAAAATTCTGAAGGAGATGGGAATACCAGACCACCTGACCTGCCTCTTTAGAAACCTGTATGCAGGTCAGGAAGCAAGAGTTAGAACTGGACATGGAACAACAGTCTGGTTCCAAATTGGTAAAGGAGTCCATCAAGGCTGTATATTGTCACCCTGCTTATTTAACTTACATGCAGAGTACATCATGATTAAAGCTGGGCTGAAGGAAGCACAAGCTGGAATCATGATTGCTGGGAGAAATATCAGTAACCTCAGATATGCAGGTGACACCACCCTTATGGCAGAAAGTGAAGAAAAACTAAAGAGCCTCTTGAAAGTGAAAGAGGAGAGTGAAAAATTTGGCTTGAAGTTCAACATTCAGTAAACTAAGATCATGGCATCCAGTCCCATCATTTCATGGCAAATAGATGGGGAAACAGTGGAAACAGTGGCTGACTATTTTTTTGAGCTCTAAAATCACTGCAGATGGTGACTGCAGCCATGAAATTAAAAGACGCTTACTCGTTGGAAGGAAAGTTATGACCAACCTAGATAGCATATTAAAAAGCAGAGACATTACTTTGTCAACAAAGGTCCATCTATTCAAGGCTATGGTTTTTCCAATAGTCATGGATGGATGTGATAGTTGGACTATAAAGAAAGCTGCGCAGATGTATAGAACAGACTCGTGGACTCTGTGGAAGACTGCAAGGGTGGGATGATATGGGAGAATGGCATTGAAACATGTTAATTATCATATGTGAAATCAATCCCCAGCCCAGGGTTGATGCTCGGGGCTGGTGCACCGGGATGTCCCAGGGGGAGGGAGTCGGGAGAGGGGAGGGAGGGGGGTTCTGGAGGGGGAGCATGTGTAGATCCATGGCAGTTTCATGTTACTGTATGGCAAAACCAACACAATAAAGTAAAGAAAATTAAAAAAAAAAAAAAAAGCAGAGACATTACTTTACCAACAAAGGTCTGATTAGTCAAAGCTATGGTTTTCCCAGTAGTCGTGTATGGATATGCAAGTTGGGCTATGAAGAAAGCTGAGTGCCAAAGAATTAATGCTTTTGAATGGTGGTGTTGGAGAAGAGTCCCTTGGACAGCAAAGAGATCCAACCAGTCCATTCTAAAGGAAATCAGTCCTGGGTGTTCATTGGAAGGACAGATGTTGAAACTGAAACTCCAATACTTTGGCCACCTGATGAGAAGAACTGACTCATTTGTAAAGACCCTGATGCTGGGAAAGATTGAGGGCAGGAGGAGAAGGGGATGATAGAGGATGAGATGGTTGGATTGCATCACTGACTCAATGGACATGAGTTTGCGTGGACTCCAGGAGTTGGTGATGGACAGGGAGGCCTGGTATGCTGCAGTCCATGGGGTCACAAAGAGTTAGACATGACTGAGCAACTGAACTGAACTGATAGCATAAATGTATATGTGACATAATTCTGTGATATAAATTAGAGAAAATTATTGGGAATTTTGGGTGAAAATTGAATGAAAAAATTATTGGGAATTCATAATATTCATAGATATCTTAAGAAAAAAAGAGTCAATGTAAAATGTAACTACTGCTGTTATGGATTGAGTTGTGTCCCCCTAAAACAATGTGTTGAAGTCCTAACACTCATTATTTGGAAAAGTGATTATATTTGGATGCTGGGTCTTTGAAGTGGTAATTAATGTAAAATAGGTCATTAAGATGAATCCTAATCCAGTATAGATGGCGTCATTACAAGAGGAAGAGATCTGGACACAGATCTTTACCAAAGAAAGACCATGACAGAGAGAAGATATCCATTTAAAGCTAAATAGAGAGGCCTCAGAAAAAAAAAATTGTTTCCAACTTTGTCTTGGACTTCAGCCTCCAGAATTGTGAGATTTCTGTTATTTAAACAATTTCAGTCTGTGGTACTTAGTTATGGTAGCCCTAGCAAACTAATACCTTGTTTGCAAAAACAAGAAAATTTGTTGAAATTTGGATTTGTATGTTTATCTTGTACTTTAGGTCCTAAAGCTTGCTATTTATTTAGCTGAAAGATTTTGTCATAATTAGAGTGAATCAATACTCATTACTAAATATAGCAATATTTGGACTTCTTGAATATATCTGAATTAAAAAAATTTTTTTGTGTGTGTGTTTCTTTTCTTTTTTTATTGAATGATAATTGCTTTACAGAATTTTGTTTTCTGTCAAACATCAACATGAATCAGCCATAAGTATACATATATCCCCCCATTTTTGAAACTCTCTCTGATCTCCCACCCCATCCCACCCCTCTAGGTTGATATAGAGCCCCTGTTTGGGTTTCCTGAGACATACAGCCAATTTCCGTTGGCTATCTATTTTACACATGGTAATATAAGTTTCCATGTTACTCTTTCCATACATTTCACCCTCTCCTCCCCTCTCTACATGTTCATAAGTCTGTTCTCTGTCTGTTTCTCCACTGCTGCCCTGTAAATAAGTTCTTCAGTATCATTCTTCTAGATTTTGTATATGTGCCTTAGAATATGATATTTATCTTTCTCTTTCTGACACACTTCACTCTGTGTAATAGGTTCTAGGTTCATCTACCTCATTAAACTGACTCATATGCATTCCTTTTTATGGATGAGTAATATTCCACTGTGTATATGTACCACAACTTCTTTATCCATTCATTTGTCGATGGACAGTGAGGTTGCTTCCATGTTCTAGCTATTGTTAATAGTGCTGCAATGAACAATGGGATACATGTGTCTTTTTCAGTTTCCTCAGGGTATATGCCTAGGAGTGGGATTGCTGCGTCATGTGGTGGTTTTATTCCTAGATTTTAAGGAATCTCCATACCGTCGCCATAGTAGCTGTATCAATTTACTTTCCCACCAACAGTGCAAGAGCGTTCTCTTTTCTCCTCACCCTCTCCAGCATTTATTGTTTCTAGACTTCTTCATGATGGCCACTCTGACCAGTGTGAGGTGATATCTCATTGTAGTTTTGATTTTCATTTCTCTAATAATGAGCAATGTTGAGCATCTTTTCATGTGTTTGTTAACCATCTATATGTCTTCTTTGGAGAAACGTCTGTTTAGGTCTTTTCCCCACTTTTTGATTGCGTTGTTTTTCTGGCATTGAGTTGTATGAGCTGCGTGTATACTTTGGAAATTAATTCTTTGTCAGTTGCTTCATTTGCTATTATTTTCTCCCATTCTGAGGGTTTTCTTTTCACCTTGCTTAGTTTCCTTTGCTGTGCAAAAGCTTTTAAGTTTAATACTCTGTCTTCTTCTCTTCTTCTGGGACTCCTATAATTCGAATGTTGGTGCATTGACATTGTCCCAGAGGTCTCTGGGACTATACTCAGTTCTTCTCCTTCCTTTTACTTTATTTTGCTCTTCAGAAGTTATTTCCACCATTTTATCTTTCAGCTCACTAATTCATTTTTCTGCTTCAGATATTCTGCTATTGATTTTATCTAGAGTATTTTTAATTTCAGTGATTGTGTTGTTTGTGTGTTTATTCTTTGATTCTTCTAGGTCTTTGTTAATTGATTCCTGCATTTTCTCCATTTTATTTTCAAGGTTTTTGCTCATCTTTACTATCATTATTCTGAATTCTTTTTCAGGTAGTTTGCCTATTTCCTCTTCATTTATTTGGACTTCTTCCTTTTGGTTTCTGCCCTCCTAAGGTTGGTTCAGTGGTTTGTGTAAGCTTTGTATAGGGTGAGATTTGTCCTAAGTTTTTGTTTATCTGTTTGTTTTTCCTCTGATGGGAAAGACTGAGTGAGGTGGTAATCCTGTCTACTGATGACTGGGTTTGTATTTTTGTTTCGTTTGTTGTTTAGATGAGGGGTCCTACATAGGGTACTACTGGTCTTTGGATGATGCTGAGTATTGTATTCAAATAGGTTCTTTTGTTTGTGTTCTCATTATTTGATACTTCCTAGGATTAGTTCTCTGGTGGTGTAGGGTCTTGGAGTCAGTGCTTCCACTCCAAAGGCTCAGGGCTTGATCTCTGGTCAGGAACAAATATTCTACAAGTAGTTTTTTTATGGCATTAAGTGAGATTACAACAAATATCCAAATATGAGAAATGAAAGATGAACTCCAGACAAATGGCAGTTACAACATCAGCAAATAATAATTAAAATAATGGAATATTCACATATACATATACATTCATGAGCAAAGTCAAAACAGTCCAACAAAAATAAATTACAGTAGATTGGCCTGGTCAGTAAAGGAAATCAGAAATTATATTTACCAGTTAAGAACAAAACTAGCTAAAGCACAAACTGGAAAACAAAGCTAATGCAAGGTGCCAAGTGGGTAATAAAGCAATGAAAATGAAACTAACAAATATGTTGACAGGAAAGGAAAGAAAGAAAAAATAGATATGCAAATTTAAAATAAAGGTAGATAAAGAATATTTATATATATTAAAGATTAACTACAAGGGGAAAAGAACAGTAGGAAAGGCAACAAAGGAACAAATGTAGAAAAATATAATAGGTTTTTAAAAATTAAAATTATAAAAAAGAGAAAAGAAGAAAAAAAAACAGAAGAAAGAAAAAAAGGGAAAAAAAGGAAAACTTCACAGAACTGCCAAAGCCCAATGTAGAGGCAGAAGTTTATAACAACATTAAACACTGTGACTGAATATACACATATACCTATACACCCATAAGCAAAATCAAGACCGTCCAACAAAAATAAAATATAATAGTTTGACCTGGCAAATAAAGGAAATCAAAAATTATATCTTCCAGAACAAAACTAACTAAAGCACAAACTGGAAAACAAAACTAAAGCAAGGTGCCAATTGGGGAATACAGAAATGAAAATAAAAGTAATAAATATGTTGAGAGGAAAGTAAAGAAAGGATATGCAAAGTTAAATAGAGGTAGATGAAGAAGATTTATATACATTAACAATTAACTGCAAGGGGAAAATAACAGTAGGAAAAGCAAACAAATGAATAAATGTAGAAAAAATAATAATAGGTTAACAAATTAAAAATTAAAATTAGTAAAAGAGAAAAGAACAATTAAAAAAAAAAGGAAAACTCTACAGAACTGCAGAAGCTCAATGTAGAGGCAGAGGTTTATAACAACAACAAATGTGACTGAGGAAAAAAAAAGTTCAAAAGCTTAATTAGATTTCATGCTGCCAATAAAAGTGACTACTACAATAGAGGGGGAAAAAGGAAAAAAATCCAAAAGACTCTACAGAGCAAGTCAAAACATAAGAATAATAGTTTTTCTTGAGTCACTGCTGTCAGAGTCCTTTCCCTTGCTGAGAGTCATAGTCCACCTCACCTCCCTAGGATGCCCTCCAACACTGTGCTCATCTCTGGACCTGCTCTGGGGGCGGCCCAGATTCGAATCTGGTCCTACTCCTCTGTGTTCTTGCCTCCAATGTCCACAGCTATCAGATCTAGTGCGTTTTCTCTTTTGGGAGCTCTCAATGACCTTTTTTTTTTTTTTAATTTTCTTTACTTTATTGTGTTGGTTTTGCCATACTCAATGGCCGTTTTTTATATTCTGTAGATACAGAGTCTATCTAGTTGATTGTGGGGATTTAATCTGCAGCTTGTACAGCTGGTGGGAATGTTTTGGGCCTTCTTCCTTAGCCACACCGGCCCTGGGTTTCAACTGTGGTTTTATTTCCATCTCTGCATGTGGGTCGCCCACTGGGGTTTGCTCCTAAGGCTTCCCTGGAGGACTTGGGTTTGCCCCTGTGAGCCCCAGGTGTGGAGGTTGGGCAGCTGCTTGGGTTGCAGGGGTTCTGGCAGCATCAAGTGCTCAGGGGAGTTTGCGGCTAGGGCAGCAGGAAATATAGTGCTTTAGAAGGATATGGCAACCAGTATTGGCCAGTATGCTCCAGTATTCTTGCCTGGAGAACCCTGTCCCTGACAGAGAAGCCTGGCAGGCCATAGTCTACAGGGTTGCAAAGAGTCAGACACTACTGACTGTGTGCGTAGATGCAAGACTCTCGCTTGCCTGTGGCAGCTCTGCCCCAGTGAGAGTTGAGTGTGAAGATGGCGCAGCTGCTTGGCTTGCAGGGACCCTGGCTGTGCCAAGTGTGCAGGGACACAGACTGCCTCTGCTGCAGGAGTTATGGCCCTATTGGAGTCTTTTTTCACGCCTCTTGTAGCTGGTGATCAGAAGGGTTCTTTGGCCAGTCTTTCTCGGTAGCTCTCCTTCCAGGCACTTAGAGGGCTCCCTTGCCTGGGGTCCTTCTTTGTTGTTCAGCATATCAGGCACGTAGGCCTGGCTGGGGTCCTACTCTGTAGATCAGCACATCAGGCACTTAAAGGAGCCCCTGGGTGGGGTCCTACTCTGTAGATCAGCACATCAGGCACTTAAAGGAGCACCCTGGGTGGGGTCCTACTCTGTAGTTCAGTGTGTCAGGAGTTTGATGGGCCAGGCTCTGTTATTCAGCTGCGGATGCTGGTGTGTGGGAAGAGAGAGGCTATGGTGATGGCTTCACCTCCTATGCATGACTCAGCATTATCGCCTTGCTTCCATGGTTGCCAGACTTTCCTCCACAGGTATTTCCCACCACAATCTCCTCCCTCACATCCCATCGATCTGTCTCTTCACAGTCAACAGCAGCCCCTGCAATGGGATTGCTCCACAATTCCTAAACTCCAGCTCCCAGCTGCTGCGGCTTCCAGGGGACCAGTATACCTGCCCAGGGTATGTATGGCTGCGGCAAGGACTGTCTGATTCTCATTCCATTTAGGCTGCCACAAATCAACTATTTCACTCTCGGCCTGAAATGTTTCTCCTCTGACTCAGACAGTTGCTCCAATGCGGGGACTGGATCCCTGTTTCAGTTCCTCCACCGGCCGAGAACAAGTCCAGTCCTACTAACACTCCTGTTTTTCCCCTTAGTTCCTTTGTCCTACCAAGTTTTGCGTGGCTCTGTATATTCTTTTCCACTGGTCAGGTACTCCTGTCTGCTCTCAACTGGTGTTCTGCATGCACTTCTGTGTCTGAGGGTGACTTCCTGATGTAGCCATGGAGAGAGATGTACTCCACATCTACCTACTCCTCTGCCATCTTGTTCTCTCCCCAAATATATCTGAATTTTAAAAAAATCTTACATGTTACCCAAGGAAGGTGAGACAGTCAATAATCATTTCTGATAAAGAAGGTTTAAAACAATATGTTGTTGATTGAATGAAGGTTAAACAAATGAACAATTCATATGTTTCTATTGTCTTCCCTGATATCTACATGAGCTAATTTTAATCCCAAGTTTTAACTAACAGTTATGTGGACTGGGATACCAAAATTAAATGAGCAGAATCCCAAGGTAGAAATTTTGTAAAGCAAACCACTTTTGTAAAAGTGCAACTGACATTAAGAAACTAAACCTCAAGATATTGCCATAATCATTTATAAATTATTTTTTCTCTATGGAAACTTTTGTGTTATCTTAGCATACATTATCTCACAAGACATAATTAAAGGTTATATGCGCCACAACTGGAATCCCAGATGCCCCAACTAAAGATGCTGGATGGGGCAACAAAGATGGAAGATCCCATGTGCCAATACTAAGACCCAGTGCAGCCACATGAATAGTGTGTGCATGCTCATTGGCTCAGTTATGTCCAACTCTTTGTGACCCCATGGACTGTAGCTCACCAGGTTCCTCTGTCCATGGGATCTCTCATGCAAGAATACTGGAGTGAGTTGTCATTTCCTTCTTTAGCGGATGTTCTCGACTCAGGGATTAAACTTGCATCTCCTGTGTCTCCTGTATTGCCAGATAGATTTTTACCACTGAGCCAATAGGAAGCCAATAAATAAATAATAAAGATTGAAAGAGTAGATCAAAAGTGGAATAATTCAGTTTAAACAATAATTTTGCTGTTGTGGTACCACAGTTAACTGTTTTCTTTGCAGATTTTCACAGTACTGCTTTAAACTGGGTAAATATATTCCCACAAAATGTATATGTTGAAGCTGTATTCCCAATGTGACTATATATGAAGGTAAGGCTTGTATTAGAGGTGACTAAGGTTAAATGAAGTTACTGGAGTGGGGTCCTAATCCAGTAGGCCTAATATCTTTATAGGAAGAGGAAGAGACATCAGCAGTACACCTGCATAGAGAAGAGGCCATGTGAGGACGCAGTGAGAGGGCAAGCTGTCTGCAAGTGAAGGAGAGAGGCCTTAGGAGAAACCAATCCTGCAGACACCTTGATTATGAACATTCAGGCTTCAGAGCTGTGAGAAAGTAAATTTCTATTGTCTAAGCCATCCAGTATATGGTATTTTATATGGCAACCCTGGCAAATGAATAATGTCTTAGGAACCTGTTGAGAACATACTAAGAGAGAATTGTTATAATTTCTAAAAAGAATGAGTTGTCAACATTACATATTGGTTTCATACTTGATAGAAAGGCAATGGTTTTTTGCTCATGTAGAAAAATACAGGATAAGGCCTATTTCATATATGAACATTTGCCAACAAAGGTCCATCTAGTCAAAGCTATGGTTTTTCCAGCAGTCATGTATGGATGTGAGAGTTAGACTATAAAGAAAGCTGAGTGCTAAAGAATTGATGCTTTTGAACTGTGGTGTTGGAGAAGACGCTTGAGAGTCCCTTGGACTGCAAGGAGATCCAACCAGTCCATCCTAAAGGAAATCAGTCCTGAGTATTCACTGGAAGGACTGATGCTGAAGCTGAAACTCTAATGCTTTGGCCACCTAATACGAAGAACTGACTCATTGTAAAAGACCCTGATGCTGGAAAAGATTGAAGGCGGGAGGAGTAGGGGATGACAGATGATGAGATGGTTGTATGGCATCACCGACTCAATGGACATTGGTTTGGGTGGACTCCGGGAGTTGGTGATGGACAGGGAGGCCTGATGTGCTGCAGTCCATGGGGTCTCGAAGAGTCGGACATGACTGAGCGATTGAACTGAACTGAAGTCAACATGCAGTGGCTCATTTATATTCACATTATTTTTCTTCTCAGAATTATCACATGTATCTGAGGAAAGGAAAGTTCAGAAGTGAAATTTTTGAAAGACAGTGTTTTGTAACAAAAAATTAATATCCATTAAACAGGGTAAGAAAAAAATCTGACAAAATATAGTATTATCATTTACATGTTCACCTATTGCATATATAGTAAGCATTAAAAATGTAATTTTTTAAAGTAACTTCTAAAACCTTTCAAGTTCAGTTGATTTCTGAGTATGAACTTCACATTATTTTGATGAAAAGTGATATTTTTTCATTAAATGTTTATAGGCATGTTCCATGATAGTTTAACATAGCTAAACAAACAATCATAATAGTTCTTATAATTTTATAAAAAGAGCAAAAAAGAGAAAGAATATTTTATATTTTCTAATAATACTGTGGCTCTGGCTTAGTATTTAATTTTTCCAGGAGTGTGTGTTTGCGTATTAAATACTTGCCACAAGACAGATATTTCCTAAATCATGAAAACATGCATGCTGAATGAAAATATACATGGAGAAAAGAGACACAAGTGTTTTGGTTTGCACCCCAGGTGATTCAATTTTATTTCAGCAGAAATTATAGAGAAAGTGTAAGAATTGGTGATAAATATCAAGAGTACAGAATGTCACCATGATGTTCTCTGGCATGTTGAAAAAACAGAGCAATACACTGAAGTACCATTTGACAAGAAAACATTCAAGAATGTTTCATCTCTTGATTCCATTCAGACTAAAAGTAGATTCAAACCAATTATGAAAAACATCATCTAGTGTAATACAAGGAATTATTATATCCATTGTGATAGACATGAGATTTCTGAATGTTTACAAATTTGACAAAAGGTTGTCAAAACCCCCAAAGTCTTCTTTCAGAGCCTTGGTATTTCTCAGTGCCTGAGTGTGGACTGCAAGTGGCCAGAGACAGCCTACTCAGTGTCACTGTAGTGTCTATTCCTTTTAATTTGCTCTTCCACTGTGAGTTGTTGAGACTGGACTTCCACTCTTGGAAATGGAGGCTTGGCTGTAAATGTACAGCTCGGAGCATCAAAATCTGTGTCTCCGTTGGTGTGTGCTGCTCGTATTGTTTGCCCATGCCAATGTTTGATGTCCTTCCCTAATTCTCTTAAATACAAACATGGCATATTTTTAATATGATCTACAGCATCTATTAAATTATGCTTAAAAATGTTCTCATCCCTTTTGGAAAAAGCAGCAATTTTCACAGTGTTCGAGAAGAAGAAATGTAGGTTTTTATTATTTGACTGGTTTCCTTTGGCGTTTAAAATATTTGTCTCAGAAGAGGGCATTGAACTTTCCCCGTCGCTGAGGCCTGACCTGGGGACAGACTGCACAGCACTGCCAGCAGTAGCTCTGCCAGTCTGTTTACCTAGAGTCATAGCCAGTACATTGCTTGAGTAAGTCTTTTCAGATTCAAAGATCCCAAGTAACTCTGAGAGTTTAGAAGCATTTTCTAAGTTTTCAATTTGATATTCATTTGCAGTGTAGTATGCCTCACTTGACAGTGGCAATAGATTAGGAAATTCTAAGATAGATGTCTTCAGCCTGCCATTATTCAGATATGACGCTGCTACATAATTGTTATTATTATTCCTATTCAAATTCTCTTTACGATTTTCTGGCACCACCTCATCATCAGTGTAAGTAACCTGTAAAACTTCTGCACCATCAGGTTCGTTAGCTTTTTCATTTTTCTCTTTCTCAGCACTCTGCACAACCACATTATTGTTGTCACTAAGATCCATTTCACTTTTCCTCTTATTCTTTGTATCTTCGGCCTCATTCACCTTATCTTGTACATCCTTATTTCCTTCCTTCTTCTCTTTTCTTGCTTCGCATGTTTCCATTTCTTTGATACCTGTAATATCTTCTTTCTGACACATGTGGATGGATTGCAGGCATGGCTGCAGGAAAGAAATGTTATCTCGTTCTTGTCCTTTATTTTCCATAGTTTTCATGTGTTCTGTCAGTGATCCACTTTTAAATTCAGCAGATGTAGGGGTTGTCATTTCTGGTGGCCATTTAGGTTTACTCATTTTGAGCTCTTCCTCAAGGGGGAAGGTTTTCTTAGGTATCTCCCTGGAAGGAGGCCAAATGATTTTTAATTTTCCCCTCTTTCCACATTTTTTCAAATCATCCCTTTGCCCTTCACTATTACCAGCATCTAAATGTTTATCAAGTCCTCCAAGCATGGGAGTACTGTCCACATTGCTTTTACACATATTTGGTTCTTCATTAGGAGTAAATTCAACTGAGCTGCTTTGGTTTTTGCAGTTCCATCGATCTTTATGTTGCTTGTGTCCAAAACCTTCATCGTAATTTCCCTTTGATTTGAAAAGTTGTTTAAAGTGAGGTTTACAATATATTTGTCCATGAAGTGAGGCATAATTTCCCAAACTGTCAAAAAGAAAAAACATTTTTTAACATTTTAGATACACACTGCAAATTCATACAGTGTTAGGGAATTGATTATTTCAAGCAATGAATCAGAGATTGGGTACAATTAACTTACTGGCAATAGGAACGTGCCTATTAATTGAACATTCCTGTTAGATAATATTCACCACTAATGCCCTCTATAATACTTGTCTCGCAGTAGTCAGAATTTCATGCTGTATGTCAGGTACTGGTACAAAAGGTACTATAGTGTAATGCATATGTAGTTATAGATGATGTAAAATGGTAGGACTAAATCTCTGCTAACTCAGAGAATTGTGAGGGGTTTCAGTTTTCAACAAATCCTGAATAGCATACAAAAATTAACTATTTGAACCTCCTAGTTAACTGGATTCTGAATGAATGAATTGGGAAGCTTGTCTATGCAATTTTTTATCTTGTCTCTTTGGAAATATTAACAAATAGAAATGCCTGTTAAAATTAACATCAAATTTAGTCAAAGGCAGCAGCATCATTTTTTTAATATTTCTGAATCGCTACATAAAAATTGAGAGAAAAACTAAATCCTCAAGGATAAAATTACAACAAAACTAAGTGACAAGGTATCCTCACCAACCTCAAAATACAAGGAGGTAAGGACAAACCAACATCAGCTACAAGACTAGCATAATAGTCACATGTGTATGGATGGCAACAGAGGGAGAAAGGAAGGTGTCTGATGGACCTGAAAATATGAGACTATAAAATAGTCAATCAGTATTTCCTAGAGAGTATCACATGCCAATCGGAGAGCAGAAGCTCAAATTGGGAGAGGTCTTGGCATTTTAATAGCCAGTGAGAGTGCAAAAGCCCTGTGGCTGGAAAGTCTGAAGAGGCTGGTGAAATGAAACTCAAAACTGACCCACTGGGATCCTTTAGATCCTACACTGTGAAAAACAAACATGGGAGTGGAATCAAAAGTGAGGTGAACAATGACGACAGAAATCAAAACGTCCCAGTCAATGTGAGGGAGAGAATCCAAGACAGGAACTCCTAGGGATCAAGGCATCATAGTTTTTTGAACACTATAAGAAAATTAGAAAAGGTAGCCCTGTAAAGTTGGGAAAACCGTCCTGAATTTTGCTTCCTTCCAAGATTTGGGTAAATTAACTCCATATAAAAATAAGCAACAGCAAAGTATCATGGCCAAATAGTATATAAACTTATTATAAGAAGTGAAAGAATAGGAGCATTATCATTGTAGGCAACGAAAACATGGTAGAAAAACATGTTTTTGAAACATCAGACTTTTAGCCTACTATTTCAAAATGAGCTAAAAGACATTAAGAAAATTATAAAAGACCCCAAAGAACAGCATGAGTTATAATTAGAAAAAGTAATTAAGGAGGTGTCAGGTATCAAGAAGAAAACAGAAATAAAAGGAAAAAGTCAAACATGTCAGCAATAAAAACCAAACTAAAAGAAAAACAAGAGCAAATCAATAGGAAACATCTTAAGAAAAATATGGCTTTCCTGGTGGCTCAGATGGTAAATAACCTGCCTTTAATGTGGGAGAGCTGGTTTCAGTCCTTGGGTTGGGGAGATTCCCTGGAGAAGGGAATAGCAACCCACTCCAGTACTCTTCCCTGGAGAATTCCATGGACAGAGGAGCCAGGTGAGCTACAGCTCATGGAGTCATAAAGAGTTGGACATGACTGAGCGACTAACACTTTCACTAAAGAAAAATAGGAAAATTAAAAGATAAAAAATTTATAATCATAAATGAAAAATATATAAAAGGAGTTTCTGAATAAGAAAATAAAATTATGAAACAACTTAAACACTAAAAAGCTATAATTTAAAGAGCATTTCCCAGTATGAAAAAAAATGAAATTACATACTGAAAGATCACAAATTGTTATCAGTATGTAGGAACTAACGGAAAAACCTTTCCATGAGACTTTTCTAAGGAATCTGCTTGAAAATAAGCTTGAGCAACCATAATGACTAAGGAAATGTCAACATAAGGATTGTGGGTTGGATTAAATACATTGTTATATATAAACTGAGATGAAATGAGGGCACAGTGGAAGGTATTATAACACATAACAACTACATACGATGACATCAAAGACCCAGTACAACTATTTTAAAAAGTGGGGTGTGAGTGATCAGAGGAGCAAATACAATTTTTAATGCTTTGATAATCAAGTTAGTGGTGCTGATAGTTTTATTCTTCTAAAACTGTTGTTCAAATGAATATAGGATAGCCTAACTCTGTTATCTCCTATATCTTTGAAAACCCGAAGCCCTGAAGTAGAAGAAGATACAGCTGTAACAGAGAAGAGGCTAAGCAAAAGCCATGAAATTCTGAATTCAATTTGGAAACATCACCATGAATTCCTATTTTTTTCTGTACATATAAATATTTACTAGATCTTAACATTAAAAAGCTTATAAATAGTGATCAACTCAGTAGAAAGAGTGTCAAGATTATAGTCTTGACATATTTTACATTTCTCATTAGAAGAAACCAAGGCTTAGAGAAATGACTGATTCTGCATCTGGGCCAGTAAATGTATAAGATGAGCATGGGACATCTAGTCCTATCAGATAAAGAGGAAGTTATCACAGACAACTTGGGTTCTGTCAAAAGGACTCAGGAGACAACTTGAAGTAGCTTCCACTGGCCACGTATAGAATAACTGGAGTTTCAGTAATGATGATAATTGTTTGTGTAAACATGTGTAAATCTGTGAGTTTATAAAGACATTAAAATATCTTAAAAGTGGTTATCTCTAGGAGATAAGAAACTATTATATTAAATTGTTAAATAAATAATTGATATATTGACAAAACTGATGAATAAAGGAAAAGAATTATGGACCTATTCTGCCTTTTTAAAAATTAACTGTATCACCATGTAACCAAATACCAAATACAGGGAAGCATCTTCTGTGAAAGTATTCTAATAATAAGAAATAAAGAACAAAATTTGAATATCAGCATTTGGCAGACATCATTGAATGGATATAGGTATTATAAGCTTCAGTATCTGCTATGTCACAAAATGAGAGAAAAGCTGATACAATGTGTTAAGTATACTCTTGTCAATACTCCTTATGTTCTTCCAAAATGAATCAAATCTCATTTTAAAATAGAATTAATCTAGAACCTGGATTCAGCTGACAGGTTTTGAAAATACAGAGGATAAGGGAGCATATGAACTGCTGTAAGAGTGTGCAATCAGCAGTTCCAGACTGTGCAAAACTCCACAGGTCCAATGTCCTGGGTCTTTCACAAGTAAACAATAAAGAATGAAAGGAATGGATGGAAAGCCTAAAGATGATTTAAAAAAAAGACTTGAAAGAGTTTTTTAAAAAAGGATAAAACCAGAGTACAGAATTTAAGAAAGCACATTTGGGTAAATAAAACTTAAAATGCAAGGAAACAATTACTACAAAGGATGATATTTACTCACAGGCAAGAGACTGGTTAGGTTTGCATATGGCAAAGGGAGGAAGGAACTTCTGGAATGGCTAGCAATGTTGTATTTCTTGATAGTGCTTATGAAGCGTTCACTTTATAATTTAGTGAGCCACATATTTGGTTTGCTTGGCTCTCTGTATCTGTGGGTTTTATATGTGCTATACTGTGTTTAATTGCTCAGTTGTGTCTGACTCTTTCTGACCCCAAGAACTGTAGCCTACTAGGTTACCCTACTCCATGGGGATTCCCTAGGCAAGAATAGTGGAGTGGGTTGCCATGCCCTCCTCCAGGGGATCTTCCCGACCCAGGGATAGAACCCAGGTCTCCAGCTTTGCAGACAGATTCTTTACCATCTGAGCCAGCAGGGAAGCCTGGGTTTTATATAACGCTTTTTAAAAATAGCAGTCATTGAATGAATATTTTTGAGTCCTTATTGTATATTTCAGTTTACTTGGTATTGACAAAACAAACATTAACACATTTCCTACAGCCAGGGACAAGTACACTAGACTGTGTTAGAATGGGGCGAGCACAGGAGATGCCGTGATCCATATACAGGGGTAAAAGCAGGTCACTTCAAAGACAAAAGTCTCAGTTGAGGTCTGAGGAATGATCTGGGGGTGAGGCATGGGAAAACTCCTCAAAGGAGCAGCAATAACATTTGGAATCAGCTAGATATGAGAGAAAAAAATGACTTTGAGGAACTGAAATTCAGTCTATGAAAAGCAACATGCAACAGGAGGGAGGGGTATTGGGAGATGAGAAGGGACAAGATATTGAATTGCTTTTTAATTCATATTTATATGTTAATTTTTGGAATAGAGGAAACCATTACATGTTTAAAACTGGGAAATGATCCCAGATTTGCATTTTTAGTTAGATCATTCTTCTTACGCAATGGAGCATGACATTGGGAGAGGTTGGTGGTGGTGAGAGTTATTTCCCTTAGCTATGTGATCTTCATGCTTGGACCAAGGGGACCCTTCTGAATTTTATTAAGAAAGCAAAATGTCAAAAGGAAAAAAGAAACAGCCATCCCGAGCAACATAGAAAATGACCACATTTCCATTTGTTGTTTTAACTGATGGCAACAGGATTTGGAAAAACTGACATCCTTGTAGAGACATGATGTTATAAGTATACTGCAAGCTCTTTGAATATTTGTGACCCAGGCCACAAAACCGTTTTACCTCAGTTTACTGTTGCAGTGGTGGCAGCGGAAACAGGATTTATGAAAACTCTGCCTGTCTGCTACTAGGCACTCCATTGGATAAACCGTCTTTTGACAAAGTATACATACTTCCTTGTCTTGGAGTTGCAGTTTCTAAAAATAAAAATGTATAAGAGCTTATGTAGTAAGCTTTCAGTCATGCTGTAAAAACAAAACAAACAGCAACAGCATATTAACTGGCCATGCAGTTAGTGGAGAAAGCTCTAAGGTCTCGATGTTCCTTCTCTGGATGCAGGGCATCCACCATTTAAGGTTCTGGCACAATCGACCTTATTCTGGTTTCTCTACCATTTATACATGGTACAAGTTAATTTGTATTATTTTAGGAAATATACATGAGTAAAAAGTGTTCATTAACTTTAATACACTGAAGAGAATATATAGGAAAATCGGCTATGAGGAGACCTCCTGAGAGGACTTATCATTCTAAATGACTGAACTTTCCATATATATAAAAGTTTATACCTAACTTGGTCTAAAAGTTTTAGTCTTAAAAGTATTCTGTAGAGATTTTTCTAAAATATATCCATATATTTTTTCAGCTGACACTTTATTTGTTTAGGTATTGTCTTGATGACTTAGTGTTGACTCTGTGACACCGAGTTTCAACAGACGAGACTCTTAAATACACTGAACTATTCAGGGCCATTTGTCTTCAGTCTAAATAGTTTAAGATTTCTTGGCTTTGGGGATTCTTGTACCTGCCTCTTATGATTTCCCTATCTCTCCCAAAGTCACATGTGAATGCCAGTTCCTATGAGTAACAGTAGTTACATTACCAAGTGTTTGCATAGTTATATTACCAGTATTTGCATAATGGTTCAAAACTGACACCAACTTTTGCCAGAGTATTGTTTTGACTCTCACAACTATCCTGTAAGAATAAGCTTTTGTAGTAGTTTTATATATGAGCATATATGTGTATTGTTCTTTATACAAATAAATATTATATACACACACTTAAATGTTTTGATGATCAATCTGGGCTACTAAGAAATCTCCTCTAATAGGAGACACACTTCTATATTTAACACCAATTTCCTTGTATTTTGTATGTCTTTAGTTAACAGAAGCTCAGCATTTGAAATTAGATAGCTTTGCTTAATGATGCCAGAAGCCAGTACATTAAGAAATCATATTAACCTGATAAAGTAGACACATATGTTGCAAATATGATAAAGGCAGAATTATTAGTTTCAGCAGTTTTTAATTTTAGGCTTGCTATTTCTTTCAATCTATCTAAAATAATGGGCTACATTAATTATGTCAAATATTTTTATTGTGAAGCCTCATTAATTGTAAAAAGGAGGAAAATATAAAGAAATGAGCTGTTCTCTGAAGTTAAAAAATCTGTACTAAGTTCATGTGTTTTAAATCTCTCTTCTTCCATATATAATTATATTTTAAAATTATTGTCCATGTTTATCTGTGAATGAGGCCAATTGAGCTATAATTTGGGGTTTAAGAAAGGCAAAAAAAAATCAATTATAGGGGGGAAAAATAGCAGTGGCATTAGAGAGCCAATTCCACCCAACTCAGCAACAATAATTAAATATACAAAGGTCTAATTCCAGACCTACACTTTTGTCAGAGATCCCAGTCAATGAAAATCCTTAAAGCACATATGCAGAGTGTAAATTGTTTCTTGGATTATTACCAGGTTGTATTGAATGCAAACTCAAACACCACTTAAGTCTGGCAGTTAAAAATCTATCAATAATAGGTCAAGAAATATTATCTCATATTGTCTTTAGCAAGTGTATAAAATAATATTTTAATAAGAAATACTGATAATGTACTAATGGTATACAATGATTATTAAATATATAATTCCATATAATAGTTAATAATAATAATAAATCACCATAGCGATTATTATTATACCTGCTGCTTTAGCCAAAGCCTTATTTACCTTGACAAAAACAGGTCTCAATAACCTATATAGTAGTGTTTGTTACTCTCACACAGGGCTGGTAAATCATATTAAATGCTTTTGTAAAAAGAAAGTAGTAAAAGCAAGCATGGTAAAGGAAAACATAGCAACAACCAGGGAAAGCTGTTAGTTTTATGTCACTTTGTTTAGTTCTTTCCATGTACTCTTTTAATTGCAAATCGTCTTAGGTCTGTGCCTTTAAAGGGTTAATCTTACTTCACTCTTTGCAAGGTCATTTACCACGTATAAATGCAGATTCCTCTTGGAAAGTGGTTTCCATCTCAGTTGCAGAAGCATCTGAAGTTGCATATCCCAGGTTTTTAAAAATTCTTTCACTCTCCTGCCAAGTCTGCTGAAAATTCCTCCTTTGTTCTTTAGGTGAATCAGAAACATCTAAGATGTGGCCGGCGATGACATCCTCATAGGTGGGCGGGGCGTGCTTGAAGTCAAAGTGAGATCTGCCAGCTTCTGAGCCACGTGATGAAGAGACTGTCGTCTTCGACCCAACAACCTGACTCTCAAATGCATCCACCCCTGAGAAATGTTCACTGAGAGACCTTGTTTCAGAGCGTATGCTGGGCAGCTTAACAGGCATCATTTCTTGCGGCTCTCTAGGACGACTGCGAGAAAAATCCGTAAAGCTAGTGCTTTCTGAAGATGTTAATCCAAATTCCTCCTTACAAAATGAACGGCTTTCTTGTTTCATATTACGATTTGCTTCTCCATTTACATAAACTCTTCTATTTGACTGTGTGTCAAAACTTAGGCCATCCTCAAATCCCCTGAACCACCTGTTTATTTCATTTTCATGGTCACTCATGAAGTTTTCAGCCATTTCAACAGTCCTGTTGGCGGCTTCATATCTCTGCGTGTGCTCTGACAGGCGAGGTCCTTCGACTTTGCGGATGATTTCCACTGCGTCAAAACTCTCAGTATCTGGCACTATGTCTTTAGCGGAATTTACTCCATCGTTGTGAATATAAGTCGATCTTTTCTCTACTTTCCTTACTTTCTCTTGAGCTTCCATGGATTCTTTGAAAGAACCACTGTCAGCATGATTTACAGTTATGGGTATTGTGATTGTAGGTGGAGAGTCCCTCCCACGAGCCTCTATCTTAATTTGACGGCGAAGTGTTGCAGGAGACGTGATGATCTCAGACCTCTTCTCCACAATGGGAACCGGGGTTGTTGATGAACATGGGGTGATCCCTCTGGATAACTTCGCAGTGGTGTCTTTGAGTTTCACAAGTTGTTCAGAGCGACTCTTTGGTGGCGAAGGGGAGGTATTTGCTCTGAGGATTCTAGTTGGTTGTGATGGTCCTGGTGATGGTTCAGCAAAACTGTCCTTTTTAGGGGACTGGGAAAGCTCATCCTTAGGAGAGGTTTCTGTTCGCCGGGCTGTAGACTCGATCGTTATGAAAGTTGGAGACGGTGGGCGTGTTTTTAAAGATGGAGGAGGAAACTTGGCATCATCTAGTTTAATTTCCTGATGGGTTTTCACTTGATGATGAGCAGTAGTTTCTTGATGAGTTGCTACTTGCTGGTGCTCTGCTTTTTCCACAATTGTATTTTCTTTCTGCTGGGTATTTTTATTATAACTGACATTAGCATTAGACACTTTAGATAATGTTTCATTAAGATTGGTAGCCTTATTTCTCTGCTTTCCTGCTTTAGATGATATCATGGCTGTTTGAATTGTATTTTCACAGGACAAAAGCATATCCTCTGCTTGAGTCTTAATGTGTGTTATTTCTTCCTTGATTTTTTCTATGTTATTCTCCATAGCAATGCGAACTCCATATTCTCTTTTTTCTTCACTTAATAGCCATACTGGAATAATATTTAACAGCATCTGAAATGTCTTAAGGCCATTTTTATCTGGCTCTGCTTCAAACTCTTTTACCCTAGACAGAATCTGTTGCAGTTCTTCACGTTTTCTCAAGAATTCCAATACATTTACAGCACGTTTTCCATCATCCTGCTGGGATTCTTTCACAGAGGAAAATAAAGATTTGTTCTGTGTAATCTCTTGCTTTGAATCTTTGGTATTAGAAAAGACTTGTTTCTGTTGTATGCCCTTGACGCCAAGATATTTTTCTTCCTGCAGATTATTATCTGGCTGGGGCAATTTTTTATGTTCAACTTGACTTTCAAAAGACTGTGTATGTGTTTGCTGAAAATTCTGAGTCTGAGAATCAAGATGTGCCTCAGCAACCTTTTGTTCGATTACCTTCTGAGCTGATTTATTCAAATGTTCTTGTTGTGTTTCAACTATTAGACTTTCTTTCTTTGCACCAATCATTGGTGGTCCCTGAATTGTTTCTTCACTTCCTAGAACTTTCCCACTCTCAGATTCTCTAAATTCTCTTTGCTTCTCATGAACTATGTTGAGCTTACTTTCATGGCTTTGGCCTGTGGTTTCTGTAGGCAATTGTACTGTTACTCTCTTCTCCTTCACAGGTAATTGATAATATTTTTCAGTCACTGATTGCTTATTGCTACTACCTGCAGTCCTTGCTTCTGTTCTCTCGGTTTCCTGGTATTGTTGTTTGGTAATGGTTTGAATATCAACTTCAGATTGCTTTTTATGACTTTCATAGCTGTGGTTTGTTTCATTTAACTTATGATCTAGAATTGGAACCTTGATGGTTTTAACTTTGAAACTGGGGGAAACTGGTTTGCTTTCGGGCAAGTGCAATTGCTCCAGATGCTTCTGTTGTGTTTGCTGTGTCCTACATTCTTGCTGACTCTGTTTAATTTCACAAGCTGATTTAGATTGGATCACATCCTTTGAGCTCTGCAAAACTTCCTTTTTCATGGTATCTTTGCCTTCCAAGGTTGCTGGAACATGTTGGAGCCTCTTGGCAGAGAATGTCACTGCTGGTGTTGTGGAAAGCTGGTTATCAGTACAGACCCCTAGTTCTTGAGAAAGACTTTGAGAGACTGTGTTGGTTTGGGCCACAATGACTTCTGAATCCATTTCAGTTAGGGGGACCTCCTCTGTTTTTTGTAACAGCATTTCCTTTTTTAACTCTGATACGTTTTGATTTTGGCTTTCTGTTTTAACTATGTTGTAGGCTGAACTCCCCTGTCTCTGTCTTTCAAGCTCTTCTCTCTGTTGTCTGTATTTTTCTTCAGCAATCATTAGAGGTGTTTTAAATTTTCTCATATAAGGTTTTGGACTTTGCTGTCCTGAACCTGCTGGAAATGAATGAGATTTTATGAGAGGTGCTGTAGGTTTTTTCTTGGGTGGTGAACTTTCTGGAACTGTCTGTGAGAAAGACCTTGTAGAGTTCACAGCTAGTTGTTTTCTTTTATCAAGACTTTTGCTAGATATGTTCTGCTTTGTCTCTATGTGTTCACTGTTAGTTGCCGTTATTACTCTTTTCTGATCCTTTGAGGGAGTCATTTTACATTCTGTATCTGGCAGAGAATTTTCCAAATCAACTTTTGGGGAACTATGATTCTTTGTATCTTCTATCTGCTTGGGAAACTTGGGTTTGGGGAGTGTGGGAGGTGGCAAACGTCCTCCAGATTTTCCTGTTATGATTTTAGCCTGAGAGCTTGTGGCTTCTTCTTGGGAGTATGGTATGAATGTTCCATTATGCTTTTCTTGAATAGAAGAGGAAAAGAGATGTGCTGGTTTTAGAGCTGGAGTTGGAGGAGGAGGGGGTGGTGGTGGAAACATGGATAGATATTCTCTATCAAATTTCTCATCTTCTGGTGGTGGAGGAAGAGGGAGGCCTGGAAAATTTTCAAATTCAGCCTGTATCTTCTCAGTGGACAGTGAAGGAGGAAACACATTTTTTTCAGGCAACATCATTAAAGGAGGTGGAGGAGGAAGAGGAAATTCAATTTCAGATGATGCATTGGAAGGTAGAGGAGGAGGTGGAGATGGAGGTGGAAGAGGGAACTCATTTTCCTTTGTATTATTTTCAGGGTTAAATTTGATTGGATTAAAGGACATTTCCATTGCCATTTTTAAGTCTTTGGAGGTATTTGTCTTCATTAGAAAGTCCTGGCTCTTCAGATGACTATCAGTCTGCTTTTTGTCATTTGCCTTAAGTTGATTGTGGCTTTTTTGGGAGACTTTCACTTCTGTTGCATTTGATATGTTTTCATTCACAGGCAAAGTCTGCCACTCTGGTTGAGGGATCACATTCTTTTTCATAACATCTTTCTTAGAATATTGCTTTTCTTGCTTTAACAGAGTCTGCTTCTGAAAGTCCTCTGAAACCTCACATGTTTCTCCAACCACCTTGTAGACTGGACCTTGGGTTAAACCAGGCCTAGAGCTTTGTGTATCTGTTGATGTTTTAGTGTTTTTGGTATTTCTAGGATTCTTGACAGGGAAAGCCTTAATCTTCTGGTGGTCATTCCTCAGTTCGCAAGTTTCAGTCTGTTGCTTTCCAAGTGTTTTATCAATAGATTGCAAAAAGACAGCCTCCTTCTTCTGTTCTCTTGCTGTCTCTGATTCCTTGGTTTTTTGATGTTCCCTAACTGACAGGGTTGACATCAACTGTCCGCTCACATGTTCATCCCTAAGATGTTGCTCTGTTGTGTTACCAGTCCAGATACCCACTTGGTGTGAATTAGATAGTTTTCTAAGGTTTTTCTCAAGAGCATCATTGTTTTGTTCACGATCTATGACAATCTTTACGGTGCCTTTGGGGGCTTTTGGAAGATTAACCTCAGTTCTTTCTTCCATTAAATCTCCATGCCAAGATTTGTCTATAGTTTGATTGAGAACATCTGTTCTCGTCTGCCCCCTGGCTGCTGGCTCAAAGGGTCCTGGTCTTGGCTGAAGAATGCTTTTTATGTCCCTCTGGACAGCCACCTGATGAACCCCTGTTTTCTGCTCTTCTTTGGATCCTGCCATCACAGTCTGCACTTCGTCTCTGACTGCACTTTTATTTACCTCTTTGAAAGCTCTTTGTGTTTCTTTTAGATTCCTTAATGATGCTTCAAGATCATCTAGGATAAGCTCCTTTTTCAGTATTTCTGTCCTTGTATGTGCCGTCTTTTCAAGGCATTCAATAGCTTTCTCAATATCCCCAGGGATGACACCAGGCTGTTTAGAGTCTTTCCATTTTTGACTTGATTCCTTAAGTGACTTGAGGGTGGTCAGCATGTCACCTTTTATAATTTCTTCTGTTTTAGCCACTGTTTTCTGACTTACAGCCTGGCTGAGGGCATTTAGGGTTGACTTCACATCACCTTTAATAATTTCTTCTTTGGGTAACTTACAAGATGTATTCTGAGGCTCTGTCAGAAAAACCTTAACTGTATTATGCACATCTCCTGGGATGATGTCAGTTTCATTAACGGTACGTTCAACCTGAGATCGCCTTTTCTTTAATAACAGTTTTGTGCCTTCTACATCACCACCAATTATTTCTTCCTCTTTTTCTTGTTTCCTACCTGTTAGTATTTCATTTGAGCCTGTCTGGAGTTGTCTGAGATAATCCAAAGCTCCAGTTTCTATGCATGTTGTAAAAAACTGAACATTTCCTCTCTCAGAGGCATCAATTTTAGCCCTTTCAGATATCTTATTGTTATTTGACATGGAAGATAGCAAATTATGAATGGTACGTTTTACATCACCCCCTACTACTTCTTCACGCTTAATTGTGTCACCAGCATTTTCATGAAGAAGACAGTAGATAGTCATGTTAATATCACCTCTTTCATCTTCCTGAATCAAAATACCTTTCTTTACAGAACTTTGCTCAGAGAACAGGTTTTTTATTGCTTGTTGGACATCACCACTCACTATCTCTTCTTTTTCAGCGTGAAATTCTGTTGATCTGTTTAATAACTGAGTTTTGGTCATATTAACATTTCCCTTCTCTTCTTCACTGACCAAAATCCCTCTTTTCTTACAGTCTCTTTTGGAAAGAAGGTTCACCATTATATTTCTGAGGTCAACCTTGATAATTTCTTCTTTCTGTATCTCAGGTGATGCTTGATTCATTAGCTTGTATTTTGCCATTCGAACATCCCCAACCTCATCAGCTTCAATGATGATTCCAGGAGCCTCGATAACTTTTTGAGAGTACAGTTCTCCTAAGGTTTCTTTAATGCTCTTGCCAATAATCTCCACCTTTTCTACCCTACTTTCAGTAAATCTGTGAAGGGGTGTGGTTTCAAAGAGCCATGTAGTTGTCTTGACATCAGCAGGAGGGATTTCTTCCTTGGTGATTTTTGTGATGCTTTCGTCTGCTTCCTTAATAGAATCCAAAGTTTGATTTTCAAAGAGCCATACTGCCTGCTTCACATCACCTTTCTGCATATCTTCCTGGGTGACTGTTTTGATATTTTCATATTCTGACCCTTCTCCTCTCAGTTCATCTAGAGTATGGGTCTCAAATAGCCAAGTGGATGTTTTAACATTGCCCTTCTGTATTTCATTGACACTTACTGTTCTTACATAAGTATTCTTTTCCAAATTTTCAGACTCAAAGAATTGTTTACTTGTCCTTACATCCCCACCTTGAATACAGTCCACAGTGGGCACAATATCACATGGTTCTTTTGCAATCTGATCCAGTGGCTGGGTTTCAAACTTGTATCTAACAGAACTAACGTCTCCCTTCTGAATGTCTTCTTGTGTGACAGACTTAATCACATACACAGTCTCAGATTCATTAATTGAGTCTAATGGTTTTGTTTCAAAAAGCCACCTTGTCCCTCGTACATCTCCGTGAATTACCTCTTCCTTTTTAACTGTAGTCACTTCATGATAAAACCCTTCTCGATCTTGAATTGCATAGAGTGGCTGGGTTTCAAAGAGCATTCTGTAGCTTTTTACATCGCCTTTTATTACTTCTTCAGTAATTCTTTTCTTAGTGCTAATATAGTCCGATTCTTCTTTAATCTCATCTAAAGAAAAAGTCTCAAAAATAAAGCACCCCTTTCTTACATTTCCACCTTGTATGTCTGTCACTGTCTTAACTAATTCATCACCTTCTTGACTTTCTTTTATCATATCAATTGGCTGGTTTTCAAAGAGCCACCTACAATTTAAAACATTGCCTTTCTGAATATCTTCAGTCTTTAGGGTTTTGATCTTTCTCAAAACCTCCTCTGAACCAGAACTTATAGAATCTAAGGACTGACTTTCAAATTTATGCCGCATGCTGGAGACATCCCCAGCTTGGATATCCATTTCCATGGCCTTGATCTCCTTTCCTTCTTCTCCTTGAATGCTGTCCAAATTTTCTGTCTCAAAAAGGAAACATGTTGTACGAACATCCCCACCATGGATTTCCTCTTGTTTAACAGTTTGCAATTTGACTGTTGCTTCGGAGTCATCTCTTATGGCATCAAGTGGCTGAGTTTCAAAGAGCCAGGTACAGGCTTTGACATCTCCCTTATGAATTTCTTCACTGCCAGTCATTAATGAAACTTTTTCATAAAGAGATTCCATTGGCTGGGTTTCAAAAAGCCATCTACAGGTTTTGACATCCCCTTTAACAATATCAGTGATTTGTTCAGTTTTACTTTCTACTTCTTCCATATTGCTAAAATGTTTAATTGAATCAAGTGGTTGGGTTTCAAATAGCCACTTAGCAGATTTTACATTCCCAGTCTGTATTTCTTGAGCAGATATTCCTCTAATTATCTGATATTTATGAATGCTTTCATCAAACTGATCAATGGGCCTTGTTTCAAAAAGCCACCTACAGCTTCTTACGTCACCTCTTAGGATTTCTTCTTGCTGGACTGTCTTTACTTGATGATATTTTCCAAGGTGATCTTGAATGGCATATAATGGTGTTGTTTCAAAGAGTGATTTATTTAACTCTACGGCACCTCTTGTGACTCCTTCCACCTCTATTTTATGTGATGCATCAAATTTAATCAAGTTGTTTGATTCAAAGACATGTGTATAATTCCTTACATCTCCTCTGTCAACTTCTTCAAGTTTCACTGTTCGTATGTACTCTTTTTTATCTTCTCTAATCTCTTCCAGAGGTTGGGTTTCGAAAATCCATTTTTGGTGCCTGACATCCCCCTTTTCTTCTTCAGAAGCAGTAATTTTTTGAAGTTTTCCTACATCAGAGCTATCTTTTAAAGCCTCTATTGGAAGTGTTTCAAATAGTTGCTTAGTAGTTTGTACATCACCCCCTATTATCTCTTCAGACTTTAGATGGTCTGCATCAGGAACTTCTTTCAGAATATCTAATGGCTGTGTTTCAAACATCCAACACTTTTTAGAGACATCTGTACCTATTATTGTTTCCTTTTCAATGATGACCTCTTCTGTCTCTTCTTTGATTTTCTCCAAAGGTTGAGTTTCAAACAACCACTTGGCCCTACTCACCCCACCTTTGACATTTTCTTCCATGGATATTCCTCTGACAAGTTTAATTTCTGTTATATCTTTGTTAATTGTGTCTAGGGGCTGTGTTTCAAACATCCAACGTGCTGTTCTCACATCCCCCTTTTCAACATCTTCTCTGTGAACAGTTTTAATCTCTAGCATTTGACCTGAGCCATCTCTAATAACATATAATGGTTGAGTTTCAAAACATTTTATACTTCTCTTAACATTCCCCTTAATTTCTTTGAGCTCAGATCTGAGTTGCAATAGGTGCATCTCATCTATGGAGTGAAGTTGTCCAAGTTGATCCAGATGTTGAGTTTCAAACATGTATCTCACAGTCTTGACATCCCCGCCAGTTACGTCCTTTCTGGCAGTTACTACTGATTCTTCTTGACTTTGATGCAATTTATTCATCGAGTCTAATGGCTTTGTTTCAAACATCCACCGAGCTGTGCGGACATCTCCTCTGGCTAGCTCAGGAATTTTCTCAGCATGTTCCTCAGTGCCAGAAGAATGATCCCCCAGAGTGTCGATGGGTTGGGTTTCAAACATCCATGTGGTATATTTCACGTCACCACCAGCGATGATTTCTTGATCAGCAATGCCCTTGGAGATGTTGTCTTCACTTGGAGAGCCGTTGTTGATGGAATCTAATGGCTGATTCTCGAAGATCCATCTCATGGACTGCACCTCCCCCTTCAGAATTTCATCCCACTCCAAGTGTTCTCTTTCCGAGTTCAGACCTTTCTCAGAACTGTCATTCGTATTTTCAAAAACATACCGGGCTTGTTGCACATCTGCTGAAACTGAGCTCCCCGCATTCACTTGACGAGAAACAATCTCAGAAACCTCACTGATATAATCTTTTTCTAAGTTTTTCCTTAACTCAGGATGGATGTGTTTATATAAACGGTTTAATTCATACAAATTTCTTTGTTTGGAGTATAATTCTTTGGGGACTGGTGGTATTCTGGGAGGGTTGGGGAGTTCAGGGGACTGGGAAAATGCTGTCACATCTACTGGAGGTTGAAGCATGTCGGGTGGGGGAGGAGGAAATTCTTCTGTCTTTTCCAAAGGAGTGGCATTAATTTGTGCCAGAGTTGAGGAGGTGGCACTGTGGTCACTGTAGCTGGTGGTTGATGCTTCCTTCCTCTGGCTGGTTGAAGTGTAAGAAGTAGAAGAGGTACCCACAATTGATGATGGCTTTAAAGTCTCTTCAGATTCACTTTCAATCTTTAAGGGAGAGAAAATCAAATCTTATAAAGATGAGTATAGTGGTGGAGACTTTGTGGGCACTGCCTTTCACCTGCCCCTGCTATGATATCTCATTGGGAACAACAGGTGATAGACTCCACTTAGAGACCTACTTCAAAGCAACATTCAGTATATGTTACTATCTTTCCTATAATCCATTTGCACTTTTTAGAATTATATTCCCTATTCAGTACATCAGGAACTCAGTATTTTAACATTTACTCATAATCTTGACTGTCTTGCCTTCTTTACTTAATGTGCTATGCAGAGTAATCTAGAGGGAAACAATTAAAATCTTAAAGTACTTTTGAGGGTTGTTTTGTTTTCCTTGGAATTTTAAACGCAACAGAGTAAGTGGATGACATTTAAAAACTGGCTTTATTACTTTATCTAATGTTAATTATTAAACTTATGTGCATACATAATTTTTTCTCCCCTAATTTGCTTTAGTGAGAAAAGTTTTAATTCTCTCTACTGCTTTTCTCATGTAGAATAATATTCTTCTTATGGAACAGAATAAGTATTGGTTCAGGATATTTTTTTGCTATTGAAAAACCTCTTCATTAAATAATTTGAAAATGTTATGTGTTTACAAGTGGTTTTATGCTTAACATGTCTCTGTGCAGAGAAATTGTTTTACCTTAATCTGCTTGGCTGGAGTCAATTCTTTGTCAGAATAAAGGACTTTTTCCTGGACAGACTTTTCAAACTGTTCTTTTAAAAACTTAGTTGAAACTTTTGGAATCTCTTCATCTTCAGGTGTATCTATGACTATAAACAGAAAAGAATACAATGGATATTATGTAACTAATAAACATGATGTTTGAGAATTCATTATAATACTATGGAAAACTTCTTATAATGTTAAGTAAAAGTATTCAGGATATAAGTGTATACACATGGCACTACTTCATTAGGTAAATTAGTAAATGTCAAGAAATATAGGAAGAAAAATGATGGTGGTTACTGGATGGAAAGTTTTAAGTTATGAAGCCGCTATTTATTTTAATTGTGTATGTTTTCCAAATTGTCTACAAGCATAGTTTACTGTTATGCTCAAATAATAATAGAAGTTATAAAACAAGAAAAGAACAGTAGAAAAACAGGATCTACTTCCTTAAGCAAAACTACAATAAAACCAAATTCAGATATAGTTAAGTAATATTTGGGTCACAGCTGGCTTAAATCTTCCCTTTTAGCCCTTAGGAACAGCAAAAGTCATTCCCCTTTTACAGACAAGGCACTCTGTACGTATTTTATGCAGATCTGCACAAGTTTTCCTGGAATCTAATCTCATATCTGTAGGTTGAAGAACTAGACTTAAACATGCTTGAATCTATCATTAAAAGTAATACAATCTAGATAACTTTCTGTTCCCAGGGAGCTTGATAAACATCAAGTTTATTCTAGATCCCTAAGGCAAAAACAATTCAGAGGTGATTGGCTTATCACCTTCTAGGTTTTTTGGATACATCATAAAGTTGAAGGGCAATGAACTATTTTAGAAGCTTATTGTATCTCTTAGCATAGACAGAACCTAGTTATATATAGAAATACTGCCCTGTCTCTGTTAGGATCATGAGTAATAGTTACTAACTTTATTTAGTGGGAAGGCTTGTGCTTTGGAAGTCCTCTATTCAAACACAAAAGCATAAACAGTCAAAAGGTATATTCAAACCAAATAATATCAGATTCTTACCTGTTTCTTGAACATATTGATGGAGCTGAGAAGCTTGGTTTATTTCCTCAGTGTGCTTTTCAAGATGAGAGACCTGTGTTTAAAGATAATTTTAAATAAATAATTGTTTTTAAGAAATCAGTTATTTCAGGATTGCACATGTATTCTACATTGCACTGTGATTTTCAGCCAAGACTTCAGTACACGTAGAGGGATGCGAATTAAACACTGATCATTTATTTTAATGCATGAGCTCATGCTGTAACAGAACATATACGAATGGACACCTAAAGTACCTTATATTTTTAGGGTGCTCATTTTATATCTCAAAGACTTCAAAGTGGGGAAAGAAACATTGATGTGTATTGGTATTAAGTACATAAAGGATAATAAGAGCAATTGTTTATAACAAGATCAAAATGTCCACACAGTTCTGGAAATTTTTGTGGGAAGTGTTTTTTCTAAGTAGTTACCATTTCTGTTCCAAGAACATCAATTTTGTGTGCTTCGGAAATTTCTGGTTCATTTCTTTCCATTTCCTGGCTGCTTCTTGAAATGTCGACCTGGCTGCTATGGATTACTTCCTGAAAATGAATGAATGAATGAATAGACAATGCCTTAAGAAAATTCTGAAATTTTTAACTTTTATTAGTGCAATTTCAGTGAAAGAGACTTCTGAAAAAAATTGTTTCCTCAGTATATTGCTTTGCTTGACTGTTGCAACAAATGACCACAAACTTAATATCTTACAGTTGTCTAGGTCAGGAATGCTGAGTGGGTCTTGCTGGGTGTTGGCAAGTGTCATTCCTTTCCCCAGGCTCTAGGGGAGGATCCATTCTCTTGCCTCCAGCAGTTCTAGAGGCTGCCCACTTTCACGGGCTCATGGCCTCCTTCCTCTAGTTAAACCTTTTCTCACTCTGCCATCTGGCTGATTTTCTCTTCTGATCCCCCTTTCACTTTTATGGACCCTTGTGATTACATTGGACTAATCCACAGAATCCAGGATTATCTTAGCAACTGTAATTCCATCTTCAACCTTAATTCTTCTTTGTCACATAACTTAACATATTCACAAATTCTGAGGATTAAGACACAGGTATCTTCTGGAGCCAGTATTCTGTTTACCACCCTTAGAAAGCAACAAATGTTAATAAGGCAACTCATACCTGTATGACAAAGATGAATTTCAAAAAGAAAATGAAAATCCTTGATGAAAAAGAAATATATTAATATTGTTGTTTATAAGCCAGATTTTCATGTTACAGAAAGACATTCCTGTGTTCAAGTTGACCTTCTGGTTTGGTGACAGACCTAGAGTCTAATTTAAGAGTGTAACCATTACATAAAACCAATATAAACAGGCCATATTATGCTAGCATATCTCTGTCATCACACTTCAGGCTACTTTTGATTTTAGTTAAGTTAGCGTAGGTGATTCTGACTGAATTGGATGGTTGAAACTGCTACTAACTTTGGTGATCCATCCCTGCTGTTACTATGGGATGGGATCTGACACAATATGTGATTGATTGATTGATATGAAGCATTTGGCATACTGCTAAAAATCTTACCATCAAAAAATAGAATGTAGACAGATAACTCTCCAAGAACACATCTATTTGAACACCTTTGAGGTTGGGATTTTACTTTGCTTTTGATAATCTACATGACTAGCAAGTACTGTTTTTGATATGGGATTTTTGTTAATAAAAATTTTGTCTTACTAAAGAATAGTCAAGTGAGCAAAGGTGAATTATTATTATTAATCAAATAGAAGCATTAAAGGTTTTCTTTTTAAACATGGAGTTAAATAGTTTTAAGTGATTAAGTTCTAAGCCTTTAAACCAAGAATAAGTTTATATTAAAGTTAATTCATGAGGTCTTGACTTGGCGATTTTTTTTTTCTTGCTAGTATACTTGCAGTGTTTGGCTTTTCCCTCTCAAGTCTATTTGGTATATATAGGGTCAAAGTTAATAAAGTGGCAGTCATATATTTGCATATATATATGTGTGTGTGTGTGGTTTAGTTGCTAAGTTGTGTCCAACTCTTGTGACCCCTTGGACTGTAGCCTGAAAGGCTCCTCTCTCCATGGAATTTTCCAGGTCAGAATACTGGAGTGGGTTGCCATTTCCTTCTCCAGCAGATCTTCCTGACCCGGGGTTCAAACTCTGGTCTCTTGCATTGCAG
This sequence comes from Antilocapra americana, assembly GCA_007570785.1. Taxonomy (NCBI): domain Eukaryota; kingdom Metazoa; phylum Chordata; class Mammalia; order Artiodactyla; family Antilocapridae; genus Antilocapra; species Antilocapra americana. The sequence goes on along the minus strand of ML660200.1, from coordinate 43,189,767 downwards.
GTGGTCTCCTGCATTGCAGGCAGATTCTTTACCAGCTGAGCTACCAGGGAAGTTGTGTATATATATATATATATATATATATATATATAAAAACATGACTTGATCTTATTACACTTCTCTGGGAAGGAGAATTAAGACAAAAAATTGATAACCTCTCAAAAATCCTACAGAGAATTGAAGCCAAAATCTAGGTTTGCACTTTAAAATGTCAATTATATTCCATTAGGTGTGTTAATTAACTAGATGGGAGGAATCCTTTCACAGTGTATAAGTATACCAATTATCACTGTGTATGCTTTAGTTGTCTTATAATTTTTTCAATTATACTTCAATAAAGGTATAACTGAATATCTGAAAAAGGCATTTGAAAAGGTACCTGAAAAAATGTAAATTATACCTCATTAAAGACCAATGTAATATTTTCCTAAGCAGAATGCACTTCCAGCTCTAGTCATTTATCAAATGATATTTATTAACATGCTTGATGCATAGTTTATGCTAAGGAAAAGTTTACTTAATGAATGAATGAAAAAAATAAAATAAAACTTTCATTAACAAATTAATTTCATTCAACCTTCTATTTGCCTGAGAGTGTCCTAGGACCTGGGATTAGAACAATGAACAAATGGGTACTTTACTTTCTCAAGAGGGAGTATAGAAAATAAATAATCCATATTCTTTCCTTTAAGTTCAAAGAATTGTAATTCTATATAATAAGAAGTTGTGCATAATCAAGTTTTATATAAGGTTATTAATAACATTAGGCTGGAGGAAATACTAAAAGTATTATCTTTTATTGTCATCACCTAGGTTTCCCAGGTGGTGCTACTGGTAAGAAACCTGCCTACTCAATTCAGGAGACATAAGAACCTCAGGTTCAATCCCTGGGTCAGGAAGATCCCCTGGAGGGGGGCATGGCAACCCACTCCAGTATTCTTGCCTGGAGAACAGCCCCATGCAGAGAGGAGCCTGCAGGCTGCAGTCCATGGGGTTGCAGAGAGTCAGACATGACTGAAACAACTTAGCATGCACGGAGAGAATAATAACTGTCATTGAAGACCACAGAGAGAAAGCAATGCATGGGTACAAATAACATTTCTTTGTGTAAAAACTGTTTGCAACTATGGCAGATCTTTCTAATGACACATAATGGGGATACTCTATGGGTTTCTTTTGACACACTGAGAAATAGGAAGTACTGATTAAACAGTGAAAGAGCAAAGGATGTGGGAACTTGATCAGTGACAAGATCCTTATTGAAGGGCACTTTGATCATTACTACGGAATCACATCTCTGCCTAGAGGCGCATATGACAAGTGGTGACCCAGAGACACATTTATTTGACCCACTCAATGATTTTAAGGTTTTGAATTAGTTAACACCTACAAAAAATCAAGATTCCTGCTTATGTTTGAAATTTTGAAGACCTGGCAACACTGGATTCACAGTCCCACATGGCAGTGGCTTGCTGGACAAAGTCGTGGCCATCCGTCTTAGTTGGGACATATACTTTTCAGCTGGTCACTGTTCTTATCACGCACCGAAGTTTAATACCAAACCTGCCTAGAACCACAGAAATTTGAGTTTCTGATACTTGCTGCTAATTGTCAGGCTGAAAGAATAAAGTCAGTAAGTTAACTTGGTGTGTTGAGAAAGATAAATGCAAATGTTGAGAGTAGAAGAACAGTAAATAAATATATTTTGACACATTTTAAAACAAATTATCATTTTCTGGGGCAAACACTTTATACTTAGTGTGTATCTACTTGGTTTAAAACAATCCAGGCCTATAATCTCTAAATATATTTTCTTGTGGGAGATGACACAACATAAACACATAAAACAGTACAAGGATACATAAATTTAGTTTAGAGTTATAAGTTTCTACTTCAGCACTTATGTGCTATTATGAAACAGAACTATAATTGTTACCCTAGTTCGGTATGTTAGTGTAAATGCATCAATTTTACTGCCCCCTGTTTTTTGTAATTTACATAAAGTCTGTCTTAAAATATTTCAAGATTTTGTTTCCATTATTTACTGTGTTTCATATTTTGTAACTAGTGGAGTTGGATTTTAAATCTGACTTTCTTCCCATGTGTTGGTGTCTATAGACTGAAGGGTTAGATAAAAGAATGGATCATCATAATGATCAGGAAGAAATCAAATTACACAAATAAATGCAATAAGGAATTCTGGCCAGAACACCAGACATAAATTCACATGAAATAATTCATGAAATTGGTATTAATACTTAATAATTAAATTCAAATATAGATTGGCTGCAAGAAGAAAAATACAATTTTGGGTTCATAGGTGGATTAACCAAAATCAGTACTCGTGCCCTCCTTTATACTAGGTATGTCATAAGTTTGGGTAAGTTACTAAATCACACTTAACTTTTTAAAAAAAGTCTCATTCACCCCTGAAAAGAAATATATAATATATGTGCACTAATTTTGGAATGTAGAGAACATCAGGCAAAATCAAAAAATGTTATAAAAATTATTTATATGTTATATAAACAATATCAAAAAATTGTTTGCATAACTCATGCCAATCTGATATCAGCTCATAGATTAGTCAAGTATATTACAAAGTTTCTAGGGATATACATTTCCCCAAAGGGGATTTCTCCAGCACAGGAAAGATTCCACACTTTGCCTACTTAATTTGCCATTGTTCTTATCACAGTAAGAAAAGGCATTGTACATTTCCACTGATAAAAATGCAAATTAATGCTACCATAATAAGTAAGGGAAGAAAAAAGACAGTCTTCTTATGATGACTCACTATTATTGTGACTCTTAGAAGTACATCCATTAAAATAAAGTGTGATGTAAGACTGGCATAAGAGTAGATAACTGCTTCACTAAAGTGGAAAAAATAGCTCATTCTCAATGCTAGTAATTCAGAAATTTTACCCGTCACTAACGTCATTCTTAATGAAACCAGGAAGCGTTTGTACCATTGTCAAACAGGCAGAAATAATACCAAAAATGTGCTGTTTGTGTTAACAAAAATGTCAGTTTGTTCAAGACTTGAAAGAATAATCAGTTCTTTAAGTGATGAACATAAAAATTTGTGGTTGATATATTGTGTTTGTCTAGATTAGGATATATTTCAATTCAAACATGTTTTCTTTTTGCCCTGAGTTTTCTCTCTTCACTTTAAAAAATTACTTTAAAATTTTACAACATAAAATTTGATATCCCTATAGTTTGAGCTTCAGGTTAGGGTTTTTCCTCATTTGCTACACACTTTTGAGTCTTGGCTTAAAAATTGTTTTTTCTTTGAAATCCTTCCTGACTTTTCTATACAGAGTTACCTGTTCTTGCTTTTATTATCATTTTCCTATATGGTCAGTACATATCTCTATTATCTACCTATCACATTTCACACTCACTGGTTGATAATATGACATTCTCCTTTAACTGAACTTATGTATCTTCAAGTCTTAATGTTTATCTTCCTGGTAGAGAGTAGATCCCCCCACTCTAAATGTCAAGAAGTGAATGCATGGATAAAAATCACTTTTTTCTTAGGAAAGTGAAAACTTTATGATTTTATAAAAATCTAGCTTAAAAGTTAAAGTTCTATAAAATCCTATGATGTTATTTTTGATATTTCAGTTGATAATCTTTGATACTGAACATTTCATAACTGGGAGGCGGGGTTACTGAAGTTGATGCATATAGCGATAGTATGTCAATCACTGATGAAGTATACTTAGCAGAGTTCTCCTGATAACACTACAACTGGTTGGAACGTTTATGGAAGAACATGGGCAGTGCTGTTGTGCTATAAAGAGCAACTGAAATCATTAGAGGGAAGAAAAGCCTGTATCAAGAAACCAAAAGATACACAAAGGCAGCAAACACAAAAAGTAAAGAACCTTTCAAAACAGGAAAATTTATTTTCAAATGTTCTGTTTATAAAAGGGCTTATTGGTGATAGACTAACTTGTATGTTCTTTTTTTTCTTTTTGTAAATTGTTATTATTCATTGAGTTGGTAAATCAATGCATTGTCAAGCATTATGTAAAAACAACGGTAGAATGCACTGGGCAGAATTACTGTGACATCAACAAACTAAGTTGATATATTTGTGATGACAGTAAAAGATAATATTTTATCCTTATTTTCACTATAAAGGGGAAAGAAGAGTCAAGGCAAACATAAGTCATGATCCTTTGTATAACTGTATATACTTGGAAGTGAAGACTCCGGTTTTACTTCATTTAGTAATAGTGCTGCCTGAAGCTATGAATGCTCCCTGAAGCTGGTTGGACTGTTGGATCCTAGGAGACTGATGATGCAAAACGTTCGTAAAAAAAATTAAAGTAGCAACTTTTTCCTTTGAAATTACTGCCTCTCTAAATGAGTGACCTCACATCACTTCACCTATATATTTATTTATTCCACCAACAGCTACTGGGCACCACCTTTCTCTACAGCATTTTGCTAGGCATTGTCAGTATTGTTTTAATAAAAGTTTTATCTACCAACCTATCTACATATCAGTAATCTATCTCTCTATCTGTGCAATATGTAAAATATGTACATATATGTCTAATGGAATAAAAATGGCTCACTTAACTTGAAATTCTCTTAAGACAAGATCTGTAATATATAAACAGGCATAAATTGTGTAAGTTTGTTGTATAAGTCTCTGAGAGAATTGAATTCATACTTTATTGTATTCATACTAATTCATATTTTAATTGAATGCTATAATTCAATTAATATCAACTAGTTCCTGACTCAAAACAATTATGCTTTAGTCACATCTAGCTATAAAGAGCAAAACTTATCATTTTTAATAAAAATACTTAATTTAAAAGTAGAAATATTTGACTTCAAAGAGAGGTTTCTGAATAAGTAATGCCAGCTTTCATTGCTAAAATTCTGTCCTCTTCTTTCCTCAAAGTGTTATTTATACAGTCATTATCTCAGCATCTAAAATGCTGCTGCTGCTGCTGCTGCTAAGTCACTTCAGTCGTGTCCTGTTCCATGCGATCCCAAAGATGGCAGCCCACCAGGCTCCTCCATCCCTGGGATTCTCCAGGCAAGAAGACTGGAGTGGGTTGCCATTTCCTTCTCTATCTAAAATGCTAAATATTCATAAAAATAACTTGTAAAAGATGTACTTTCAACTGAGCCATCAAACATATTAGTTTTATAAATAGCAATACTTATTTGACAAACTAAAAAAAATAGAATACATAAAACATTGATTTTCAGTAAAAGACACCTAGAAGTTTTATGTAGAAGTATAATATATATATTGTATATTCATACACACACACACACACATATATACATATATACAACATTTCAGCCTAACAGAGAAGTAAGGCATCTTAAAACCAAAAGGGCATTTGGATATAAATAAACATAAAAGTAAAATAAAAAAGGATAAAACATGGAGTCTCAAGGAGTAGTGAAAATGCAAGTAAAAAGCTTGCAAAAAGAATGAAAATAACTTCAAGAAAAAGAAAACCAGGGGTAACATGTATATTATGTTAATTAATACAAACCAAAATAGAGAAACAGAAGAATTCTGCCTTTTCATTACACAACTCCTCTTCACCAATATTCAGTTGATTTGTCAATAAAAGCCCTGCCAATTCTACCTTTAATTATCTTTTGAGTCAATGTTCTCTTTATTCTAGAATTTCTGACCCATTTAAGCCCTCATATATTTAATCTGCTATTTCAGTAGTCTGTTAACTTACCTTCTTCAGTCTAACTTTGACACCCTTTACATCAATCCTATACAGCTAGGAAAAACATTACTTAAATGAATATCTATTCATCTTACTCCCTTGTTTGTTTCTTCAATGGTTTTTGATTGCCTTAGAATAAAAGAAAAATAAAATTTTTTTCTCTTATGCAGGCTTTGGCTACACCTCCATCCTCATGACTCAATTATGTTTCACTATATTCATAAGTATACTATTTTACCTGTGGCATAAGCTGTTTCTTTCACCTACAGTGTAGTTCTACATTTATAAAAAAAATTATTTTAAGTCTCAGCAGAAGTATTCTCCACTCTCAGATTTCCCTCCTCAGTCATCCCTTGTCCAGAGTAAAGTTTATCACAACCTCTGTGTCCTAACAAACCTTATTTATATTTTCTATCATAGAATCTATCATATTGCACTTGTAATCATTTGTTATATGTCTGTCTCTCTGATAGAGGGAGCTTCTTGAGGGCAAAGTAATATCACACTCGTCACTAAATCTTTTGTACTTGACATATGGTGCATGCTTAATGACTATCAGCAGAATAAAAAAATTACAAGGCACAGACTCTGAAATTAACCTTCTTCAGTTTGGATCACATTTGCTCACTTTCTTTGGACAAGTTACTTAGCTCTTCCATGAGTTCATTTCTTGTCCAAAAAAAGTGTGTGTGTGTGTGTGTGTGTGTGTGTGTGTGTGTGGGAGGCAGGTGAAATAGTGCCTGTCTTGGAAGGTTATTGCAAAGAGAATCTGAGTAACATATGTGAAAACCTGGCTTATAAGTGCTACATTAATATTTGCTATCTTTGCTTAACAGATATTCATTGTACACTTACTCTGCATCAGCTATTTCCCCAGTAATTCAAGATGTACAGCAAATAAGGTAAAAGAAAAAAAAAACCAGATTGATTGAAAGTAGATTGTCTCTGGTTATGTCAATATATTTTGCCATGGATTTTTTCGTTATAGAAATAAGTCCAGAAACAAAAGAAAAAAACAAGTTTCAATATGTATATTCTTTTTTCCACCAGAGAAGAAGTGGATTTGTGAGGTTTATTGAAAGAGAAGCAAAAAGGTGCCTATGCATATTTATAACCCTTCTAAATCATTTTGGCCCCTAGGACATGGAAATTTCTATAGCAGCATGGCCAGAGAGTAGCTTTCAGATCACCAACTTAGTTTTTCTCTGGTTCATCTTTCATGAACTGATATCCAGTGAAGAGTCAGTTCTCAGTGATTTGATCTACTATTATAATTCTTTTCACACTTAACTCTTCATTAAAAGGTCCTGTTTTGTGCCTCTCATGGAAATAATACGTTGAATGTTAAGATTTATAATTTTCCTTCATAGCTCAGTTGGTAAAGAATTTGCCTGCAATGCAGGAGACCCGGGTTCGATTCCTGGGTCAGGAAGATCCCCTGGAGAAGGAAATGGCAACCCACTCCAGTGTTCTTGCCTGGGAAATCCCATGGACAGAGGAGCCTGGCAGGCTGCAGTCCATGCGGTCCCAAGAGTTGGACAGTACTTAGTGACTAAACCACCATATATATATGTATATTATCAGTCACAGCTCCCAGTGTCAAGCATCAGAGTCTAACTGATATAAATAGGAAAGGCATCTTGTTAAAGAAACAATTCACAGTAGAAGTGTATTTCACAGGATCTCCAGGAATAAGACTCTTGAAATATTCTTGGAGAATGAGCCTTGGAGGTTTTATAGTGAGAAACCATGCTGAATAATGCTGCAGAAACTTCTGGTGAATCCACCCTTGCGGTTGACACTGGACACACCCACTGCCAAAGCCACTGATACTATATCATGAATACTGCTTTTACAGTGACTATTTCTTGAAACTTGATGTAGCTAATCTCCTGTTAACAGCCATCACCAAAACTGATTCTGCATAGTTCTTACTTCTCATGCTATTTCATTACTTCCCTATGCAAGGCTTCAGTTGGAGGTGTCTGATTGGCGCAGTCTAGTTGACAAGCTTGAGTCCTAGATACCAGGAAGGCCAGGTGAGTGAGTTTATGGTATTTGCAGCTTTTGCTAGTGGAGACGGGGTCTGCCTCATGGGATGGTGAAGTCCCCAGGGGTAGACAGAGGTGCAGATGTCCCAAAGAGTGAAAATAGGACATTATCTCTCCTAAGAAAGTGTTATTTATCAATACTGCAGTCTTATTAATCAAACAGAAACCAGTTAACACAAGAAAAGGGATGCCATTCTTTGTAGAAAACACTATTCATGTCTTATGATGAAATTAATTCGGGCTTATTTCTTGGCAATGTATGTCCCATTTGACTACAAACTCCTTCGGGAAGACTGAGACAGTAAAATTTCTCTGCTAAAAGGATCCTGAAGAGTTGCTGTTATACAACCTGCCTCCTTTCACCATCTCTCTGAGTCTTTATGGTCATCAGTCTTACTCACTGGAGGGATGCATTTTAATTCCTTATATAAAAATCCAAGCAGAAGGAAGTGCAATAAAACAAATCTGGCTCTGATGTAAGCACTTCAAGATAATCTGTGCAAACAAAGCCTTTCAGGGTAATTATTAATTATGATTACAAATTAATTACTCTGATCACTTGAGTTTTCTTCAAAATGAGGGAAACTTCTGAAAAATGAAAGGGTAATTAGTTGCAGTTTCACTGGTGAATGTATCTACTAGTAACATCAGGAATGGAAAGATAATGACGTGGAAATAGGAATGGTGGATTATGAGCTGGAGTTTGTCATCGATTCAAGTGAGAAGTCAGGTAAGTAAAAGACAGCTACTTTCAGTCGCAGTTAGAATCCTGATTGGTAATCTGCCGGGATAGAGTCTAGGGAAGCACTGAAGGAGACAGAAAGAAAGACATACCATTGATTGAGTGTTGTATATGTCAGGAAATACACAAGCCCTTCACACTTTATAATATCTGATTTGTTAAGAATTTTACCATTTTTAAATTCTACATGTTGATTACCCACGGACTTAATCAGTAAAAGGAGTTGAAGGGAAAATGCTGCACAAGATTTGAAAATTCCAAACATATACCATGGTACAGAGGTTAACAAGAATTCCATCAGTATTGAATCAATGCTTTTAACACCTAAAAGCAGTAAGCTACGTGCTCAACATGCACTTGTGATGTACCTAAAGTGCATGTAAACTAGGAACAAGAAAGGAGAATTATTATCCTCAAGTAGCTAAATATGCTGAAGAACTGCACTGATACACCTTCAAAGAATTAAAAAATTAATAGTCATGTGTTATGATTTTTATTGCACATTGATTTAAAAAAATCACTGAGTCTTTTCCCCTAATATGGTTTTCACTAGTTTATCAGGTAACTGCACAATTTTCTTTATTTCTTTTAAGGTTGGTGATTCAGTGAAACATCTTTTCTATCAATATAATGTTGGTAATCACGTGCAAAGATTTAAAAAATACAAAAGTTAGAGGGGTCTCAAAATTGAAAAGAGACTCTTACAAAAAAAAAAAGACAAAGAACTATTTGCTTTAAGTAGATGTTTAAAGTTTCACTTTGCTTAAAAGTATACATCTATAGTTTTTAAAAATTGAGCCATTTAATTCCTATACATATACAGAAACAAATCAAATGAAATGAAATTTAAAGACATAGCCTTTGATCTGTATTGGATTTTCCTCCAATTATACTTATCAATTCCAGGGCAATGTAAAGGGTAGAACACCCACACACTTGCTGGAGATTCATAACTGAAGATCAAATTAGTTCTGTAAGGAGGGGTCAGAGCAGATGAGATTCAAATAGATTTTGCTAAGAAGGGATGATAGTCTTTAAAACTTCAAGTATTGTGGTCTAGGAAACAGTAAAAGATAAACACTTGATTGCATATCTCAAAATTATAAGAGAAATTATACTGACCATAAGTGCTAAACACAGAGGCAATGATCATTATATTTAAATAAGTTAACCTATATTTTGTCTGAAATGACATTGTTTGTCTCACCACTATTTTTATAGGAGGAAATCAACACATTTGCATCTGATTCTGGTATAGAAAAAGTAGTTCTCAATGTAAGTATCTCTAATTCTCTCACCCATCTTTCTTTACATTCCTTCATCCCCATAAATTATTGCTTTTTCTTTTTCTACTTTCTATACCCCAGACTTGATGGTATACTTTGTCATTGTCATAATCCCCTCTTTAGTAATGAAAGGGCTGGAAACAATAAAGACAGGAAAGAAAAGAAATTGAGGGGAAGAAAGGAATACTCCTTTTTTTAGATCCTCTAAGAAAAACAAAACAACGAAAATATGACTGGGGGGATTTGTTATTGATACTTTTAGAATAATGATAAAAAATGCTTATGATAACAGGTTCACAAACTGGACCCCAGCCTAAAGTCTTGACTTTACTGAAGCCTCACAAATCTTTCCCAAACATATTTATATACACTGTGCAATATGAGGAATTGCAGAATCCAATGGAGGGATTCCAAATACCAAAGCAGAATGATGTCTCTAGAAGACCATGGCATATACCCAAGGATAAGGAAGATGGATTGAGTACTTGGCTTCCTCTTTTGGTGTCCATCTAGTGGCTGGTACCTGAAGTGCTCTGTCCCTGTGACGGGGGTGAAAATGAAGGCTCTTCGGAAGTTAGTGATGGACAGGGAAGCCTGGCATGCTGCAGTCCATGGGGTCACAAAGAGTCAGACACAACTGAGCAACTGAACAGAACTGAACTGAAAGAGCTGTTTTTGGACCATGCTGAGTAGATCACTCAGGAAAGAGAGGGTAAAAAGAAGCACAAGAAAAGGCTGTTGGAAGGAGATGTAATCTTACTTTTGGGTTCTATGATGTTGAGATTTGCAAAGAAACTGGAAACAAATGAAGAATTTCCTAAACATATCTGTGCAGAAGCATTTCCACTAAGCACAGAATCTCTTTATGCTTCTTCTTCTTCTTTGCTCATGCCTTGTGTTCTTCCAGTTTTGTTTTTTTAGCATGATAATCCATTTGTAATTATGCAAACTAATAAATAAATGAACATCCAAAAGAACAGACAGGCTTGACTCAATCCAATCATTTTCAGAGACCCAAGAGGACAGGTTTATTTTGAGAAATATCAGATCCAGAAGCAGCAGAAAGAGCTAATAATATATCCTCTGATGTCAAGTGCTTACAGAAAACAACCATTTTCATAAAAGTAATTATATGGAAAAAACATTTTTGCAGATTTTACTAAGGTCTGAAAACATAATGATTGTATAATGTTAATGATTTCTACTGTTGTTATAGTTTTCCTTGCTCTTCACAAACTAGCAAAATCTCAGAACTTAAAATTCTGTATCTTGCCATTCTATTATTAAATTTAAAAAGAAAGTATATTTAGTAAATATACTATATTGTCTATATGCTTGAGAAGCTTCTTAGATGTAATTATACAAAGAACACAGTTGTAATTCTAAACTAACAGGACACTTCACATTGGAGAAGGGGCTATACAAATACATATTTTTTTCCTATTCCAACTTTCCCTAAAATGTCTACTCTTTCCCATAAAAAAAGACATACAACTTGATTATGTCTAAATAATCTTTACATCTTTATCATCATCAAAATCTTTTTGAGATCATGTGTTGAAGCATTGAGAATATGAAATTCTGCTGTGATTTTGTGTTTTTGTGGAAAGGGTCCAGATGATAGTCCCTCAACAACCACAGGCCCTGTGATAAGAACAATGCCACTCCTTTCCTCCTGTGCAATCCTAACTCCTTTTACTTGAAAGAAGTGAAGGGTATATCTGTAAGGACCTTTGTCTTCTGTAAAAGAAATTGAAAATGGGTTCTATAATAACAAATAGGTTACAGAAATGGAAAACTCACAGTACCATTCAGAAGAAGAGGAACTATGCTCATAATACTCCAATAACTGGGATAAATCTTGTTCCTACAAATTTTGTTTTGGAGAATCATTAAGATAACCATAGAAAGAAAAGCAACCAATTCAAGATATTCTGAAAGTGTTTAATCTATGCTTGTAACTTAGTCTTATTTATGAATATTTGTACTGTCCCCCAAGGTCCTGACTGCCTGAGAAACAAATCCCTCTAAGCCACCAGGCAGATTAGTTTCTTTGCTCATTTTCAGCACAGTAAAGGTTAAGAGAACACACTGATTATAAAAAACACCCTCTTCCAACAACACAAGAGATGACTCTACACATGGACATCACCAGATGGTCAGTACTGAAACCAGATTGATTCTATTCTTTGCAGCTGAAGATGGAGAAGCTCTATACAGTCAGCAAAAGCAAGACCGGGAGCTGACTGTGGATCAGATCATGAACTCCTTATTGCCAAATTCAGACTTAAATTGAAGAAAGTAGGGAAAACCACTAGACCATTGAGGTATGACCTAAATAAAAGGCAGGAATAGATTCAAGGGATAAGATCTGGTTGACAGAGTGCCTGAAGAACTATGGACGGAGGTTCATAACACTTTTAGGATGTGGTAATCAAAACCATCCTAAGGAAAAATAAATTTAAGAAGTCATCGTTGTCTGAGGAGGCTTTACAAATAGCTGAGAAAAGAAAAGAGGCAAAGGGCAAAAGGGAAAGACATACCCAACTGAATGCAGAGATCAAGAGAATAGCAAGGAGAGATAAGAAAGACTTCTTAAGTGAACAATGCAAAGAAATAGAGGAAAACAATAGAATGGGAAAGATCAGGTCTCTTCAAGAAAATCGGAGATACAAAGGTAACATTTCACACAAAGATGGGCACAATAAAGCACAGAAATGGCAAGGACCTAACAGAAGCAGAAGAGATTAAGAAGAGGTAGTAAGAATACACAGAACTATACAAAAAAGGCCTTAATGACCTGGGTAACCACAATGATGTGGTCACTTGCCTAGAGCCAAACATTCTGGAGTGTGAAGTCAAGTGGGCCTTAGGAAGCATTATTATGAACAAAGCTATTGGAGGTTATAGAATTCCAGCTGAGTTATTTTAAATCCAAAAAAATGATGCTGTTAAAGTGCTGCATGCAATATGTCAGCAAATTTGGAAAACTCAGTAGTAGCAACAGGGCTAGAAAAAGTCAGGTTTCATTCTAATCCCAAAGAAGGGCAATGCCAAACAATGTTCAGACTACCACACAATTGCACTCATTTCACATGTTAGCAAGGTAATGCTCAAAAATCCTTCAAGCTAGGCTTCAACAGTACGTGAACCAAGAAACTTCAGATGTACAAGCTGGGTTTGGAAAAGACAGAGGAACTAGAGATCAAATTGCCAACATTCACTGGATCATAGAGAAAGCAAGAGAATTCCGGAAAAACACCTACTTCTGTTTTACTCACTATGCCAAAACTTTTGACTGTGTGGATCACAACAAATTGTGGATAATTCTTAAAGAGATGGGAATACCAGACTACCTTACCTGTCTTCTAAGAAACCTGTGTGCAGGTCAAAAAGCAACAGTTAGAACTGGACATGGTTTCACCAAGACATATAGAGCTATAGGAAGGTTGACCTGAATAGGAAGAGAGGAGACAGATGGAGACTGGGCAGCAGGAGGTTACCAGTTGCAAAGCATATTTAAGGATGTTAATTTGAAACTAATCTTTAATTACCTAATGAGCTTCTAGGAAATGATTCTCTCTCCCCAGGCCAAAAAGGCGAAAAGAAAGCTAAGGTGTGAGGCATAGAACAATGCCATCCATCTTTGTCATTTTACTTATAAATAAAATAAGTTTATGAATCATAATCTACTTTGAATGGCAAAGTAGTGGCAATACTACTGCTGACAGTAGCAAATGTTCGCTGAACTGTTCATATCTGCTGGTCAGTTCTGGTAAGAATTTTTACATGAACGATCTCATTTTATTCTTAACACACATGTTACTTAATCCTCATTTTATAGAGGAGGTTATGTGGTTAACTCAGGAGACTATAACCTGGGCTGTCTGATTATGGAACTGATAGGCTTAACCATTTCTCTAAACTGCTTCAGTTTGATTGGGTTACTTTAGTTACAATAGTCATTTAAAAAACATGCACACAACTTAAAAAAAAACAAACATTTCAAGATGTACTTTTGGTCACAGTCCTGTGTGCTGATAGAGATGTAGGTTAGGTTGGGGTTGTTAATAGCAAGCCAAGCCCTTGAAAAATTATGTATATAGCAGAAAGCTGAAGTCAGGCTTAAAACACTTTTTATGAGAAATGCTTTGCAATGTGGATATACAGTTGATAAAAATATGTTTAGTTTGCTAGAAAATAATTATGGGTCACCTTTAAAGAGTCTAAAACATACAGATGTCAGATAAGTCACAAGTTGTCAAAAATATTTTCTATCAACCTAAAATTGTCAAATCCACATAATCTTAATAGAGTGTGACTGTTTATGTGAGGCTTTTTGCAACAGCAGATGTGTGTGGACAGATACACCCTGTCTTGCAGCTCCCTACTGGTCCACATCAGACTTAGCAGCAGGGAGTGGAGGTCAGGCATGCTTTAGACTCTTGACATAGATTCAGTGCAGCCATTCTCACATGAAAGCAATTACCTAAGCACAGCATCGCATTGAGTACTTACCAGATTTTTGGAGCTCCATCTGTTCTTCCCTATGTAAACCACTTAAAATGGGGAAAAAAAAAGGCAACTCCAGGAAAGAGCTGCTAGGACTGCACAATTAATATGCAAAGAGCTACTCAGTACTGTGTAAATACAAGAGAAAGAAAATGTAGAGGAAATAAGCATGAGAGGATGAAAATCAAATCTTGAATGTGAGAATATGGCACAAAGAAGGAAGGTCCTAAGATTGCTAACGGGTCCAAGGTTTGGTTTTTGGAGGAATGGGAAAGTTCTAGAATTAGACTGTGGTGACACTGCACAACCTTGTAAATACGTTAAACAGCCACTGGACTGTACACTGAGAATGGGTGAATTTTATGGTACACAAATTATCTCAATAAAGCTGTTAACAATGAAGACAGAGAGGATGAAAATCTTTGAAAAGAACAACCCAGAAACCATACAATGGGTGAGTGAAAATAAACTCTGACAAGAAGAATGGCATTTTCCAACCAACAACACATTTATCCTAATATCTGCTTCATGTACTTCAAGATCTCTTTTTAAAGATGAGGGAATGGAATATCTTTTTCCAGCCTTTAACTTTCAGTCTATATGTGTCCCTAGGTTTGAGGTGGGTCTCTTGTAGACAACATATATAGGGGTCTTGTTTCTGTATCCAATCGGCCAATCTTTGTCTTTTGGTTGGGGCATTCAGCCCGTTTACATTTAAGGTAATTATTGATAAGTATGATCCTGCTGCCATTTATTTTATTGTTTTGGGTTCCAGATTATCTATCCCATCCGTGTTTCCTATCTAGGCAAGTTCCTTTAGCATTCGTTGGAGGGCTGGTTTGGTGTTGCTGAATTCTCTCAGTTTCTGCTTGTCTGAGAAAATTTTGAATTCTCCTTCAAATTTGAATGAGATCCTTGCTGGGTACAGTAGTCGGGGTTGTAGATTGTTTTCTTCCATGACTTTAAGTATGTTTTGCCATTCCCTTCTGGCCTGAAGCGTTTCTGTTGAGAGATCAGCTGTTATCCTTATGGGATTCCCCTTGTGAGTTATCTTTTGCTTCTCCCTTGCTGCTTTTAATATTTGGTCTTTGTATTTGATATTTGCCAATTTGATTAGTATGTGTCTTGGGGTGTCCCGCTTGGGGTTCACTCTATTTGGGATTCTCTGTGTTTCTTGGACCTGAGTGGCTATTTGCTTCCCCAATTTAGGGAAGTTTTCTACAATTATCTCTTCAAGAATTTTCTGATGGTCTTTCTTTTTGTCTTCTTCTTCTGGGACTCCTATGATTCGAATATTGGTGCGTTTAATATTGTCCCAGAGGTCTCTAAGATTGTCTTCATTTCTTTTAATTCTTTTTTCATTTTTCCTTTCTGTTTCATTTATTTCTGCCATTCTGTCTTCTACCTCACTTATCCTGTCTTCTATCTCTGTTATTCTACTGTTGGTTCCCTCCAGGGTGTTTTTGATCTCATTTATTGCATTATTCATTGTATTTTGACTCTTTTTCATTTCTTCTAAGTCCTTGTTAAAGCTTACCTGCATCTTCTCAATCCTTGCCTGCAGGTTATTGAGCTGCATCTCCAACTTATTTTCCAGGTTTTGGATCATTTTCACTATCATTATTCGGAATTCTTTGTCAGGTAGACTTCCTATCTCTTCGTCCTGACTTTAGGCTATACTACTAATCCACAGTCATTAAGTCAGTATGGTACTGGCACAAAGACAGAAATATAGATCAAAGGAACAGAATAGAAAGCCCAGAGATAAATCCACGCATCTATGGACACCTTATCTTTGACAAAGGAGGCAAGAATATACAATGGAGAAAAGACAACCTCTTTAACAAGTGGTGCGGGGAAAACTGGACAGCCACTTGTAAAAGAATGAAACTAGATCACTTTCTAACACCATACACAAAGATAAACTCAAAATGGATCAAAGATCTAAGCATAAGACCAGAAACTATAAAACTCCTAGAGGATAACATAGGCAAAACACTCTCTGCTATAATCCAAAGCGGGATACTCCATGACCCACCTCCCAGAATATTGGAAATAAAAACACGAATAAACAAATGGGACCTAATTAAAATTAAAAGCTTTTGCACAACAAAGGAAACTATAAGCAAGGTGAAAAGACAGCCTTCAGAATGGGAGAAAATAATAGCCAATGAAGCAACAGACAAACAATTAATCTCAAAAATTTACAAACAACTCCTGCAGCTCCATTCTAGAAAAATAAACAACCCAATTAAAAAGGGGGCCAAAGAACTTAACAGACACTTCTCCAAAGAAGATATAAAAATGGCTGACAAACACATGAAAAGATGCTCAACATCACTCATTATCAGAGAAATGCAAATCAAAACCACAATGAGGTACCACTTTACACCAGTCAGAATGGCTGCCATCCAAAAGTCTACAAGCAATAAATGCTGGAGAGGATGTGGAGAAAAGGGAACCCTCTTACACTGTTGGTGGGAATGCAAACTAGTACAGCCACTATGGAAAACAGTGTGGAGGTTCCTTAAAAAGCTGCAAATAGACCTGCCATATGACCCGGCAATCCCACTGCTGGGCATATACACCGAGGAAACCAGAATTGAAAGAGCCACGTGCACCC
>ML660200.1:43120778-43172724 GCA_007570785.1 Antilocapra americana | reverse complement strand
TATATACACAATGGAATATTACTCAGCATTAAAAAAAAATTCATTTGAAGCAATTCTACTCAGATGGACGAAACTGGAGCCCATTATCCAGAGTGAAGTAAGCCAGAAGCAAAAACAACAATACAGTATACTAAAGCATATATATGGAATTTAGAAAGACAGTAACGAGAACCCAACATGGGAGACAACAAAAGGAACGCAGATGTATAGAATAGACTCGTGGACTTTGTGGATGAGGGTAAGGGTGGGATGATATGGGAGAAGGGCATTGAAGCATGTTAATTGTCATGTGTCTAATCAATCGCCAGCCCAGGATTGATGCTCGGGACTGGTGCAGCGAGATTTCCTGGGGGGGAGGGAGGAGGGAGGGGGGATCCGGAGGGGAAGCATATGTAAACCCATGGTGATATCATGACAATGTATGGCAAAAACAATAAAAAAAAAAAATAAAGATGAGGGAATGGATTATTCAAAATGTTCTCCCAAATGGAGCCTGTTGTAGTGAGTGGATTAAAAATATCCCTTTTAAGTGGTCCTTTCCGTTCTAGTATTAAGAACCTACTGCTTTTCCCTGGTATAGAATTCTGAGAATTCAGTCCTAAGACAAAATGAGAAACAATGCTAATGTGATATTTCTAACCTAAATATCAACAGGACACATGCTGAATGGCTCATAATCCCTTAAGGAGGGTTGAATTTCATTCTTATCTACAGGAATCAGTAATGGATATTTTGAAAAACAGACTCTAAATGGGTGATACTAAAAACAGTACTAACTACCAGAACCACCGATGATAATCAAGTTTTCCCCACCACATTCTTCTAAGAAGCTGAACTCCATACCTCTGTTACCCAGAGACCTTGACGGTCCAGAGTGGCTTCTTTTTCTAATTTACAGAAGGATACTCTCACGGGCTAGCGGTGATGTTGGTAACTGTTAGACAGGCAGAACCATAAACCTGAAGTCTAGAACACATAAATAGGACCTTATTCCAAGCTTAATATGTTTGGCATAGTGAGTGTTCCTGTATCTTGTACCTGTTTCCCCCCCAACTATTTAGAACCTCTTTTTCAATAGGTATAATCAATTTAAAAAGAGAGGTAACTTCACCCTCAGAGATATAGCTTAATTTTCAAAACCTGTTTAGTCCTGTTGCCTGTCTTCTAGACAAACTGATTCCAAGTAGCTAATTACCTTGAAACATCTGACTTCAGTACATTAGGAAGAAAAGAGAGGGATCAGAATTCATGTTATACCTTATGAAATTATTGGAGGAGGAAGTGGCAACCCACTCCAGTATTCTTGCCTGGAGAATTCCATGGACAGAGGAGCCTGGCAGGCTACAAACAAGTCCATGGGGTCACAAAGAGTTGGACATGATTGAGCGACTAACATTTTCACTTCACTATGAAATTATTACTAATTGTGATGTTAAGTATTGTCAGAAATCCAAAACAAATGTTCTTTCTTTTAATTCTAATTAAACTTAATTTCCAAGTTAATTTATATGTTAGCAAACTAAATATTTTTCTGGCTATGGCAGAACTTAGCAGAGAGATAAATCTCAAGCACTTTAAACAAAGAGACAGAAAACACTTTCGTGACAACAATTTGGATAAAACAGAATTAACCAATTAAATTTATTGGTTTGTTGACCAATAAATGTTTTGTCCTCAGTCCCTGCTGATAGAAGAGATTTTTAGAATGCATTCTGAATGCTTTAAACATTTAAGTGAATATCTAAAATATGATTTTTATACATTTTCTGCTCTATAACCAAATTTGATAGCTATCTCAAAGTTCCATTAAGGATTATAAGTCAGTAATTTGATTTTTTAAGGACAGATAACTTGTTTCTTTTATTACCCTACAGTTCGCTGTGTAAGGTTCAATAAATGGTATTTATTTATCTCCCACATTTCCGTTATATTTTATTTTCTATTACATTGCGTTATGACTTAGATTTAGTCATTTCTCATGGAATTACAGGGTATTATTAGTATGTCTAAAGGCAGATAATGAAAGTGAAGTTCAGAAAGGGCATTACAGGCCTAGAATCATGCAGCTATTCAGATTTTTAGTGCATTTTTTAAAAAAAATACTCTTACATACTTTAGTATTTCATGTTCACAGAGCAGGGATTACAGTTTATAATAGTACAGTATATTTGCAAGGAGAAAAACATATCTGCAATACACACACACACACATATATTGTTTGATTGCTTTGATTTTTTGATTTTTGATTTGATTATTTTTACCCAGGTTTGATTTGTTTTTGGTGTGATGGTTTTTACCCAGCTTCTATTTATTGTTTGTTCCTAAGGGGATGCTGAGGACATGCACAGAGGCTGCTCAGCCAATCAGCATCCTCTAGCTATAGTACTTTAGTTCTAGGGGAAGCATGTGTAATCCATTTAGAGCCAATTAGATGTTATAAGGCTTTTTCCTGGGGCTTCTGGGAAAAGGATTCTCCTTCTTTTTCTCCATCATTTTTAGTCTTTTCTGGGAAAAATCTGATTGAAAATGGGGCCAACTCAGAGGAAGTAAGGCTGAGAGGTTAAGAAAGAAAAGAAATATGATCAAGGAGATATTCAGTTTTTAAAACAAACACTTGGAATGTGCTTATAAGGTACAAGCGCAATCTTAAGTACTTTACAAAAACAGCTATTTTAATGCTCTTAACAAACCTATGAGGTGGGTTTATAATTGAGGAAATTGAGACAGAGAAATTAGGAAACTTGCCTAATGTCACCAGGTAATAAGTTAAGGAGGGCTTCCTTGGTGGCTCAGTAGTCAAGAATCTGCTTGCCAAAGCAGGCAATGTGGGTTTGATCCCAGGGTCAGGAAGATCCCCTGGAGAAGGAATTGGCAACCTACTCCAGTATTCTTGCCTGGAAATTCCATGGACAGAGGAGCCTGGTGGGCTACGGTCCATGGGGTCCCAAAGAGTTGGACACGACTGAGTGACTAAAACAACAACAATTGAGTTAAGGAGCAGGGATATGGACCCAAGTGATCTTGCTCCATCCAAGGGCTCCTAGCTATTGTGCTGGAGACATACTGTGAATCCTTAGTTAAATCAATGGTAATGTAATACATACTTAACAATGGGTTCTCAAAGAAAAGACAGAGGAAAGGGAGAAAGAATACAAGGGAAGGAAAGAAGGAAGGAAGGGAGGAAAAATATTCCTGATTTGTTGCCAATTCCTTTGGTATTAATATTCATAATATGGCTGATTTCAAGATAGTAACATGATATTATCTGGTTTTCAAACTTCCTAAATATTTAATAATGAAAGGGTTGGCACAAGCCAGCTGCTCTAGCATATCTCTGGAGATTACATCAAATATCCCTTCTACAAGATTGCATTTTTATGAATTTGTAATATTCTTTTTAGTTGAAGACATTTTTGGTTGGGTTTTTGGTCTTTTGCAAAATAAAGCATCCTAATTGATACCAAATTTTACAGATGATGAAATGCTTTCACAGAAACGCCCTTTGTCATCTGTGACCACCACAACCACCTCATGAAATAGACAAATCACTCATCGATTTCTCCATATTAACAGAAACTAAGACTTGAGAGGGTTATGAATTTGGACTATGTAGTACTGGCAACATAATTTGCCATACTCAGTGTAAAATGAAAATGCAATGTTCCTTGTTCAAAAATCACTAAGAATTTCAAGATAATAGCAGAGTATGAAACTAAGTGCAGGGCCCTTCTACCCAAGGGATCCTGCTGGGAGCCGTCAGGATGCCCCCTCACTCGGATGACAAAGTCAAAGAGACTGAGAAGGGAACTGCAAAGTGGATTTTCCTTCGGGGCAACCCAAGGCAAGGCCCCTCCTGGTATTTTTCTTGGGAAGTTCTGTTTATGCTCTGAACATTAGCTCATCTCTGTAGGTCAGTCCCAGTTAGAAAGAATTCATCCTGAGATAATTCCCTCAGACCTTATTTCTCTCAGAGGATCTGGGAAGGCAGATTCCCTTTCCTGAGGACTAAGGAGGAATAAGGGACATTTAAATAGATTACTATACCTCCTACTAGTTACTGGGGAGTTTATCAAGAGTTCTCTGGGGACATGGCAAAGCCACCACCAGAAGGGCTCGTACTTGGGTCACCTTTCCACATCCCACTCCCCCGACCACTCCACGGAGGAGGCTCCCTTCCTTGAAAAAACCAGGCTGGAATGGGACTTAAGAATGCTCATAACTGTGGCCAGCATAGTTGGAGACACTGATTGCTTTAGGGTAGTGTAGACATAGGAATTCATTTTAGTAGTTGTAAGGTTAATAGGGTTTCATTGTTAAAGCAGTGCTGCTAGACTGTCTCTTTGTCTTCTTTTCTCTTTCCTTGTAAAAACCAAAATAGGTTAATAGAATAAAACAGTTTCAAGCTTAAGCCCCTCTCTCTAGCTTCTACATAGTTGCACCTAATAAGAGAAATGTAACCTTTCTATTTAGATTGATGTACTTATCCTAGGTATGCTGGAGACATTCAAATGGTAAACATACTATTGTTAAGTCTAATTATGCAGAAATCTGACCTTTTGCAAGGAAAATGAGCTTAATGTTAAAGTTGTTGATGGTCGGCAGAAAACAAAAGATTGCATAAAATAATTGTGGTGTAATGGGGATGTTTTTTGGCTATAAAACTGTAAACTAAAAAAATAAAGAGAGAGACTTCTCCATCACCTCACAAAACTAACAGCAATAAAGAGAGACTGCTTCATCACCACACATTGACTCAGCTCAGTTCTCCCACCGAGGCCACTCATCCCTCAAGACCCCTGGACCCGCTGGGGCTGGACCCTGGCAGGATCCTGTGTAATTGCTCCGCATGAAGGTGGCCCTGGGTCTATGCAACTTAGCTGATCAATGTCAGAGGTGGTGCATGAACTCATGTCTACAAGTCTCATAATTCTTACACTCTATCACACCACTTTCCTGTAAATTAAAGGATCTGTAAAAACCTATACTTCTATGTAGGATTTATTTAAATAATTAATAATGACTATAAATCATGTAGTTGAAAAATTTCAAGTAAACACACATACCTGATTCACCTAGATTCTTAGGTTGCAAAAACTATATTTTAGATCACAAGTATATCCAATCTCAGGTTTCCTTGGTGGCTCAGTGGTAAAGAATCCACTTGAAAGTTTGATTCCTAGGTTGGGAAGATACCCCTGCAGAAGGAAATGTCAACCCACTCCAGTAATCTTGTCTGAAAAACTCCATGGGCGGTCCATGAGGTCACAAAAGACTTGGACATGTCTTAGTGACAAAACAGCAACAATGTCCAATCTTAATTTATTTACATTACATTTCCTTTAGGCAAAATTAAAAGAAATCTTGCCCTAAACTTAAGCTACTTATATTGCACCTTTAAATTCTTTTTCAAACAAAGCCAGAAAAAGAAGACAAATACTATTTCACATATCAGACTTTTAATTAGTCTATCTGATATACTTTCCCTGCCACTCTACCACCATACACACTCGACTGCCTTAATATTCAAAACTTAGACAACTCTAAATATCATAGGGATTTTTCTGAAAAAAACAAAAAAAAACCCACAACTTTTTATCTCCTCTGACATTTCAGAAATATCCCAGTTACTTTCTTCCTCATAGAAAGGCTGTTCACAGTTCAATTACTATTTTTCACAGTGCCAGGCTCAATCTAATGAGTTCTATTACTAATATTTTCACATTCAAAAATCATTATAACCCATGACAATATTTGGTGATATATGACAATGGAGTAATGAAATGGGGAAAAAAATCTTTTATGTAAGGTAGCATTTAGAGGTTGCCTTATTAAGTTTTATATAACATCTGGGTTCCACTACTCAATTTTTGATGATTTTAAGAAAACAGAAAACTCATCAGAATAAGCAGCTGAATAATGCTTCAAATTTAATCTATGCAAACAAATAACGTGTAGTTTATCATGAGTGATAATGTAAAGGCAGAGGCTCAATGTAAATACTGTTCTCAACATTTCTGTTTACCGTTGACTAATTTAGACTATTTAATTTTCATTTTTGAGACATTACAAGCTGAGGAAAAAATATACCAATGTGATTTTCTAGAAACATGTTAAAAATCCTCCAATAAGTCAATACACTGATATGCTTTCAGGATGATTTTCAAAACATTTAAAAATTACCATTCTTGTTGATGAGTAATGAAAACAAATATACCACCAAAGAGGGCAGGGGTGTGTGTTTTATATTAGCACTGAAATAAGAGCATTTCAGCCAGATAGGACTTATCCGTCACTGATAGTAACATTACCTGTTCAGCTCTATTCTGGTGTTGGTATTGGTACTGAGTGAAGGTATTAGAGGAAGAAGCAATTTTGTCTTTCTCAAATTGTTTCTTCACTCTGGCCAAGCCACCAGGCGCCGTGCACATTTCTGATTCTTCCAGCATCTAAGACAAGTTAAGAAAAAGGAAAATTCAACTTTACATCATCTTGGGGTGGGATTCTCAAGCTATTAAAAAATCATTGACAGTTATTAATGGGTGGTATAATAGAAAGACAGTAACATAAACAACTATCTCAGCAGGACTTTATTATGGAAAACCTTTATAAAAATAATCTATCATGTATCAGTCTTCTGATATAAAGTTAGAAGAATCTTCAAAGTATTGTGTTAATTTCCTTTATCTCAGATATATTTTGATGTCTGGAGATTAGACCTATTAGAATGTATTTCTCTCATACTACACAAACTAGCCAGAAATTAGAATAATAGATTCAATTTTAATCCATAATAAAGTTATCATTAAAATTCCAAATGTCTAGATAGGTAACACATTATTCAGAATATTAAAAAACATTTGACTTTTTCCAAAATGTACTTAAATCATTAAGGATGAGCAAAATAGCTTTGGAATTATTTTAGGGGAGCATATTTTTAATCATATGCAAAAAAATTAAAGTTAATAAAAATAACCACTATTTAATACACAGTACTGACTGATTTTCTTCTATATATTTACATGTATTTTTTCATTTGATGCTTCTCCATATTCTGTGAGATATGAACCTTTATCACCCTCACTTTAAAATGAGGAAATTGAGGTTTGGGGAAGTAAGATATCTTGTTAAATTCTCACAACTAGGGTGTGAATGTGGGAGCTGGAGTTTGAACCCATATCTGCCTGTCTTAATCACAGCTGTCTGTTTTAACACTAGCCTTTAAAAATAGGCAGAAAAACAGATACTCCGGGATGGATGTACCCTAGGACTCAGCTCTTAGCATTGGTATATGAGACTGGGTTGTGAGGGAGGGTCTAAGTTTAGAAAGATCCTGGTCTATCAGTGGCAGTTTATGGATGAGGAAGCTCATTTCAGCAGGAGTCACTTGGAACAACCTGAACAACTTTGAGAAGTTGTGTCAGATACTCTGCCCATATGGGACGCATAACTCGAAGGCTGTGGTTTTGACGACTCAGCACATTCCCCAGCCCAGCAGGCACTCAAGCCCAGGTGGGATGACAACTGTTAAGCAAACAGGCCCCAGGCCAACCCACTCTCCTCTAGGATGTGTCCCAGTACGAGACTGGGAGGAGATTCAGTGACACTTCATGCACAGAAGGTCTCCTGAGGTCTGGCCCAGTCCTGCCATGACCCTGGAAGACTTGCGACCTGAGAGTAACTGGATACTTGTGAGCTGAGGTTTCCTGGACTGTGGACTCTTACGATCCTGAAACCTTGACTGAAATAAGTAGTTTCTCAAACGAGTACCAAAAGTACAACACTCTATTGAGGTTTTCCATACGCTAAAATGGGTTTCCAGAGGCGGCACAGTGGTAAAGAATCCACCCGCCAATGTAGGAGACACAAGAGATGCGGGTTTGATCCCTGGGTCAGGAAAATCCCCTGGTGGAGTAAACGGCAACCCACTCTAGTAGTCTTGCCTGGGATATCCCGTGGACAGAGTAGCCTGGCGGGCTACAGTCCATGGGGTCAGGGTCACAAAGAGTTGGACAGGACTGACTATGCATGCATACACACACGCATGCAATACTCTAAAATACTGTAGATGAAATTAATATTCAGGATTGTCTGAATTACTGGCAGATACTCCAGTGGTTGCTTTATCAAGTTTATAACCTTTCCCCAGTTACAGGGCCTGCCAAATATTTAAGAATAGCACATTAGCTCAGGGGAAAGAAGGCATACATTCTATCAAACTGTAACAATCTTCACACATAAATCCTGGTCAATTACTATCACTTGATACATGTTAAAATCATAAGAAATTATGGCATCTCTTTTGAAATTTAAGATAAAGAAAGGGAAGGGTAAATTAAGGCTACAGTATTTCTCTTATCCCCTCCATCATTTAATTTACATAAATGGTCATTTGTGACCACTGATCTTCAATTGATCAAGCGTAGATAATATATAAATATCAAACTACAGAAATCAAGCCAAATTTTTTTAAGAAGAAAGTTGCCTCTTCCAACAACTAAAAACAATGTCCAAATGATGTGCAAATTAATCTAGTAGGTCTGATTAATTATGCTAATGAATGGATACTTTCCTAGTACGTGTGTCTGCACAAAAAGATCAGTTCTTACACTGAATAGATTGACTCTTATCTACTAAATGAATTAGAAAAAAATGAATATATCCATTCATTTCCTTCAGCATCGTGCTTTGGAATTAGACCATGTTACACATGCAACAATGCCTACAGTTTGTTCATATTTTCTAATAATACAATCATGACCCAGTACTCCTGATGCCACTCACTGGCCTAGGGGAGAAAGCCCTTTGAGCTATAGTTTAGTTAGTGGGAGTGAAAAGGTTTTCTTGTGTAGTTCAGCTTGTAAGTGCAAGTTGACCTATGTAAGATGGCAGGACTTACTCAAGAAGCAGCCTGTGGCTATGAGCTGGAGTGATGTTTCTTTGCTTAGACTGAAATCATTTTGCCTTGGTTAGCACCATGTACTGACATCCCAACTACTCCATATAATTGTCAATGACCATATAACTTAGATTGCTTTGTGTTGAACCTTTAAAAAAATGTTGATCCTTATTCTGTGTTTCCTATTCTTGGACTCAGCAATAAGATTTAGAATTTAATGGGTACACCAATAATAATTATTCTATTAACAGGTCAATTTAAATACCTAACACAAAATCTACCTAATGTTATTTTAATAGTAAGTTAATTTAAATATATAACACTTAAACCTAGGCAAGTATATTACATAGAGAATCAGCAATTTTGTTTACAAAGAACTGTTCTTGGTTTCTAGAGCATAATAGAAATAACATAATTTGGGGAGTAGGACAAACAGTGATTCTAATCCCATGTGTGAGCCTTAAAACCTTGGGCTAGAGTCTTAACCTCAGTTTTCTTTCTTATAAACTAGGGGGAATAGCAACATATTTCTCACAGATTTCTTGCAAGTGTTAAAAAAGAAGATGAAATAAAATTGCCCAGCACAAAATGTGTTGTTTTGTTGCTTAATAAATGTTACTTCTCCTTTCTCCTCTAGGGGGCTTCTGTGGACTGATGCTTTTTCACAGGCAGGCCTTTCCTTTCGTGGTGGTGGTTTAGTCCCTAAGTCGTGTCGGACTTTTGTGACCCCATGGACTGCAGCCTGCCAGGCTCCTCTGCCCGCGGGATTCTCCAGGCAAGAATACTGGAGTGGGTTGCCATTTCCTTCTCCAGGGGATCTTCCTGACCCAGGGACTGAATCCCAGTCTCCTGCATTGCAGGCAGATCCTTTACCAACTGAACTATGAGGGAAGCCCCAGCCTTTCTTTTATGTTCAACAAAATACCATCTGGCTGATTCTAGGACAAAGAGAAACTGATCAAGGACAAAGAAACTATCTCAGTGATTCAAATATAATGGATTCAGTTCGGGGCCAAATCTGCACATAAAATAAATAGTTTATTTGTGTAGACAAAACTTGGTTATAAGTAGTTTCCAGGCTTTTTTGATTAAACAAACATTTGATGCAATTGACCAAATGAGGCAGTTATTTTACTGTATCTTAGATATTTATCACGATTTCTCTGAGATAATACATGTGCTCATTTTTCTCAAAATATTAGCTTAGGGGAAAACCAAACAATAGGGTATTTTGGGGGCCAAAGATGCTTTCCTGTATAAGAGGAGACAGTTGAATATAGTTAAAAGAGTACTAGGGTCAAGAGACTTTGAATCTAGTCTGGCTTTGCTGCTATCTAATTACATGACTTCCCATAAATATCGCTGTCCCTCAGTTTGTTTTACCTGTATATGGGCAGGAAAGACAGGGACTATTAAATTCCTTTTACATAGACTTTCTTCAGAATAGCACTGAAATTAAAAATTTGTTATATTAAATAATGAGAAATTTAGTTTCCCATGTATCCGATTCAAATGTTTCCTTTTAACATAGTATAAATACAAATCATGCCTTGTACACATTTGTTTCATTGTATATTATCCTCATGCCTAGCAGGACAAAAGTCTTCCTAGATAAAAGCTTAGTAAATAACTAGTCTTTATCTAGGTATTTTCAAAGTCAGCTTGTTTTCCAATCTAATCTAACTTGTGGTGAAGTTGCTTAATGATCCAGCAGGGGGAGCTATGTAAGAAGACAGGCAGGAGGCGCTGGAGGGATGCTATTTGTTTTGGAAGTATTTAGATATTTATTTCTCTACATTCATTCAACATCTATGCTTCGTCTAAAATGTATTTTAATTACGATGTAAAATCTTAAATGTCATCTAGAATTGCAATATTGTTAATGAGTTTGGCACAGTCATTCTTGTCTCTGAATAATTTATAAAGAAAAACGCTGCTTCACAGAAGCTATTTTAGAATACCACCCTTCTTGGCCATTCTCTCTCTCTTTTGGATAAATGAACATCTTTGCTAATTTGGAGATTATTATTATAAAAGAATATCCTTACATTCCATTAAACTGTAAAGCTACTACTAATAAAATGACTTCTTAAATCCCCTGTATTGAAGGCCACAGAATATGGAGCCCAACAAACTCTTTTGGCTCTAAAAATCGGTGGTCTTACTGAATCCTGCTGTTTCTTATAATCATAATTGGTTTAGCAGAGTGCCTACACTGCTAATCTCCCTCATTTCTATGTTGATTAAGCTAGTCATAATGGATTTAGTGCATACAGAGAAATGAAAAAAGCAAAAGAAATTATATTGCCAGGGAATTTAAATTAACTATACATGTGAACAAGGAGGGTGGGAGGCAGACCCACATTATTAAGATTTTGAAATTAATTCCCAGCCTTCCTGAGGAGAATAGCTATAGGTTAAATGATAATTGTGGCAATAATAACATATTTATACAGTGCCTTACGGCTTACATGTAAATTATCTCTTTGACTCTTCACAAAAACCCTCTGCAGCAGGCGGCTTTTCCCATTTTTCAGTTAAGGAAACTGAAGTTCAGAGAGGGGTTAAGATTAGCCGAAGTTTATACAACTGGTAAGTGGCAGCGTGCATGCTACGTGGCGTTAGTCATATCTGACTTTTCGTGACTCTATGGGCTGTAGCCTGACAGGCTCCTCTGTCCATGGGATTCTTCATGCAAGAATATTGGAGTGGATTGCCATGCCCTCTTCCAGGGTATCTTCCTGACCCAGGGATTAAACCTTAGTCCCTTATGTCTCCTGCATTGGCAGGGGGGATTCTCTATCACTAGCGACACCTAGGAAGTCCCTGTAAGTGGCAGAGCTGAAGCTTAATTTCAGATACCCTGAATTTGATACACATTATTCCTGCTTTCTCTCCTTTATCCATTTGTCCAGTAATATTCTTAAATTGCCATGTAAAGAGGGCATGTGAAAGGCAGACACTCAGCCGGCCTAATGCAGAAGCACCAGGAGCAGCTTACGTTGGCGGAGAAGCTGCGGCAGGCGCCCCTGGAAACAGCTGCCTGGTACCTCGCCATCCGTTCCTTCAAGGACACCACCTCTTGGAGGTCTGACACACTCTTGCTCTTCGCGGCAGTGTCTTCTGCAAATCCACTAGCAGGCTTATTAGGGCCAGCAGTCACTAAAAACAAATGTAGCACACAGAGATATGATTCAGGTTTTGAAAAGAAAATAGCATCATCTTAGGAACAGTGACAGTGAAAGTGAAGTCGCTCAGTCGTGTCTGACTCTTTGTGACCCATGGACTGCAGCCTATCAGGCTTTTGTGTCCATGGGATTTTCCAGGCAAGAGTACTGGAGTGGGTTGCCATTTCCTTCTCCAGGGTATCTTCCCGATCCAGGGATCAAACCTGGGTCTCCCGCACTGCAGGCAGACGCTTTTACCCTCTGGGCCAGTGAAGGCACTTAAAACATATGGTTTTGGAAAGCAGGCTGTAATATTCCACAGTATTTCCCATGTTTCATGGTCACCTTCTTTTTTTAAACTTTCAAGCAAAGCTACAAAATGCCAATAGAGAAGCATCTGTTTATGCAAACAGCAAATGAAAGTACTGCCCCACCCCTCCTGTCATTATTCCAATGAATAGTAAGTATTTATTAAGAGATACATAATGTTAATGAAACTCTGAAGCACCCTGTGTTGGATTTATGCTAAATGCTATAAAAGCACAATCTCATTTACTTCTCTAACAACCTCATGAAGTATGTTCCATTATTTTCTAGAATTTATAGATAAAGAAAATGGAGTATCAGAGTAGTTAAAAAACTTTCCCATGATCACACGATTAGTAAGTGTCAGATTTGGTTGTTTGACTAAATCTTTAGCAAGTCTAAAAATTGCTCTTTGCCTCTCACCTTACCCTTCAACCCTCAAGGAGACAGATCTAGAAAGATCTATTTAGATAGATCTAAAATATGTGAATGCTATGAAAATTATAGACTGGATTTTTTCCTTTTATTTCATAGAGGCATGTATTACATAAGACAGAATTAATAGTTTCCTTTAAAAAAAGTTTTACTAGTCATTCCAGATCACTTGATATTTTCCCATGAAAGACATCTACTTGACAAAAATATAGGGCATTAGATATTACATATTTCCAAATAGAGTAAAAGGCTGATTGCATGACTACAGAATAACAGATGTTAGAAGCAGAAAAGTCTTAAAGATACTGTAGTCTCATCTGGTCTAATCAGTTCCTTTTAGGCGTAAGGAAACACATCTAAATGTTTCCTGAAGTGAAAGGAATATAAAGACCTTCCCTGGTTAGTGTGATTCTCCATGTCTATTTAAATATAGGTGCCAGAGTTGGTTTCAAAACTAGTTTTTGTCATTTATTTCAGTGCTTTTTGCTGCTTGTTCTTTGCTCATATCACTCTGTTGGTTTACTATTCACTCTTTAAAAATTGTAATTCCAAAATCATTTCAAGGCCTCCTTCCAAGACCAACCAGTGAATGGTGTGTGTGTGTGTGTGTGTGTTTTGATATGTTTATCACTCATTCATACACCCCTGCCTTTCTCTTTAGGGCTTGTTGTGTTTTGGACTCATAGGTTAGTGGTCTTTGGTGTGCTTTGTTATTTGAATTGGTTTACTAACACTTACTCAAATCCCCAGACAACCCCAGTTAACAGACCACCAAGCTGTTTCCTCCCTGCTCTGTTCCCCTATCTTCTCACTCTGTCTCCACACTGAACCATTTTATTACATTGTTTGTTTTTTCTATCAGCTGCTTCAAAGTTTATGTACACACAGCAATTTGAGAATAATATATGTGACCCAGGAGAGATTAAAAATCATTTGTAGTTTGACTCCGTGAGTATTTGGGTTTCCTTAAGGACTTCTTATTAAATTATAGATATATTTTAAAGTTTTGATATTTTTTATATTTTATCTTGCACATATCAAAAGGAAACAAAATATAAAGCAAAAAGACATTGTATCATATGCATGCTGTGATTGTATAACCTGATAAATTCATAATAAATGTGAATTATTTTTTAAAATTCATGTCTTCTGAAACCTCTATATATCCACACAAAAGTCTAACTCCTCTAGATAATCCTCATAAAAAGAGATTCCCACCAACTACTGAAAGTCTTTCACATGCTGAAGAAAATGTCTTTATTTTTCTCTGTGCATTGTCTATTTGCACAGATGAATTCTGATTATGTTCAGCCATACTTCTCTTGTTGTAAATGGTCACTATATAAATTTTACTGGACATGAACCACTAAAGTTTTTCCATATTCTGATATCAATTTCATTTTGCACATTATTCATAAAATGTCATTCTTTTATCAATCTTAACAGAAATTCAATAGTTTATTTTTGCAAAAATTTACAGAATATTTACTTTCCAAATATTTTGATTTTTATCAATTTTTATCCTACTTGCTGGGAAGTAAGATTATTATTAGTCAGGAAATCAGTTGCCTGAGTATAAAGGGATTTGGCTTCCATTTCCTTGTGGCTCTTTATTCTGATCACAGAAAAGACATTACATTTTAATCTCTCTGTCTCTCTCTCTCTCTCTCTCCCTCTCTTTTCCCCATCAGTGACTTTGCCTACATGGGCAGGGTAGTGGAGTAGAAAACCTACGTGGAGCAAATAAATCGTGTCCATGTTGTTTCCTAACCTCCTAAGTCAATGTTTTTTAATTTCCTCATCTGAAAAACAAGGTGATGCTTTCTGTCGAATGGACTGTGAAGCAGTGCACCCTTCTGTTCCTATCCTGATGTTGATGACACCTGATGTCAATTTGAAAGGTTCATAAAACAGTCTCTTTTTTATTTTTAATTAATTTATTTATTGAAGGATAATTACTTTATAGAATTTTGTTCTTTTCTGTCAAATCTCAACATGAATCAGCCATAGGAATACATATCCCCCCTCCCTTTTGAACCTCCCTCCCATCTCCCTCCCCACCCCACCCCTCTAGGTTGACACAGAGCCCCTGTTTGAGTTTCCTGAGCCACACAACAAATTCCTGTTGGCTATCTGTTTTACATATGGTAACATAAGTTTCCATATTACTCTTGCCATACATCTCACCCTCTCCCCATGTCCATAAGTCTATTCTCTATGTCTGTTTCTCCACTGCCGTAAATAAATTCTTCAGTACCATTTTTCTAGATTCTGTATATGTGGGTTAGAATACAATCTTTCTCTTTCTCTTTCTGACTCATTTCACTCTGTATAAGAGGTTCTAGGTTCATCCACCTCATTAGAACTGACTCAAATGCATTCCTTTTTATGGCCGAGGAATAGTCTATTGTGTATATGTACCACAACTTCTTTATCTATTCGTCTGTCAATGGATATTGAGGTTGCTTCCGTGTTCTAGCTAATGTAAATAGTGCTGCAATGAACAGTGGGATACATGCATCTTTTTCAGTTTTGGTTTCCTTAGGGTGTATGCCTGGGAGTGGGATTGCTGGGTCATATGGTGGTTTTATTCCGAGTTTTTTTTTTAAAGCATCTCCATACCATCTTCCATAGTGGCTGTATCAATTTACATCCCCACCAACAGTGCAAGAGTGTTCCTTTTTCTCCACACCCTCTCCAGCATTTATTGTTTGTAGACTTTTGATGATGGCCATTTTGACCAGTGTGAGGTGGTATCTCATTGTAGTTTTGTTTTGCATCTCTCTAATAATAAGCAACGTTGAGCATCTTTTCATGTGTTTGTTAGCCATCTGTAAGGACCCCATTCTTAGTGATGTGTGGCAAAGAAGATAGGAACATTGGTTGCTTGACCTTACGATATGCAATTTCAGAATACGACTGAGATTAGAAACAGTGTTAACTGAGTTTAGGGTAACTTTAAAGAGAAAGGTAACACAGAACAAAGTTGGTGTAAGATAGACTCAAGGATATCCTGTATAACACAGGGAATACAGCCAATATTTTGAAATAACTGTAAATGGAAGATAACCTTTAAAAATTAAATAATTAAAAAATACTAATAGTTGACTGAAAACTAAAGAAGCTATTGTCATAAAATACTTGTAGAAAACGGGGAATAATAGAACCTGTAAGTATTCTAATGGAAAATGGAGTGTGGAGGAACATGCTATAAGGCTACAGTCGTCTGTGAAAAAGAGGAAGGGAAAATAAAATTTTAGATGACTATTTCTGATAGAAAGCATTATAAATATTTACATCACAAAACCATTGTACTAGATGTTATTTGTCTCTGGGGTTTAGAGGTAGTTCACTGTGCAGATGAGCAAATAAACTTTTTAAAAAGTTTAATGAATTCTCTCAAACATCCAGTTAATGAGTTCTCCAGCTCAGCCTAGAATCTATTATAATCCTAAATATAGAATGTTTTATTTGCTGATAAGAAAATAACTGCTAATCCACCCCAAAATTAATTGTGTAATAGAATACATCCTGTAAAGCAGAAAGAGCATATAGGGAAGCACTTGGAAAGAATACACACTACTAACAAATCTAAGCTGTTATGAGACTATTGGAAATCAAGGGTAAGAATGCCTTTTCAAAGAATTCTGAGGTTCTTAGGGAAAAGATTTCTATTATTACCTTTTGTAATATAAGAAGTTATATACTCCAGTTAGACCTAATTTATATCCACTTCCTATTTTTCTTAAATCATGAGAGAGTGTGTGACTTTTTTTCATATCTCTATTTTCCATGAGCCCCAAACATGTGTTTTTCTTCTGCAGTTTTTAAAAATGAAGAAACTAACTAAACCAATTGATCAATCAAGCAAATTTTCCTAGGTTGCAAAGTTTATTATGCTTCCTTGAATTTTACTTCCTGTGGAAAGTCCTTGTTTAAGTCATTTTTTAAAAAAACAAAGTAGTACAAGGTAAGACAGAATGCCCTGACTTTGTTGAGCAATTATTCATCTGCATGTAATCAGTCACAGAAGGGTTTGCATAGTCAGCCTTCTGTGTTTTCTTGGAGGTGATAATAATTTTAAGCTATCAGATAAAGAAAATGATGAGGAATAGTCAATGTATTGAACACACTTTGAAATTTTCTCCTAATTTCACAATTTCTGTTATCAGTGAAAGAATTCTTAGAAATATGCAGAGACTCATATCAAGAGGCATTTCGAAACAGTCACTGAGACATTTGCTATGAACTAGTGATCTAATTAGCTGTTTGGGAATTTTCAAAGGTGCAATTCAGTATTTTTATTTTATAAATGATATGTTCCTAGAGCATTAAAAAATGATAAATCTATCCTTATTTCTCATTAAACAAATGTCTAAAAGCTGAAACAACAAGTTATAAATATAATTCTAAGGTCTTTTTAGAGTAATGACTTGGAAATAAAGGTTAATACATAGTGGTAGGACTCAGTGTATTGCTTCAAAATACTGTCAAAGCCATAAAAGTGTTTATTTAGAAAACACCTAATGTGGCAGCATTTACACGGCCAAATGTTTTGTCATGATCTTATTTCTAAAGCAAGATTCAATCTCAGCACATTTTCTAAATTTAAATATATCCTCTTATTTTCAAAATACGAGAGGCCAGTTCCCAAATCGTAGTTGTGGGTAAAGTTTTATGGAAAAGATGATTATGTCAATGGATGTTATTGGATGAAAGACTGATATTGAACACCAGGAGCTTTAAAACTGGCTTACACAAGGATGGGGTAAATTTCTGTGAGTCACCTCTTTACTTCTTCCTTTTGCCTATGCAATACGAGCTGTGTGAAATAAAGTAAAAAAAATACTTTGACCTCTTTATTTCACTAAGAGATTGTTTGCTAGAATCTGAGTTATGAAGTTGATATTTGGTCTTTCTTCTGATTGAGAGTACAGGTATAAGCAGAGGTGTGTCTGATTTCCTAGCTGTGGTGAAATCAAAAGGAAAGTTATCAAAGGGGGGAAAAGAACTAAAGGTATAAAAGTTTTTTAGAAGAATTAAAACTCACATTGAAGGCAGTTAATAGAGTTACTATATGCTACAGAGGGCTCCCCAGGTAGCTCAGATGGTGAAAAATCTGCCTGCAATACAGGAGACCTGGGTTTGATCCCTGGGTCCAGAAGATCCCCTAGAGAAGGGAATGGCTTCCCACTGCAGTGTTCTTGCCTGGAGAATTCCATGGACAGAGTAGCCTGGTGAGCTATTGTACATGATATCACAAAGACCTGGACATGACCGAGCTACTAACACTTTCTTTTTCATATGCTGCAGAAGAAAGAAACCAAGAGCATATTAACAACAATGTGAAAGAAGATGACAAAGATAGAGAAAAGACAGCAAAATTCAAAATGCTACTATAAGATAGTAGCATAACAGTAGGAAGGTGGAGGAATGATCAGAACAAATGAAAAAAAGAATTTTTACTGAAAATAGAAGAAATATTTGCTGAAAATAAAAGTTGGGCATTGATAGATTCAAAGTATTTACCATAATCCAGGATAGAAAGTAATTTTAAAACACTGATAGTAAATCCTGGTAAAACATTTCAGAATCAAGGAAAAAGAAATTATCCAGACAGATGAATGATTTCTGTGATGATGAGGCAAAATTCAGGATGTCTTCTTTTTAACACTGAACACTAAAAGCAGTTAGAGAAGTAATTATTGAAATTTTAGTTTTTAGAACTAGAGTCTATGTGAATTCAAGTTGGTATTCATGTGAAAAGTCAATAAAAATCAAAACAATCCTTTAACAAGTCAGCCAAAAAGAAAACAAAGAGCCTTACAAAATCAAATGGAATAGTGTAAAACCAAATGTAAATAAACATGAGCCAAACTTCACCTTAAAGACAAAGACAAATATTAATAAGTCCAATCATATGCCACCTGCAAGACTAAATTTAAAAAGAAAATATTGGGCAAGAAATTGCCAGGCAAAAATAAATGAAGAGGAGTTATCATGGCTATATTCCTTTCATGCAGTAGCATTAAAAACAAAAATATGTTCAATGAAATAGAGAGCTATTCTATAAATAGAAGATGCCACCCCACTATGAAGCCATAGCAACAATGGGCTTCTGCATGCTGACTAGCATAGAACAGAAACATATAAGGTCATCTGTAATAAAAAGGAGAATATTTATATAATAGTTGTGAATATAATTGCTGTGGATGACTTTAATCTTTTTCCATCTTTGCCATATGAAACTTCAAAAATAAATTAGCTGAATTATACTTTAATAAGGTTTATTTTAATGTCATTTATGTATTCTTTGTTATTAAACAAATACTGATTATAATAAACATGACATATTCACTATGCTCCAGAGCCTCCAGTCTAATTGGTAGGAGAGACAGGCAATATTAGTCCAGAGAGTTTATGGTTTTCCCTCAGGTTGGGTTGGGAGCCCCTGGGGTGGGGAGAACCTAATCTACCTGGGTGTGTTATTGGGTTAGGTGTCAGGAAGGCATCCTGAGAAGTGGAACATCTGCACTGAGACAAGGAAGAATTGGCCTGTGACTATGTGGAAAAGAAGAAGATGCAGAAAAGGAAGGGAACAGCAGCACTATCAACAAATCATGTTGGGAAAACTAGGCAGTGCTTTTGAGGAAAACATTAAGAGTTTCTCACCACATGTCAAAGTCAGGAAAATATTTAGAAAATACCTAATGTGACCAGATTCACACCACCAAGTGCTTTGTCATGATCTTATTTCTAAAGCAAGACTTCACTGATTTTTAAAATGATGAAAATTCCTTAGATATAGCTAATTCATAAAATGAATTCAGTTGGACTTTCTTAGCATAAAATTCAAAATGACAAAATCTTTCAAAATATGTGTGAGACAAAAGAAAACTGGAGGAAGGACAGGTATAATAAATAGGCTGAAGCGTTAATTTTCTAATTTTCTGTAAAGAACACTGGTTGGAAAAAAAGCTAACATTATTGAAAAGACAAATAAATGACTCAAAAGAATGATTCACAAGCAAAAAAACAATAGTGGATATGTAGAAAGTACTTTCTATGTGTCAGACATTAGTCTTTTTAATGCTCTCAACTGCCTTATGAGGTAGAGACTATATTTATTTTTAATCTCCATTTTACAGATAAGGAAACAGAGACACAGAAAGACTGTCAAACTTGCTCAAGGTCAGGTGGCTAGTAAGCTTCGGAGCTGGAAGGCAGTCTGGCTCTGAGTTCTGTGACTTAAGTACAATTCTATGCTCTATCTCAGTAAGTACAAGTGTCCACAAACCAAAAGACAAACCCAAACAATCACCTTCCCAAGGAAAGAGATGAAGTAAAATTCAAACAACAAAGTGATATCTTTTTTTTTTCTGACTCACTGCATATGCAATAAAAATATATAAAATAAATAGCCCTAGAAAACTGATCTAATGTATAATGATGACTCAAAAGAAATTCTAAGATTTAATAGTAATTTGAACTCAGGCAGAAAAATAAGAATTTAAAGATTTTTTTATTAGAAATTTTCTAAAATCAATTTAAGAAGCCTTTATTTAGTCCAGTCTAAAAGCCAGGCAGAGAATGAGCTGGAGTGTCACATGAAAGTCCACAAAGCTGATGCAAATACAGATGTCAGCTCCAAGAAGGCAGGTGTACTTCTGGAGACATATCAATAGCCTCGCTATTATATTCCGGATGCATTCTGAAGAAGTCAACTATTTAGTACTCAGAAAATTGACTTAAAACTAAATTGGGAGAATGAGGAACTAAATTCCATCAAATCTAAATATATGATTTATAACCCAGCTCAAATTTGTGTACACCAGATCAAATCTATGGACATATCATAGACTCAGAGCCATTAGCATGAATAAATTTTCTATAATTCTTAATATTTGCATATCCCTCAGCTAATAATAAAATTCATCTCTTTTAAACATTCAGAATGCTGCTGCCAAGTCAAATTTGTACTCAATTTGAGTTTTATATATCTTACGCTCATTTGAATATTATAAAACCAAGAAATAGTTGGAGAATAAAATGAAAGAGCAAGTGTATAGCAAATCTTGCATTAATTTACAGTGTTTTAAAAAAACATGGAGAAGGGCAGAGAGTTAACCAAGTAAAAGTATTTGACATGACGGCACAAAAGGCATGCTGTGGCATATGAACGCAGTAAATCAGATTCCACCTTTTAAAGTAACGTCCCTTTGGCCCCATTCCCCCCAGAAGCATTGTGTTGTGTGTACTCGAGTCAACTCTCCAAAATCCATTCATTCATGTGATTTGCATGATTTATACACAAGAACAGATCATCTCTCAGAGTAATAAGAAGGATTAGTTCTTGCCTCCTTCGTAAATCTTCCCTAACCACTTTTCTCCTAATTCAGGTACTGGAAGAGATCCTACACATCCAGTTGCCTTATAGAGGAGAAAGACAAGGTTTAGCAATGTGGTAAACAAATCATAGGTTCTCAAAAGATGTGTACATCCTTATCCCCAAAATCTGTGAATGTATGTGTGTGTGTGTGTGTGTGTGTGTGTATGTTCAGTTATGTCTGACTCATTGAGACCCCATGGAATGAATACTGGAGTGGGTTGCCATTGCCTTCTTCAGGGGATCTCCCTGATTCAGAGATCAAACCTGTGTCTCTTGCTTTACTTTCATTAGCAGGGGTATTCTTTACCACACTGTACCACTGAGAGGCCCCAGAATCTGTGAATATGATATTTTATTGGGTTGACCAAAAATTCATTCAGATTTTCCTGCAAGATCTTACAGAAAAACTTGAATGTACTTTCTGGTCAACCCAAAACATGACAAAGGGTACTTTGCAGATGTGATTAAGTTAAAAATTTTAAGGTGGGAAGATTATCTGGGATTGTCCAGGTGGGTTGAATGTAGTCACAAAGTTTCACATGAGGGAAAGGGAGGCAAGAGAGTCAGAGTCAAAAAGGAGAGGTAATGACAGAGGTGAGAGAGGGGGAAGAGGTGATGAAGGAGAAGCAAAGGAGGAGGAAGAAGGGGAGGAGGAAGGAGAAGAGGAAGGGTAGTGAGAGGGAGGGGAGGAGAAGGAAAGTGGGGTGGGGGAGAGAGAGAGAGAGAGAGAGAGAGAGAGAGAGAGAGAGAGATGTAATACAAAATCTAAGCTACTGGCTTTGAAAGCAGAGGAAAGATTCCATGAGTCAAGGAACGCAGGTAGATTCTAAAAGCTTAAAAAGGTAAGCTCCCCCATACAGCTTCCAAGAGGAGGGAGGTCCCAGCCAACACTGTGATGTTGACCCAGTGAAACTCGTTTTGGACCTCCTGAACTGTAATAGAATGGATTTGTGCTATTGTAAGCACAACTGTATGTATTAATAACTGTTTGCATTAATTTGTTACAGCAGCAATAGAAAACTAATACACGCATCCACTATTTGTATACATACACCTCACCAAGTCGGAAATCACTACACAGTAAATTATTTTTATGGCATATTTCAGTTCTAGCTGCCCCAAATTTCATAGATTTATATACACAAACCATGCTCTGATGGAAACATCTTTAAATTTCTTTGTGCCTCAAAGAATAAATGTCCACCTACTTATAGATAAGACTCAGTATAAAAGTCCACTTAGATTCTAATCTGAGTAACAGAATTGCAATTTCTAACTGTAGTAACAACTTCTTGTATAGACTTGTATTCTCTTTTCTGCAGCCCCTATCATCTCATAAGAAGTTCTACTGGTACAAGAGCAGTTATAAATGTATAGAATTTAGACAGAAGTTAAATATCATTAGTGCTTAATATTGCTAGTTTGGAAATATTTGAAAATTCAATCATATTGCTATTAAATATTTTAAATTGCTTAAAGCATTGACCAGTTAAAAAATCAATAATTGAATTAAATGACTTAAATTTCTTTGAAATGGTCAAATAAATTAAAACTATTAACTGCCCATAGATGATGCATACGTTTACAAAATAAGTCTTGTTAGATATTTCCCTAACACAATGAGACTTAGATTGCATTACAACAATAACTACTTGTTAATGAATATCAATTGTGTTAGCCATTTTACACGTATATTCTTACACATCATTTTATGTCTAATTCTTATAACAACTCTACCTGATAGGTGGTATTTTGGCAAAAGTAACATTTAAAAAGATAAAATCATACAGTAAGTGGCTGAGCTTGCAAAAGTTCAGGTATTTCTGAGTATAAGGCTATTTAACTCTGCACAGTCATTTATGTAAGTATTTTTCATTAACACATAAAGTAAACTTTTAATTAAGGGTATGAATCTCCCTTTCTGCTCCCTTAACATCTACACACAAATCCTTTATTTCAGAGTATCTAGGGATAAATCAAAGGGAAACCAATAAGTTGAATTTCTGTGTCTCTAAGTGAGTTCTTTTTTGTCCTTATAAGCTTGAGTTTAGAACTGGAAATCAAGCAAATTCTTCATTTATATTTCTTTGGTCACTGTAGAGCTCAAACTTGAGATGGGCTTAGGTATTGATCCAAGCCAGCAGGGACAGAGTCAAGCTTTTCTGTAAGGAAAGGAAATGTGAAGCCAGGACTGCTCACATTGCTGATTTGTTTTGCCTCAGGGTATGGGAGATGGTGGCATGATTCCATAAAAGTTTCTTCTTATTTAAATCTGTATCCCAGGTAAACAATAAGGGTATTTGACAACTCTCCCCTTAAGGCTTTCAGCATACATTTGGTAAACATTTATTACTCATCTACTGTTGACAGTAAAGAAGGCTGAGCTCAGAAGAACTGATGCTTTTAAATTGGGGTGCTGGGGAAGACTCTTGAGAGTCCCTTGGACAGGAAGGAGGTCAAGTCAATCCTAAAGGAAATCAGTTCTGAATATTTATCACAAGGACTGATGCTGAAGCTGAAGCTTCAATATTTTGGCTACCTGATGCTAAGAGCTGACTTATCCGAAAAGACTCTGATGCTGGAAAAGATTGAGGGCGGAAGGAGAAGGGGGCCACAGAGGATGAGACGGTTGGATGGCATCATCAACTGAATGGACACAAATTTGAGCAAACTCCAGGAGATAGTGAAGGGCAGGGAAGCCTGGTGTGCTGCAGTCCATGGGGTCACAGAGAGTCAGACATGACTTAGCAACTGAACAACGACAGCTGTTGACCAAGCATAGGGCTCAAGGCAGGGCACAAATTAATCGCCACTGTATTTAGTCCTGCTCTACTCAAAAAGAGAAGAAAAGAAAAACCCCAGAGTGATCCTCAAGAAACACAGTGTTCTAAGTGTTGATCTGGCCTTGTGTCTAAAAACAGAACTACAACAGTTTACATCATTTCCACATGCTGACTTAGGAATAAAAAGTTCCCATATGGCTGGCCCTGCCAAGGAAGTTAGCTTTTAAGAATACACAGCAGATGGAGTCCTCCTGAGGTGGGGAATCCTAAAGGAACTCGGTGACACACACACCACATCCCCATCCCCCAAACCACATTCATTTATATTGAGATGAAACTGAATTAAAATAGATCAAGACTAATCATATTGATGGGTTGAAAAGTCCCTCACATGTATCCTCATAATGGCTTAATTTCTCTTCAGATTTTTCCCACTTAACCCAAGCAATGAGTAGCTCTCTCTACTGTGTTCTCCCAATGTTTAAAAATTACACTCCTGTTTGTATCATGTGTTACTTTATTGTATTGTTGAATCTCTCTGTCATCCCTACTTCTCTCCCTTTCCACCTATATGCAAGTTCCTCCAGCACAGGGCTGGGTTAAGCTCATTTTGAAACCCATTTTATACCTATTCTGCCTGGGTTTCCTCCTGCATGAAGCAAACCCAAGGGAGATTAACCATCTACTCTGGACCCCAAAAGCCTGATATTTATTCTGTCTCTGACACTTACCTTTGATTTCAAGCAAATTTCTTAACCCCTGGAAGCTTCCTTCTTCTTACCTATTACATGAAAATGATACCAGAACCTGAATGCCTAAGAGGACTGAGGGATATCTGATTAAAGTAATGAGTTTTACATAGTATCTTGCACATAGTAAATAATATATGCTCACTAGCTTTCAGTCTCCTTGCTGCTGCTGCTGCTGCTAAGTTGCTTCAGTCGTGTCCGACTCTGCGACCCCACAGACCGCAGTCCACTAGGCTCCGCCATCCCCAGGATTCTCCAGGCAAGAACACTGGAGTGGGTTGCCATTTCCTTCTCCAGTGCATGAAAGTGAAAGGGGAAAGTGAAGTCTCTCAGTCATGTCTGACTCTTTGCAACCCCATGGACTGCAGCCCACCAGGCTCCTCCGTCCATGGGATTTTCCAGGCAAGAACACTGGAGTGGGGTGCCATTGCCTTCTCCGTCCAGTCTCCTTAGGTGGTGTTATATAATCCTAGGTATTATTGTCCAGATAATTTGAGATGATACAATCTGAGAATAATAAAAGTTACGAAGTTCCCCAAATCTCAAAGCTAGTAAGTAGAAAGGATAGGACTTGACTGATCCATATGAATCTCAAGGCTATTCCATTCTTTTCTAAAGCCAAGTATATGTCATGTTACTTGAAACAAGGAGAATACAATAGATCATGAAAGAGTAGATAATTACTAGGAGAGATTGGGGCAAAGAAGGTGTACAGTCATGTTCATATGGCCACAGGAATGGAGAAAGTATTTAAAAGAGAAGAATGTCAATGAATGTGATATCCAAAGTATTAGTCTCTCTGTGTTTTTGGCATTAGCCAATGAACCATCAATTTTTCACCAGAAAACAAGAGGGCAGTCCCCTAGAAAATATGCTATGTGTGAAAATCACTCTAGTATACCACACTGTGGGGATGGATCTACTCCTTTTCTCCCTGCAAATGGTTCCTCGCATTTCCCCCTGCCCTCTGTTTTTCAGGTAAAGTCATGAAATCATCTCTCAAAGCTATCCACATGTTTTATTTCCCTGTGGTGTCTCTGAGCAGTGGGCTAGGCACAAAGAAGTCTGGCCTGGACCAGTTAGGCGGTGCTGACTGGGCTGCTCCTTAAGTCTCTGCCACCCTTGCTGCTGCCTTCCAAAGGCAAAGAAAGAGAAGGATCCTGGATTTCACATTTTAAGATCCATTCCATTGCTGCTCTGGTAAGTACCTCTACATTGCTGGGTACCTCTGCTAAGTATCTCTTCTAAGTACCTTGCTGAGATGTTTGATAAGCTCTAAAGGAAGAGGGGTTTTTATATTTGGTTAGTTGGAATATAGGTATTCTTTCTATTTCATCTGTATATTCCTTCTACTTATATTGATTTCCATCCCCGTTTTCCTCTAAGGTCTTGCTCTAGAAACTCTCCAAAGTTGATATGTTTCTGCATAATTCACCTCTCCCTAACTCATTTCCTCTTTGATGTAACTTAACTTTTTCTCACCCATTATTTCCTAATGTATTCCTTTTATATTCCTACTGCATACTAGCTTAGAATTTGTTCTGTCCCTAAAACAATCCATTTTTATTTCTCAGGCTTGGAAAAATTTCATGCAAAGCTAGTTCATGTGTACTGAACTATTTTATTTAGTTCCAGGTATGCTATTGTCACTCAACAGATCAAAAATAACCAACAGTAATAAAATGTAGATGAACCTTTAATCATCTGCAGCTTTGAAAAAAATCTTCCCAGTATGCCCACCTTTAAACCAAGCGTGGGCAGAGTAAGAAAGTTATTTACTACTTAAATCAGTTCTATGCTAGCTGCAATCTGGAAAAGGCAGGCATTTCCAGATTCATTTTTAGGAACTCCTCAATTCTTCACCCTCTTTCTAACTTTCCCCTCTCCATTAAGGTTAGCATCTGAGACTTATTCTGAGAGAGGGCATTAAAAGAAAGCCTGAAACATTCAATTCTGATTCTCACTGACTTTGACAATCATGCTGTGGCAGCTTCTCTCCTACTGACCATACTTTTCCTTTGAAAAACAAAATGCATTTAATTCAGTCTGCTTTTTGTCTTAGAGAAATTCAGTCTCTGAATTTACACAAACTCT
The DNA here is from genome assembly GCA_007570785.1 of Antilocapra americana. Lineage (NCBI taxonomy): Eukaryota > Metazoa > Chordata > Mammalia > Artiodactyla > Antilocapridae > Antilocapra > Antilocapra americana. The sequence goes on along the minus strand of ML660200.1, from coordinate 43,145,905 downwards.
TTTCAATGACCTTAAGTAAGTCTTTGTTTAAAATGCTTTCTCTGCCTAAGTCCAGAAATAACAGCATACTTTGATATGGTTTTCTTTTGAACTAAATGGCTAATAGACTTCATCAAAGAAAGGAAACCACACTAATTCCACAGTTTCCTTACTGAAAGTTATTTGGAAAGCCTAAGCAATCAAGGAGAAAAGTGAAAATGCTTACGTAATGCAACATTTTGCTTGCTAAATAACAGACTCCTCTGGAAGTAAATTCACTCTTTCAGAGCAGTGATATACTAGAAAAATTCTACCTAAAGAAACAAACACATTCCAAACAATGTGATCTTTAATCATTTAAATGTTTCCTGGGTAGGAAAATAAAATTGTGACTGTTAAGCAGAAGCAATAAGAATCCATCCAGTCTATGGGGTTGCAGAGTTGGACATGACTGAGCGACTAAGCACAGCATAGAAGATATCATTCTTCTTAGCAAAGTTCTAGGTTCTCCTAATATGCCATAAAATGAAAGGTAACTAGCACTTGTCAAATGTTTGTACTGGCATGACCCCTTTCTGATTATTGTCTCCCATAATTGCAAGGGACACCTGATAATACTGTATACATTTTGAACAGTCTTTTAATTTAGAACAAGGATGTTTATAAATTAAAACTATAATAATTTTAATTACGTCAAAACTTTGAAGCAGCCAGGTGCTGGGTTACTCTCCCTGTCACCATTAACATGCCGTAAATACCCTTTGCATATCAACGCAGCCTGTAATTTCGAAAGAAAGAGATGATGTCAGTTTCCTAATGATATCCTGGTCCTAGAACAGTCCAAAGAGTAGAAGTAATTTGATAGTCTTCCCTGCTTAAGATACTCATGGGGACACATAGTCAGTCAGTCTCATCATCCCTTAATTTATTTATAGCTACTATCTTTAAAAATTTGGCATTGGCATTTGTTTCTTTTCTCTTGGATCCAAAACCTAACCCTACCAGGCCTCAAAAGTGGTGGAATTCAGTTTATGCTGCTTATTTCACTCCTGTTTTTAAAGGGCAAAGTATAAAAATCAGTCTCTAAATGTCATTTGGATTGAAACTTGCTCTTTTCTGTGCACGAGAAGACAGTAACATCTGCAAACAATGGATTTAATTAAAACTTGCCAACAAAAGTTTTGGTAGACCAATTATATTTAAACTCAGGTGTGGTGGTAGGTAAGGGGAGGAAAGTTGGGGGGACAGGAAAGAAAAGTAAAAAAGGAATTAAAAATTATATCTTGTACTTCTTTGTAAGATTCCACATGAAGCTAGGCTTTCACAACTTTCAAACAGAATCACTGTCCAAGACTACTCTCTTTAGGCACCAAAAACCTCAGGCAGCTGGGCAGATCACGTCAGCGTAGTGTAACCCTCTACTGTTTTAAGACGACTTACCTGAAAAGGAACCCAGACTATAAAGTGAAGCATCTCCTTGTTTATTTTTAAAGGTTATTTAAAAATCTAGACACTTAACTACAACTACAGCCAGGAACTATCAACCACTAGCCAGGGACTCAGCATCGGTCTCCACCTCGTAAGTCTCCTAGTAGGCATACATCACCACGCTTACCATTATTTCAGTCAAAGAATCTCTCAGCCTCATCAGTTTACAAAATGGCCACATCCACGCTGTGAATGTAAAAGTCTGGCCATCAAACAGTGGCCAGAAATGCTCCCCATGGGCCTTTATCTGGGGATAGGAGAAATACAGTCCATTTGTTAGAAAGATATTCTTGTGCTTTTCCTAACAATGAGTGCCAGAGCCTCTCCTAACATTTTCTTGTTTTTTGAAGAACCGGTTATATGCAATTTTTATTATTACCAGGAACTAAAATTCCTAGATTGCCGAGAAGCAAACTGACAGTTGAGATGAATATGGCCAGCTTCACAGGTATTTAACATATAACATTATAACTTGCCCAGTAAACATTTATTGAATGAATCTGCCTTGCAACAATACCGCAAAATTCAGTGCACATCTTTTTATGGTTCCTGTTGACAGATTTGAATTTCTCTCTTGTAGTTCTTTTTAAAGAGTAGAAAACAAGTTCCAAATTCGGTAACAGAAGTTATTTAAGCAGAGCAGTGATATGAAATTTGGGATTAGAGCTTCCAGGAGGGAGGAGGAATAAACTTCCTGCCTGTGAACCTGTGAGCCCCCCACAATGAAATCCAGCTCATCTCCCAAAATGCTCAGCAAGACACCACATGAGCAGGTGAAAATTAAAACTGCATAAAATCGTGTGTTTGGAAAATGAAACAAGTCAACTTTGGGCTTTCTGCCCAGTTTCATTTCTGTCAGAAACTCTCTTGTTATTACATATCTGCAGAAAGAAATTAGAAAAATGTTATAGCTAAAAAATTTCAGATATATTCATATCTCCATCACAGTTTGGTCCAGAAGAAAATAACTAGCTTCCTCATTCCAGTACTGGGTAAGTACAAGACTACAGATAGAACATGCAAATACTAATACACACACACCCACACACACACTTTTCTTTGGAGGACTATTTAATCACAAGTGGTATCCTGTTTGCTTTATGAGATCGAGGAGGAAGACCTCAGGAGGTTTTCAGACCGTTCCAGTGCAGCTCTGAGTTGGAAGCCTGCCAAGGAAAACTTATGGGGCAGAAATCCCCAGGCCCCATTCACCAGCCATGCAGGACCCGAGGAAAACATCATGAACCTCTCTGAGCCTAACACTTGCCATTACAGGAAGTATCTCAGAAGAAGGAATTTAACACGTTGATGCTCTGCAGCACTCTCTGCATTGTGCTTTATAAAATCTTAAAACTGAGTGTGGAGTTGGTGGGTCACTTAGACCAGACAAAAGTATGACTCATCTATCGTCTCCTGAAACACATTCACACACACACACACACACACACACACACACACACACACACACACACACACACAATTCTTGACACCCAATCATGTACATTTTTCAAGATCCCCAGTCTCCTGTTTTTGTCTTTCCACACACATTCTGTTAGCTCTCAGTTTCATCCATATTATATCAAGTCTCTAGTAATTATTTGAGACTTAATCTTAACCTTGCCATACTTTTGTAAATTCAATGTGACCTTTAAAAAGAATATTACTCACAAACTTCTTTTCATTTTCAAATTTCACAGTTGTATATTACAATGGAGAACATCTGGGATTGTCAGGAATAATGGTGACTCTGATATGCAAACAATTAAAAGTGGATAAAATGAGAGTTGGGTGTTAGCATACATGCAAAACCACAAACATGTAAATATATCTATACACACACACAACCTGGGAATGGGGGCAAATATATCAGATGATGAGGAAAATGTTGAACTGGCTTTTGATAAGGTAGATTTAGCTCAAGAATGTGGGGACAAATGAAATGGGAGGCCAATGGATCTAATCTTGCAGCTGACAATGGGCCCAGGCTGAGTGGGCATTGGGTCTGGCATGGGGCCTTTAAGCTTTAGACCCATCCCTGAAGCCTGGAGTCAGGAGCGCTTAACACCAGGCCACCAACACTCCTGAACTGTTCTTGGCCTCTGTTGAAATGTGTGCCCTAATCCATCCTAGGCTCCTTCCTGTCTTGTTCTTAGTTTTCCTTATTTCTGACCTTGTGATTTATTTTTCTGTTTATAGCTTAGCTTCATCCATCAAACCTGATATATTGTACCATTTCACTGGCTCATAAACTTTTGCTTTCTCTTCCATTATTGGATTCCTCTTGGCCTTTTCTGTTTAGATTCTCCTGATGAACAGGTGCCCACAGCTGCATCTTTCACTGCCTTCCTCCCGAGTAAGAGTTCTCCCTCCATCTTTACTCAGACACTGTGAGTGGATTCAAGATACAGACACTATGCTGTGGGTCAAGGTAGGTTGCAGCTGAAAGAAAAAAGACTGTGATCGAAAAGAGTATTTTGAGAGTTAAGAAGTAAGTCAAAGTAATGAGGGGGTCCAATGTGTGGCTATGAGCAGCTCCATCAGAAAGGAGACAGACTCATTATGGTTGAAGTGGTTGAAGAGTTCAGTTTCTTGAAGTAATGTGATATTGACATCACTGAAGATAACCAAAAAGTTATTAGTTTCAAGAGTTGGAATGATTATAATAGAGAAACGATATTTAATAGCTTTCAACAACTCCAAAGAGGACAGAAATTTAATTTGAGCTCAAGAGTGCACCTTTGAAAAGGAAGGGTGCATTTAACAACGGAACAACCTATTAAATCAGGTAGATAATTTTCTCTCTTAAAAAGTTTTTATTTAATATGGTGTTATTTTGAATTTGCAGCATCTGGGATAACTTAGTACTTTAAATTCTTAAGTTTTTCTCTGGGAAAGACATAAACATTATTATATTAGCCCCATATATTAGACAATAATAATAATGATGATAATAACAGCAAAAACTTATGTAACACTTACTGTATACCAGGCACTATTGTTTTAGTCATTTTACAAGTATGAATTTATTTAATCCTCAAAACAGTAATCTATGAGACAGATTCTATTAGTATCTCCATTTTCAGATGAGGAAATAGACACAGAGATGGATTAAGTAACTTGCCCAGGATAAACCAGCTGGTTAGGTTTAAGAGCCAGAATTCAAACCCATACTGTCTTGTTTTAAAATCTCTGCTCAACTAATTAGAGTTTATGTGACAGCATTTTCTGGTTTCCTAGTAAACTGTTATGTGGGTTTCCTTTGAGATCTCTTCTGGTTCTAGAAGGTGATGTTCTTGTGATTTTCGTAAACTGATGACACTCTGTAGATCTTAAGCATAGTGATAGCGCTAGGGTTAAGTAATATATTCCACAGGTCTTTAAGAGAAATGAAATAAAAAGGAAGGAAGGAGAAAGGGGGAGAGAGAGAGCAATGCACACGATTTGTGAAATCTTTCTAATTTTGAAAAGTTTTCAAAAAACTTACTAATTTCAAAATATAAAGATGATTATCAATAATGAAATTTTATATATCAACCCCTAGAACTCCCTTTATACAGCTATCTATGGAAGAATAATCTTATAGAAAATGTTTATTATTGTTATAGTTTTTATAAAAATATAGCTTTGCACTTTATCAATACAAATGTTTACAAAACTGTTAAGTTTTTAAAGCAATGTTACACAAAAGGTAAAGTGTCACTATAGATGATATTGTGGTTATTGGTTATTGTTCGAAGACTACTCATTTTTTTTTTTTTGAACATCTAAATGGACTTTGAGAACATAAAATAAAGGGAAAACCATATGGAGACATAGGTAAAACTGCCTTGTATATACCATTGTATACATATACATGTACTCAGTTGCTCAGTCGTGTCTGACTCTTTGCAACCTCATGGACTATAGCCCATCAGACTTCCTTGTCCATGGGACTTCCCAGGCAAGAATTCTGGAATGGGCTGTCATTTCTTCTTCCAGGGGATATTCGTGACTCAGGGATCAAACTCACATCTCCTGCAACAGCAGGCGAGTTCTTTACCACTAAGCCACTGAGGAGGCCCATACAGATACATACACAGACATATATATATATACACATACACGTATATATGTAATCATAATGGAACACAAATTAAAAGAGATGGTAAGAGTATAACAAAATGACATAGTAGAGAAGCTGGGACCAGTTGGGTTGAAATGATGAATTAAAAGAAAAGCAGTGAAAATTGAAATTTGAGGTAATTTGTTGCTTCTAGTTAAAGTAGACTATTAGAAACTAGAAATTGTAGTTTTGATCTAACAATTGCAATGACTGAACTAGATTTTTACAGGGAAAAAAAAAAGATTGCAACTTAAATACAAACATATGGCTTCCTTTCAAATTTCATTTCTCTGATACTTTACAGAGTTAAACTTGTAGCTGTTGCCCAACTCTGGATGACGAAAGGATGATGAATCCTGAAATTATTCCCATTCCAGAATGAGTCAGTAACTGAAGCACACATGCATAATAAAGTTATATTCCTCAAAATAAATACTTTTGAGTCCTCTGAGATCCAGAGGGCTAGTACAGTTTCCACTGAAGAAGTCAGGGCTGTAAAACAGGGCTCTGTTCTTCCTCTGAGCAGCCTGGGATGGCAGAGAGGACAGAAGGAGTGCCCAAGCGGCCGATCGCCACCCACTGCTCTTCCTCTGGCACTTCTAGCTCTAGCCCCTGTGTTCCAACGGGAAACTGGGCTAGGCTTCACCCTAGTTGCCACAGCAGACTTTTATCCTATACAATACTCAGGAGTCTAGGTCAGGATCCAACAGAAGCAGAGGCAGTGAATCTAAACAAAGTTTGTAGCTGGAATTGACCACCCTTAAATACTGTGAATGAACTCATTTTACTTTTGTCTCTTTCCAGAATTTTCCAACTTGACAATAAGACACTTGTGTCGACAATCAAAAACTCAAACTTATATGACAAATAAATTAAAAGCTGATCCTTAGCTTTACAAAAAGATTTTCCCCTGTTTCTCTGGAACATTTATTTACTATAGTTATTTCTGAAATCTAATTGCTTGACAAAAAAGCTTAGTGGTTAGATAAGATAAAACTGAATTCTTGTTATGACTGTAACATGGACTGAAAACAGTCAACAACAACAGAGATAGTGATAAAGCATCTGTGGATTTTAATGCAATTCAGTGGGGAAATGTGACTCTACTCATCAAAATTTCATATACATAGCTTTAAAAAAAACCCCACCATTTTATAAAGTGAGATCTGCCTACATCTTACTTCAGTGCAATTAACTTCTTATAAATAAGTAAGAAAATAATTATTATTTGAACATTATTTTATATTTATAGTTCCTGTTTGTGAAAGTTTACATGAAAAGCACTGACATGTTTTGAAACCATTTATAACACTGGACTTAGCTTTTAAAATTAATAGGGATATGATTTCTTTTTTTCCTTTTATCTTTTCTATGTTGCTGACTACCAAGTAAATGCATTTAGAAACACATATGCTGATATATTCAGATTTGCGGGGAATTGGGTCTTTGACAAACAAAAATTTCCTAAAATAAATTATTTTAGTATTATACTCATTTTAAGTCATATGTGTATGCCTGGAGCAATTTGGCAATTATTTACTTTTGAACAGCCAGACATATCTAAAGTGTTCAGCTCACCAGGCAACAGGATATATCCTGCATACAATTAGAAAAATGCAGAAGACACAAACCTACTTGAAGGTCTGCCAAAAAGAACAGTGAAAAATGATGTGTCCAATGACGAGGTGATCGTGGAGGGAGGGACATGGGGTGGAAGTGCTGGGGAAGAGAGTAAGAGTTCATCTAGCACAGATGATAAGCAAACTTAGATGCTTAGGTTAAAAAATAAACCAAGCACCATTTATTAAGCTGTCAATAAATATGTGGATCAGGTCTCCTTTTCCATAATTTACCCTAAATTTGAGAGAAATATGAAATGAAAAATAAAAAGAAAAGTAATAACCTGGAAAAAAAAAGACTTTATCAAGGTACACTTTGAAATGTATTCCAAGTCATGGGGGTGGAATGGGGTTGGAGTGATGGTTGCACGAAGCTTTGCAGAATAAAATACAGTCAAGAGAGTGGGTTTCTACTTTTCTCTGCCTTAATCTTGTAAGTTACTAATTAATGTTCTGTGCCTCAATTTTCTTATCTAGAACTTAAAAGTGTTAAGTCAAATAAGTCAGTGGGGTTCTTTGTGTTATCTATGTAACAAGTTCCTTTTATCCTTTGTGACATTTTAAGAAGCACAGCCACTCTACCAGGAATTTGGATTACCTATTGCACTGCTCACCGCCAGATTATTTTTACGCCATCATTTAGGCCCATGGAGTCCCAGGAGTCATTAAATATAGCCATGCTGTCATTTGTTGTATCCAACTGACACCAATAACTCATTGAATTTGCTGACTCTCAACTCTTTTAAGAAAGCAGAATCTTTGTTCTTTCCATTGACTGTCTGATTGTCACTGTTCTTTGTGCTTTTCTTGACTATATTGTACAAATAGAAAAATACTCAGGTTAGTTAAATTTGCAGAAGAAAGATTTCAATGATTAGGAAAATAAATACTATGAATATTTGACTCTGGAGTTCATAGGTAGCATTTCACAGAGGAGTAATATTGTGGGACATACGTGAAATAAAAAAATATATATATTTGGCCTGTTTCCCTGATTCCTGGCATAGGGCTCCTAAAACTCTTGGAATTTGATGGTGTCTTTGATATGTGAGCTAATGAGGTAACTCTTAGCTTCATGCTGGTTGTGGGGGGAAATACAGATAGTTTCAGGACAAGGTTTGTCATCAGAAAAACTAACAGAGTAATCAGAGAGTTGGAATATTCAGCTCTACTTTCCACTTTAAGAAAGGGGGAGAGGGATTAGACACTGAATCCTATCATTAACAGCCATGATTCAGCCAATTTTCCCACATAATGAAATCTCAATTCTAAACAACAGCATTAGTTAGCTTCCAGGCTGGTGGACATGTTGATGGATGGTGAGCCCAGAAAAGGCATGGAAGTTCTGTGCACCATCTCCACATATACACAGTACTCCAGGAATCTCTTCCATTTGACTGTTCTTGAGTTGTAACCCAAGTTAGAGGCTAATGTGAGGGCAACCCGTGGGTTCTGCTCTAACTCTGGAAGTCAGTATGAGTATTGAAATGATTGTTGTACACCGAGTTGCTCTCAGAGAATTGGAGAACTGGTTGGTGTTAGGAAACACCAGTCATTTGGTATCAGGGAAGAAAACCAACAATATCATATCTGACACAGTCACATGAAGACCATTTACCTAGGGGAATTCCCTGGTGGTCCAGTGCAGGGGATGTGGGTTTGATCCCTGGTCAGGAGCTAAGATCCTACATGTCTCATAGCCAAAAAACGCAAAACACAAAAAAGAAGCAATATTATAACAAATTCAATAAAGACTTTAAAAAATGGCCCACATTAAAAAAAATCTTAAAAAAGATTGAGTAAATCGGTGTTCTAAAATAGTTATCCCTGAATCAGAAAAGTGTGAAGTTAACCACTCTCTGCAAAGGATGAAACTGTAATTTGAATGAGCAAGTGGTTGTTTCAGAAACAGGAAAAAACAAACTACAATTTAATTAAATTTCAAAGTGTAACTTGAATGCTCTTAAAAGAGGAGGTGGAAAACAAATAAAAAGGACAACGTATTGTCAATTAAGTACTGCTCCCTACAGATTGTTCAATCAGAAGTCTTGAAATTATACTGCCAGACATTTATTAAGTTGCTGCCCTGGTCTATAAATTACTGAATCTAGACATGACTTTGAGCTAACAAATTAGTGTTACAAAATGGTCTCTTACTGCCCAGAGTTATGTATGTGCATGAGGAAGAAAGAGAGGAGAGAGATGGAGAGAAAGTGAGAGAAGAACCAAGTATCAATTCCCTGTTCCAAGGTTATCATAGGAGTCCAATCCCAAATTGTCTCATCATAAGTAATATTTTAGCAGACAAATAAAAAAGAATACTGATGTGCAGAAGCTTTTCAATTGTGGTAAATGTGAGAGGCAAAATATTGGAAATGCTTGACTAGCAGACAGCTATCCATGGTAAGCAACAGTAAATTGTATATGAACTTTGTGGTCTTTTTACCCAAAAGTCAACTTGAAGAAAGAGAAACAACCCTCTCTCCCTCTGTAATCACTGAAGACTTGAGGCCCCCTTGACATTTTCTAAAGTGATGCTCTCTGTGCCATTAAAGAGTGCCTCCTTCTATTTTTTCAGGTGGTTGTGGGGAAGTCGTATCAAAGATGCCCAGTACTTCATACAGAAACATTCATGCCAAACTCCACACTACATTTTCCCTAAACAGCTGGCACTCTGCCATATGGTAGACATTTGAAATGCTGACTGACTTAAAAAAATAGGTCTAGTTGTTTGTTTATATATATCAGTAATAAAGGTAGAAGAGTCAAAGATTAGGCCGAGAAGTAGAGAGATACTTAAGCATAGAATTCAAGACTTTCCTATTTTCGATCCAGTATTTTTGCTTCTAAAACTCAATGGTAATAGTGTCTAAAACTCAAAACAGGTGCTCTTTCATATTAAAATTCATGTCTCTGAAGGTAGCTGAGGTAAATATTTTACTCGTCCTTTGGCACTCTGTACATAAAATTTTAAAATAATTCAAACAACCACCAGCTTGTCAGTGACCAAATAGAGCTCTGATAAAAATAAAATATCTTTCAGTTCAGCATCAGCTGGCTAAATTTAAACCTTGTATTATGTAATCTTAAAGTGTCCTTGCTTTTAGTTGGTGTCTTAATTTAAGAGAATCTGTTATAATGTCTCTTCCAAATCACTTTAGTCTCTAACATTCTAAACATTTAAGGCACAACAGGACCAAATTAAGGTGTTCGCAGGCAACTGAAGACAGAAAAAATTCATTTGAAACAGTATATAGGGCATGCTACTTTTTTAAAGTAAAATCTGTCTTCTCTCTTTAAGTTTGTAGTTACTATAATTAGGGCTGGCAGATCTGACTGGCTGTGCTTTTCTTAATTCTGGAAAACATGTAAGAACCTGATTCTTTAATCCTTACTCCAGTAATACTCCCAGAGGAGATGAGACTGTGGCTGGGGCAAGAAGTACAAAATCAAACTAAGGCTGGATAAAGAATACATTTCATACATTTCTCTGAGTAAGCTGCAACAGTTGAGAATATTTTAAGTTCTCTTTTTCCCTCAGCAAATTTTAAGGAATATAGTTTAGAGTTTTAAACATATTCATTGTATAGATTATCAATTTATGCTCATAAAAGGTGAACTAATTTTTTTCAGTTATCCGTTTTAGCTATAAACTGAAGTATAACTTCTCCTCATGTCTGTTTATCAAATTTGGCTCATTATTCTTTAATACTAAAATTTAAAAAAGGGCTAACTCTTAATCTATAAAGACATTAATAGAAGAAGCCCTAAATGTAGTAATCTGAAGTAATGCTAAATATTGTCATAAAAACAAAATCTGACTGAATATTTCCTCTGCTAACAAGTACAGTTTGACCTGTGGTCTTCATTGATCTTAAGCAATCAGTAAGAACATATTACAGCTATGGAAGTAGACATTTATCAATGACGATGTAACACATACCTTCTGTAATATTTAGACTTAACACCAAGTTCGTGGAAATATCATATATCTTTACAGTTCTTCACAGACTAGTTTCCTCCTTTGTACAGCAAATTTCCCAGTCCCCTGAAAGCAATTGGCGGGGTGGAGGCCAGCTCCACTGAAGGGTCTATCAAGCAAGTGGATGGGAGGGCTGAATTTATTTTAGCCCTGCCTCTAAAGGATGTAACTTAGCACCTATTTTTAGGAACTGAGCTCTGTATAGGTGGGGCCTGAGTCAACTACTCTTTTCAGAAGTGTCTCTGAGGGCACCCTGCCTCGTAGTTCCTCAGTAATGTATGCATGGTATTAACACATGTGCAGTCAATCAAACCTCCTTCTGCAGCCAGGATCATCAAGCCAACTCTCCACTTCCGAACAAAGCCTAAAACATAACCAGCACTGATGAGGAAAAGGACTGACAGTCCCTGAATTAGTTTCATTTGTTTTAATAATTTCAATCTTTTAAGAGTCAAGAATCTGAAAATAAAGCATAGAGAAAATGTTCTAATTTATTATGATGGAATTTGGGTTTTCAGGAAGCGGAAACACTGTTTTTATTTACAAACAGCTCTTAGGTATTGAAAAATATTGGTTTGCTTTTTAAGGCTTCACATACAAAGCAAAACACCACTGTGGTATATTTGTAAGTAAGAAAGTGCTCTCTTGTTTAAAAAAGTGAGAGAGGAAGGAGCGATAAGGCATTCTAGAGAGAATAAAGGGCACTTGGCAGAAGGAACAGCAGGCCAGGGAAAGGAGTCACCTCACATGCTCCTGAGAGAATCATATTAAGTGTCCTTTGCTGCCACTCTCCTTACTCAGCACAACCTGGAGACCTGACCCAGAAGGAAGTAGGAGAACTCGCCTAGAATTGCAATTTAGCTCCATAATGCCAACATCTAATACCTTCTAAGTAAACATAAAACAAGCAGCATCCTCTATCTTTCTTCTCTTCTATTATTTGCCTCTGATAGTTTTACTGTGTAGACTAATGGCCTCACAGGAAGGCAAAATAAACAGGAAAATCACCATTTGACTTACATATTGTTTATTTCAGACAAATGCTTACAAGTAAGCTATTCATATTATTTACTGATAAAGACTAGCATACATATTACATTTCTCCATATACAATATTCCATATACATGTACTTTCTATTAAAAGTAGGTCAAGGAGTGATATTCCAACTGATTAACTCTAACAAAAAGCTTCTGAGACACTGTTCTTGTACACCCCACAGATTTTTCAGGGCCAGGAGCCAATATAATCTAATTATTTTAGAGTTGTGCTGTCCAGTGTGGGAGCTACTAGACACATGTGATCATTCAAACTTTCAGTTTCAGTTTAGTCACTCAGTCGTGTCTGACTCTTTGTGACCCCATGGACTGCAGCACGCCAGGCCTCCCTGTCCATCACCAACTCCCAGAGCCTACTCAACCAAACTCATGTGCATTGAGTCAGTGATGTCATCCAACCATCTTTTCCTCTGCCATCTCCGTCTCCTCCTGCCCTCAATCTTTCCTAACATCAGGGTATTTTCAAATGAGTCAGCTCTTCACATCAGATGGCCAAAGTACTGGAGTTTCAGCTTCAACATCAGTCCTTCCAATGAACACCCAGAACAGAACTCCTTTAGAATGGACTGTTTGGATCTACTTACATCCCAAAGGACTCCCAAGAGTCTTCTCCAACACCACAGTTCAGAAGTATCAATTCTTCAGTGCTCAGCTTTCTTTTTAGTCCAACTCTCACACCCATACATGACTACTGCAAAAACCATAGCCTTGACTAGACAGACCCTTGTTGGCAGGGTAATATCTCTGCTTTTTAATATGCTGTCTAGGTTGGTCATAACTTTTCTTCCAAGGAGTAATCACCTTTTAATTTCATGGCTGCAGTCACCATCTGCAGTGATTCTGGAGCCCAAAAGAATAAAGTCATCCATCTATTTGCCATCAAATGGTGGGACTGGATGCCATGATCTTAGTTTTCTTAATGTTGAACTTTAAACCAACTTTTCACTCACCTCTTTACTTTTATCAAAAGGCTCTTTAGTTCTTCTTCACTTTCTGCCATAGGGTGGTGTCATCTGCATATCTGAGGTTATTGATTTTCTCCTGGCAATCTTGATTCCAGCTTGTGCTTCATCCAGCCCAGGGTTTCTCATGATATACTCTGCATATAAGTTAAATAATCAGGGTGACAATATACAGCCTTGACATACTCCTTTTCTTATTTGGAAGCAGTCTATTGTTCCATGTCCGGTTCTAACTGTTGCTTCCTGACTGCATACAAATTTCTCAACAGGCAGGTCAGCTGGTCGGGTAATCCCATCTCTTTAAGAATTTTCCACAGTTTATTGTGATCCACACAGTCAAAGGCTTTGGCATAGTCAATAAAGCAGAAATAGATGTTTTTCTGGAACTCTCTTGCTTTTCTGATGATCCATCGGATGTTGGCAATTTGATCTCTGGTCCCTCTGCCTTTCAGTTGAGCTATTTCAAATCCTGAAAGATGATACTATGAAAGTGCTGCACTCAATATGTCAACAAATTTGGAAAATTCAGTAGTGGCCACAGGACTGGAAAAGGTCAGTTTTCATTCCAATCCCAAAGAAAGGCAATGCCAAAGAATGCTCAGACTACTGCACAATTGCATTCATCTCACACTCTAGTAAAGTAATGCTCAAAATTCTACAAGCTAGTCTTAAGCAATATGTGAACAGTGAACTTCCAGATGTTCAAGCTGGTTTTAGAAGAGGAAGAGGAACCAGAGATCAAATTGCCAACATCTGCTAGATCTTCAAAAAAGCAAGAGAGTTCCAGAAAAACATCTATTTCTGCTTTATTGACTACACCAAATCCTTTGACTGTGTGGATCACAATAAACTGTGGAAAATTCTTCAAGAGACAGAAATACCAGACCACCTTACCTGCCTCCTGAGAAATCTGTATGCAGGTCAAGAGGCAATAGTCAGAACTGGATATGAAACAACAGACTGGTTCCAAGTTGGGAAAGGAGTACATCAAGGCTGTATATTGTCACCTTATTTAACTTAGATGCAGAGTATATCATGTGAAATGCTGGGCTGGATGAAGCACAAGTTGGAATTAAGATTGCCAGGAGAAATATCAATAACCTCAGCTATGCAGATGACACCACCCTTATGGCAGAAAGCAAAAAGGAACTGAGGAGCCTCTTGATGAAAGTGAAACAGGAGAGTGAAAAAGTTGGCTTAAAACTCAACATTCAAAAAACTAAGATCATGGCACCCGGTCCCATCACTTCATGACAAATAGATGGGGAAACAGTGGAAACAGTGACAGACTTTATTTTCTTGGGTTCCAAAATCACTAAAGGTGGTGACTTGTAGCCATGAAATTAAAAGATGTTTACCCCTTGGAATAAAAGTTATGACCAACCTAGACAGCATATTAAAAAGCAGAAACATTACTTTCCCAACAAAGGTTGAGTCAAAGCTATGTTTTTTCCATATGGTTGTGAGAGTAGGACCATAAAGAACGTTGAGGGCTGAAGAATTGATACTTTTGAACTGTGGTGCTGGAGAAGACTCGTGAGAGTCCCTTGGGCTGTAAGGAGAGCCAACCAGTCCATCTTAAAGGAAATCAGTCTTGAACATTTACTGGAAGGACTGACGCTGAAGCTGAAGCTCCACTACTTTGGCCACCTGATGTGAACTGACCCATTGGAAAAGACCCTGATGCTGGGAAAGATTGAAGGTGGGAGGAGAAGGGCATGACAGAGGATGATATGGCTGGATGGCATCACTGACTCAAAGGACATGAGTCTGAATAAGCTTCGGGAGTTTGTGATGGACAGGGAAGACTGGCATGCTGCAGTCTATGGGGTCACAAAGAGTCAGACATGACTGAGCGACTCAACTGAACGGGGCTGAACTTAAAAGCTTGATAAATTCTTCCGAGAATTTCTGATGGATCCTCAGTTGGTTTTTGTTTTGTCTCCTGAATTTTTTTAAGCTCCATTGTCTATGTACCCTTTTGGGTTTTCTCTTCTACCTCCATACCATAATATGGTAGTCCTCTGACTCCTTTTTCTCCTGATGCAATAGCATAAATGCTTCTGTATATGGAATCTCATTTCTTTCTCTGCTCTTCTGCAAAACACTTTTGTAAGATTGTATGATAACTGAGTGGAAGTTCAGAAGGTCCCCTGGAGACGGAAATGGCAACCCACTCCTGTATTCTTGCCTGGAAAATCCCATGGACAGAAAAGCCTTGCGGGCAACAGTCAAAAAGGATCACAAACAGTTGGACATGACTGAGTGACAGCATGCAATTTTCCCATTGAGAACAATTAGAAAAGTTGAAACAATTACAAAAAAAGTACATTAAAGGCAGCAAGGCTCAGCCAAACAATAAGGACTAGAGGGAATACCTTTCAAGAAATATGATTTTTCAAATGTGAGCTAAGAATCTGAGGCTGTCTCTGGAGGTCATTTTTCATTTCTGGATGCAGATGATGCTGACAATCCAGGCTCAACTCAGGAAGAGCACTGAGGCTGGGGGACAAAAGAACAATACTTTTGGCAGTTGCATGGGACTGGGATAACAAAACTGGAGAGGAGCAGGACCTCAGATTTAGTTTGCACCTCAAGATATTGACTAAGTTTCAAAATTTCACAGGACAGCAGGCTATAGTCATAAGCCTGAACACAGAAAAGTGGAATAACCTGCATTTTCATGATCTACTAGGAGAACAGGAGACAGCTCAAAGTCCTCAAAGGAAAGGGGAATTGGCTTTTAGATAATCTTCAATAACTGCTTTGTCTCTGGGGGTGCTTGATAGTATAGACTGAACTGGAGCTGAGTGAGGATCCTGTCTCAGCCCCTAGAAGATGGAAGACAGATGAGACAGCAAAGGAGGGACCTGTTTAGCATAGGGTGATAAAATTAATGACTTGAATAGACTTAACAATAGCCAGTCTCTCTTTCTCAATTTACCAAACTCAGAAGCTTCACAGGGTGTGTCACTACATATCCAAGCTGAAGACCTCTGAAAAGTAGAGCAGAGATAGGATCTGACAGATTCTCAATAAAAACTTAAAGTAGTCAGCCCCTCTACTTCCTCTGTTCTCTCTGCCTAGCAGAGGAGAGGCTGACCTCTCTGATGAAAGTATATCATCTAGAGGTTTTTATACCTTTGTTTTTTGAAAATGCAATGCTTGATTTTCAACTAAAAAAAGTGCTTGGCATGTGAAGAGACAGAACATTGTCTCTACATACAAAGGGGAAAAAAGCAGATATTAATAGATGGTTAATTAGACAATAATGACTTTAAAACAATCACCATTTATATATTTAAGAAAATATAGGAAATATTATAGGAAGTATATAAAATATGGAGAATTTTGCAGTAAAATCAAAATTACAAAATAATAATGAAATGGACATCCTAGTGTTGAAAATACAATATCAGAAATTAAGAACTTGAGGGATAGTTTAACACCAGATGGGAGACAGTGAAAGACAAGATTAATAATCTGGAAGACAGGTGAATAAAAAATAGAAAGGTTTGGTTTTGATATTTTATGTAGAATATCAAAAAGTGTTCATGAGATTTTTCTGTAGACATATGCTATTGTTGAATCATATAACTACTGTTCATTAAAATTTAAGCCTTTTTTCTGCATATGTTCCTGACAAGCCACATTGCATTCTCTTATTTTTTTAAAAAATTTATGTCTAAGTGAATGGTAATGGCGCCATCCCATTAGTCCAGCATGCTTCTGCATTTATCATAGTTTTCTCCTCACAAACTGCAATATGTTTTATCTAAGTGAATGATCAAGAATATTTGACAGAAAAGAACCACTGACATATTTAATGTCATACTCCTGCTGAAGACCTCCTTATGAGGGGAAACTGATGTATGAGTCTAGGTTCACTTATGTATATACAATTGTATTGTTCTTGGTGACTTGATATAAAAATGTATCGATTAGGATATTTCAAAACTCTATGTACTTTTTTACTAGGTCATCAGTTATCTTGAATTTATTCCCTTATTCTACTTTTCCTGGTACCATTTGTTGGTTGAAGACTATTACCCTTGACAAAAAGTATAGACACTCTATATAGTACAAATTTCCAAGAAAAGCAGTGAATCTTTTTTCTTTAATTTTCCCTTAATAAATTAAACTTTATGAAAAAGAATTATATCAGAGTGATTTACATATATTCTCTTTTATTGTCACGGCACCAAGAGTTTTGGTATTATCGCAACTTCATATTGGGAAACTGAGGGTCAGTGAAGTTAAGGAACTCCTTCAAAAACAAAAGTTAATAATCAGCAGTATTGGAAATTAGATGCAATTTTGTTGATTTCATATGTTTGGATTATTTGGGATGAATTATTTATCCTGACCTTAATATATACATTCTATCCAATCACTGTTATGCATGCTGGATGTTTGTTATTCTATCCAGTACATACTGTTATGTATGCTGGATGATATGTTTTAAAAGGGAACATCTTGTTCATTTCAGTTCAGCTGCTCAGCAGTTGTGTCTGACTCTTTGTGACCCCATAGACCGCAGCATACCAGGCTTCCCTGTCCTTCACCAACTCCCAGAGCTTACTCAAACTCATGTCCATCGAGTTGGTGATGACATCCAACTATCTCATCCTCTGTCACCCCTTCTCCCTCCACCTTCAAAGTTCCCCAGCCTCAAGGTCTTTTCCAATGAGTCAGTTCTTTGTATCTGGTGGCCAAAGTATTGGAGTTTCAGCTTCAGCATCAGTCCTTCCAATGAATGTTCAGGACTGATTTCCTTTAGAATGGACTGGTTGGATCTCCTTGCAGCCCAAGGGACTCTCAAGAGTCTTCTCCAGCACCATAGTCCAAAAGTATCACTTCTTCGGCGTTCAGCTTTTGTTAGAGTTCAACTCTCACAC
Organism: Antilocapra americana; assembly: GCA_007570785.1. NCBI lineage: Eukaryota > Metazoa > Chordata > Mammalia > Artiodactyla > Antilocapridae > Antilocapra > Antilocapra americana. The sequence goes on along the minus strand of ML660200.1, from coordinate 43,127,819 downwards.
CCATACCTCACTACTGGAAAAACCATAGCTTTGACCAGACAGACCTTTGTTGGTAAAGTAATGTTTCTGCTTTTGAATATGCTATCTAGATTGGTCATAGCTTTTCTTCCAAGGAGCAAGCGACTTTTAATTTCATGGCTGCAGTCACCATCTGCAGTGATTTTGGAAACCAAGAAAATAAAGTCTGTCGCTGTTTCCATTGTTTTGCCATCTATTTGCCATGAAGTGATGGGACCAGATACCATGATCTTAGTTTTCTGAATGCTAAGTTTTAAGCCAAGATTTTCACTCTCCTGTTTCACTTTCATCAAGAGGCTCCTCAGTTCCTCTTTGCTTTCTGCCATAACAGTGGTGTCATCTGCATATCTGAGGTTATTGATATTTCTCCCAGCAATCTTTATTCCAGGTTGTGCTTCATGCAGCCCAGCATTTCACATGATATACTGTGCATCTAAGTTAAGCAAGGTGACAATATACAGCCTTGACATACTCTTTTTGCAATTTGAAACCAGGCTGTTTTCCATTGCCAGTTCTAACTTTTGCCTCTTGACCTTCATACAGATTTCTCAGGAGGCAGGTAAGGTGATCTGGTATTCTTGATGGGAATTTGTTGTGATCCACACAGTCAACGGCTTTGGCGTAGTCAACGAAGTAGAAGTAGATGTTTCCCTGGAAATCTCTTGCTGTTTCAATGATTCAACAAATGTTGGCAATTTGATCTCTGGTTTCTCTGCCTTTTCTAAAACCAGCTTGAACATCTAGAAGTTCATGGTTCATGTACTGTTGAAGCCTGGCTCTGAAAATTTTGAGCATTACTTTTCTAGTATGTGAGATGAGTGCAATTGTGCAGTAGTTTCAACATCCTTTGGCATTGCCTTTCTTTGGGATTGGAATGAAAACTGACCTTTTCCAGTCCTGTGGCTACTGCTGAGTTTCCATATTTGCTGGCATATTGAGTGCAGCACTTTCACAGCATCACCTTTTAGGATTTGAAATAGCTCTACTGTAATTCCATCACCACCACTAGCTTTGTTCATAGTGATGCTTCCTAAGGCCCACTTGACTTCTCATTCCAGGATGTCTGACTCTAGGTGAGTGACCACACCATTGTGGTTATCTGGGTCATGAAGATCTTTTTTGTATAGTTTTACTGTGTATTTTTGCCACCTCTTCTTAATATCTTCTGCTTCTGTTAGGTCCATACCATTTCTGTCCTTTACTGAGCCTGTCTTTGCATGAAATGCTCCCTTGGTATCTCTAATTTTCTTAAAGAGATTTCTAGTCTTTCCCATCCCGTTGTTTTCCTTTATTTCTTTGCATTGATCACAGAGGAAGGCTTTCTTCTCTTTCCTTGCTATTCTTTGGAACTCTGCATTCTGTGTTTCCTTTTCTCCTTTGCCTTTAGCTTCTCTTCTTTTCTCAGCTATTTTTAAGGCCTCCTCAGATCACCATTTTTCCTTTTGCATTTCTTTTTCTTGGGGATGGTCTTGATCACTTCCTGCAAAATAGGTAAACTCTGGAAAGGCCCTTTTGTGCACTGCAGCAAAGTTAACTAACAGTGGACACTAAAGACAAAAAGAGTAGATGAGTGAGTACTTTACAGCTGGGACAACTGCACTTCAGTCTCCTGATAGATAATCCCTGGACCAATGGGGCCAATCTAAGATTTTTAGAATTAAAGAACTAAATGTCTAGAATCTGTAGAATTAAAGAACTTGAATATATAAAGTCCCAAATTCTATGTTATTAACTAGCATATATGAAGTACTAGTCCACCGGGGGAGGAGCTAAGATGGCAGAGGAATAGGATGGGGAGACCACTCTCTCCCCAATAAATACAGCAAAAGAACTTTTTTCTTTTCTTTTTTTTTTTTAATTGTTTTTGCCATATATTGTCATGATATCACCATGGGTTTACATCAAAAGAACTTTTAAAGGCCGAGCAAACTCCATAAAGCAGGATCTGAATGCTGGCAGAGGACATCGGGCATCTGGAGGGGCGGCCCATTGCCGACGAGAGGAGGTAGGACAAAAGAAAAAAAAAAAGTAAAGGGAGAGACAAAGAGTTGGGGACGGGGATCCGTCCCAGAAGGGGAGTCTGGAATAAAGAGGAAAAAAAGAGTAGAAAGGTTTCCAAATTCCAGGGAGCATTCTCCCTGGCGGTTCTGTGATGAATCTTGAAGAGCAAGATAGCCGGGAGTAAAAGCAGATTAATAGTTAAGCCCTGCAAGGTACGTCTCTGGCTGCAAGGCACAGCTGAGCAGCGGCCCGGTCGCACCACCCCCCACTAGCCAAAGCAGACTTCTCAGGGAGGGGTGGGCCGCGCGCTTAGGGAATGGAGCAGCCTGAGGGACCTAACCCAGGGGGCTAACCAGAGATAGACTGAGAAGAAGCTTTGGAAGAACCCCCCCTCCCCCCGCCAGGCCGGCGCACAGAACAAAGGGTGGTGCGGAGTCGGCAGAGAGGCAGCCGGCCGGTGGAGCGGGACCGGCCCAGCCCCCGCCCGAGAGCAGCGGGCATAACCCAGCCCCGGCGAGACTTCCGCGGCCAAATTGTGAGCAGAACCAAGACTTCTGGGGATTCTGGATGGATCGGCGCTCTACACACCTAAGAAGGCGTGCTCAGCTGCACGTCGAGAAAACCGCGCGGTTGGGCCGGGGGAGGGGAGAAGCCGCACTCCCCAACTGTGCCGGGCGGACGACAGAGAGCCTGAGCAGACGGGGAGGGGGAAGCGCACTCACCAGGAGCGGGGCAAACCCCAAAGTGCTGAATAGACACTTAAAAGACCAGCAAAGAGAAGACGCTAAAGCAAGCAGAGGGAACAGCTTTGGAACTGACAGGAGTAGCAGATTAAATCCCTGCAGGTGGTGCAGACTACATAGAAAGGAGTCTATAGACCGTGAGAAATACAAGCCAGACCAAGGAATTATCTGAAAATGAACTGACCCCTCGCTGTACACGTCAGCACCAGAGAAAGCCTTAGTTATAACTGTACTAGGAACATCTTTTAAATTTTTAAAACTTTTTTATACTTTTTTTAAAGAAAATTTTAAGTCCCCTATAACCTTGTTATCTTTTTTCTTTCTTTTCCTTTATTTTTATTTTCCTTTTTTAATTTAATTTTATTTTTTTAAAGTCTCCTCTCTTTCCCTTATTGTATTCTCCATCCTATTTCTTATCTTACCTTTTGTATCTCCACTTTTTCCCCTTTTATATTTTTAATTGAATTTTTTTTATGTTCTTCTTTATCTTTCTTTCTTTCTTTTTTTTGTAATAGTATTTTTGAGAATCCAGACTTTACTCTAGATTTTTAATCTTTGCTTATTAGTATTTGGTATCAACTTTGTACCTTTAAGGATCCAAGCTCCAGTACCCATTGTTACCTGGGAATGAGATCATTGGCTTGACCGCTCTCTCCCCATTCTTGTCTCGCTTTTTTTTTTCCTTCTTCTCCTACCAAGACACCTTCAACATCCCCTTCCCCGGTATATTCTCTATCCAACTCTGGGACTCTGCTTGAGTGTTACGAGCTGTGAAGAACACTGAAATAACTGACCACTGGCTGGATCTGTCTCTGTCCATCTGACTCTCTCTTTTCTCTCTCTGGTCAATTCCGTCTCCTTCCACCCTCTTCTCACTTCGGTATAACTCTGTGAACATCTCCGAGGGATCCAGGCTGTGGAGAGCACACAGGGGAGCAATCATTGGCCACTTCACTCCCTCACCATCTGATTCCTCTCTTCTCCTTCTGGTCCATGCCATGTAACTCTGTGTACCTGACAGGGTGTCCCTCACTGTGAAGAAACTTCTCATCACTAAACTAGAGGTTCTGCCACCATCAGTGCATAGATGAAAGAGTCCTGAGGCTACTGGAAGACAGGAGGCTAAACCCAGATTCTGAGAATTCCAGAAAACTCCTGGATCCAAGAGTTAATTAATCGATAGGAACTCATCAAACTCCTCCATACCAAAACTGAAACCAACCAACCCCCAAGGGCCAATAAGCTCCAGAGTAAGATATACCATGCAAATTCTCCAGCAACGCAGGAACACTGCCTGCAGCTTCAATACACAGGTTGCCCAAGGTCACACCAAGTCCACCGACACCTCAAAACTCTTTACTGGACACTCCATTGCTAGTTACAGTGAGGAAACCCAGATCCACCCACCAGAACACCACACAAGCTTTCCCATCCAGGAAACTTTGACAAAACACACATCCAACCACTCCCATAGTGAGGAACCCCCACAATAAAGGGACAACACAGCAAGCTAAACAAGATGAAAAGGCAGAGAAATACCAAGCAAGTAAAGGAACAGGATAAATACCCCCTAGACCAAACAAAAGACGAAGAGATAGGAAGTCTACCTGACAAAGAATTCCGAATAATGATAGTGAAAATGATCCAAAACCTGGAAAATAAGTTGGAGTTGCAGTTCAATAACCTGCAGGCAAGGATTGAGAAGATGCAGGTAAGATTTAACAAGGACTTAGAAGAAATGAAAAAGAGGCAAAATACAATAAATAATGCAATAAATGAGATCAAAAACATCCTGGAGGGAACCAACAGTAGAATAACAGAGATAGAAGACAGGATAAGTGAGGTAGAAAACAGAATGGCAGAAATAAATGAAACAGAAAGGAAAAATGAAAAAAGAATTAAAAGAAATGAGGACAATCTCAGAGACCTCTGGGACAATATCAAACGCACCAATATTCGAATCATAGGAGTCCCAGAAGAAGAAGACAAAAAGAAAGACCATCAGAAAATTCTTGAAGAGATAATTGTTGAAAATTTCCCTAAATTGGGAAAGGAAACAGCCACTCAGGTCCAAGAAACACAGAGAGTCCCAAATAGAATGAACCCCAAGCGGAACACCCCAAGACACATATTAATCAAATTAACAAATATCAAATATAAAGAGCAAATTTTAAAAGCAGCAAAGGAGAAACAAAAAATAACTCACAAGGGGAATCCCATAAGGATAACAGCTGATCTCTCAATAGAAACGCTTCAGGCCAGAAGGGAATGGCAAAACATACTTAGAGTCATGGAAGAAAACAAGCTACAACCCCGATTACTGTACCCAGCAAGGATCTCATTCAAATTTGAAGGAGAATTCAAAAGTTTTTCAGACAAGCAGAAACTGAGAGAATTCAGCAACACCAAACCAGCCCTCCAACGAATGCTAAAGGATCTTGCCTAGATAGGAAACACGGATAGGGTAGATAATCTCGAACCCAAAACAATAAAATAAATGGCAACGGGATCATACTTATCAATAATTACCTTAAATGTAAACGGGCTGAATGCCCCAACCAAAAGACAAAGATTGGCCAATTGGATACAGAAACAAGACCCCTATATATGTTGTCTACAAGAGACCCACCTCAAACCTAGGGACACATATAGACTGAAAGTTAAAGGTTGGAAAAAGATATTCCATGCAAATAAAGACCAAAAGAAAGCAGGAGTAGCAATACTCATATCAGATAAAGTAGACTTTAAAATAAAGGCAGTGAAAAGAGATAAAGATGGACATTACATAATGATCAAAGGATCAATCCAAGAAGAAGAAATAACAATTATAAATATTTATGCACCCAACATAGGAGCACCACAATATGTAAGGCAAACGCTAACAAGTATGAAAGGGGAAATTAACAACAACACAATAATAGTGGGAGACTTTAATACACCACTCACACCAATGGATAAATCAACTAAACATAAAAGTAACAAGGAAATTCAAACTTTAAATGATACAATGGACCAACTAGACCTAATTGATATCTATAGGTCATTCCACCCCAAAACAAGGAATTTCACCTTTTTCCCAAGCGCACACGGGACCTTCTCCAGGATAGATCACATCCTGGGCCATAAATCTAACCTTGATAAATTCAAAAATATTGAAATCATCCCAAGCATCTTTTCTTACCACAATGCAGTGAGATTAGATATCAACTACAGGAGAAAACCTTTCAAAACTTCCAACATATGGAGGCTCAACAACACACTGCTGAATAACCAACAAATCACAGAAGAAATCAAAAATGAAATTCAGTTATGCAAAGAAACCAATGAAAATGAAAACACAACAGCCCAAAACCTATGGGACACTGTGAAAGCAGTGCTAAGGGGAAAGTTCATAGCAATACAAGCTCACCTCAGGAAACAAGAAAAAAATCAAATAAATAACCTTACTTTACACCTAAAGCAACTAGAAATGGAAGAGATGCAGAAGCCCAGGTCTAGTAGAAGGAAAGAAATCTTAAAGATCAGGGCAGAAATAAATGCAAAGGAAACAAAAGAGACCATAGCAAAAATCAACCAAGCCAAAAGCTGGTTCTTTGAGAAGATAAATAAATGACAAACCATTAGCCAGACTCATCAAGAAACAAAGGGAGAAGAACCAAATCAACAGAATTAGAAATGAAAACAGAGAGATCACAACAGAAAACACAGAAATGCAAAGGATCATAAGAGACTATTATCAGCAACTATATGTAAATAAACTGGACAACCTGGATGAAATGGACAGATTCCTAGAAAAGTACAACTTTTCAAGACTAAACCAGGAAGAGATAGATAATATTAATAGACCCATCATAAGTACGGAAATTGAAACCGTAATCAGAAATCTTCCAAAACAAAAGCCCAGGACCAGATGGCTTCACAGCTGAATTCTACCAAAAATTTAGAGAAGAGCTAACACCTATTCTACTCAAACTCTTCCAGAAAATTGCAGAGGAAGGTAAACTTCCAAACTCATTCTATGAGGCCACCATCACCCTAATTCCAAAACCCGAAAAAGATGCCACAAAAAAAGAAAACTACAGGCCAATATCACTGATGAACTTAGATGCAAAAATCTTTAACAAAATTCTAGCAAATAGAATCCAACAACACATTAAAAAAATCATACATCATGATCAAGTAGGCTTTATCCCAGGGATGCAAGAATTCTTCAATATTCGCAAATCAATCAGTGTAATACACCACATTAACAAATTGAAAAATAAAAATCACATAATTA
>ML660200.1:42986434-43120678 GCA_007570785.1 Antilocapra americana | reverse complement strand
TGCAGAGAAAGCCTTTGACAAAATTCAACATCCATTTATGATAAAAACCCTCCAAAAGAAGGAACATACCTCAACATAATAAAAGCTATATATGAAAAACCCACAGCAAACATTATCCTCAATGGTGAAAACTGGAAGCATTCCCCCTGAAATCAGGAACAAGACAAGGGTGCCCACTCTCAGCATTACTTTTCAACATAGTTTTGGAAGTCTTGGCCACAGCAATCAGAGCAGATAAAGAAATCAAAGGAATCCAGATTGGAAAAGAAGAAGTAAAACTCTCTCTGTTTTCAGATGACATGATCCTCTATATTGAAAACCCTAAAGACTCTACCAGAAAATTACTAGAGCTAATCAGTGAATATAGCAAAGTTTCAGGATACAAAATCAACACACAGAAATCCCTGGCATTCCTATACACTAACAGTGAGAAATCAGAAAGAGAAATTAAGGAAACAATTCCATTCACCATCGAAACAAAAAGAATAAAATACTTAGGAGTATTTCTACCTAAAGAAACAAAAGACTTGTATATAGAAAACTATAAAACACTGATGAAAGAAATCAAAGAGGACACAAACAGATGGAGAAATGTGCTGTGTTCGTGGATTGGAAGAATCAATATAGTGAAAATGAGTATACTACCCAAAGCAATCTATAGATTCAATGCAATTCCTATCAAGCTACCAGAGGTCTTTTTCAAAGAATTAGAACAAATAATTTCTCAATTTGTATGGAAATACAAAAAACCTCGTATAGCCAAAGCAATCTTGAGAAAGAAGAATGGAACTGGCGGAATCAACCTACCTGACTTTAGGCTATACTACAAATCCACAGTCATTAAGACAGTATGGTACTGGCACTAAGACAGAAATATAGATCAATGGAACAGAATAGAAAGCCCAGAGATAAATCCACACATCTATGGACACCTTATCTTTGACAAAGGAGGCATGAATATACAATGGAGAAAAGACAATCTCTTTACAAGTGGTGCTGGGAAAACTGGACAGCCACTTGTAAAAGAATGAAACTTAAACACTTTCTAACACCATACACAAAGATAAACTCAAAATGGATCAAAGATCTAAGCATAAGACCAGAAACTATAAAACTCCTAGAGGATAACATAGGGAAAACACTCTCTGCCATAACCCAAAGCGGGATACTCCATGACCCACCTCCCAGAATACTGGAAATAAAAGCACGAATAAACAAATGGGACCTAATTAAAATTAAAAGCTTCTGCACAACAAAGGAAACTATAAGCAAGGTGAAAAGACCGCCTTCAGAATGGGAGAAAATAATAGCCAATGAAGCAATGGACAAACCATTAATCTCAAAAATATACAAGCAACTCCTGCAGCTCCATTCTAGAAAAATAAACAACCCAATCAAAAAGTGGGCCAAAGAACTTAACAGACACTTCTCCAAAGAAGATATAAAAATGGCTAACAAGCACATGAAAAGATGTTCAACATCACTCATTATCAGAGAAATGCAAATCAAAACCACAATGAGGTATCACTTTACACTAGTCAGAATGGGTGCCATCCAAAAATCTACAAGCAATAAATGCTGGAGAGGATGTGGAGAAAAGGGAACCCTCTTACACTGTTGGTGGGAATGCAAACTAGTACAGCCACTATGGAAAACAGTGTGGAGGTTCCTTAAAAAACTGCAAATAGTCCTGCCATATGACCCAGCAATCCCACTGCTGGGCATATACACCGAGGAAACCAGAATTGAAAGAGCCACGTGTACCCCAATGTTCATTGCTGCATTGTTTACAATAGCCAGGACATGGAAGCAACCTAGGTGCCCATCAGCTGACGAATGGATAAGAAAGGTGTGGTACATATACACAATGGAGTATTACTCAGCATTAAAAAAAAATTCATATGAAGCAGTTCTACTCAGATGGATGAAATTGGAGCCCATTATCCAGAGTGAAGTAAGCCAGAAGCAAAAACAACAATACAGTATATTAACACATATATATGGAATTTAGAAAGACGGTAATGAGAACCCAACATGTGAGATAGCAAAAGGAACACAGATATATAGAATAGACTCGTGGACTCTATGGATGAGGGTAAGGGTGGGATGATATTGGAGAATGGCATTGAAACACGTTAATTATCATATGTCTAATCAATCCCCAGCCCAGGAGTGATGCTCGGGGCTGGTGCATCGAGATTTCCCGGGGGGAGGGAGGAGGGAGGGAGGAGGGAGGGGGGTTCTGGAGGGGGAGCATATGTAGACCCATGGTGATATCATGGCATTGTATGGCAAAAACAATAAAAAAAAAAAAAAGAATCACAGCCAAAAAAATAGAAAAGAAAAAGAAGTACTAGTCCACCAATTAGCATTTAACAGTCTGCTTTGAACATTGTTGATGACATGACCCATTCAGTTTTCATGCAAGCAGGATTAGGATATTAGTAACTAAATTGTAGTTGAATTTAATCAACAGTAATTTTCACCTGCTCAAGTTTAATTCCATTAAAATTACATCACAATATTAAGGAAGCATGAATAAGTCCTTCAAGGATATATGACTGACATTTAAATTGTATCTCATAGTGTTATACAGGATGATCATGAAATTTATCATGCAAACCAGAATGCTTTAGAGAGTGAACAGAACACTATAAATAATTATGATCTGTAACAATCCAGGACAAACAGGATGGTGAAATTACATGACTAATAAGCCTAATGTGGACCCTCTTGACTCACCATCAGGGTCTGCATGCAAGAGACTGGTGACCTGGCTCCCAATATAAAAAAGTCCTTCAGAATGTGAATCATCTCTGCTCTTTAAATATAATTTGGATAAAACATGTTCCCTATAACAAAGATGGAGATGAATTAAAGAACTCTGGGGCATATATGAGATTTGATTGAGATAAAGTTAAAATTAGCATACATTTGGTTAAAAAATGACAGATGACTAGGTATTCCTAATAAGCCTCTTATTAACTGTCAGTTAAAATAGTAAAAAAGAATAAAGCAGTCCAAAATATCATGGATTGCTAATAATGAGAGAGCTAGAATATTAAAGTGATGCTATGTTTGTGTTAGAGAGAAGATGAAGACAAAGAAGAAAATTAGAGAAAAGAAGAAAGAAGAGGAGAAAATAGGCTGACAGTTGTATAGAACTTCCAACAGTGGTTTTCACTCAGAGTGACAGGCATGAATCACAGTTTTGGATGACACGTTGCATAGTGAACCCTCCAAATCAGAAGGTGATACATAATTCTCTCAAATAAGAGAGAGACTGACTCACTCCGCAGTCTCGTGTTGTTCTGGCCCAAACTAGGAGGTCTTCCCTCAATATCATGTGAATACCTTCTGGACCAAGCAGCACTGTGGCCCTGACTCATCTCCACTCCTACCCCCGTTACTATACATCAGTACAGACACTACATCTTTCAGACCACTAGGGGCACTTTAGACAGTAGATGGGTAAACTTTATACAATCTGTCATGCTTTGTACCATGCAAAAGCAAGTTAATACATTGTATCTGATAATCTCAGTTTAATTCTGTAAGGTAGAAGGCTTCAGCCTCTACTCAGCAAATTTGGATAGGAGCGAAAATTAAAGATTTTAGATGTACGTCAGAGAAAAAATGGAAAAATTATGGTAAGGATGAAGATTCAAGTGTTCCATGTTGGCAAAAAAGAAAAAATTCACTCACCCTATATGAAGGAAATGGCAAGCCTGAATCAATTTCAACACAGTGCAAGTAAAGTAAATAAGTCAAGATGTCATAAAGAGGCACTGCTGGAGGAAGGCAAAAGTGTACTGCCTCAATGAGGCCAGTTGAGAACATAGTTGTGAGAATTAGCTTATTTTTAAAATAGCTGAAAAATTTACAGTTATATTCTTTATTTTAACATTTACATTCTTGATGTGCTCAAGAAGATTCATGAAGAAAAGCCTCTACAAAAGAATAATGCATGTTATTAAGGAGAGAATAGTATGAAATAAAAAAAATGGGAAAAGTGAAGGCTATAATAGGTTGCAAGAGAATGCAAAATTCGATAGAAAATTAATGTAGCAGTTGAGATAGCAAAGAGCATGTAAGAAAAAAAATGAATCCAATCAATGAAATGGGAAAAGATTTGAGAAATTTTTTGTAATGCAGGAGCAAAATCAAAGAGATGAAAATGATGGCCTAGATAATGATGGATATGAAGGACAGAGATATGATCAAAGAAAGATAACTGTTTTGGGGAAGAAAGAAAAAAATAGCATGGACATAAATAATTAAACTTAAAAGAAAAGAAAAAGTTTTCAAGCTGAAGAAAGATCTGAGAAGATAAAACCAAAGGCTCATCAAGAAACCTGGAAATGCCCTTATAAATTTTTGAATTTTAAAGATAAAAAATAATGAATAAGGAAAAAGACAAGCTAGTCTCAGAGTTCTCACTGAGACATTATGTACCATGATAGAGTGGAATACTATGTATGAAGGATTTTGCTTTTGTTTGTTTTATGATGGACATGGATTGAATGGACAATTCTCTTTATAGACAAGTACGTGTTATTTATGTATGAGGCACATAGAGACATATTTTTCAATAAATAAAACATTTCTCAAAGCAAGTGGTTAATATATCCTCAGTAGGGAAGCTGCTAAAATATATCTGTAAGCCTACAAAAGATGATTCAAATCAAGAATTAAAGAATGAGAAATTTATTGTATAAAAGCCTTATTATTTGAGTTAAAAGCAGACAAATACTGTAAATGCAGTTATAAGACTGAATGTAAGGACTTCCTTGGTACTCCAGTAATTAAGACTCATCTGTTCCACTGTAGGGGAGAGGGAAGTTTTGACCCCTGGTCTGGGAACTAAAATCCCACATGCCACACAGTGCAGCCAAAAAAAAAAAAATTGAATGTAAACTTCCCCAAATCCTTGAAAAACCATATATGGAAAACAACATTTTAGTATTCATAACATCTTACTTTAAAATATAATAATTCAGGGTTCTAATCACAGATTAAAATAAATTATGTGACATTAAATGTCAAGAGTGGAGAGAAAGCAGGGGAAATAAAGTCGAGTGTGCATTTTTTTGGAATTTGATGAATTTATTCAAATAGCTCCCTCATACATTCATTCATTGAGTAGGTCAGTCATCAAATATTAATAGAGCAGCTGTATATCAAGCACTGTGATAGATAAAGTGTTTATAGGATGAACAAAATATCCATGGGCCCTAGTAAATACACAAATAGATACACTATATAGTGGGATAAGTTGATGAAGGAGAAGAAATCAGCAGTATGAAGAAGAAAACACTTTGGGTTGAGTGGTCAAGGAACACACCTTAAGGTAGTGACCAAATTTCAAATTTTATCAGGAAAACAAATACGAAAATTAAAGGAAAAGAATGAGTTAAAAACCATGACAAACAAATACGACACACTAATCCCAACAAAAATTACAATTTACAAAGCTACATTAACTCAAATATAGTGAAATTGGCATTGAAATCAATATCCTTTTAGTGGAAAAAAAATAACCATTCTGAATCAAGCATACAAAATGGAATTAGTTTTCCAGAGCATAGAAACTCAACTAAATAACTGGAAAAAAGAAAAAAAAAAGAACATTTCAAAGTCACACCTTATATTTCAAATATATATTCTAAGCTAATAAAATACTTAAGCCTAAATGCAACAAACAACCATAAGAAATAGAGACGTATTTTTTCAAAGTCATATATAGTCAACATTTCACACAAGAGAGTAAGAATAAAATTAAATCTTTCTGTGGTCCAGACACCCAGACCTTTTTTATGTGGGAAACACACTGTTGTCAAGTTTTTCATGTATCCTGAAATGTTCTTTGTATGTAAAAAGACACACTATGTGAGTGATCATATATGCATAAACACATATCTATATGTGTGTGTATATATATATCTCCATACCCTCATTTTTAATAAAAAATGGGATAATTTTATACCTGTGGTTTATATTTGCCTTATTTTTTTGTGAAAACTGATGCAAATCCTTTTCTGTCTTCAACGTAAATAAAGTCAGTCACCATAATTGTAGATAAAAAATATTTTAATTTATCATTCCAGTAACCAAAGAACCATATTTGACAACATTCAATACCTATTTATGATTAAAAACTTTTGATAAACTAAGAATGAAAAGATTTTTTAAAGTTCATAAACAGCATGTACATAAAATTCTGTGGCCTACATCACACTTAATGATGGAAAGTGAATGTTTTGTCTTTATTAAGATTGTGATGAGGATGTCTACTCATCCATTTCCACTTGGCATCATGCTGGAGTGTTTGCCAGTGTAACAAGGCAGGAAAAATAAATATGAGACAAATGATTAGGAAGAAGTAAACCAATCACTATTCAAATAGCATTTCTATATACTTAAAAGTCTTCAAAAATTAATATAAATAATAAAAGCAAAACCAAATACCACTACACATCTAGTAGAATGTGGAATACCACTACACAGCTAGTAGAACACTGCTTTCTAAAAATGTATATTTCTACATGTAATTTTACATGTACATCTATTGAGAAAAAACTAGGATGAAATACATCTGATTCTCCATGGTAGGAATATCAGTAATTTTTATTTTTTTTTAATTTTATCTCACAATGGAAAATCACATATTATATTTATAACAACAAAACAATAAGCCTCATTAATGTTTTTCAAATAAACATGCTATCATTTGTCATAGAAAACAGAGAAGTGGAAGAACTTTTGTAGCTAGCATTTTTTGTCTTTTTTTTCTGTGTGTGTGTGTGTGATGTACTATGGGCATGTGGGATCTTCCCTGACAAGGGATCGAACCTGTGCCCCTTGCTTTGGGAACATGAAGTCTTAACCACTGGACCTCTAGGATTCTATTGCCTATACAGTCGAGATGTTAGAAGCAGCTAGATTGCTTATAGAATTATTTATTAATAATCTCTTCCCCCTCAAACCTACATACATCATTCTACTGTTTTCTAGCAGAGCATAGGTTGGAGAAAAATTCAGTGCAGCTTGACAGTGTTACTTTGTATATGACTGATTTTCTTCTCAGGATGCTTATAAGACTTTTTATTTTTTATCCTACATGTTTAAGATTTGTCATGGAAGAAATAATAATAATATATGAAAATAATAGAAGCAAATAATAACAATAATAACAACAATAACAGCAAGTGAGCATATGTATGCGCCAGTTGCATTCCAAATATATTGCAAACACCATCTACTATAATCTTCATAAGAAATATATGTAGTAAGTTCTGCTTTATTTTTTTTAAAGCAAAGAAACCAAAATACAGAGAGAGATTAAATATGTTTCCCAACATATTTTGCTCAAAGTCTAACAGTCAGAAATTGGATGTGAACAGTCTGGTGCCCAGTTTGATGCTTTTGATTACTAGGTTGTAAGTCTTATTCTTTATAGTAATGGGCAAAGTAATTTCAAAAATTTTTATCTTTTAGAAATAAATACATCTAATATATTTTAAAAATGATTTAATCCACCAGAGAAGAATAAAATATGTATCCCTTAGTGAACTGTGACAAATAAATGATATTATGTGATTCATCTAAATGTTCTTGATATACCAATGTGTCATTTATCATTTTATTCCTCTAAGCTCCAAATCTACCCTCAGTGGCTCTGCTTGCAATGCTGTAACATTTTTATCTTGCCAGCTGGCAAAATGGTAAGCTTCATCAGTAGAGAACCCTGGAGGGATCTTGGAAGAGAAACAGTTCTTGGTTTCTGTGCATCTTCTCTCCTGGCAGATTCCTATAATGCCCTGTAGCCAGGGCATATGGTACCTCTCCGTGGTACCTCCCTCAGAGGCCCAGAAGGTGATTTCCCAGTTTCCCAGTGCAGCCCCGCTATGAACTTCTCTGCCATCCTGCGGGCCTCAGTAGTGTGCTCTCCAGGGAGGTCTGGATCCCAGCCTCACAGGGCAGAGGGCCCTTTCTATATTTGTTAGTTTCTTGGGTGATCTGTGTTACCTCTAGTGGTTGTGGTTGCTTTCTGTATCTCCTATTTCTGTATTCCTTAGGGTTTTCTTTACCCCTTTATGTACAAGTCTCTTTTGCTCCCATCTCCAGTTATAGTTAATGATTCCCTATTTTAAACTTTCCCTTTTAAAATTACTGTATGTTTCTTGTCTCCTAATTGAAATCTTACTGGAAGAATCATTAAGTGCAATAAAATATAAATGGATGTATCAATTTACATTCTCAACAGTATGAGAGGATTCCCTTTTCTCTACATCATTTCCAGCATTCGTTGTTTGTAGTTTTTGTGATGGTGGCCATTCGGACAGGTGTAAGGGGATACCTCATTGTACTCATTGTAGTTTTGATTTGCATTTCTATAATAATAAATGATGTTGAGCATCTTTTCAAGTATTTGCTGGCCACCTGTATGTCTTCTTTGTAGTAATGTCTATTCAGGTCTCCTACTCATTTTTTTTTAATTGGGTTGTTTCTTTTTTCGACATTGAGCTGCATGAGCTGCTTGTACATTTTGTAGATTAGTCCCTTGTCAGATGCTTCATTTGCAAATATTTTCTCCCATTCTGAGGGTTGCTTTCTTTGTCTTGTTTATGGTTTCCTTTGCTATGCAAAAGTTTTAAGTTTAATTAGGTCCCATTTGTTTATTTTTGTTTTTATTCTCATTATTCCAGGAGGGGTGTTAAAAAAGATCTTGCTGTGCTTTATGCCAGGAGTGTTCTGCATATGTTTTCCTCTAAGAGTATTATAGTATCTAGCCTTACATTTAGGTCTTTAATCCATTCTGATTTTATGTTTGTGCATGATATTAGGGAATGTTCTAATTTCATTCTTTTACATGTGGCTGTCCAGCCACTAGGTAGAATAGCATGGAGTTTCCTTAAAAAAACTAAAAATAGAACTACCATGTCACCTACCAATCCTGCTACTGGATATATATATACCTGGGTAAAACAATAATTTAAAAAGAAATATGGACTCCAATGTTCACTGCAGCAGTATGCACAATAAACATGGATACCAAGGGAGAAGGAGGGGTTGGGATGAATTGGAAGACTGGAACTGACATATGCACACTATTGATGCTATTGAGGACCTACTGTACAGCCCAGGGAACTCTACACAATGCTCGGTGGTGACCTATATGAGAAGGGAATTCAAAAAAGGGGAGAGATGTACATGTATAGCTGATTCACTTTGCTTTGAAGTGGAAATTAACATAATGTTGTCAGGTAATCATATGCCAATAAAAAGTTTTTAAAGATACATAAATGGCTGTTTTTTGAGATTGAATATCGTCTATACATAATCTATAGTTACCTCTGAACCTCCCAGCCTTAAAGTATTCCAGCTTCAATAGTCTCATTTACATATTGGGAATAATAACACTTATCTCAAAGGATAAGAAGTAGATAACACAAATATTTATAAAAATGCCTTACATATTATGAAAGCACAATAGAAATGTAAGTTATTATTACTACATGGTAAATGCTGTGAGGACAGGCCCATTTCTGTTCTGCTGCTACTGGATACTCAGTGCCTTTCACAGGTACACTGCGAGTGCTCCATAAACGCTGGTTTGGTGAACAGATGCATGAACACATCTCTATCACTCCATTTCACATTTAAGTCCATTTGAGCTGAATTTAAAAAATGTCAGATAAAGACATTGAGCAAAAGGTAAATATTATACAATAAAAATTTACTTTGCATCCTTGCACAGCATCTCCAAATCTTCCCTCAAACACATTTATAGTTATAAAAGAGATAGAAAGCATGGGGAAAATCCCCTATGTAGCCCCAGAGATAAAACAGTGATGTATATTCTTTTTTTTTTTCTGCCAGAATGCTTATCAGGTGGGTGTACTCCCTGACACCACAAAAGAAAACTCACTACTACTGGAAGAGCCAATCAGTATGGATTTTGGCAGGCAGGTTACTTCGCAGGACTCTCCAATTTTTTTCCCGGGTCTTAATAACAGGCCCTGAGAATGTTTTCGAGAAAGTATGAAACAGCCAGCTGAGTGGCCATACCCACTACTTGGGGTTGAACTGTGTCTCCCACAGTTCAGTCCGTAAGATGAAATCATAAACTCCAGTACCTCAGAATGGGACCACATTTGAAGACAGGATTTTATTTCAAATTTTTATTGGCATATAATTGGATTTACACTGTTGTGTTTCATGTGTAGAGAGAAGTGAACCAGTAACACATATACATATATCCACTCTTTTACTTTTAGATTCTTTTTACATATAGGCCATTACAGAGTATTGAGTGGATTCCTCTGTGCTATACAGCATGTTCTTATTTAGTTACCTATCTTAGAGGCCCCGCGGGCCCGGCCTCCGGGCGCCGCCATGTGCGAAGCCGGGCAGGGCCGGGCCCGCCCGGCCGGGGGCCTGCTGGAGGTGCGTCCGGGGCTGTTCCTGGGGGGCGCCGCGGCGGTGCTGACGGTGGACGCGGAGGAGCCCGACCCGCCGGCGGCGGGGGCCGAGGGCCTGCGGCGCCTCTTCGTGCCCGCGCTGGACGCGCCCGGGACCGCCCTGCTCAGCCGGCTGGACCGCTGCGTGGCCTTCATCGCGCAGGCGCGCTGTCACGCAGGGGTCAGTCGAAGTGTGACTGTAATAATCGCTTTTATGATGAAGACTGACCAGCTTACCTTTGAAAAAGCCTATGAAAACCTTAAGGTTGTCAAGCCAGAGGCCAAGATGAATGAGGGGTTTGAGTGGCAACTGAAATTATACCAGGCAATGGGCTGTAAAGTAGCATGTTCTTATTTAGTTATCTATTTTACATAAATTCAAGTATATAGGTCAGTCCAAATCTCCCAATTTATCCCTCCCTCTGCTTTCTCCCCTGTAACCGTAAGTTTGTTTTCTACATCCACAACACTACTGCTGCTTTGTAAATAAATTCATTCATACCCAAGGAAAAACAAAGCAAAACAGTGATGTACTGTTTAATTAATGATTTTCAGATGTATTTTGTAGGAACAGTTACTGTTTGTAACCTGCTTTGGCCACCTCATGCGAAGAGCTGACTCATTTGAAAAAACCCTGATGCTGGGAAAGATTGAAGGCAGGAGGAGAAGGGGACGACAGAGGATGAGATGGTTGGATGGCATCACCGACTCAATGGACATAAGTTTGGGTGGACTCTGGGAGTTGGTGATGGACAGGGAGGCCTGGCGTGCTGCAGTCCATGGGGTCACAGAGAGTCGGACACGACTGAGAGGCTGAACTGACTGAAAACATAACTGTCTACGAGTCTTCTTTTGTTATCTTTAAGCAAATTGTAGGTTCTGGTGCCAAACTGTTTATATTGCAGCACAACTGGAACACTATTTTAAGGCGTTTATTATGTGGATAAATAACTTCACATTTGATGGCCTTTATTTTCAGGGAGAAAAGAAACAGCTTTCATAGATTTTTTTTACCCACTCTTAATAGTCTCTCCTACAATATTTTCACCCAAAAGACTAGACAGGTACCAAGTTAAAATATGTCACTATGGCCAAGATGAAGCTCTATAATTTTTTCCTCCTTACATCCATCCATGGGCTTGTATACACATATACAGTTTGTTCCCCCTATTGCAACACTTTTCATAATGATCTTCAGTTGCCTTGTCAAGGAAGTTTGTTGCTTTTTCTTCAAAGAGTATGGAGTTAGTAACACTTCACAAGCTTCTTTGATCACAGAGGTGGATGGGGAAAGACAGGCAAAAATTCTGGATTCTCAAAAATTTTTCTTAAAGTAATGAAAATCACTTATTTTGGGGGGTGACTTCCTTCTCTGTGTGTCTGGTGTTTCAAAAAAAAATGAGGACAAAGGATAGTCTCTGAGCTATTATACATATACATGTATACTGTATACAGCATATGTGTAAGCTTCTTTCCTTTGCTTCAGGTAAATGAAGAGCAATGTCCATATAAAGTAGATACTGACTTTTTCACATAGGAACTCCCACTGAACCCAGTAGGATCACATGTTATCCCAAGTATGCACATGTGTGCTCAGTCATGTACGACTCTTTGTGACTCAATGCACTGGAGTCAGCCAATCTCCTCTGCCCATGGAATTTTCCAGGCATGAATCCTGGAGTGGGTTGCCATTTCCTAATCCAGGGGATCTTCCTGACCCAAGGATTAAACCTGCTTCTCTTGTGTCTCCTGCATTGATAGGCGGATTCTTTACCACTGCACCACTTGGGAAGCCCCTCAAAGATAATGAATTAAGTCAAAAGCACTCTGAAAACATGTTTGTTTTATGACACACAGAATAAATAGACAAGTAAAGGAATGAATGAATGACTCAAAGCTGAGAAGATCTGATGGAAGAATTTAGCAATAAAACCTAGGATCACTGGGCCTTCTCATGAATCTAACACTTTTTTTCAAGCATGCCATTTGGATGTCATAAACTGCTTTGTGTGTCTATTGAGAATGCTTGTCTCCATGTTTTTATTGCACTCAAAGCATTTTGTTGTTGTTGTAAATAACAAAGCACAGTAAACATTTCTAAGAAACATTTGATTTGTTTATATTGGGAATTGGGAGAATGTGTAAGGATGATTTAGCATGTGCATTTTTAGACTGTGAATTGAAAAAAAAAAGCATAAGCAAGATGAAAATAAAAATCGAAAAGAATATTCAGTGGAGCTTGGAAGAGGAAAATCATGAGCAGTCAGTTTCATTGTCTTTGAAGTTTTAGACATTCATCTATTTTTATAGACTAACCAAAAAGCCATTTACGCTTTGCTTCAGATGTCATTTCAGGTTGATAGGTCAGTTTCTCTTACTCTTCAAGACTTAGTTATTTAAAAAATGTGTTTTCCTATTGACAGGTCATAAAACATGAATATAGCAGACTTTATTTGATACAAAGTTTTTTTTTTAAACTTATTATTTACATTTATGTTTTAGAAGGGCAATCCATAGCCAATCACCTTGTCAAAAACTGGAAAATCATGTATTCACACAAACAACGTTCCTTGAATATCTATGAAGCTCTGAGTATGTGAATACAACTTGTCTTGCACTGATAAACTTACAATTGTTTATTGATGCAAAGAACTTGGAAACATCTTAGAGAGATGTTTTAAAATAATTCACTCTAATTATAAATATATCTTATAGAAGTTTTATGGACTGTACTTTCCCTAGCTGGCAAACTATTTCTGTGCCATTCTAAGCAGAGTAATAGGTTATTTTCCTGTAATATTTTAGGCAATACCAACAACATGCCTAAGAGATACATATTATTAACTTCACTATTTTAAAGAATAGGAAACTAGAGCTTAGAGCAGTTAAGTAACTTTCTTAAGATTGCACAATTTGTAAGTGACCCAAATAGGATTTAACCTGAACTTGCCCATCACCAAATCAGCATGTTCAACTACTTTATCATGAGTCCATATATGAAAGAGCATATTCTCATATGCTCACAATAACTGTGTCCAATTATTCTTGGTATTTAAAAATTGATTTATTCATTCAACAAGTATTTTGAGCATATAGCCCATACTGGGCATATATTGCTATGTACTTGTGAATAACACAGACAAATAAATCATAACACAGTGTAGAATCATAATATAGATACTTGTACAGACTGTGTGTGCAACTAGAAAGGGTTATTATGATGCCAGTGGCTCAGAATACTAACTTTTCTTTAGGCTGTCTACATATTTTCTATTTTATAGAATGTTGTACTTCTCAAAGTGATTACATGAGGGAGGGGCATCAACGTGGCAAACAATTCTCTATGGACCCATTTATTTACTTATTTTAAAAATAATTTTATTTATTTTTGGCTGTGCTAAGTCTTTGTTGTTGCTTGGACTTCTCTCCAGTTGTGGCAAGCAGGGGCTGCTCTCTAGTTGTGACGCAAGGGCTTCTCCTTGCAGCGGTCTCTTCTGTTGCAGAGCACAGGCTCAGGGTCATGGGCTTCGGCAGTTGCTGCACGCGGGCTCAGTAACTGCAGTTCGTGGGCTCTGGAGCACAGGCTCAATAGCTGTGGCACATGGGTTTAGTTGCTCTGTGGCCTGTGGGAACTTCCCAGATCAGGGATTGAACTTGCATCTCTGGCATTGGCAAGCAGATTCTTCACAACTGAGCCACCAGGGAAGCCCCGGCCCATTGATTCTTAATGAAATAGTTATTCACCTTATCTAGAGCTGAGATTTCTGTTATATTGCTTTTCCAGCTTTAATTAAATATGATTTGACTCGCTCTCTTGCTCTTCAGGCCCAGGTTGTGTTGGGCATGAAGACATATCAAATTCATTGCTGTGATGACATAAATGATTATGTATATATATATATATATATATATAAAGACTAACAACTTAAGCAATAGTAACCAGCTGGTCTAAAGAAAGGTAAGCTTAACCTGAATGAAATGAAAGTACATAGTCAAAACATTTCTCTCACAGAACTGTCAGCCTCTGGTGCTTTCTTTAGGACTAAGTTAATTTAAAAATTCAACAGGAAAAGAGAGTTGATATCACCCCTATTAATACAATCATTTGACAGCTTACTGACACATAAATAGAAAATAACATGTCAGACTTAGCTAATTCTTCTGAAATCTAGAGAGGAGTTCAATTTTAAAGATTATGTGTAAATAGTTCCTTTGTCCCCAGTAATTCCACAGCCACCTCTTACACCCAGTTTTCTTCCTTTACTCTCAATTTGTCATTATTTATTTTGCTATCACTTTATATACGTATTGTCTACTTTATTTACCAGCAGAAAAGATCCATATGGGCAGGAACCACATTTTTGTTCGTCATGGTATATCTGGTGCCTGGTATCCATGAGTCATTTTATTAAAGTGATGCCTGAATAAATTAACAATGACTTCTATAGCTCTACTGGGCTTCCACGGTAGCTCAGATGGTAAAGAATCTGCCTGCAGTGTGGGAGACCTGAGTTGGGAAGATCCCCTGGAGAAGGGGATGGCTACCCACTTTAGTATTCTTGCCTGGAGAATTCCATGGGCAGAGGAGCCTGGTGGGCTAGTCCCATGAGGGGTTGCATTTGTATCTATATCCATCTTCTCTAAATATGAGCTCCTTGAGAGCAAGATTATAGTCTTAATTCATATTTGTGTCTTCTGAGCCTAGTCTATAAGAGATGCTCAAACATAATTTGCTAAATAAATTAACTCAACCCAGATGTTGCAAAACTGTTCCACTCACACAAACAACTACAACATATTTCTTTGAATGACTATAATAGGGAGAGAGGTTCCTATCTCAGGATCTGTTTGAGAATTTATTTCCCTGATTCTCTCTGTCTAAAGAAAATTTCTGCTAATCTAAAATTTATGGTACTTTTCATTTGCATTCTTGTGCTTTATATTGTTAGTTATTTTCACATTGATTGACCTGTACCCAAAACTCAAACTTTGATCCCACTCCAGCCCAACTCCTGCCTCTCTCCAAATACAGGATCAATCTTAGTACTGATGAGCTGCTAGAACTCAGTGCTATTTCCCTTAGCAAACAAAAATCCAAGATAATATTGTTTACCAAACTAGATCAGAGTGCAAAGAAATCACTTGGGAAGTTTATTAAAATGCATGGATATTCAGAGTCTAAATCAAAGAGGTAAGCTACATTTTACTGTAAGCTGTAGGTTGCACTGAGAAATCTGCATTTTAATCATCATGCTAGCAGGGCAATTGGAGAAACTCAAATCTTAAGAGGAGAGTTGAGAGAGGATGTTTTATGCATCCTTGCATTGTCAGTGCCTGTGCCTGACACATAATTGGTATTAACATCCTTCCTCAAAATGTAGATGCCAATGCTTCCTAGACAATCGGTTTTATTCATGATCTGTCTTCTTTTGTTAACCTTTTTTTCTGCCCCAGAATTCATTTCCTATCACTTCTTATCCTGTGTTATGGCCTAGTCTCAATAGGAATTTAGCCTATTGGTTTATAGTTAATGAGAACCTTCTCTATGCCATTAACAATTTCCAATATCACTTAAGATAACTGAATTGTTTACTAAGAGCAAGTTGAAATGCAAACAACATCCCATAGCCACTGGGACCCAATCCAGATTGCTTGGTGATAAATGACGAACACTGAATTCATTCTTCTTTAAACCTGTAAAAGAATCTAGACCTTGTACTTCACACAATGCTCTGTCATAGATTGAATTGTATCCTAAAAAAAGATTTTATTTAAAATTACAGGATTTTACATTAACCTCTTCTGAAATACTTTATTCTCTAATATTTGTTAAACTTGCATATCTCTAAAAAACTTCCACCAAAGTAGAAATTGAATCAACAGTAGTCTTTTACAAAATGTGGAATCAAATAACAACAAAAGGCCAATTCCACTGTCTAAATAGCCATGTTTCAATATAATAGTTTTTCATTTATATTGTTATTATAAAACTTAAACCTAACTCTTTACAGCTTTTTACAGTTCTTTTTGCTGCTGCTGGTGGGGCTGTAACACTTTGGGGGGTGGGCCTGCTTCCATGGCCCCTCAGCTTTTACAACTCTTAAGCATATAGACATGCCACTCAGGACCCTATGGGGCCCTCCCAGATACAAAAGATTTCCATGCCCACTGTTTCTTGTTTGTAGGAAAAGATTTCAACCTTCTAGACATTCCCAGAGTTCTAAAGGGCAGATTCAAACAGTTACTAATTAGAAGAATGAGGGAATGCAGAGACAAAGGAAAGACTGTCAATAAACAGTGCAGTGATGCAGCGGGGTTCTGGTTCCCCCTCAAGGGATATATATATAACAATGCAATATGTATCTTTGGGATCAACAAGTGTTATTGTTGTTCAGTCATCCTGTTGTATTGACTCTTTGTGACCCCACAGATTGCAGTACACCAGGCCTCCCTGTTCCCCACCATCTTCCGGAGTTTGCCCAAGTTCATGTCCACTGCATCAGTGATGTCTTCCGGCCATCTCATCCTCTGTCACCCCCCTCTCCCCCTGCCCTCAGTCTTAGCCAGTCTGGGTCTTTTCCAGTGAGCTGACTCTTTGCATGAGGTGGCCAAAGTATTGGAGCTTCAGCATCAGTCCTTCCAGTGAACACTCAGGACTGATCTCCTTTAGGATGGACAGGTTTGATCTCCTTGCAGTCCAAGGGACTCTCAAGAGTTTTCTCCAGCACCACAGTTTGAAAGCATCAATTCTTTGGTGCTCTGCCTTCTTTATGGTCCAGCTGTCACAACTGTACATGACTACTGGAAAGACCATAGTCTTGATTTTATAGAACTTTGTCCACAAAGTTATGTCTTTGCTTTTTAACATACTATATAGGTTTTTCATAGCTTTCCTGCCAAGAAGTACTTGTCTTCTAATTTCTTGAATGCAGTCAACATCCACAGTGCTTTTAGAACCCACGAAAAGGAAATCTGTCACTGTTTTCACCTTTTCCCCTGCTATTTGTCATGAAGTGATGGGACCAGATGTCACGATCTTAGTTTTTTTAATATTTAGTTTAAAGCTGACCTTTTCATGCTCCTCTTTTACCCTCATCAAGAGGTTCTTTAGTTCCTCTTCTCTTTCTGCCCTTATAATGGTATTGTCTGCATTTCTGAGGTTCTTGATATTTCTCCTGGCAATCTTGATTTCAGCTTATAACTCATCCAGCCCAGCATTTCTCATGATGTACATATAAGTTAAAAAAATAGGGAGACAATAAACAGCCTTGTCATTCTTCTTTCTCAATCCTGAACCAGTCAGTTATTCCATACAAGGTTCTAACTGTTGCTTCTTGACCAGTATACAGGTTTCTCAGGAGACAGTAAAGGTGGTCTGGTATTCCTGTCTCTTTAAGAGTTTTCCACAGCTTGTTGTGATCTACACAGTCAAAGGCTTTAGCGTAGTCAATGAAACAGAGGTAGATGTTTTTCTGGTTGATCTCTGATTCCTCTGCCTTTTCTAGACCCAGCATGGACATCTGTAAATTCTTGGTTTAGATGATGCTGAAGCTTCACATGCAGGATTTGGAGCCTAACCTTACTAGCATGGGAGATGAGCACAAATGTCCAGTGGTTTGAACATTCTTTGGTACTGCTCTTCTTGGGAACTGGGATGAGGGTTGACCTTTTCCAGTCCTGTGGCCACTGCTGGGCTTTCCACATTTGCTGACATATGGAGTGCAGCACTTTGATAGCGTCACCTTTCAGGATTTTAAATAGCTCTGCTGGAATTCCATCACCTCCACTAGCTTTATTGACAGCGGTGCTTCCGAAGACCTAGTAGACTTCACACTCCAGAAGGTCTGGTTCTGGGTAAGTGACCACACAACTGTGGTTATCCAGGTCATTAACATCCTTGTTTTGTACAGTTCTTCTGTGTATTCTTTCCATCTCTTCTTGACCTCTTCTGTTTCTAGTAGGTCTTTACCATTTCTGTCCTTTATTGTGCCCATCTTTGGTATTTCCAATGTTTCATCTTTGATATTTCCAATTTTCTGGAAGATCTTTCCCCTTCTGTTGTTTTCCTCTCTATTTGTTAATTTTGCATGGTTCATTGAAGAAGGCCTTCTTGTTTCTCCTTGGTTTTCTCTGGAATTCTGCATTTATTTGGGTGTATCTTTTCCTTTCTCCCTTGCCTTTCACTTCACTTCAGCTATTTGTAAAGCCTCCTCAGACAACCCCTTTGCCTTCTTGCTTTTCATTTCCTTTGGGATAGTTTGTTTCCTGTCTTCTGTACAATATTATTGGAGAAGGAAATGGCAACCCACTCCAGTATTCTTGCCTGGAGAATCCCAGGGACAGAGGAGCCTGGTGGGCTGCCGTCTATGGGGTTGCACAGAGTCAGACACGACTGAAGCAGCTTAGCAGCAGCAGCAGCAGCAGTTTATGGACCTCTGTCCATAGTTCTTTAGGCACTCTGTTTACTAGATCTAATCCCTTGAATATATTCATCACCTCCACTGCATATTCATAGGGGATTTTATTTAGGTTGTATCTGACTGGCCTAGTGGTTTTCCCCATTTTCTTCGGTTTAAGCCTGAATTTTGTTATGAGACGCTTATGATACAATACTATAAAGATTTTAACAATACTTTAAAAAATTTTAAAAATTCAACAGCAATATTATAAAGATTTTAGTATCTTAATACAAATTTTTTTCTCTAGTAAAATCAATACTTAATATATATCCTCCATCATTGATGATTGTACTTACTTCTAGTGTTTCTTTTAGAAAAATAGATAAAAGTTGGTAGGAACTTTTTGATTGAAATATTGAATTTAATTAACATTGTTAAATTGTCTCTCCAAAAGATCAAACTTTTTTTTTCACCACCACAACATATGAGAGGGTCTATTTCTTTATATAGCTTCCTTGGTGGCTCAGACATTCAAGGATCTGCCTGCAAAGCAGGAGATCCAAGTTTATTTCCTGGGTCAGGAAGATCCCTTTGAGAAGGAAACGGCAACCCACTCCAGTATTCTTGCCTGGAGAATTCCATGAAGAGAGGAGCCTGGCTACAGTCCATGGTCACAAAGAGCTGGACATGACTGAGTAGCTAACACACTTTCATTACTTAATAAATCCTACAAATTGAGGGGCTTCTCTTGTGGCTCAGCTGGTAAAGAATCTGCCTACAATGCAGGAGACCTGGGTTTGGTCCGTGTTGGGGAAGAGCCCCTGGAGAAGAAAGTGGCAACCCATTCCAGTACTCTTGCCTGGAAAATTCCATGGACAGAGGAGTGGGAGAGGCTGCAGTCCATGGAATTACAAAGAGTTGGACACAACTGTGCAACTAACTTTCACTTTTCCACAAATGGAAGTTGTCGCAGAAAGTTTTTATATTCTGATGGTCTGATGGAAAATATTTTGCCTAATGATTATGTCAATTTTATCAATAATTAATAGTGCTGTTCACATTTTCATATGATTATTATAAATTATAGCTTTATTTTGGTTCCTATGCTTACTCCTTGGAAGGAAAGTTATGACCAATCTAGATAGCATGTTAAAAAGCAGAGACATTACTTTGCCAACAAAGATCTGTCTAGTCAAGGCTATGATTTTTCCAGTAGTCAAGTATGGATGTGAGAGTTGGACTATAAAGAAAGCTGAGTGCCAAAGAATTGATGCTTTTGAACTGTGGTGTTGGAGAAGACTCTTGAGAGTCCCTTGGACTGTGAGGAGATCAAACCAGTCCATCCTAAAGGAAACCAATTCTGAGTGTTCACTGGAAGGACTGATGCTCAAGCTCCAATACTTTGGCCATCTGATGTGAAGAGCTGACTCATTGGAAAAGACCCTGATGCTGGGAAAGATTGAGGGCAGGAGGAAAAGGGGACGACAGAGGATGAGATGGTTGGATAGCATCACCGACTCCATGGACTGAGTATGAGAAAACTCTGGGAGTTGGTGATGGACAGGGAGGCCTGGTGTGGTGTGGTCCATGGGGTCGCAAAGAGTCACACACGACTGAGTGACTGAACTGAAATGGAAACTGATACTTCACCTGGTTTTAAATTTGGTTGTCTCTTTGATAAATGCTTCCCATATATCCTGGATATTAATGTTTTATTGGTTATTTGTGCTGTAATATTTGCTATTTTTCTATTCTCTTATTTAGTTAATATATTGTTCACAGAACCATAGACAAAAACTGTCACCTGACATATCAGTAACCAAAGGACATCAGTAACCAAGCTATCAGCCACTGAGGCCACCCTCGATGATGGTACATCCTATGGGGATTCAGGATGGAGAAAAACAGGACACTGGCCCTACTTAGTTAAGAAGCATATCAAAGGAATAATTTCAGCAAGCCCAGATTTTTTAAAAAGGAGACTTCTCTGATGGTCCAGTGGTTAAGACTCTGCACTTCCAAAGTAAGGGTACAGGTTTGATTCTTGGTTGGGAAACTAAGATCGTACAGGCCCAGCAACATGACCCCCCAAAAAACCCCCCAGACTTGCATCCTCTCCTACAGAGAAAAGTGCTAAATTCATTAACTTTGGATGTCTGCTTTTACTTTAGTTAGCAGTAATCTTTTCATGTTCAACTTTTGTTTGTTTGTTTGTTTTGCAAAAATTCCAATGTCCTGGCTCTTCCTTTACCTCTTTAGAACAGGCTCTCAGAGATATCTAGGAGGTTATATTCTGGGCTTAGTATTGTGTATTCTGAATAAGTCTTCAATAATGCCCCAACTAAAACATAATTCTTACCTTTTAGGCTGTGCATTTTTTTCAGTCAATAGAAGTTTTTTATGATATTGGGTCTCATATTTTTTTCTGTTTATTTTTCCCTCTCAAGTCATAAATATATACTTATATTAAAATAATTTTATACAGAGCTCCCTTCCTAAAACCTCTAATTCACATCTGATGTCTGTGTAGGCATAGTTCTGTTTTGTTTTACATGTTGATTCTTACACAGTGTTGTTTCTTGCCTATATTGTGATTTTTCATTGTGAGCTCATGTTCATTGAAACTCTAGCCCTGGACTTTATTGAGGTCTTAGTCAACTAAGTACATTCCGCTGGAGGGGATTTATATTTTGTCCTACCAGCTGTTTACTACCTGGATCCATTAAAAATTGATATTAAAATTCCTTAATAGTTTCCTATCCATAATATAACTAAAAGTAATGGGCTCCATGCTGACAGCATCTTCCCACAAAGCAGTTCATCATCGCTGGGGACAGAGATTGAAGATACTTAAGCAATGAGTCAAAAGTATTGTTACATGATGATGTAAAATAGGTATGGAGGTGGTGTATCAAATTCTTCCCTGATGTTTTGGAAAGGCAATGGTCTTAACAAGTCACTAGAGAATGATTCCACACCCCCTAATAAATCTGGAACTACCTAGGATGTTATATGCTGAAATAGTAGGCCTAGTAAACTATTAAACAGGATGCTTCCTAATGTGTTTGGCAAGAACTGATTATGTTTTTTAAATAGATGATCTTCAAAAAATTGAACAACTGGTCTTTCGTATTAGGCAATACAAAGTTATGTGTTATTCTCAAGAATTTCTGAGACCCTCTGGCTGGGACTCCGTGTTCTCTTCTAACTGAGGCCCCATATAGTATTTCATCACTTTGGAAGTTGTAAATAAAGAATCATAACTATGACATGCAAAATTTATTCATAGAACATTATTTTAGCTCAATCCTCATATTTATAGATGTGCAGAAAATAGCCAAATATAGAAACATGTAACTGTTTGTAAATATAGCTTCATATTCATGTGCTATTATTACTTGTTTTCATATTTCTTATTGATAAGTTATTATTCTTCTAATTCACCATGGACACTAAATATTTTAAAGAGCATGTGAAGCTGCATTAAGCAGCAATAATAAGATATTATCTTTAAAAGCAAAATGCTTCTAATTAATTTTGACTTCAAATAAATGAGATATTTCTTATGTTAGATTGTGTGGAAAAAATACACATTTGTAATAAAAATACTTGGCTCAACATCTGAAAATACAAATACATAAAAAGCTTTTATACTTTGAAAACTGAATTTTTAAAGAACTGCTAATTAGCTAATGTACGTGGCAGCTTTTTTTCCCACTCCTCATATCTAGGATGTTTAGAGCTTAGGATTGTCCCTAGAGTGTTAGTTTTTTATTGTGGTAAAAAATAGATAAATACTCCACTCCTTCACTTTTGTAAATTTTGTTACAACATGTCAATCAACATTTTAATCAACCCTGAATGCATAAAAATTCTCTTCCTTTTTCATTCAAACCAGCTTTCTTAACCTGGCAACTAAGTCATATTAACCTCAACCTAAACTGTTTCATTTTGGAATTGAGATCCTACTCTGGCACCATCTCACTGGGTATAAAGACATTCACTGACATGAACTGCTAAGTAGAAAATATATGGAAGATTTCCTATTCCCCCCAAATTCCTTACTTTCAATTGATCTACCTGGAATTTCCCCCCTTCGTCATATTCCTCCCTTTCAAACATCTTTGAAAAAAATCTTCTTTACAAATCCCCATCATATTTCACAATCAGCACCATTCCCCTCCTCAAAAAAACTTGAAAAAAAGAAAATTGGCACTTCTATAAAGCATCTTGGGTCCAGGGACACATGACTTTCTGTATGTCCTTCTCCTATACAACTATTCATTGTTTAAAGACAATTTTTGTTTGTGGACGTGCTTCCTTTCTTAAAAGTGGCTCAGGGACGGAACATGTCTTCATATACCCTCCTCCCTGATACCAAATACAGGAGCAGGTCCATAGCACATGCTCAGTAAACGTTTGCTCAATTTATGGATGTTGCTATTCCTCTCCCTCTGTGTTTGTCTCTGACACCAGTTATTTAGTAACTGGATTCTTTTCTCAAAAACTGTTTTAGAGCTGTTTTTCCCCCATGCCTTTTCCTGCCTTTCCCCCTTTCCCCCTCTATTCCTACTTCTGTTTCTGTTACTTTCTCTCTCTCGCCTCCCTTCTTCGTTCTTTCTTTTCCCTCAAAAATCACTGCCCCAAAGTAATGCGTTTTCTTAGTCATGCATTAATCCTTTGTGACTAGCTTTGTGCTTAAACCCAGCTATGATTGCATCTTCAACACCTGTCATCACACTTGTCCAGTGTGGACCTACCACGTTGGTGAACCTCTAACGCTGTCTTTATTTTGAAACACTGACAGCCATCTGAGCCGTGCCAACCTGGAGAGAACATGAGCTCAGGTTAAGAGGTGGGGTTCTTGTCTTTCACCTTTGTACTGACATTCTAATTTCAAACCTATTAGGTAACACAAAGGAACATTCTCATGTCCCTTTCCCTAGAATAGCCACTTCTTGGTTCAGGTCCCACGTGTGAGCTCCAAGCCTTTAGCCAGTCCTGTGATTCTGCCTGAATCATCCGTCTCTTATCTTAGCCTGTCTTCTGGAGACCAAAAGCTAGCAACAGATATGGCGAATGTATAAGATGTGTACCGAGGAACAAAGAGAGGAATAGTCACACACGGTGTGACTATTTGCATGATGACAGTGGTAAGGTATAAGGGTTATATGTGTGCTTAGTTGCTCAGTAATGTCTGACTCTTGTGGTCCCATGGACTCTAGCCTGCCAGGCTCCTCTGTCCATGGAATTTTCTAGGCAAGAATACTGGAATAGGTTGCTATTCCCTTCTCCAGGAGATCTTCCTGACCCAGGGATCAAACCCCTGTCTTTTGTATCTCCTGCAAAGGCAGGCAGATTCTTTACCACTAGCTCCATCTGTGAAACCCCATAAGGGTTTTACTGCCATGTTACCTTTGCTTCAAGTAACTGCATAAATACCAACAATATAGTCAACTCAGATCATGGGGCCTGTCAGCTCTCAAGGAGGATTCTGCTTCAGACCTTCCTGGATATATCTGTTTTAAACACATTAAAAACTATAACTTTGTATACTCCTAGGGATGAAGAAAGAGGAAAAAATCTTTTATTTGAGTCTTTGCTTAAATGTCATCTTTTTGTTGTGGCTCATCCTGACTATCCTAATTAAAACTGCAAACCTTCACAGTACCTGATCCATTCTATCCTGATCTATATCTTCTATAGTACTTATCGCCTTCTGATATATAATTTACTTAACTATTTTTATTGTGCATTGTATGTTTCTCCCTGTTAGAATATAAACTGCACAAAGGCTGATTTTTTTTTTTTTCTTTTCCCTCATCTTAGTCTGTGTTATTCATGGATGTTCCCAAGCACATAGAATAGTACCTGGCACAAATAAACAATCAAAAAAATTTAATGAATGAATGAATGAATGGACAAATGAAAGCAGTACATTAAAAGTATTCTCCAGGAATAGATATACATTTCTGATTCTATAATCAGAATATTTAAAAAACAATGTTTAGTTCTTCCAATACACAAGATGAATGAATGGTTCTCAAGTGGGATATTCATATTTGTTGCTCTCTTTCTTTGATGGCATCATGTTTTAAAATTAAGTATGACCATGTCCCAGCTCAAAATGATTCCCTGGGATTTTGATTATTAATCAATGGAAATTTTCCAGCATTCCAAGGTGCTGATTTATAGCTACCATGTGAAAGACCTCATGAACAGACCCTTCATTATAATTTCCTCAGAATAGCAAACCCTCAGCTTCCCCTTCCAGCAGAGTCCATGATTTAACTCTGGACTTTGTTTTGACTCACTGACTATAAAAGGGACTAAATGGAACATATGGGAGTCATTGAAAAACTGCAGGCGAAACCCACTCTAAGAAAGAAAAAGAGCAACCTCAAACTGAGTAAAGAGATCAAACATAGCAAATCCTTTTGATATGACAAAAGGAGTCTTCACTTTGTAAAGGACGTCACCGTGAGATTATTTTAAGTGGTGATTCACTGACAATATTTTTACTGATGACATATCTCCTGTGTGAATTAAAATAACATGGCTATTTTACAGGAGATTATCCGGGGGCAGGGAAAGAAGGTACAAGCAGGTAAGGAAGCAGGTCTGGGAGTAGAAGCTGGTGTTAAGAGTCCTGGGTTCACCATGGTGTGCCCAGAGACTAGGTCTAAAAACCTGTGTTTTGAGTTTCATTAGAGAGAACACATCAGTCAGAGCAGAACAAACGGCGCTGATGGCTGTCGCTGGAGCTGCTCTGTGACTAAATGTCTACGTTATTTAGGAGCTTCCAAATGAAGCCCCTTTTTATTAAAGGCATGGTTCTGTTCATTTTAAGGCATCCTGTTACTGTATTTCATTTAACTATGTTGACCTTAGCTATTTAGAGAATGGTTTGCTTCCTGATCTGAGCGGATTCATATTCCTAAAACAATTAAGCTCTAGAAAAGATATTATAGGAAAACTGCATAGCCTCACAGTAGAAATGTCTGTTCCTATAATAATACTATTGTTTTATAGTGTGTTGCAAAGGGGACACAGGTGAAACTATGTTTCTCTTAATTTTGTGACTAGGAAATACTGCATAGAAGAGACAGTTACTAAACTTTGTAGACAGTCTTTTTATTATGTGGATTGTTGCTACTTGTTTATTTTGCTGACATAGGCTTTCTCTATACTTATCCACCTACATGTTAAGAAAGGACAAATTTGCAGAGAAAGGGTAAGTTAAAGTAAATAACTAGCATCTGGATCCCTTGCTATGAGAAAGGTAGATGGTGAGTTTCTTGTGAAATAACATCTACTAAAACTATAATGTCCAAAATGGTAACTATTTGCATTTAAATTAATTAAAATTCAGTAAAATTCCCAAGTTGCTCAATCTCAGCAGGTACTTTTGAAGTGCTTAATTGTCATTAGTGGTTATTTGCTACTGGTGTTACACACTGAAGCATACACATGTGGAACACGTCTATAAGAGACGTGTACCCAAATGTTCATCACAGCACTGTTTACAATAGTTAGGACATGGAAGCAACCTAGATGTCCATAGGCAGATGAATGGATAAGAAAGTTGTGTTTCATATACACAATGGAATATTACTCAGCTATAAAAAAGAATGCATTTGAATCAGTTCTAATGAGGTGGATGAAACTAGAACCTATCATACAGAGTGAAGTAAGTCAGAAAGAAAAACACCATACAGTATATTGATGCATATATACAGAATTTAGAGAGATGGCAGTGATGACCCTATCTGTAAAACAGCAAAAGAGACACAGATGTAAAGAACAGACTTTTGGACTCTATGGGAGAAGGCGAGGGTGGGATGATTTGAGAGAACAGCATTGAAATATGTATATTTCCATATGTGAAATAGATGACCAGTCCAAGTTTGACGCGTGAAACAGGGCACTCAAAGCCAGTGCACTGGGACAGCCCAGAGGGATGGGATAGGGAGGGAGGTGGGAAGAGGGTTCAGGATCGGGGAGGGACACTTGTATACCTGTTGCTGATTCATGTGAATGTATGGCAAAAACCACCACAATATTGTAAAGTAATTAGCCTACAATTAAAATAAATTAATTAAAACATCTAATTGTAAAGAACAGATGAGACATGTAAATAATAATCACACACAAGTATATGCAGTATACATACATCAATATTGTAGAAACATTAATAACTGAAGGGATCCCACCACTTATAGAGTAGTAGAAGATCTGAACAAACAGAACCCTCAGTTTGTTTGTGAACTCTATCAGGGAAGACAAATGGCCATTATGAGAATAAAAATAAATTAAGCTTTAATTCAGCATAATAAAAAGAGAAATATACCAGGTAGTATCTTAAGGTTTATCACAAAAGCCTTGAAAGAGTAACTTTGAACGTATATTTTATCTGTTAGCATTTTACATGTTGATGATTTAAAAAATCAATATTAAAATGATGGCTTAGAGAATAAAAGTGAAAAGTAGGCAACTGTCATGTAAAAAAAAATCCCAATTAATTTAAAACTTATGAACATTACCCAATCACCTGCGATATCTGAAGCATCTCTTGGTCCAGAAATTTTCAGCAGAAGTAGATATTGTATACTATGTACATGTGGATCAAACTGAAGTAGATAAAATCATGTAAATCAGTATCTAAGACCCTCATTATTTATTTTTCAGCTTGGTGGTTTTTAAATATCTGAAGGAAATTCCATAAATCAGATTTTTAGTATCACTACAACACTTCAGTCAAAAACCAGTTATATGAATTTGTTTCTTCTCACACCTATCATATCACCCAAATTTGTCAAATTATGGATTTGTCATGCTTGACATTTAATTTCAAATGAGCCAAGTTTTCCTAGCAGCATTAGAACGGCTAACTACTAGAGTACTTTCCACAGAAAATGTGAACATACTGCACTAACATGTACACACAGCACCGTGTGTCACTCATCCGTGAGGAAATCTTGGCAAACCTAAGAAAGGGTAGTGAGGTGATTAAACACAGCCTGGGACGGATCATCAGACGTGGAAAGGAGTCTGGGGAAACCACAGTGCCCTTCTGTGCTGCTCCCTGTGACCTGCAGTTGAGGATGAGGGGCAGAGCTAATCCATTCAGCATCTCTGTTCCTGAGTCCTGAGATGGGACTATCAATTTACATTGATTTTCCTAAATTCTAACAATGCAGGCCATTAGGTAACTACCTGTTAATAATATATTGTTAGTTTATTTTTAAAATGCTACTGTCTGTAAAAGCTATAAGTAAATGTTACCTTCAGGTATGAAATGCTTGAGGCTACTTAAGTGGTTTAACTAATATGTGAGGCCATTATAGTCACTCATATAATTGTATAAACTCTGATATCTTTCAGTTATTACAATTATTCAGACACTTGTGTTTACCTTCTTGGAATAAATTCTGTCTCTGTGCAGCAGAACAACAATATGAATATACCCTTTGATTGTGTAGGCTTTGTCAAGATTATAAGTTAACTATAAGTATTAAAAGGGCTTATGATTATTCCATTAGAGAGAAAAATCTGGAGTACCATGGAAGAATTTAAAGGATCCTATAATGAAAGAAGTTTCTCTTAAAAGATAGTAATGCAGAAGGATTAGGGTCTTGTGAAAGGTACAGATAATATAAAAATGCAGTTAGTTGTTATGTTCAACTTTAGTGCAATTTTTCCACTCTGTTTTTTTTTGTTGTTGTTGTTGTTTCAGTTTAGTTGTTTGAGATTTTCAATATATCAAGAAATTTAAATCTGTGGTCATTCTAAAATTTAAGTCATACTTTGATACTAAATCATACCCTTCAGACTACCTTTTCTAAGCTTGTAAAGTTAAGAGGCTTTTGAAAAGAAAACAGAGGAGAGAAAAAGTAAGGTGAGATGAGAGGAGCTGTTTATCTCATTTAACTTTGATTAGTTTGCCAGCCTCTCTGTGCTAAGATCTCCACAAGCCAGCATCATCAGAACATAAATCATTCACTAAAGCTTCCCTTTTTTTGGCCTCTGCTAATCTAATTCTTAGCATTCAGTCAAGTGCACACAAAGTTTAATCACAAGGCCAGAAATATGTGAAGTAAATTCTTCAAGACTAAGACAAATCATTTTAGGATATCTATCGGGCATACCAAAATGAATTGAAAATGAAAAATAGAGATTGAGATCCCAATTTGAAGGTATTTTGAAATCCATGCTTGGCCCTCATTAGAAAACTACCCCCCCACACACAAAGAAAAGAAAGAAAGCTCTCTTTTATTCTTCCCACATCATTTCCCACTTCAAATTACATACTTAAATCAATTGGAAACAGAATGGGCTAAATCATATGTAAATTATTCTGAGGTTCAGTTTGTACCGTCATAGACTATAGCTTATCAAACTTTAATGTGCACACGAATCATTTGAGGATCTTGTTAACATACAGATTCTAATTCAGTAAGACTGATAAGGGGCCCAAGGTTCTGCATTTGTAATATGCCTCCAAGGGATGCTCCTGGTCTGATTCACAGAAGACACTTTGAACTGAAAAGTTTTAAAGTAGAGCATCATTTGCTTTCCAAAACTGTGACTTGTCTATCATATTCCAAAGACTAGTCCACATTATTCATGTTGACTGGCATCTTGATGGTTGGCTATATACAAATACATATATCAAAAGTGTCCTAAAAGTTGTACTAATTGTGATTATTAACAAACATCACAAATACTATAATATACATTACTTGGCTAAAGTAGAAAAACTCAAAATATGACTAATCAGAAATGATAAGTTATATCCACATTTTATAATACATTATTTATATTTTGCAATTCTGTCATAGTTGAAATTATATTGATATCATAATTTCTAACATATGAGCTATTAACTTTTTAATGACATTTGTAGAACATTAATCAAATTTATGAGGTTTTCCCTTAATTTATGACACTCTCATGTCACTTTTTATTCTGAATTCATTAAGTACATTTAATTTAATCATTGGAAAAAGAGAGTTTCCAGGCTTCTCCGTCCATGGGACTCTCCAGGCAAGAATACTGGAGTGGGTTGCCATTGCCTTCTCCAGAATATGATTTATAGAGAGAAGTATTTAAATATACCAACTTCTCCCCTGAATTGTGTTTCTTGAGATGTTCCTTCCCAATTTTTAAACAAAACTTTTAAAGATTTTACTAATTAACCACTCGTGTTGTATAATGTATAATTTTAAGAAATATAAAAAAATTATGCTAACCTTGAAAGATGTGACTGTGACCACTTTCAGATGAGATCTTGTCAAAAGGTGTTTCCTTGTCTTTCTTGCCTGAATCTTTCACAGAATCATCGGACTGGCTCCCAGGGTGACTCTTAAATGTTGGTGAACAGAAATTTCTCTCAATTTCCACTTCCTGTTAGAAGACATTAAAGGGATATGTGTTAAAAGCTATCATTGGGAAACAGATGTGGTTTTCAGGAGGTTTAAAAGGCGGGAGTCAGAGAAGGCAATGGCACCCCACTCCAGTCCTCTTGCCTGGAAAATCTCATGGACGGAGGAGCCTGGTAGGCTGCAGTCCATAGGGTCGTGAAGAGTCTGACATGACTGAGCGACTTCACTTTCATGCATTGGAGAAGGAAATGGCAACCCACTCCAGTATTCTTGCCTGGAGATTCCCGGAGACACGAGAGCCTGGTGGGCTGCCCTCTATGGAGTCACACAGAGTCAAACATGAATGAAGTGACTTAGCAGCAGCAGCAGCAGCAAAAGGCGGGAGTGGGTAAAGGAGGAGGTTTCTATGAGTGATGCTTTCCAATATGCTTTGGGTAGAATGTTGATAACTTACCCAGGCATTGTAAATACATATCTGACATTTAGTTTTCTTCTCTGCAACTAGTTCTACTTTCCAAATTAGCTTTTCTTTCATGTGGCTTGTTTTGCTCTCATAAAAGAGAGAAAGTAGAAATAAGAGTCAAAACATAACATAATACATGTTAATAGATGCAACTTCCTAAGGCCTGAGGAATGTCCTTAAGGAATTTCAAAAAATAGTTATATATATCAACATCATATGCTTGAGACAGAAGGAAATGAGTTTTTCTTTAATATCATGCTCATCCTATAGAGATAATCTTAGTAATTATAGAGTTCCCAAGTTACAAACCTATTCAACTTTCAACTACCATACAGTAAGTACAGTTTGGCCATTCATAGAGATTATGAAATTACTTCTTTGAGACAGTAATTCAAAATTGGAGATAAAAATTTCCCAAAGGAAAAAATGTATAAAGGATATTTCAAATACAGGGAGTCCTTGTTTTATAGATTAACACAATCCAATCAAGCAAGCCCCATCAATCAGACTAATTATTTTGAATAAAAAATTGTGAAATGTAAATGAGCCAAGACAGCTTGAGAAGCAAAGCATATTTTTTAAATCAAGTAATATGTTGAAAAAACTTTAATAGCTGCTCACAACTTTTATATTTTTGTACATGAAGTTGTATTTTCTGAACCATGACCATTCAGATAAAGAACTGATGAACTGCTCTTTACTTTTGTTACATTTTAAATACACGTGCATGAATGAGTCAAGGTTGAGACAGATAAAAACTCTAAAACATTTCTTAGAGTAGGTGCATTTTCTGTGTCTATGATATGGTTGGACAGGCAAGGCTTTCAGAAAAATAACCTCTTAACTTCTTAGTGTGTTTATGTTTTCTAATTTTCACACACACAGTATATATACATACATATACTACATTTATATATATATACACTACATATATATAATCAGAAAATAGTGGTATGTGATTAACCATCTCATCTTTCAGTGCCCCTCCTTCCAATATATGATATATACTATCTTCTTTACTGTGAATGTTTAACTGGAACTAAAAACATTTACAGGAGTCAAACAACAGTAAAGAAGTTTCCATTTTTAAAAAGGCATTGCCTCTAACTTTTCCGTTTCCTGCTATTAGCAAAAACCCAAATGCTCATAACAGTAGTTTTATGTCACCAAGATACAGTGTCAGATAAGCCACGGCATGTGGCTTGGTCGCCTTCACTGGTAGAGAAGCACAGAATTCGCTCCTCAGTTCAATCCACTTAATATATCTGGGACTAAGTTTTCTCATATATTATAGGAAAAGATTTAGTCACTGGACATCTAACATTCAACAGTCAACTATCTGTAGTGCAATTTCATTTGAAATAAAATAAAACAAAATTTAAAAATGTGATTCATATTTTTGTAGCTTCCAGTCTAGTGAAGGAAACAAAGTGTAGTAAAGCACATAAATCAACATAAATATGCAGCTATGTACAGATAAGCAAGAAGAGATACATACACTCTGAGTGTCTAAATTAGCCTAGTGAGGAAAATCACAAACAGTCTTCCCCTCCACCCTTACCCCAAAAGATCTTTGGCTGATATTTGAAGGGATAAACATCCTACTTTGACAAAACCTACTCTAGCTTTTCGCATTGTAGCCCTGATTCTGTCATGTGTGCATACGCACACACACACACACACATACACACATTGCTTAAAATTCTTCAGTAACTCAGCTAAGGTCGTAATAGTTAGTGTGGCCTTCCATTGGCATTACTTGCATTTTGAACCAGGTAACTCTCTTTTGTGAGGAGCCTATTCTGTGCATTGTAGGATGCTTAGCAAGTCTTCCTCCATTTTATCCACTAGATGCCAGTAGCATGGCCCTCTGGCTGTGACCATCAAAGGTGTGTTCAGACATTGCCAATGCTTCAGAATAGGCTGAACCAGAAAAAGATCAATATTTATATGAGAAGATAACCTCTGAGAGTATGGTAGTGCTCCAGACAAGTGATGACAAAGGGTGGTGAAGGAAATAAAGAGCAGTGAACTAAGTTGAACACTATTTAGGATGTAAAACTGATAAGGTTTCTAAATAATAGATTGTCTGAGGTTTGAGAGAGAGAGAATTTCATTTTTCTCATTCTTCTTTCTGGTGTACACAACTAAATGAGTTGTGGTATGATTAAATAATGTGAAAGCACCAGAAGAAGACTGGTTTGGCAGAAAAAAATAGACCATGAGTTGGGTACCAACATATCCAAAAGGACTGCATTTGTAGCCCTGGAGCTTAGTGGAGAGGTCTTAATGAACAAGTCATCTGTGAGTCATCTGTCTTCCTGTGGTAATTGAAACAGCGGTTGTGCCTGAACTTTCTTCAAGTGTGATGAGGAAAACATCCAGAACTGAGCCTTGAAAAATGCTGACATTTAATATTAGGGCAGAGAAGTAATAGCAGTCAAGAAGAATGTCAGAAGGAAAATTAGAAGGGAAGAGTATCTTTAACAATATTACATTCTTATTGGGAGTACAAATTGGATAGAAACTTAAATACATACTTTGAGTGTAGCCACACGGATGTAAACTGTTGAGCAGAATTGTTCTGGTGAAAGCAAAAAGCTGGGAGGCAGACTGAAATGGGTGAAGAACTGACTGAGAGTGGGTGAAGATAATTTCTTATATAGTTTAGTGTGAAAGTGAAGGGAAGAAATAGAGCAGTAACTTGAGAGACAGGTTTTATTTTTGCAGTACAGAGAGAGACGTGCATGTGTGGAAACCTCAGTTGAATGGATTAAGTGAGATGGAGAAGCTGGCTGGCCATGCTGCGGAGAGAAGGAGAATCAATGATGTGAAATTTCTGGGAGGGGGAAGAGAATGCGACCCAAAACATGGGGTCATATACAACCCAAAATAAGAGAACATGAGCACTCCGGGTGTCACTGAGGGGAAGGAAGGTGAAATTAATACAGATATGGGTCATCGGTAGGCTTGGTAGCTTGGAGATAAGAATATCCTGATCTGAGATTGTCTGTTTTCACTGTTAGAATGGGAGGTCTGATGCAAGTGGGAGGAGTCTTGAGAAGACAATGAAAGAAGTTTAATTTCATTGCTGTGGGATACAGAGAAGTGAGACGAGCAGCCAGAGATGGTCAGGCCTAATGCAGCACTGGGTGCCCATCTGAGGTTGACAATACCGAGTTTACAGGGATATTGCTAGATGCTGTTGAGTGACTTTGTCTGAAAATTCTCCATAGTTTTACTTTAGGCAATGAGAAAGTGGATAGTT
Organism: Antilocapra americana; assembly: GCA_007570785.1. NCBI lineage: Eukaryota > Metazoa > Chordata > Mammalia > Artiodactyla > Antilocapridae > Antilocapra > Antilocapra americana. The sequence goes on along the minus strand of ML660200.1, from coordinate 43,086,701 downwards.
GCCGATTGCAACCTGGTGGAGGTTATGTGAGGATAAAATAAGCATAAAATGTGTATTGTAGGGTAGGCTAAGGTATGGGAGGGGAGAGGTTTAAGGGTATTTAGGTTCCTATCAAGAGAAATAAGAAAGTGATTGAAATGAAACCATGGGATGTAAGATGAGTTGAAAGGGAAGAAAGTAAAGGAAGGGTGGGTCGGAAGACAAAAAAAAAGATCAAAAGACTAGAATCTTGGTGAATTTAAAGAACGTTTGTACTGTGAATATTTGGTGAAGCAAATTGGAAAGGAAGGTGAATGAGGTATTTGCCTCAGTGATTTAGGAAGTAAAATAGATTCAGTTTCTAGGATCTAGTTGTGACCTTGAATATGGAAGCTAAAGTAGAGTAGAGGAGAATATTGTTAAATAGGAGGAAAAGGAACTCAGAGGCTATGCTTTCTCAGAGGGCTTGGAAGCTTGAGAATAACTGTAAGTTAAGTTTCAACATCCCTGATAAACAAGGGAAACTTAACTGAAATTAAATAAAACAGTAATGAAAGGAGACAAGAGGGTACATCATGAACCTCAGATGATCAGAATTTTAACAAGAAAGTGGGAAAGGAGTGGTCAGAAAGAGCAATGCCTCCAAGTACACCAGGGGGAGGATTCAGGGATGGTAGTTTTTCAAGGGAGACCCATACTTCTGTCAAGGCAAGAAAGCAGAGAAAGCACTTGTGGGGGAAGATGAGGGCACAGAGGAGGTTGCCGATGAAGGAGAGGTAGCTCCAGAAGTACTGGTGAAAGCTCTGGTTTAAATAATTTCTAAATAAATAAAATCTCTCAAGAATGTTTACAACCTTTTCTACCTTTAAACACCTTGAAACCACGAAAGCCATGGAAAGTAGGAAAAATTTAAGCTTAAAAGAATGAATTTTTTTTGTTATTTATATACACTATGTATTTAACATAATGAATAATTATCTTAGAAGATGAAATATAGGTGTTTTAAATATGAGAATGGAAAATGCCAACTTTTAATCACAATCTAGCCATCTAGTTCCCAAGAGACCATGGAGCTATATTCAGATCAGTTCAGTTGCTCAGTTGTGTCCAACTTTTTGCGACCCCATGAACCGCAGCATGCCGGGCCTTCCTGTCCATCACCAAATCCCAGAGTCCACCCAAGCCAATGTCCATTGTGTCAGTGATGCCATTTAACCATCCCATCCTCTGTTGTCCCCTTCTCCTCCTGTCCTCAATCTTTCCCAGAATCAGGGTCTTTTCAAATGAGTCAGCTCTTTGCATTAAGTGGCCAAAGTATTGGAATTTCAGCTTCAACATCAGTCCTCCCAATGAACACCCAGGACTGATCTCCCTTAGGATGGACTGGTTGGATCTCCTTGCAATCCAAGGGACTCAAGAGTCTTCTCCAACACCGCAGTTCAAAAGCATCAATTCTTCAGTGCTCAGCTTTCTTTATAGTCCAACTCTCATGTCCATACATGACCACTGGAAAAAACATAGCCTTGACTAGATGGACCTTTGTTGGCAAAGTGATGTCTCTGCTTTTTAATATGCTGTCTAGGTTGGTCTTAACTTTCCTTCCAAGGAGCGAGTGTCTTTTAATTTCATAGTTGCAATCACCATCTACAGTGATTTTGGAGCCCCCCCAAAATAAAGTCAGCTACTGTTTCCACTTTCCCCCATCTATTTGCCATGAAATGATGGACCGTATGCCATGACCTTAGTTTTCTGAATGTTGAGCTTTAAGCCAACTTTTCCCACTCTCCCCTTTCACTTTAATCAAGAGGCCCTTTAGTTCTTCTTTACTTTCTGCCATGGAGCTATACAAGATCACCCAAAATAGTCAGAACGTCTTCCCAGACATTCAAAGCAAAGTGGTCTGCCTTATTACATTATTATTTTTTCCTCTCAGTATGGATACATGAGTGAAAAGGTTGATGAGGTGGGAGGGGTTGGAGGATGAGCATGGATTAATGAGAATATTTAGACTTGCCTATATTTAAAGTGCTGAGCTTGCTTAAGTACATTCCTAGACTCAGTGGGTTCTTACCTTTAGAGAAATTTTAAAAAAGGGAAGTTTTATGCCTTCATAAAGAAAAGAAACAGAAATTATCAAAATGTGAGAGATAGAAGAAATCTCCTCATGATGAATTTTGCTAATTTGAGAGAAAAAGAGAATTCTAATCATGGCTTAAAGACTTCATGAGTGAACAATCTTCTTGAAAGTTTATAATCCCCTTTTCCTGGCCCTATTTTCTGGAAAGTTTTACCTTCTCCCTCGGTGTATTAAAAATATAATTTCCCTCATAACTCAGTGCAGCCTTCTCTATGAAGTTCCTCCAATCATTCCGTTCCACAAGCATCTTTCATTCATTCAAAATATTTTTGGACATTTAATATGTCTCAAGCATTGTTCTAGGCACTGTGAATACAAAGATGATTAAGATGCAGCTTGGGTCCTCAAGACGCTTACAGTCTAGTGACAGATGAAATACATTAATTGACCCTTCTAACACAAACAGGAGTGTGTCCTAATAAGGAAAACAATAAGGCATCCAGGATACACAGAAGGAGGGTTCCTTTAAGATGTTGTCAGACAGAGCTTCCTAAAATAGGATATGTCAGAGCTGATTCATGGGCTGGAGTTGAACTCCATCCTGTAGGTAACAGGAATCCTTTAAAGTGAATAAAATAGGAGTGACAAGACTAGATTCATACTTTGGATAAACAAATTTGTCAGTTCTATGGGAAATACATAATGGAATAAGATGATAGTATCTTATACAGTGAATTTGTAAGGAAATCATTAAAAGTTCCATTTGGGGACAGAACAAGCCTACAATAGCATAGTGAACAGGAAAGTAGAAAGAGAGTACACTAAACCATATTTATGAATAAAATTAGTAATTGGTAGGCTAGAGGAAGTAGATGAATAAACAAAGTCTAGCATAACTAACAGATATTCTAATATGGATTGTTCTCTGAAACTAATAAAACAGGATGAATCTCTTCTTTAAACCAATCAGTGCCTCAGAGAGGGTAAGGCCAATTTCAGCTTTCCTTCTGGACCCACTACAAAGGGAGGTATCCTGGGAGGAATCCTGGGAGATGAAACGTACACCACACCTTTGCAGTTTGGGCACAGTATTACTCCGGATACAAGTTACAGGGGCAATCCCACAAAGATGCTCTTCTCTTTCTCCCAATACATATTTCACACATGAAAGTGAAATTGAACTTTTTCACTAAAGTAGGGGTAATAAAGCAGTTATTTTGCTTTAAAAATGAAGTCTGGGTTTCATTTTTGAGGGGTTGGTAGGTGCAGCCTCCTCTGTGAATTACATTTTTGATGTGTTGAATATTAGTTTTACATGAGACATCCAGATGAAGACATCCAGGAGGCAGCGAGATTTCTCAAAAGAGAAGTCTGGCTTGAGTGAAAGATTTAGGACTCACCAGCAATAAGGTGATAGTTATTACAGTAAAAGTATATTAAATTTCCCAATCAGAGTATGTAGATTAAGTCCAGACAGCTGAGAAAGAACTTCACTAACATTTAGGAAACAAGCAAAGGAAGCTTATCTAGGGAAGCTAGGAGAAACAGTCAAAAAGCAGGGCCACTCCGGTACACACGGTGCCTTGTGTGAATTTAAAAAAAAAAAGCCTCTTCTTCAAGACACTATTCCATCTGTCAGAAACTTGTCATAATATATTGATTTTGTTCGATCAGAACATGTTACTGCCACCTGCTGGGAAATATCATAATAGATGATGCCACTCTTACTTGTTTTGGGTACCTCCTTCCCTAGATGTGTGACTTGAGCAGATTATAACCTGCACAAATCCATGTGGTTGCCAGAAGCAGCCAGTGATGATTGAAAGCCATAGATGCCCAGGATGTGGGCATTTTCAATGCAGCAGAGAAAATAAGCAACAAAAATATTTCCTGGTTTAGGCAATGAGGAGCTGAACTAGGTAAAAGCCATTCTGGTATAAGAGAGTTGGTTTGAGAAGAATTGATAATGAGGGGGAAAATGATATAAGAATTCTTAAGGATTTGAGTAATAATAAAAATAATGGCAATGACAAGAATAGCTAGAAAGCCTTGAACACATTACATTTTAAGCATTTCATGTGTATTACTCTTACAAGCCTAATCTCAATTTATGAGAAGGTACATTTACCCCCATTTTAGAGATTATGAAACTGTGGTTCATTGGAAGGAGGACAGGGAACAGGTAAAGAAGGCGAGGGTGATATGTAGACGTGTGGCGAGTTGTGTGGTAAAGAGATCATAGCTTTGAGCCTTCATGATCTTTCCCTTCTCTGCAGAGAATTCACGATGGGATGTGTGAGGAGAGGCAGATGGTTGTTTTCCCAGAAGATGCAATTTGGATTCAGAAGGCCAAATCCACTGTCAAGTTCTTTCATTAAGAATAATGTTATCCCTGCTAACTCTTAATATCCCTTAGCCTCAGCTTCCTCATCAAATAAATGGAGACAACTTATTGTCTACCCTATTTCCACAGTACTTTTTAAAGTACCGTCACAAAGCAGCAACAGTTTCCCTCCTCTACCCATGTTATCTTCCCTTCCCTTGTCAATTTTGCCAAGACAAGTCAGGTCTATGTCTCCGCTTCTTTGAGTCAGGGCCTTCCTAATGGATATGGCAGGTATGCTTACAACAGAGAATACCATGGAGCAAAAGGCCCTTGTGAATGAGATGGGGGAGAGAAGGGGAAAGGAGGAGAGAAGGAAATTGCAAGCAGCACGGGTGCTCAGAAATGCAACTGAAGAATTTATGCAGTTTCTGGCCAAGTCTCCCTGAATGGTTTCTTTCAGAAAGCATCCCTATGCTTTGGGGTGTCCAAGCCTCTTGGACAGATCATGTGTACGTGCTCCATTTTACAGCCAGGCTGGATTTCTCAGGCCACAGGAGAATGAGCAGCTTGCAGTGTGTATGAGCCATCTTGGCTATCGAGTGCTGCGGAATCTTCAGAGACTATAGCCTCAGACCATGTGTATAGCCTCAGACCATGTGACATGCAAAATTCATGAAAGAGTCTGAGTAAGAGCTGCTCAGTTGAATCAAGCCATCCCACAGAACCATGACAGATAAAAATAAATCATAAAGCCACCAGATTTGGGGACTGGCTTGTTAAGCAGTAATAAATAACCAGAAAATGTATCTTTACCCATCGTATCTCTTATTGTTCAGCTTCTGTGGCCCTCATTTTTCTACTCAAAAATAAGAAAGCTGGAGAAGAGAAACACTTCTTGAAGAAATCTTAAGGGCCAGCATTTCCTGAATATTATTTTATGCCATATGTTTTGCTCTACATGCATATTTTTATTTAATCGTTTAATACTCTGAGGTAGCTACTTTTATTTTTTTAATACTTTAAGTTAAAATACTACATTTTTCGTTGTTGCTGTTGTTTATTTCTTTTTGGTCATGCCATTGGCATGCAGGAACTTAGTTCCAATTGGACCAACAATCAAAACTGTGTCCCCTGCAGTGGAAATATGAAGTCTTAACCACTGGACCACCAGGGAATTTCTGGCAGTAACTTTTATTTTATAGTAAAAAACATAAAGTTAGAGAGCTTAAGTAACTTAAGAGAGTTGCCCCAGTCCACACAGTAGAAAGTGCTAGATTTTCATCTCAAATGCTGGTGTCTTTGATTCTTAGCTGATATTTTTAATTGCTACATAAACCTGTCTTCCTAGTGTAACTTATTAATCAGTCCCCCAAACTGAAATAATATGGATTAGAATGGGATGACAGGCAAAATATCAATTCCTTTACAGCTATAAATGGGTGCATTCCTCCTTACACCTTTGGTAGCATTATGCCTTATACACTGTAGGCATTTAACAAATGTTGAGGTAAATTTTTAAAATCTCATGATGTTTTATATTCACATGGCATCCAGAAACAGACATAGAGAAAATAAGCAAATTCAATAATTAGATGGGGAAAGCATGATGAACATTACAACATAGTTTATACACTCCATTGCATGCCATCACTTGCCGGGGTCCAGCCTCAGTGGATCCGGGGGTCTTGAGGAATGAGTGGCATTGGCAAAGAAGTGAGCTGAGTCAATGTGGTGATGGAGCAGTCTCTCGTTTATTGTTATTGGTTTGCAGTTTTATAGCCAAAAGACATCCCCATTACATCATTACATCACCTATCATTCTATACAATTTTTTGTTTTCTACCTTCCATAGCAACCTTATCATTGAGCTCATTCCCCAATCTATCATGAAACATTCCCCTTGCAGAAGTCAGATTTCTGCATAATTAGATTTAACAATAGTATGTTTACCATTTGAATGTCTTCAGTATACTTCATTCAATCATGATAAGTACATCAATCTAAGTAGAAAGGTTACATTTCTCTTATCAGGTGCAACTATGTAGAAGCTAGAGGGAAGGGCTTAAGCTTGAAACTGTTTTGTTCTAGTAACCTACTCTGGTTCTTAGGAGGAAAGAGGAAAGAGGACAAAGAGACAGTTTGGAAAGAGGAAAGAGGACTAAGAGACAGTCAAGCAGCACTGCTTTAGCAATAAAGCCCTATTAACCTTATAACTACTATAATGAATTCCTATGTCTACATTATCCTAAAGCAATTAATATCTCCAACTATGCTGGCCACAGTTATGTGCATTCCTAAGTCTCATTCCAGCCTGGTTTCTTCAAGGAAGAGAGCCTCCTCCGTGGAGTGGTCGGGGGAGTGGGAGGTGGAAAGGTGACCCAAGTACGAGCCCTTCTGGTGGTGGCCTTCCCATGACCCCCAGAGAACTCTTGGTAAACTCCCCAGTAATGAGTAGGAGGTGTAGTAATCTATTTAAATGTCCCTCTCATTCCTCCTTTGTCCTCAGGGAAGGGAATCCACCTTCCCGGATCCTCTGGTCTATAAAGTCAGGAGGAATTATCTCAGGACGAATTCTTTCCAACTGGGACCGACCTACTGAGATGAGCTAATGTTCTGAGCATGGACAGAACTCCCAAGAAAAATACCAGGAGGGGCCTTCCCCGGGATGCCCCGATAAAGAAAGTCAGCTTTGCAATTTCTTTCTTAGTCTCGTGACCTTGTCATCCGAGCAAGGGGGCATCCTGACAGCTCCCAGTAATCACTCAACAAGGGTCAAAAGAAACCATGGCTAACTCCCTCATTTAACCACACTTGATAGATAATTTCAATGTTGGGTTTATCAGGTGAGTTAACTGAGCTGTATGGTTTCCCAGTAACATCAGTAACTCTGCATCTAGAACCTTTCAATATGGCTCCACCAAGTTCCATCTGCCCATGCTAGGCCATATCTCTGGCTGTTCTCAAAGGTATTTCCTCAATCATCACTGTACTTTTTGCCTCTCCACCTGTGTTCATACATGTTTCTCTAAAGAACTCTCTCCCCCATGCCCCTACTTGCCATATTTACTGTAGTAATTCCAACCATTTTTTCACATGAAGGTTAAATGGCAGTTGCTTCAGGAAGCTTTCCTCCAAGACCATAGAGAGAAGCAATCCTTCCCACGTCAGAACTCCTCCAGTATTTGTCTTCTCCTTGACGCCTTTCATTCTGCTCTGCACTCTATTCATTTTTGACTCGCCTTGTTTACCCCACTGCACTGTCAGCTTATTAAGGATATGCTTTTTTCACCTTTAGAGCCCACAGAGCATCTAATACACTGCTTTCCTTGAGCACTGCAGAGACTTACTAAATGTTTGTTGAATGGATTCAAATAATTTTTGCATTTTATATTCACATAAAAATTCAGAGCTAAATACAATCTAGAAATGTCCAAAGAAGGTAAAGATGTGAGAGAGAGTGAAAGGAGCAGATGTTAAAAAAAAAACAGGCTAACTCCTTTGAGGAGAGAAGAAAAAAACAAAATTTATACCCTACACATGACAACCCAAAACTTTACTGCCAACACTTTAAGATTATTCCTTTAGATACAACTCAGTGGTCTAATGCAAAACAGTTTTTTCACAATTTAAAAAAATTCTAAACTTAAAAAATCCATGACATATGAGAGAAACAATTGGGGTACTAAAATTATTGCTTATAAGCAAGAATATATGCATTTTTGCTAAAGTGCTATAAAACAATTTTCTTTCTTGAAATGGATCATAAGTTATCATGGTATTTCTATTTGTCCTTCCAAAATGTGTTTAAATATTAAAAAACAAAATAGAAGCTACCACTTCCCAGGGGAAAAAATGTATCAATAATTTTTATAATTTTCAAGTTGCTGTTATAAATCCTTATTGACTGTACAGCCATAAAATCAACATAATCCTAGTCACTCCTGTAGGTACTTTTACCCAGAGAAGTCCCTATAGTCCCCTGTTCTAGTATTACCACATACAGATACCACGCCCAGCCATGTTCAGTAACTCATTTCACTTACTACTGAACTGGGCTGAACTGCGTGACTCTCCCCGCTCCCCAACTCACACACTGAAGCCTTAAGGCCCTGTAGCTCAGAAAGTGACTGTATTTGGAGATAAGGCCTTCAAAGAAGTGATTAAGTTAAAATGAGGCCTTTAGGGTAGGTCTTATCCACTCAGACTGGCATCCTTATAAGAAGAAGAAGTCTGGCCTCACTAATCGATACCAGGCATGCACATGCAGAGGAATGACCGCGGGCAAAGGCAGCGCGGGGGGTGGGGTGGGGGGTGGCTGTCTGCGAGCCAAGGAGAGAGGCCATGGAGATAACCAATCCTGCTGGTTAGTGGGGCTTGGAATTCGGCCTCCAGAATTGTGGGAAAATAAATTTCTGCTGTTTAAGCCAGGGATTCTCAACCTCTGAGATCTATTGCCTCATGATGTGAGGTAGACCTGATGTAATAATAATAGAAATAAGATGCACAATAGATAGATTGTACTTGAATCATCCCCAACCATCCCCTCATGAATCTGGTCCCTGGTGCCCAAAAAGGCTGGGCACTGCTGGTTTAAGCCACCCAATCTGTGTATTTGTTATTGTAGTCCTAGCAAACTAATATAGTATACTTAAAGTAATAAGGATATAATTGGTTACTGCATGCTAAGTCACTTCAGTCGTGTCCAATTCTTTGTGACCCTAAGAACTGTAGCTCTCCAGCTTCCTCTCTCCATTGGATTCTGCAGGCAAAAATACTGGAGTGGGTTGTCATGCTCTCCTCCAGGGGATTTTCCTGACCCAGGGATCAAACCCACGTCTCTTGTGTCTCCTGCACTGGCAGGTGGGTTCTTTACAACTAGCTCCACCTGGGAAGCTCCGTGTCTCTATACACCAGACAGAAAAGTCCTTACTACCACTAATGTGGTCTCTCAGTCACACTTACTGGATGCATTTAACAGGATAACTATCAAAGTAGTTGTAAGGCTCACATGTGTTACAATGCATGCAGACCCTCTCTTCTGAGACAAAGCCACAGGCAAAAGTTTTCCTAGCTATTTTATAACCTCCTGACCAAACTGAGATTCATTCTTGAAATTCTGACTTTTGCAAATATGTTTCTTCTATGCCTCTACCTGCATTTCAGTCAATGTTACTAAATTCTGGCAGAATTTTAGATCCTCAGGTGAAATGAACATAACTGTTACCCAGTTCTTGACAAGCCAGCACAACTGAAGGCACAAAGTCCCATAGAATTCTCTGGCAGAAAGATCTAAAGCAAAAAACCAGAATTGCATAAACAGCATTGACCCTCAAGATCATTCTCCCTGTGTTTTATTTTACATTGCGTTTAATTTATTTTCTTTAATTCTAGGTTTACCACTGAAGGCCACTCTTCACTTTGGTTTTAGTTCTAGAATGATATGAAGACATCTTGAATTTTATCTTTAAGCCTGTGATGTATATTAAAATTCTCCCCAAATTTTCTTCTTCAGGATTCCTGAAATAGACGCTGTGGCCCTCAGGAATAAGGGTCTGTTTCTTCTATCTTTCATCTTTTCCTTTTAGTGTTCTCTACAGGTTAGGGTTAGAGAAGCATTCAGTAAGAAATGTTCTCAAAATAAATGACAGTCTCTAGGATTTCTGTAGATTGCCGAATGTAATGCACCTACCAATCTTCACTGTATCATCAAAAAATTAATGTGTTAATTCAAAAAGAGGCCTTTTGCTCACAAATGCAACTAGTGGGCAGTCACATAGCTGAGGATTCAGGAGACACCTTGGGTCTCCATGCAGACACAGTCAGGCACTTTTCAGATGATACTCTCTGGTGCCTGCGTTCGGCCAGAGAGGCTGGTGAGCCTGGATGGCTAAGTCAACACTATCACAGTCTAGTAAACACTCACCTATACTTTTGCAGCCTGGCATGTTGCAGTCCATGGGGTTGCAAAGAGTTGGACACGACTGGGTGACTGGACAACAACAAATTTCTGGGGCTGGAAACAATGTCACTAGTAACTATGAGTAGACCTTCAACCTTTCTCATGTCTGTTATCTCTCTGCAGAGTGAGTCTGCTCCTCCTCACCCCTACTAGAACACACAAATTTCCTTCTCCAGGGGATCTGCCCAACCCAGGAATCGAACCGAGGTCTTGTGGATTGCAGGCAGATTCTTTACCATCTGAGTCATCAGGGAAGCCCAGACCTTCAACTTTTCTCATGCCTGTTATGTCATTTCTCTGCAGAATGAGTATGCTTCTCCTAGAACACACAAATGAATATAAAACAACTCAGCGTATAGTCACCTTCTTGGTGTGAAATCTTGTATTGTGCCCCATACAGAGAGGTAGATCTTGTCATCCCTGTTTTCTAAGTGGGAGAAATTAAGTACAATTATAATCCTGGTTCACAACTACATTTTGGTTGGGTCCAAAATGAATACTCCTATGCCCCAACTTTTTAAAGAAAATATTGTGTGCCATTATTTAATATTCTTAGGAGAAATATTCTTCAGGGAGGGGAAAAGCTGATTCAGGTCTTGAATGCACATTACCTCATTTCTTTAGTTTAACCAATCTAATTTAGAAGCTGGGCATGTACATGACTATTTTGCTATTTGCTACTGACTTAACAGAAAGAATGCTGTGAAACTGAAAGAAGTATGTTTCAAACTTCACTGAAGTTCCCCACGTGCAAAAATAAACCATGTTGTTATCTCAGCTTTGAGTGGGCAATGCATATCATTATGTCCCTTTGTTTCTCACTTCCTTCAAGACCATGTTCATGTGTGCCTAGGAGAGCCTGTGGCATTTTATGCTCCGGGAGAACTGAACACAAATTCCCTAAGACGCAGAATTTTAGTGCTATGTACCCTTATTTTCATGCTGGTATCCCATTTAGGCAGTTAATTTTCCATAAAAAGCAGAAATACCGCCTTCTTTATCTTCTCAGTCAGGAATAACAGCCTGCAGCTTGCCCCCAGTTGCTCTCATTTGCTTAAATGGACCCCTGAAGTATTTTATGATTATCTTTATTAGTTGGAGACTATATCCAGGCTTGGAATAATTCTAATGAAAAGAAAACTTCTATTAAAATATTCCAACTAGTTTCAATTGACCATATTACTGCAACGGAAAATTCCCTAATGGCCAAACCCTTTAAAGCTAATCTGCTTTAGCACATTTTAAAACTGATGTGCCTTTTGAGATTTAGGTGTTAGCAAGCAAAGTGTTTTCTTTTCCTAGTCTTATATTCACTCATTATTTCGTTTCCCCTTAACTTTTTGAAAATGAGATAATCTAATGCTATTCCCTAGAGCTGCATGAATGAGTTAAGAGCAAATATACTATCATTCTAAAAAATGCATAAGAATAAAGTGGAGAAATGTGTAATTGTGTGGATGAGGACCTAACGATGCTCTGAGTGAATCATGTATGTTTCCCAAGGAGTACAAAGTTCTTGACAGCTACAGCAATTCACATGACTGTGTTCAGTCGGGGTGACAAGGTGGAGAATGGCCCAAAGCTAGTCACACCTGGATTTAAATTTCAACTTCATTACTTTCTGGCTTAGTGACCTTGAGAAAATTATTTCACCTCCATGAGCTTTCATTTCTTCCTCTGTAAAATTATGATAATATTGCTCATTTTGTGAATATGAAATATGAAATGTTGGATAGAGCCATTCAACACCTGATAGCTACTCCATTGGTATTTCAATACATGGTTTTAACAGTCACCAATGAAATGCCAAGAAGGAAACCGAGTTTTCAAAGTCAAAGAAACACTTCAGAGAAGATTTCTTGGGGAGTGTATTTGATTTCTGGCTGCAAATCTTCTTCTAGACACTAAATTGAATATTCAGAAAAATATATGGTCCTCATAAGGTATAAATATTTATATCCATGAGCTAATTATGTCCCATCGAAATTTCATTAAGAAGACAGCCTGAGATACATGCTCTTATGAAGCTTCTGACTATCCATGTTTTATGAAAGAATCTTCTAATTATCCAAAGAGATAAGCTTTTATCTTTTTTCATCCCTTATGAGGTATGAGAATTTGATATATAATAAACTACCTGTAACTCTTTTACTTTACCGTAAATGGAAGGCAATGATAGCTCAGACTTGCTATAGTGATGATTAGAATAAGTTCTGAAAATAATGCTTATAAAATACCTTAAAAGCTTCAGAGGCAGCGTGCTCTCATTCAAAGTTTGAATTGCTCAGAAGCAAGAGGTAGAAACACTGAGACTTGTGAAGGTATAACACATCCTGACACCATTATGTGCAGTTCTTAGGGAATATAACACTCAACACCATGGAGGAACAGATGGCAAAGAAAGCTTGTTCAAGTCTGCGCCTCCTTCGAGACTGTGCTCTCTGCTAGAAATAATACTGTGGAGCTCTAGGAAGCCAGATATGGCCCCAGAGAGAAGAAGTTCATGAAGTGGCACTGAAGAAGTGCAGAAAGGACCTCATCTTTTCTAAAGCTTTTCCTGGGAGAGTTCTTGTTTCTGCATGTCTGGACTACAGATGGTCAAAAAAATGTCAAGGGAAATCAGTCCTGCTATGACTGAGATAAATCCTTTCAAAGACTTAGGGAAAAGTAGAAAGTGTACAAGCACTCTAAGATTTCTTATCTCTTAGAAACTCATTTTATAAATCCCTATGAAAAACACAACTATTTTAAATATAGTAGCACAGAAGGGGAGGCTCTAAGTGGATTACCCATATAACATTTTTACGATGCTGAAAGGGAAGAGAGAGCTCTTATAGGCCAATTAGATGAGCACTTTGCATGCGTGACAGGCTGATGTTTAACATTTGCAGCAATGAAGGAGAGAAGCAGAAACAAAATTGTCCTATAAATAAACTGCTGAACTTCAGCATGTGCCATATTAAGAAATTTTCAATCTTAACTCAGAAACTGTGTGGTTTGAATCATAACTATTTCTGTAGTCTTTGGGACAATTGTGGGCATCATCAGTAAAATCTATTTATTCATTCGGCAAATATTATGAAGCACCTATAAAATGCCAAAAATGTTATCAAAGACTGAAATTTTAAAAAGACAGTCAAGAGACTGCATTTACAAACTCCCAGTCTGGCAGAAGCAGCTGTGGCTGGTACAATGGTGCTCAGAGGCCGTGAGATGCTACCCAAGTGCGGAACTTTGCAAGTGAATTACACATATTGCCTCTTCGTCCTGTTCCTGGTGATCCCTACAGTATTTTATTCTTGTTCTGCATATCAAAGCATTATCTTAATTAAAAAAGGGGTGCAAGTCCAACCAGAGAAGTAGAAAATGAGGAGTTTGTTAAGGAGAATGCGTCATTCCCATGATGAAGCACACCTAAGTTAAATTGAAGAGCGTGAATCCATAGAGACCATTAACTTTACTTTAAAATATTGTTTCTGTCCATGAATACAAGGAAACTACAAAGAGTGATGAATCTATTCAACCCAATTAAAATATTATTCCATTTCAAAGAAATTGTATCTGCTTTCTCACTAAATTGTCAGAATCAGGTAAATGAAACAGGCATAACTTTTCCCTCTAAATTTACGATCTTGCATCTCCAGTTCACCCTTGCGTCTTTTCTATAGACCAAGTGTCTTTTCTAGGGCTACTTCTCTCACCTGTGCTCCTATTATTATACCTTCTACTACAGTTCTCATCTCTGGATGCTGTTGGGGCCCCACTATGCTTTAATTAAATTAGATTCTTTCAGACTAGAGCTAGGACTTAAGTACTTTTAAGATATTTTGCAGGAGATTCCAGTGTTCAGCCAGGATGAGAGCACTTTCTTATCATCTTTGAGATCTTACTCAACAGTTACCCAGTACCTAATGTACCATGTCAGAAAAATTATCTAAAATTTGAAAAAAAAAGGTCAAAAAAGTGATGGTACATTTCAATATCATAATGATTGTCTTGGGGAATGTACTTAATTCACATCATATCTTTACTACTGATTAGAAGTCAGAATTGGAGACTTAGAGATGCAAATAATTTCTGACTGGTTACAACTGATAACTTCAGTGACTTATGGCCTGTTGGATATTTTATATCTAATCCAGTAATCCTATCCTATCTTTGTTAGATTGCCTATAACAATCTCAGCTTCTCAGCTGCTGTAGGAACAGGTCACAGTATCACATTGCTTCCTTCATTAATTAATGTTGCATAAAATCTTTGACTTTATATTGCCATTTGTTATGTTAAGATATTTTACCTTTTTGAAAATTATATTTTAAACATGTTCAACTTCTCCCCAGTTATTAGATTCCTCCTAAAAGATGTCAATGTTTATCTAATGTTTAAATTTTAAAAAGAAAACTTCTCCTGGTTTCCTTTCAGGAAGTCCTTATCTTCCTTCTCCTTTTCCAAACCCTGGAAAGAATTGTTCACTGCTACTACCACCACTCCATTACTTCTCACTTGCTCCTCAACTCACCCCAATGCAGAGTCATGCTTCCACTGATTCACTGCATTGATCTTATCACGCTGTCAAGCTCATCCATATCCTCCTTGCTGCTGAAATCAATGGACATGCCTCAGTCTTTAACTCACTTAACACTCTAGCCTCCTTGGTCCCCTTGAAATCATCTCCTTCCCTGGGCTTCTACGACATTATACTCTCTTGATTTTCCTCTCGTTTCTCTGGCCACCCTTTTTATAAATTGCTTTCTTTTTCTGTTGTAGTCCTCTTTTCTTCTCTCTCATTTATGTACATAAGTGCTCATAACAGCTTTATTTATAATAGCCCCAAGCTGCAATTGACACATGTCCTTCAGTGGGTGAGTCAACAAACTGATGCATCCATGTCATGGAATACTTTTCAGAAATATAAAAATCAAATTATTTACACATATTCTCAATTAGATGAATCATCAGAAAATTGGGGTGGGTGAAAAAAGCCCGTTCTAGAAGGTTACAAACTGTATGATTCCATGTATAAAACATCCTTGAAATGACAAATTTACAGAAATGGAGAATAGATCAGTGGTAGCCAAGGTCTGAGGAAGTGGTAGGGTTGGAAGACAAGTGGATGTTACCCTGAAAGGGAATAGAATATGTCTATGTAGCAATGGAAATATTCATCCTGGTTGTGATACTGTGAGAGTTTTACAAGATGTTACAAGTTTTACAAGATGAAATTGGGTAAAGGGTGTAGAGGATCTCTATTATTTCTTACAATTTTGTGTAAACCTATGTGAAGAAGTGAAAGTGTTAGTTGCACAGTCATGTCCGATCCTTTGCAACCCCATGGACTGTAGCCCACTAGGTTCCTCTGTCCATGGGATCCTCCAGGCAAGAATACTGGAGTGGGTAGCCATTCCCTTCTACAGGGGATCTTTCTGACCAAGGGAATGACCCAGATCACCTGCACTGCAGATGAATTCTTTATTGTCTGAGCCACCAGGGAAGCTCCAAGAACACCAGAATGGATAGCCATTCCCTTCTTCAGTGGCTCTTCCTGACCCAGTGATTGAACCTGGGTCTCCTGCATTGCAGATGAATTCTTTACCATCTGAACCACCAGGGAAGCCTGGGTAAGCCTATAACTATCTCAAAATAAAACTTGATTAAAAAACTAATTTACTTATGTAGTGGTTAGTTATTAATCATAAGTAGATTTTGCTATTCAAATATATCAATTCAACACAATCCATAGATTGGTTTAGCAGACAAATTGTGTTGAGGAGTTTGGTTTTACTTTTAGTAAACACTTACATTGGATGATTTCACCATCTGGACTAGTAACTTGAATGAGCTAACAGGTATGTATAGAATAAGGATAGCTGAATGTTATTATACATTGATATTGTGAATGATCAAGAAAGCAAATTGAAAGTAGCTTTGATGACATAAATCCATCATAACTATGTCTATGGGTCAACTGATTTGAAATCATGAATATATCTAATGCTACTACCGATGGCAAAAACTCAATTTCATATAGGAAGAAATAAATTAAGCAACACTAAAATAAAGCTATGAGAATACAATATTTACCAAGAGGTTACTTATTTGGCAACTACAACCATTGAGAATGAATAAAGGCACATATAAACAAGTAAATATCTCTAAGAAGCCAATAAATGTCACTAACTTCACACAATGAAGCACAAGCATTTGGTTCAGGACATTACTTTACTCATTTAATTTTACCTCAGAAAAAAATTTAAATAGCTTGGTTATTTGATGTGTTAGAAGAAGAAAAATAGAGTGAGAGTATATAAATAAATATAAATAAATTAAAAAAATTGAGAATATTCTGCAAGGATAATGGTTATTTTGGGGGGAGGAATCAAATTAATATGTAGGGTTGGAAAAAGTGGGAAAGGGAATTTTTAATTTTTATTCTATGTGCATTGATGTTTTTTAATATTTTACCAGTATGCATTTCTTTATTTACTAATTTTACAAGGAATAAAATGGAAAATAAAAATAAGACATGAAAAATACACAGATAAATTCTGTTGTAAGAAGTAAGATAATTATTCCAATTAAGTAAAAATATATAAATCCTTCATGAGAAAAACCAAGAGAATAAAAGACAGTAATTTCTTTTTAAGGAGAATTAACCACCAAGGAACGTCAGCTCCTATCAACTGGTGTGCTGGTAGCTTAGTTTTTGTTCTTATACAAAACCCAAGTGAACACTTTGTAAGAGAAATTCTAAAGAGCCCTAACAAAAACTATAATGCGCAAGGTGTCACTAAGGAAGTCAGCTGACTCCTTCTTCCAACAGTGGGGAATACAGATTAGGGCAGAAAAAACAATCACTGTTTCTGGTAATAATGCAATAACTTAATAGAGTTTAGTGATAAGGGAAGCTACGTTTAAAATTAGCTGCAGTTTGGCCTTGGCACTTCATTACTTTTTCTTTTCTTTTTTTAAAATAACATCAAGTCATAGGAATGAGTTTTTACAAACCTGGGCAAGGACATAACCAGTGTTTGACTCCATTTAGCTAAAGTGTTTTCTGATGAATGGATTTCTGTATTTCCTTAGGTATAACTATTTTATAAGGTTTTTGTAGAATCCAAAACATAAAGAGTAATCTGTTTTTCTACTCTGTAATAACATCTGGTCAAATAACAGCTTTCCTGTGGCCTAGAGCATTGCTATAATATTGGTTAAGTCTGTTTGCTGACTTTGGGCAACATAAATTCCTGGAAGCAATGGTGCCTTCCCAAATTTCAAGATTTTTTTTAGAAAAGCCTGTTTGGGTAAGAAATAAAGAAAAATCTTACTGTACAAACCCAGAAGACACCAATCGCAAAGAGCAACAACAAAGGGAAAAAAGAGAAAAAAAAACAAAAACACTGAAACACAGTGTTATCTGTGACAGAACATTATCCTTTTCAAGGATCATAGCTGATGATTTTCAATTGGAAAAGAAAAAGAGCCAGTTCTCCAAGAATGTACCAAAATAGGACACAATTCTTTCTTTGAAATTACTAACAATAAAAACTTAATCTGGTAGATCACAGTAGGCCAATTCCAAACGGTTTTTATTCTTTGTTATTTACAGCAATTAATCTTTTATCTGACAGGCCAGTCATAGAAAGATTATATTGTAATAAAATGACCCAAGAGATAAAGAATAAGACCTGAATCTCAAAGGAAAAATGTTTTCATCTGGAAACCAAATAGTAGCAGAACAAAAAATTTGCTGCCAACAAAGTCTACTGTGTCCTGTAGAGAAATAGGAAACTGAGTGAATACTGTGAGACACAGAACTGATAAGACCACATTCTGATGCAGAGGAGAGCAATGAAAACTGTGCTGAGGGTCTCTTCAGTTTTCTGATCTTTCTAAAGATAGTACTTTTATGGAGATTAAAGGAGAGCAGATCTTACAATTTTTATTCTGTCGAAAAACAATGGTATTGTCACCATTTTAATGTTGGATTTACAATGAAATTCTTCCTAGCAATAAATCTAGGTTAATGATAGAGTAAGTGCAATTTTCACACAGCCTGTTTTCAAGCTTTATACATAATTCTTAGTTGTCTTGAAGTTAATTGCTTCTTTACAATGTTTATTTGTATGTTGTTTATATGAATGCCAATATGCATACTTTTGCAGTTATTTTTCACAGAAAATGGTTCATAAATGGCCATGTTAATGTAATATAAAGACGCTTATTGAGAATGGCTGAGCTAATCCTAAAAGAAGTCAATCCTGAATATTCATTGGAAGGACATGCTAAAGCTGAAGCTCCAATACTTTGGCCACCTGATGCGAAGAGCTGACTCACTGGAAAAGACCCTGATGCTGGGAAATATTGAGAGTAGCACGAGAAGGGGGCATCAGAGGATGAGATGGTTGGATGGCATCATCAACTCAATGGACATGAGTTTGAGCATGTTCCAGGAGATAGTGAAGGACAGGGGAGCCTGGTATGCTGCCATCCATGGGTCACAAAAAGATGAACACGACTGAGCAACTGAAAAATTGAGAGTGGTTAACCTTTAAAAGCTACCATACCAAAGGATTCCTTTTCTTTAGGATTTTGATTATTTCATCCTAGTATCGATAATTTTCAGTGCCCCTCCAGGTCTCTGATTTGGACACTTGTTTCCACAATCTCTAGATTTCTTCCTATTAATTGGTGTCCTAGCTAATCTAAATCAAGCTGTTATTATCAGGGTTCAATAGTTCTGTATGTGTAATCACTTACTGTAGGGGTAAACCTACATGGGCAACTAAACCCTTTGGTAGAGATCACTAATCTGCACTAAGGCAACCTGGACACAGAGTATGAAAAACTCTGTGTTATTCATACAGGCCGGTTAACTGTATGAATAATTAATTCATTTTTAATTTTCAGAAACGTTGATACCACCTACTCTACTCATTGTATCCTAGAAGCACACTGACCACCCTACTCCCCACCTTCTTCCCCAACAACAAATCCAGTTTAATAGGCAGAACGTTTAGGAGATTTAATAAATAGTTCTTAGATGACTGAATGAATAAATGCATTATAACCTGTATACTCTTGTTTGGAGAAATCTTGAATTGTGTCATTTTATTTTTTAAAATTGAAACTACCTGAAGCATTTCATAAAAATTTTGAATGGTACACAAGAGTGTATGAGTTAAGGAATAAGTTTCCCTTCCACCAGGGAACTCAGAAACTGCTCTCTTATTTATCTTTCCACTTACAATCAATGCAAAACAAAGTATGTATGTACATATCCAAACACTTTCACTGTTTTTCACAAATAAGATTATACTCTAAACACACTCCTACACCTTCATTTTTATTTAGTAATAAATCTTTTGGATTATTTATATCACTATATATAGATCTTCACTCTTTTTCATAACTAGATAGTATTCCAATGTATGAAGTATATTATTAATATTTTTGAATTATACTTGTGGATTTAGAATACAGGGAATGTAAGGTAAATCATAGTTTTGCAAGATTATTAACTCAGGGTTTAACAGATTTTTTTTCTAAATGACCTTGAGCATCTGGGTAAAGATATTAGAGAAAAAGAATAAACAACAATAGCAAAAACAAACAAAAAGCAGAACAAAGGATCCTTTTATACTTGAACCTCTGAGAAATAAACATCGGCTTTATCTTCTCCATAACTTATTTTTCTGGTAAGAAATGAGATGAGTTAAAACATGACTCTATTCAGAGCTTGGGAGCAGGAAATTAATAATGATGGAAGGAGGAAAGCTAGAGATAGAGGACAGAAGATCAAAGTAGCATGCACAGACCTGACAAGAAGCAGGTCTTTGATTTCATGTCAACCACTATTTCCTGAGTGATTACTGCAGTCAAGATGCTTACTCGCTTTTAATCTGCAAAGACAAATGACAATTCGGCACAACATATGTTCAGTCCCAGGTGAGTGATTATAGATTGTAATTGCTAAAAGTGTCTGCTGAAAATATTAACACTGCATGTAGCTTCCTTCTAGGCCAAGGGAAAGTACTGCTGCTTTTAATGGTCTGCTGCTATAGGGAAGAGTTTGGCGCTGCTAAATAAGAGGTTATCTCCTCAGAATAATAATCTAGATAGGCTAATACGTCACATGTGATTCAATAATTTCCATGCAATTGTTTCATTATTTACTATTCATATAAACCCTGAGTTTTAGGTGCTTTATGTACTCTGATAAAATCAAATATTTGAAATAATTCTCAAGAAATAAATATTTCTCAAACAACTGATTATTAATTAACCATCTTAGCCACAACCAGAAATCCTTGCACAATACTTCATAAATATATGTATGTCTGTGAGCACTAGTATCATGTCTGATTTTGCATTTTGTTCTTCTATTTGATATGATACAGTGGGGAAAATATAATTCGGGGGATCAGATCAGCCAGTGCTCATATCTCATTTCAACTACTCAGCTACTGGTTGAGTCATTTCTGTGAAGGCTTTTGTGGTCCCTGTTTTTGGTGGTATTGTGGGGAGTAAATGAGGTAAACTGTGTAAGAGGTTTATTGAGTTAAAAATATAAAACAAAAATATGCATTGATATATATTTGTCGAATAATATACTTCTTATGCTACTGTATTAAGTCATATGCCTAATATTTATTAATATTTAATTTATTAAGTTTTATACTAATTAATATAACTATAATGCTATATTCTTATTCCCCAAACCTTAAACTAAAAATTTCTGGCACACATTACAGTTGGAATAGTAAAGCAGAGGGAAAACAACCAATTTTTACTTTTACAAATATTTTACTATTTGCACAAGTATGTCTTACTTTAACATCTATTGTAAAATAATGTTATTATAAGAGGTTAGTAAAGTTTTTAATTCTGGTTCCTTTCTTAGACACTATATAAACCAGTAGATATAATATATATGTGTGTATATATATATATATATATATTTAAAAATTCTGTTATAGTCTATTTATACTCCAATTAAAGTTCACCATTCTTTGTGGCATTAGTGGTAAAGAACCAGCCTACCAATGCAGGAGACTTAAGAGATGCAGGTTCAGTCCCTGGGTTGAGAAGATCCCCTGGAAAAGGGCATGGAAACCCATTCCAGTGTTCTTGCCTGAAGAATCCCATGGAGAGAGGAGCCTGGCAGGCTACGGTCCATAGGGTTGAAGAGAGTCAGACACAACTGAAGAGATTTAGTACACACACATGCATCCTTCAATATTGGGTCTCCCTTTCTAGATCAGTCCCTGGCTTGTATTTTACTTAAATCTCTCTCTGTAACTCTTATATAATCATCAGTTTCTATCACTAAGTCTCCTTCTTCAAGTCAATTCCTGGATAAACCACAGTGGAGCCATAGCACTTCATCATTAGTTGTATAATCTGCACATGATATAAATAGGAAGTCAAGAAAGTTATTAAATATAATTGGCAACAGTTATTAGTCTCCAAGGCAAGAATATACAATAGGAAAAAGATAGTCTCTTCAGTAAGTGGTGCTAGGAGAACTGGACAACTACGTGAAAAAGAATGAAATTAGAGCACTTCCTAACACCATACACAAAGATAAACTCAAAATGGATTAAAAACTTAAGACCAGAAACTATAAAACGCTTAGAAGAAAGTATAGGCAGAACACTGTATGACATAAATCATAGCAAGATCCTCTATGACCCACCTCCTATAATAATGGAAATGAAAACAAAAATAAACAAGTGGGACCTAATTAAACTTAAAATCTTTTTCAGAGAAAAGAAAAATATAAACAAGGTGAAAAGATAACCCTTAGAATAGGAGAAAATAATTGCAAATGAAAGAAGTGACAAAGAATTAATTTCCAAAATATACAAGCAGCTCATACAAGTCAATACCAGAAGAACAAATAATCCAATCAAAAGTGGGAAAAAGACCTAAACAGACATTTCTCCAAAGAAGACATATGGATGGCTAATAAACACATGAAGAGATGTTCAACATCACTCATTATTAGAGAAATGCAAATCAAAACTACAAGGAGATATTACCTTGCACTGGTTAGGATGGCCATCATCAAAAAACCCACAAACAACAAGTTAGAGAGGATGTGGAGTAAAAAGAACCCTCTTGCACTGCTGGTAGGAATGTAAATTGATACAGCCACTATAGAAGACAGTGTAGAGATTCCTTAAAAAACTAGGAATAAAACCACTGTATGACCCAGCATATAGTATACACTACTTCTGGGCATATACCCAGAAGAAACCAAAATTGGAAAAGATACATGTGCCACAATATTCATTGCAGCACTATTCACAATGGCTAGGACATGTAAGCAACCTAGATATCCACCTATAGATGAACAGATAAAGAAGCTGTGGTACATACATACAATGGAAAACTACTCGGCCATAAAAAGGAAAACATTTAAGTCAGTTCATGGCAAATAGATGGGGAAACAGTGGCTGACTTTATTTTTCTGGGCTCCAAAATCACTGTAGATGGTGATTGCGGCCATGAAGTTCAAAGACACTTACTCCTTAGGAGGAAAGTTATGAGCAACCTAGATGGCATATTAAGAAGCAGAGACATTACTTTGCCAACAATGGTCTGTCTAGTCAAGGCTATGGTTTTTCCAGTGGTCATGTATGGATGTGAGAGTTGGACTATAAAGAAAGCTGAGCACTGAAGAATTGATGCTTTTGAACTGTGGTGTTGAAGAAGACTCTTGAGAGTCCCTTGGACTGCAAGGAGATCCAACCAGTCCATCCTAAAGGAGATCAGTCCTGAGTGTTCATTGGAAGGACTGATGTTGAAGCTGAAACTCCAATACTTTGGCTACCTGATGTGAAGGGCTGACTCATTTGAAAAGACCCTGATGCTGTGAAAGACTGGAGGAGGAGAACAAAGATTGGAGCAGCTGATCCCATAAAATGTGACAGAGTTTAAGAGGTAGAGCAGGGCTGTTGACAAACTGTGGGGGCTAGAGTGACAAATAATTAGTTTGGAGGCTCTAAGGAGGGATTATCTAGTACATGTCCTAAGCTTTGAGACGGAACCCCAAGGTACTACCAATTAAAAGGAAGGATGAACTGACAATTGACTAGCACTAAAACTAGGAGAACCAGTGTCAAATGATCTCTGTTGGGATATAAGGATTTGGATGCCAAGTACTCATAGTAGCCTGCCAGATGTAATGATTAATTCCTACATATTTTCATATGCAATGCTTAAAATAATTCAGAAGTAGTCAGGAACATAAGAATACAAACCCATAGGATCACAAAAGCAACAGACAATAAAAACAGAATTATCAGATATAGAATTAAAAGTATGATTTAATATGTCCAGGGAAACAAAAAGACAAATTTAAGAATTTGAGGAGAGAAAAAGATACATTTAAAAAAGCCTAATGGAGATTCTAAACAAAAGGAAGAGACAATTCCTAAAATTAAGAGTATAATACAATGGTTTAAATTCTATTAGACACAATTGAAGAAGGAATTAGTGGAGAAGTCAGAAAAAGTATACAAACTGAAATACAGATAAAAGTAAGGTTTCAAATATAGATAGGGCATAAAAGATAAAGGGGGTACTATGAAAAGTATATAATAAGGATAACTGGAGTCTTAGAAGGGACTAGGAGAGGGAACATGATGGAAGCAAAGTTTAAAGAGATTAAATGACTGAAAATTTCCAAAGACTGATAAAGGCAGCAAACATTTCCACAAAGCAAAGAATTATAGATACAAGGAAAATGATACTCCTTAGAGTGTCATCATAGAAAAATGACTGAAAGTCAAAAGCAAAGAAAGATCATTCTAGATCATACTCCAAGAACAAGACTATCAGTTAATTCCTCATTGGAAACTATTTCAAACAACTAGCAATGGAATCGTAGCTAGCATTACAGGTACTTCATTTCAGCATATTGAATATACTATGCCTTATTCAGCAAAACATCCTTCCAATATGATAGTCAAATACAAATATTTTCAAGCAAATAAAAACATAGAGCATATATTACAACCAGCCACAGATCAAACAAGATACCCTATAGTGTTTTTCAGATGGTTGGCCAGTGATCCATGAGAAAAGGTTGGACATTTTAGGAATCAATATTTGAAAAGATATTTGAGTGATATTAACTTTTGTCTGCAATGCAGGAGACCTGGATTTGATCCCTGAGTCAGGAACATCCCCTGGAGAAGGGAATGGCTACCCACTCCAGTATTCTTGCCTGGAGAATTCAATGGACAAGATAGCTTGGCAGGCTACAGACCGTGGTGTCACAAAGAGTCGAAAATGACCGAGTGACTACACTTCACTTCAACTGCTTAAAAACAATAATGTCTTGTAGAGTTTAAATATAGAGAAAATCTGTATCACAATGACATAACAATTGTGAATGGAGCAAATGGAGTTAAAGTATTCTAAAATTTTGTGTTGTCTGCTGCTGCTGCTAAGTCGCTTCAGTCGTGTCTGACTCTGCGCGACCCCATAGACAGCAGCCCACCAGGCTCCCCCGTCCCTGGGATTCTCCAGGCAAGAACATTGGAGTGGGTTTCCATTTCCTTCTCCAATGCATGAAAGTGAAAAGTGAAAGTGAAGTCACTCAGTCGTGTCCGACTCTTCGCGACCCCATGGACTGCAGCCTACTAGGCTCCTCCATCCATGGGATTTTTTAGGCAAGAGTACTGGAGTGGGTGTCATTGCCTTCACCTTTGTATTGTCTAAGAAGAGGTAAAACTACTAATTTATATTAGATTCTGATATGAATGCACATTGTAACCTGAGAATTATTCCCAAGTGTACTGTACTGGTCTAAGGGGTACTTAAGACCGTTTAGTGTGTCCATGAAGATGGTTTGATTTTCATTAAGATGCTATTTGCCCTTTTCACTGAGTTGGCATTTTATTTGACTGTGTGGAGGCCATGACAAGTAAAATTGCTAGATTCTTAGCCCAAAATAAGGTAGTGACACCAAACTCTACTAGTTTTCGTTGTACATTTTTGTGCTAAATGTCAGGTTTTTTTTTTTTTCTGTAAAGATTCAGAAAGATAAGTTTTAGACTTGGTAGGCCATATAGTCTCTGTCTCAATTACTAAAGCCTGAAATTTAAAAGCAAAACATCTGTAGACAATATATATATATATATATACACACACACACACACACACATATATATATATATATAAATGGGTGTGGCTATATTCCAAAAAATTGTCATTTTTTGAAAAAAGTAGCTATGGGTTGCATTTGACCTATTGACCATCGTTTGCTGACCTCTGTTCTATGACTCACATTTGCAATAATAACAAGTTAACACACATACACGCACATATATACACATACACACAGACAGGTTTACTTAAAAATTTCCCTTGCTGAAGCAGTAGGAATTATTGATTTTTTAAAAGCTTAACTCTCGAGTACATGTGTATTCTTTGTCACATAGTGGGAAGTAAGCATAAAGCATATTGTCTGCATGCTGAAGGAAACTGTGTATTGTCTTAAGGAAGTCTACTTATGTGGCCCTATCATTTGTGCGCTGAACTAGCTGCTTCCTTGTTGAAGACCACTGCTACTTGAAAGAACAATTAACACATCAACTATAGTTATTTAGAATTTGAAGTTTGGTAGACCAGACAACGAGATGTGAAGGGAACTCTTACAAGGGGTTTTGGGAAAAACTTGTCTTTGCTATCAAAAAAACCCACACCCTAATAATTGCTTCTCCTCCACTGGGTATAATCCTCTTTGCATGTGATGCCCAGAAGTATGACAACCATCTTATGAGGTAGAAGGCCACTTACCTGAGGACAAAGCCAACTGCATCGTAAGTGGCATACTGCTGGTATACTAAGTCGACAGCATTGCTGTACAAGGGTTACTCTCCCAGTTTTGTCGGGTCATTAATCTATCCATTTATTTAGCAAACATTTATTGAATGCTAATTATATGCCAAGTACGGGGAAAAATGGCAGAGTCCCTCATATTCTAGATGTTAAACTCTAATAGAGAAGATGGAGAATACACTTGTAATTAAATGCGTGGGGAGAATTCAGAGGGCTATGGAAGTGTGACCTGTCTGGGGTGCAGTGAATGGCTTTCTGAGTACAGTATAAGCCAAACTTGAAAAGTGAGTTAGAGTTGGCTAGGATAAAGGATAGAGAGAACGGTTTCCAGAAAGGAAACCAATGCATTTAAAATATGAGAGCACAAGGAGCACATGGAAGGAAGTTAAGGGAGGCCAGTATGCCTGGAACACAAAGAACAAGGCGTGGCAGGCAGTCATGAAGGCTGAAGAAGTGCTGGGGCACTCTGCCGTCGTCTTAGAATGTCTAGGCCACATTAGAGATTTTAAACTTTATCCTAAAAAACATGCCAGTAATTTGAGGCTTCCAATATGGGCTTTGGCATGCTCAAATTAGCATTTTTAAAAGATTGTTCTGGCTATGAGGTGGAGAATGGATGAGATTGGCCTGAATTGGAAGCCAGGACCTCAGTAAAGAGGCACACGGAGGAGACAGATGAAGCAGCTGGTGGTGGGACAGTGGTGGTGGTGCTGAACAGGGAAACGTGACCTAGTCTGAGGTGCAGTGAAAGGGGGAATGTGAGGTTTGAGCAGGAACTTGAAGGATGCGAAAGAGTTGGCTAGACTAAAGGATAGAGTGAATTTTTGACAGTGTTTTTGGGGATTGAGTCAGGGAGAGAGCATATATAAAATGTTATAGAGTAAGTCCCAGATCAAAGTTTTTATACTGTTTATCTAATTTTATAATATGTTGGATACTTTCATAGACTCCAGATTTTGTCCATTTATAATTTCTCTTCTTTCCAAAAGAAAAGTTTTAAGATCTTTATTGTAAGAAATATAGTAGTTCCCAATGAAATATTTTCACAGGACACATGATTTACAAACATACAGCCTTTTATATGATTATAGTTATCTAATTAAAGGACATGGTTAAGTTGATGTGATCTCTACCCCACTAGCTATGTTTTCTCACATAAGATATCAACCTTAATATCTTCTGAATATATTTAAAATATTTAAAGGAGATAATATTTCAAAGCAGGCATATTTTTTTGTGTGTCCTTGAAAAGCTTTATTCAAATCTTAAATTAAGGGACCTATATTTAAATAATTTCTGGCTTCTGACCTAGTAATTAGAGCTCTCTTATTTTATTCATCATAGATAAATAACAGAAGATAACACTCAGATTCTCAAAATATGAAAACTCTTTGTGCATGAAGAGTCTCCAATCCATCATCTCATTATTTTAAAAACATAAGACTTTTTCTTACTGTAAGTAACAATTATTATGTATTCTGATTCCTTTTAACTTAAGAATGAAGGTTCTTTGGGTTCTTTCTGAAGCTATAACAGTACAAAGTGATCTAAGCAATTTAATTTAGAAATTAAAATTGACCATTGTGTAAATTTAAAAGTAGAGTTAAAACAAATTCTACATGATTTCATGTAGAATTAAGTTGCTTCATTGCTTTTTTTAAAAAACTAATTAAATTCAATATCATATATTCAGATCAAAAAGTTATAGCATATTGTTGTCCTAAAACCTTCAAAATGTTCACATCCAATGCTTTGGAAATTACTAAATATTTTCTTAACACAATCATAAATATAATATTTATTAAAGTTTTGTATAAATTGGGGATACATAAAAAATTATGATCATGGAAATGGCTACATTTGTCTCCAGAAATGGTTCTTTCATGTGGGGAAAGGTTCCACTGGACTCCTAACTTAGAGAGAGAAATTATTTTATTCCAGAACTCTAAAATATAAACTAATATTCATACAGTAAACACATTTATGAGTTAATTCATTTAGCAAAAAATACATATTTGGTTTTGAACTCCTCAAATGAGACTGGAATATTTCTGCTTTCCTTCCTTCCATCTCTTTGCTCAATCCTCAGGGAGTGAAAAGGACTGATTTAACTTCTGGGTCATCTCTAGCATAATAAAGTTCTTGTCTTTCAAGGTTTTACTTTATTATGCATACTATTCCATACTATCCCATAATGCATACTATTGAGGGTTCTTGCTGTTAATACCCTCTGGCATTCACGTCTACTCCCTCTCCTTCAGAGTCCATCACCTTATCAGCTAGCCTACAGTATGAGCAAATGCTCTTTGGGCCACTGCATCTTAAGTGTCCTGTTTTACCTTTCTGGGATTTTGCTTTCTCTGATAATTATTTATTCTGAAAGTCCTTGCTATATGCTCACTTCCTAAAAGCTTTCACGGAACCGTTTTTGTTTTGTCTCCTGCATCTCTGTTTCAGTGTTGGTCTCTAAATAACCAATATTATCATTACAGCAAAGAGTGCCACGCTGTAGCTCAGTCCCTAAGTTGTGTCTGACACTGCAAACCTGAGAACTGCAGCACGCCAGGCTTCCCTGTCCTTCACTATCTCCTGGAGTTTGCTCAAACTCATTCCATTGTGGCTCAGCTGGTAAAGAATCTGGCTGCCATGTGGGAGACGTGGGTTAGATCACTGGGTTGGGAAGATCCCTTGGAGAAGGGAAAGGCTACCCACTCCAGTATTCTGGCCTGGAGAATTCCATGGACTAAGTTCATCAGGCCACAAAGAGTTGGACACAACTGAGCAACTTTCACTTTCACTTTGGGCTTCCCTCATACCTCAGTTGGTAAAGAATCTACCTGCAGTGCAGGAGACCCAGGTTTGACACCAGGGTCAGGGAGAGCCCCTGGAGAAGAAAATGGCAACCCACTCCAGTACTCTTGCCTGGAGAATCCCATTGACAGAGGAACCTGGCAGGCTACAGTTCATGGCGTCACAAAAGTAGAACACGACTTAGCGACTAAAGAGAGAGAGAGATGTCCACTGAGTTGGTGATGCTATCTAACCATTTTATCCTCTGCCACCCCCTTCTCATTTTTCCTTCAATCTTTCCCAGCATCAGGGTCTTTTTCAACGAGTCAGCTCTTCATATCAGATAGCCAAAGTATTAGAGCTTCAGCTTTAGCATTAGTTCTTCCAATGAATATTCAGGGTTGATTTCCTTTAAGATTGACTGGTTTGATCTTCTTGCTGTCCAAGGGACTCTCAAGATTCTTCTCCAGCACCACAAATTTGAAAGCATCAATTCTTTGGAACTCAGCTTTCTTTATGATCCAACTCTCACATCCATACATGACTACTGGAAAAACTACAGCTTTGATTACATAGACCTTTGTCTTCAAAGTGTTATCTTTGCTTTTTAACAGGCTAGGGTCTAGGTTTGTCACAGCTTTCTTCCAAGGAGTAAATGTCTTTTAATTTCATTGCTGCAGTTACCATCCACACTGATTTTAGAGCTCAAGAAAGCAAAATTTGTCATTGCTTCCACTTTTCCCCCAACTATGTCCCATGAAGTGATGGGACTAGATGCCACAATCTTAGTTTTCTGAATGTTGAATTTTAAGGCAGCTTTTTCACTCTTCTCTTTTACCCCCATCAAGAGACTCTTTAGTTCCTCTTCACTTTCTGTCATTAGAGTGGTATCATGTGCATATCTGAGGTTGTTGATATTTCTCCTGGCAATCTTGATTCCAGCTTGTGATTCATCCAGCCTGGCATTCTGCATGATATACTCTGCATATTGAAGTTAAATTAGAGGCTATTTTAAAACAATATTTAGCCTTGTCATATTCTTTTCTCAGTTTTGAGCCACTCCATTATTTCATGCCTGATTTTAACTGTTGCTTCTCAACCTGTATATAGATTTCTCAGGAGACAGATAAGGTGGTCTGGTATTCCTATCTCTTTAAGTATTTTCCAGTTTGTTGTGATTCCCACAGTCAAAGGCTTTAGGATAGTCAATGAAGTAGATGTTTTCCTGGATTCACTTGCTTTTTCTATCATCCAGTGAATGCTGGCAATTTGATCTCTGGTACCTCTTCCTTTTCTAAACCCAGCTTGTACATCTGAAGTTCTCAGTTCACATAATGCTGAAGCCTGTGTGTGGGCTAAGTCACTTCAGTTGTGTCCGACTCTTTGTGACCCTATGGATTGTAGCCACCAGGGTCCTCTTTCTTTCCATGGGATTCTCCAGACGTGAATACTGGAGTGGGTTGCTATGTCCTCCTCCAGGGGAACTTCCCAACCCAGGGATGGAACTTGTGTCTCTTATGTCTCCTGCATTGGCATGTGGATTCTTTACCACAAGTGCCACTTGGGAAACTTAAGCCTAGCTTGAAGGATTTTGAGCATGACTTTGCTAGCATGTAGAAATTAGCATGATTGTATGGTAGTTTGAACATTCTTGGCATTGCCCTTCTTTGGGATTGGAATGAAAATTGATCTTTTCTAGTTCTGTGGCCACTGCTGAGTTTTCCAAATTTGCTGACATACTGTGTGCAACACTTTAATAGCACCATCTTTTAGGATTTTGAATAGCTCAGTTGGAATTCCATCACTTTCACTAGGCTTTGTTTGTGATTATGCTTCCTAAGGCCCACTTGACTTCACACTCCAGGATGTCTGGCTTTAGGTGAGTGACCACATCTTCGTGGTTATCTGGGTCAGTTAGACATTGTTTGCATAGTTCTTCTGTATATTCTTGCCACCTCTTCTTAATCTCCTCTGCTTCTATTAGGTCCTTACTGTGTCTGCCCTTTATCATGCCCATCCTTGCATGAAATGCTCCCTTGATATCTCCAATTTTCTTGAAGAGATCTCTAGTCTTTCCTATTCTATTGTTTTCCTCCAGTTCTTTGCACTGTTCACTTAGGAAGGCTTTCTTATGTCTCCTTGCTATTCTCTGGAATTCTGCATTCATTGGTTATCTCTTTCCCTTTTCCTCTGCCTTTCATTTCTTTTCTCAGCTACTTGTAAAATTTCCTTAGACAACCACTTTGTCCTCTTGCATTTCTTTTTCTTTGGGATGGTTTTGGTCAGTGCTTCCTGTACAGTGTTATGAACCTCCATCCATAGTACTTCACTCTGACTACCAGATCTAATCCCTTGAATCTATTCATCACCTCTACTTTATAATCATAAGGGATTTAATTATGTCATAGCTGAATATCCTAGTGGTTTTCTGTACTTTCTTCAACTTAAGCCTAAATTTAGCAATAATTAGCTGATGATTTGAGCCACATTCAGCTCCAGGTCTTATTTTTGTCTCTGTATAGAGCTTCTCCATCTTTGGCTGCAAAGAGCATAATCAATCTGATTTCAGTATTGTACATCTGGTGATGTCCACGAAGAGTAGTCACTTTTGTTGTTGGAAGAGGAGGTTTGCTGTGACCAGCGTGTTCTCTTGATACAACTGTTAGCTTTTGTCCTGCTTTATTTTATACTCTAAGGCAAAACTTGCCTGTTACACCAGGTACCTCTTGACTTCCTACTTTTGCATTCCAATCCCCTGTGATGAATAGAACTTTTTTTTGGTATTAGTTCTAGAATGTCTTGTAAGTCTTTATAGAGCCATTGCAGTTCAGCTTCTTCAGCATTAGCAGTTGGGGCACAGACTTGGGTTATTGTGATTATGAATTATTTGCCTTGGAAACAAACCAAGATCATTCTGTCATTTTTGAAATTGCACACAAGTACTGCATTTTGGACTCTTGTTGAACATGAAGGTTACTCCATTTCTTTTAAGGGATTCTTGCCCACAGCAGTAGATATCATGGTTATCTGAATTTAATTGTCCTATTCCCGTCCATTTTAAGTCATTGACTCCTAAGATGTTGATGTTCACTCTTGCCATCTCCTGCTTGACCACGTCCAATTTACCTTGACTCATGGACCTAAAATTCCAGGTTCCTATGCAATATCGTTCTTTGGAGCATCAGACTTTACATTCACCACCAGACACATCCAGTAGTGAGTGTCGTTTTTGCTTTGGTCCAGTCTCTTCATAATAGCCCTTGCTGGAGCTATTAGTAATTGCCCTCTACTCTTTACCAGTAGCACACTGGACACCTTTCAACCTGGAGAACTCATCTTCTGATGTCATATCTTTCGCCTTTTCAATAGGTTCTCATGGCAGGAACACTGGGGTGGTTTGCTATTCCCTTCTCCAGTGGACCACGTTTTGTCAGAACTCTCCACTATGACCAGTCCATCTTGGGTGGCCCAGCACGTCATGGCTCATAGCTTCACTGAGTTACACAAGCCCCTTCACCACGACAAGGCTGTGATCAGTGAAGGAGAAAGAGAACCAGAGCCATTTTTATCATGCTACCACCTTGGCACATGCCGCCATTGTATTTTATCTGGACTCTCATAGTACTTCCCAACTGTTCACAATTTTTATTTTCCTTGGGCACCAACAGTTATTTTCCACAGAGCAGCTAAAGCAGTCCTGCAAAAACTTAAAACTTACTATGTTACTTTTTTTGCTCAAAGCCTTCTACAGCTTCTCATCTTACTGTGGTAATGGGCATATCCTTGACTTCAGGCCTTAGTACTTTATGTGTGTAAGGCTGACTCACTGCTTTCCCAGGTATTTTTATAACTGACTTCTTCATGCCTTTTAGATATTTACTTAGATGTATCTCAGTGACTTTCCTGGGTTGCACTATTTAAACCACAGTCCTTTCTCCATCCCTTTTAGTTCTATGCCCTTACCATTCATTATTCTCCTCTGTACCAGTTAGGACAATCTGTGTATGTATTTCATTTTGTGCCTCCTTACCCAAAAATCAGCCTTTAAGTGGAGGTTATTCTGTAATTTCTAAAACTCCTCCATCTTCAGTGTAGACTAGCACCTGCCACAAAATATGCTCTCAACAATTATTTGTTGAGTAATAAATGATTCAACATATGGACACCAATATTAGAGATGCAAACCATTAAAATGCTTGTACTACCAGCTTTGAAATGTCACTTTGCAAAGTTCATCTAACTACTCCATTTATACTGTCACAAAGGTTTTCCTTTATTGAATAATTGTTTCCTCAAATAGTTTAGAAAAAAATGGAGCACAAGTAAACAAATAAATAATCATAGTGGCTGTCACCTTAGAATGGAAGAATACTTTCTTAGCTCTCCTGTTCACCACAAAGTGAGTATATATTTCATGCCTAGGGATATAATGAATCTTCCATTTCAAAAATAATTTTCTCTCTTTAAACATGTAATCAATTCACCTGGACCAGTCAACCTGAAGGAGCTAACAAACACTGCTAAAAGGCATGAAAGAAGATTTCTAAAGCTTATTAACTGTAATTAAGAAAGAAGATTGTCTTTGTTTTTCTTTAACAAATATCTCTTCTCTCCCCAGCCTACATTCATTTTTCTGCATGTTAGTTGTGTTTTTTCCCCCCCTCAACTCATCTTGCAAGTTCATTTTCTTCTCTTCAGTGTGTTTTCTCTTGCATATAATAGATACTGTTTTCTGAACATTCATCATGTCTTTTGTAACAGTTTATTCACCTACCTCCATTGTGTTATTTTAACTTCAATAGTAACTGAAAGCCTTCCAGCTTGAGGTGTCAGCATTAAAATAAAAGATTGAGTATACTTGAAGGCAGAAATTGCCTGGGTGCCATATAAATTGCTTCTATATTTCTTTCGAAATGTTAGCTTAACTTTCACCTATGAGTTGAACACCTAATAATTTAAGATCATTTACATTTCAGAAAAATAAAAGCTAGACAAGTGAGCCACCATTTTCTATCATAATTAGCAAACATCTGTTGCCACTCTCACAATACCACCCTCTGCATGTTAAAGAAGGTTGTATTCTAGGGACCTAGTCTCCTTTTGGTGAGAACTCAGTTAAGAACTGCCTACTCTGCAGGATTGGTGAAGTGAATACTCATTGGTCTTTGTTGAAAGATAAATCTCAGTAAAAGAGGTGAGACTAAAATCTCTTAAAAGAATGGCCCTGAATGTGAATGAAGTTTTAAAAAATGGACAGAGAAAATAAAACCCAGAGATACTAAGAAGCAAAAACTGTTAACAAACTAATAACAGTGATCCTTGCTAAGAAATGATAATGGTACCTCGATGGAGCACCTGTGAAACTGTTGGAACTACTGTGCCTCAAATGTTAGTGAAATGTTCCACGTGTGTGTGTGGGGGTGGCTAAATAAAAAACAACAGCAAATATCTCCCCAAATCTTTCTGTGATATTATTTACTCATGTTGAAAGGTCTACCCAATAGGCAATCAGTTCAGTTCAGTTGCTCAGTCATGTCCGACTCTTTGCGACCCCATGGACTGTAGTACGCCAGGCTTCCCTGTCCATCACCACCTCCAGGAGCTTACTCAAATTCATGTCTATTGAGTTGGTGATGCCATCCAACCATCTCATCCTCTGTTGTCCCCTTCTCCTCCCGACTTCAATCATTCCAAGCGTCAGGGTCTTTTCAAATGAGTTGGCTCTTCGCATAAAGTGGCTAGAGTATTGGAGTTTCAGCTTCAACATCAGTCCTTCCAGTGAACAGCCAGGACTGATCTCCTTTAGGATTGACTGGTTGGATCTCCTTGCAGTCCAAGGGACTCTCAGGCATCTTCTTCAACACCACCTTTCAAAAGCATCAATTCTTTGGTGCTCAGCTTTCTTCATAGTCCAACTCTCACATCCAAACATAACTACTGGAAAAACTTGACTAGATGGACCTTTGTTGGCTAAGTAATGTCTCTGATTTTTAATATGCTGTCTAGGTTGGTCATAGCTTTTCTTCCAAGGAGCAAACATCTTTTAATTTCATGGCTGCAGTCACTATTTCCATTGTTTCCCCTTCTATTTGCCATGAAGTGATGGACCAGATGCCATGATTTTAGTTTTCTGAATGTTGAGTTTTAAGCCAACTTTTTCACTTTCCTCTTTCACTTTCTTCAAGAGGCTCTTTAGTTTTTCACTTTCTGCCATAAGGGTAGTGTCATCTGTGTATCTGAGGTTATTGATATTTCTCCTGGCAATCTTGACTCCAGCTTGTGCTTCCTCCAGCACTGCATTTCTCATGATGTACTCTGCATATAAGTTAAATAAGCAAGGTGACAATATACAGCCTTGATGTACTCCTTTCCCAATTGGAACCAGTCCATTGGTATAAGTCCAGTTCTAACTGCTGCTTCTTGACCTGCATATAGATTTCTCAGAAGGCAGGTCAGGTGGCTGGATATTCCCATCTCTTTAAGAATTTTCCATAGTTTGTTGTGATTCACAGTCAAAGGCTTTGGCATAGTCAATGAAGTAGAAGTAGAAATACTCTTTTTTAATCCTACATTTCTAAACACCCTTTTCTTTCTTCCCACCACCATTGTACCTTTTGATCCTTCCTACTTTTATGCAAAAAAAAAAAAAATACAATACCCCTGGGGACCACACAGTGTTCTAGGTTCTATGGATTCAAAAAATATTTACAGGCTGTACATTGTGCAACATACACCCCACACATAAACACAAACTCACTGTAGATGTTAAAGCTAGGAGTACACATGAAGATAATTCATCCAATCTCCATTTTACAGCTGATTATTTGGGCCTCTTACAATTAGCTGTGTAAGATCACTCCTTCAATTAAATGGTTAAAATGTGGTAGTAGAACCGACAACTTCTGATGCCTGGTTCAATTCATTTTCTCCTAAAGCATGCTGGCTTTCAATGAGAACAAGCTCTTAACTAAATAGCCAAATGAAAGTGCAAAATGAACAGAAGATTTAAAATATGCTAAGCTACACTATTAAAAAACTAAACTTACTTTGATATTCAAAGATAAATTTCTAAGTCTAAGCTGTTTTCTGTTTAAGCTTTCTTTCTTCTGTCCTGTTTAATATAAAGATTATTATTTAAATAGTTTTATAAATAGGAAATGAAAAACTGACCCCTCTAGTTAGGGCCATATGTTCTAATGCATAGAAATAATCTATATTTATGAGAATAGAGAGTTTTTGATGGAAACAGTAAAGGAAATCCTTTTTCTAAATTTCATTTATCTATTTGTTCCTTACTCAAACCTTTAATTTTACTAGTAGGTTTACATAGGTAGACATTTGCTATAAAAGAAGAACCGAATTATAATGCACTAAATCATGAATGGGATGACACTGATATGTGGTTGCCAGGATTTGAAAGCATACAATAAAGACTGAAATAAAGTTAAGTGACAGATCTTGTAAAGTAGTTGAAAGAACACAGTATATTATTGGACATACCAATAGCCTACTATAGAACTCTCTTAAAACAGGAACATGAAACCTACAAGAATAGAAGTTTATTTAATAATTTTCACTACTTAATAAAAGAAAATAAATAATTGTTATTTACAAGTGGATTCATTTATTTTTGAAACAGAAAAATATTTTTAAAATAACAATTCAAATTTGGAAGTTTAATTAATGATCATTTGACATGTGTTTAAAATAACTGTTGTAATAGTCTTCAATTCATTTTTAAAATAATTATTTTATCCTACAGAATGACTTATGCTTTAAAATTTTTTTCTTTTATCTTTTTATTTTTGTTAATCAACAGAATAAAGCTAAACTGGAAAATGCAAAAGACTTTAAGAAATTCATATTACAGCTATGCTATGGGATTGACATGTACACACTGCTATATTTAAAATGGATAACCAGCAAGGACCTACTGTACAGCACAGAGAACTCTGCTCAACATTACAAAACATCTAAATAGGGAAAGAATTTGAAAAAGAATAAATACATGTATGTACATAACTGAATCACTCTGCTGTGTACCTGAAACTATCACAACATTGTTAAGCAACTATACTTCAATATAAAATAAAAAGTTAAAGCAATGAAATTAAAATATTAAAAAAAACCTATGCTATGAGATGTGAATATACTCTATGCAGAGTATGTGACCCTTGATGTGGTCTGACTCAGGAGGTGACGGCAGTCTCTCTTGGATCCTCAAATATTTCCTATCTGCTTTGTAGGATGGAAAATTTAAATTGTTTATATATAAGTGTTTTTATATAAGCAAGATATCCACAATGTAAGTATGATTGGAAAGGTGGCCCAATAATACACTAGGTTAATGTATAAGTCATTGTTAAATATATGTGTCTGAGAGAAACTTGATTTCGGAAAACATAGTTCATATGAAGTATTTTTGAATGCCTGTCACTCTGCTTGGGTTGAGGATATAGCTGCTGCTGCTGCCAAGTCGCTCAGTCGTGTCCGACTCTGTGTGGCCCCATAGACAGCAGCCCACCAGGCTCCCCGTCCCTGGGATTCTCCAGGCAAGAACACTGGAGTGGGTTGCCATTTCCTTCTCCAATGCATGAAAGTGAAAAGCGAAAGTGAATTTGCTCAGTCGTGTCCGACTCCTAGAGACCCCATGGACTGCAGCCTACAAGGCTCCTCCTTCCATGGGATTTTCCAGGCAAGAGTACTGGAGTGGGGTGCCAATGCCTTCTCCATGAGGATATAGAATAATACTCAATTAGCCCATGTATGCTGAATAATATGACACAGGTATTGCTGTACTAAAGACAAAGGAAATCAGGGTACCAGAGAATTCTAAAACAAAAGGATTTGACCTAATGTGAAGAGTGAAGGTCATCTTATCATGTGAAGAAAAAGTATAATGTACCAGGCAATCCAGTCAGGGTTACATATTTACTGATTTAATATTGGTGATTTTTTGCCTGATATTGAGAAGGGGATGGAAACCCACCCCAGTATTCCTATCTGGAGAATTCCATGGACAGAGACATCTGGCAAGCTACAGTCCATGGGATCACAAGGAGTCAGACACTAGTGAGCACCTAAATTGAACTGATATATTTAAAAAATATTTACCCCACTGTGCTGTTATATTTAATGATCATTATTTTAAACACTGTGTACAATGCATGGCTCCAATATTCTTGTTGGGGAAATCCGATGGACAGAGGCGCCTAGAGGGCTACAGTCCATGGGGTCATAAAAAGGTCAGACATGACTTAATGACTGAACAACAGCCACTACCATGCGTGGCATATGAGATATCACTGTTAAGCGCCTGTGAATTATTTCTGAGTATAATACCTCAAAGCAATTTATCAAAGTCTCTCACCAAATGTGGTGTCAGTAGCGGCTGGATGTGTTCCTCATCTGGGCTCCCAATTCTTCCCTCAATTGTCTATGCCCACGGGGAGTGGCTGATGCTGATGCTCTCACGGGAGGGGTCCACCCGTGAGACCGATAGCAGCCATGTGCCACACTCTCAGGAGTTGGCCCTACGTGGAGGCCAGCTGACTTTCAGCAGTAGTGGGGAAAAGACCCTCTTCCCTTTTTCTTATTCTTATGCTTTTGTTGTGCTGCCTTACACAGTTTAACAGTTATTCTGATTTTTTTTTTTCTCTTACAGATGAATCAGTGAGGAAATGGATCAGGAGCTGAATATCAGTGACAGTTCCTACCTTCTGTTTGAAATTCCCTAACCTTTCAGAAAATGACTATTTTAACACGAAACCAAGCTTCTCTTACGAGTTTACTCCATATGATATTTTAGGTCCAAAGTAAGATAGACTTCTGAAGAGTCCTCTCCAGTTCCCCAGGCATGCTTACTTCAGATTTGTTACAGTAAACAGCAATGAATTTTTATATTTGTGACATATATTATGTCTAATAACGGACATTTTTCAGGTATAGATAGCTTTAGGAAAATGTTTCAGTTTTGTTTCATGAACTTTTCTATGTAAAATGGGGCCATTCATATTAATTTATTGTCAAAATTAATTTGTATTTTATTAATCCAATTCAGGTCAACACTTTAAATCACACATGTTCATGCTATAATATTTTAACTTGATTCCTTCCTTAATAAATCAGTGTTGGTGACTTTCCATCTCTTGGTTGAAGGTCAGGAGCTTATACATTAAGTGTACGGACTTTGGAATTCAGACGAAATTTGGTACAACTCTCATTCTGGCACTTGCAAGATGTTTGGTCTTGGGCAAACTGCTTAATTATTCCAAGACTCAGTTACAATGGTTAATGTATAATTATAAATGTATAATTACAACAGTTATAAGGGTACCCACCTTATGAAGTTATTGTGAATTTTAAAGGAGATATAAAGAGGACAAATGCTTAGTACAGGGATGTCAACATAATAAATTTCTAAGAAGCAGTAGTTGTTGCCATTGTATATTGTTTAAGATATTTTTTCCTCTGAATCAGTTTAAGAAAAGGGTATCAAGATGAACTTGTTCTTTAAAGAAAAATGTTCAAACCATGGCATGGATAAAACAACTTTCTGTGAGTCTCGTTTGCTCCAGCTTAAATCTTTAAAAGTATTAATGGCAGACTTTTCACCACCAGACACACTGTTCGTGCCTATAATAAAAACTTATAAAGGGAAAGAACAGATAAAAGTGTTAATAAGAAATTATATTTTTATTAGCCGATAAGAAATAGCAATCTGGACTCCTATGGACATTTTAAAGAATAATGTATCTGAATTTAAATTCCAAACTATAGTCGTCATTAAATTCAGGATATGTCAAAGATAAAGATTTTAATTTCTCTGGTCTTTTCAGTTACTAAAATTCATTTAGATATCATATTTTCTGTTTATTTGGTTCTATTTGGCTAACCTGAAGGTCAATGAGCTCAAAACCTGAAGTTTCACCAGGAAAAATCATAGGTGATAAAAGGCTTATCTGGAATTGAACTTTCTTAGATTAATGGGTCATAGAAGAAAGAGCAAAGTGTGTCAAAATATTAAAAAAAGGCTACTCAAGTAAGATCATTGAATATTTATTGGGTTCCTCCCATGCTTATAGTTCTGAATGATGAGACACCAGAAAATGTAAACACAAGCATTACTCAGTCTCTCTAACTTCAAGGAGCATTTGACTATGGAGAAGAGTTACGTAGATCTTACTTCTACAACCAGGGATTCAGAGAGGTTAGATTAAGAATTCTAATGAGTGATGCTGAGAGATTATTTAGAGCACTTGGCAAGTTAGAACCGAATCATGTCACTCGGGCATAGCTGAGATATGACTGGAATAAAGATAGAGGTCAGACTGTGGAAGGCTAAACTGATGATTTTTTGCTTATTATTAGACCATCTTAAACGGCTCTGCTTCCAGGGGGATAGCGTAGCTCATGGCAGGGTAGCACTTCTAGAAGAACTAGGACAGCCAAATAGACTATAGAAATCATCTGTTTGAAGGAGATGGAGAATAACAGAAGCCAATTAGAAACAGAAAGGCTAACATGGAAACGGGAATCAACTTAGAGAAGTGAGCCAAACTTGGCCAGCTTATCCTGGGGAAACGTGCCAGTTCTGGGCATGAGCAGGGAACTGAGGATTTGCTGGGCATGCCAGTGGTGAGGATGGCCACTGTGGGGTGGAGGGCCACCGTGGACAGAGAGGCTTTGGTAGTTTCCAGCACAGAGCCAGTTTCTTCCCAGGATATTTTCCAAATACTGGGGATACTTGGTCTAGGAGACTTCAAATTTGAGCAGAGAGCCCCTGGACAGCAGAGTAGAAATGTTGAAGTTCTGACAAGACAGTGACTAGAGTACATGACACATCAGGAGGAGGGATCTGCAGGTTATATACCACGCTCTTAATTAAAAACGCTGGAGGGCCAGGGGACAGCAGAGATAAACAGAACATTATCGACTTCTACCCAGCTTAATCTGTACAGTGCCTGTTTATATTAAGGTGATCAACCACTGTTGTATTTATCTACTGTTAGGAAGGGTGAACTCTCTATAATAGAAGATAAGATTCTCCAGAGTAAAGTAATAAAAGTATTTTGCAATAATATTCAATGTCAAAATGTTTTACCAGGAAAATAGCTAAATATTAATAATAACAACTTCTACATAAGAAAGGTAAGATGTTTTTTCCTATATATATATATATTCAAGATTAGGTTTAATAAATATCTATTTAAGCTATTATAGATACAGGTCAAAGGATCATGGTTGGGAAGCTACAGTATTGAAAATAATACCTGTGTATCATATGAATGTGTTTATTAACTTTTGAGCATTATATTTACTTACTAGTCTATGATGACGTTGAATAATATGTTATATAAGAATATATTTAGTCATTTCAAAATTCATGTTATTATTTGATTGGTTTTGTATCAAAACATGATGTAAGAAGTGTTGCTTTTTCAGTGCTATTCTAAGGGCAAACCAGCAATTCACAAGTTTCAAATACACCTTTTACTAGTATTGCAGTTTGAAAAATTTTTTTACAAAATATACTTTGCTGCCTCAGTATAAACTCTGTAGAAATTTTGTACAAATATGTTTGTCAAGAAAATGACAAACCTAATTCCTATTTTGTTCAACTCTAGCTTTACCTTTGACCTTGCCCTAACCTGTCATCTTGAAAATTTCTAATCTTGACAGTGGTTGATTGTTTAGTTGCCAACACTTTTCTTGCCTCTCTTTTAACTCTGCTCTCAGAGATATGTCTATATCTGTACCATCAGCATCCTACTTCCTGGTTTATCATTTCCACCTAAACCCCAGCCTTTCAAGATTTCACAGCACTGAACTATTTACCAACACATCGCCTATCACCATGGGCACTGGTGGAGAGTTCTGACAAAATGTGGTCCATTGGAGAAGGCAGTGGCAAATTACTTCACTATCCAGGCATGGACTTGGCAAACCATGACTGCTGAGATGCACTTACTGTTATGCCCATACAAACCAAACTGTTTTTAAAGGGTTGTTACCAAAGAGAAAGAAAAAGAAACATATGAGATAGAGATCAAATACAGGCTTCAAAACCTAAAATTTGCTATGCCTTTCTCTAGAACTTCTATAATTATTCATACACATGCTTTATCATTCAATTAAGAGAATCATTCTTGTGAAAGAAAGGGACAAATGACTGAAAATCAAGATTGAAAACAAAGAAATGGAACAGATATAAAGGTGACTTAGATGACTGGTGATAGAAGCAAGGTCCGATGCTGTAAAGAGCAATATTTCATAGGAACCTGGAATGTTAGGTCCATAAATCA
Organism: Antilocapra americana; assembly: GCA_007570785.1. Classification (NCBI taxonomy): domain Eukaryota; kingdom Metazoa; phylum Chordata; class Mammalia; order Artiodactyla; family Antilocapridae; genus Antilocapra; species Antilocapra americana. The sequence goes on along the minus strand of ML660200.1, from coordinate 43,044,414 downwards.
AGGCAAATTGGAAGTGGTCAAACAGGAGATGGTAAGAGTGAACGTTGACATTCTAGGAATCAGGGAACTAAGATGGTTTGAAATGGGTGAATTTAACTCAGATGACCACTATATCTACTACTATGGGCAGGAATCCCTTAGAAGAAATGGAGTAGCCATCATGGTCAACAAAAGAGTCCAAAATGCAGTACTTGGATGCAATCTCAGAAATGACAGAATGATCTCTGTTCGTTTTCAAGGCAAACCATTCAATATCACGCTAATCCAAGCCTATGCCCCAACCAGTAATGCTGAAGAAGATGAAGTTGAATAGTTCAATGAAGACCTACAAGATCTTTTTAGAACTAACACCCAAAAAAGATGTCCTTTTCATTATAGGGGACTGGGATGCAAAAGTAGGAAGTCAGGAAACACATGGAGTAACAGGCAAATTTAACCTTGGAGTACAGAATGAAGCAGGGCAAAGGCTAATAGAGTTTTGCCAAGAGAATGCACTAGTCATAGCAAGCACCCTCTTCCATCAATACAAGAGAAGATTCTACACATGGACATCACCAGATGGTCAACACCGAAATCAGACCAATTATATTCTTTGCAGCCAAAGATGGAGAAGCTCCATACAATCAGCAAAAACAAGACCAGGAACTGACTGTGGCTTGGATCATGAACTCCTTATTGCCAAATTCAGACTTCAGTTGAAGAAAGGAGGGAAAACCACTACAGCATTCAGGTATGACCTAGATCAAATCCCTTATAATTATACGGTGGAAGTGAGAAATAGATTTAAGGGACTGGATCTGATAGAGTGCCTGATGAACTATAGATGGAGGTTCATGATATTCTACAGGAGACAGGGATTAAGACCATCCCCATGGAAAAGAAATGCAAAAAAGCAAAATGGCTGTCTGAGGAGGCATTACAAATAGCTGTGAAAAGAAGACAAGCAAAAAGCAAAGGAGAAAAGGAAAGATATTCCTATCTGAATTTGGAGTTCCAAAGAATAGCAAGGAGAGATAAGAAAGCCTTCCTCAGTGATAAATGCAAAGAAATAGAGGAAACCAAAAGAATGGGAAAGAAGTAGAGATCTCTTCAAGAAAATTAGAGATACCAAGGGAACATTTCATGCAAAGATGGGCTCAGTGAAGGATAGAAAAGGTATGGACCTAACAGAAGCAGAAGATATTAAGAAGAGGTGGCAGGAATACACAGAAGAACAGTACAAAAAAGATCTTCATGACTCAGATAAACATGATGGTGTGATCACTCATCTAGAGCCAGACTTCCTGGAATGTGAAGTCAAATGGGCCTTAGAAAGCGTCACTAAGCTTTCTAAAGCTAGTTGCGGTGATGGAATTCCAGCTGAGCTATTTCAAATCCTGAAAGATGATGCTATGAAAGCGCTGCACTCAATATGCCAGCAAATTTGGAAAACTCAGCAATGGCCACAGGACTGGAAAGATCTGTTTTCATTCCAATCCCAAAGAAAGGCAATGTCAAAGAATGCTCAAACTACCACACGATTGCACTCCTCTCACACGCTATAAAAGTGATGCTCAAAATTCTCCAAGCCAGGCTTAAGCAATACATGAACTGTGAACTTCCAGTGTTCAAGCTGGTTTTAGAAAAGGCAGAGGAAACAGAGATCAAAATGCCAACATCTTCTGGGTCATCGAAAAAGCAAAAGAGATCTAGAAAAACATCTATTTCTGCTTTATTGACTATGCCAAAGCCTTTGACTGTGTGGACCACAATAAACTGTGGAAAATTCTGAAAGAGATGGGAATACCAGACCATCTGACCTGTCACCTGAGAAACCTGTATGCAGGTCAGGAAGCAATAGTTAGAATTGGACATAGAACAACAGACTGGTTCCAAATAGGAAAAGGAGTACGTCAAGGCTGTATATTGTCACTCTGCTTATTTAATTTGTATGAAGGTTACATCATGAGAAACACTGGGCTGGAGGAAGGACGAGCTAGAATCTAGATTGCCGGGAGAAATATCAATAACCTCAGATATGCAGATCACACCAGAAATTCAAGAGGAACTAAAAAGCCTCTTGATGAAAGTAAAAGAGGAGAGTGAAAAAGTTGGCTTAAAGCTCAACATTCAGAAAACTAAGATCATGGCATCTGGTCCCTTCACTTCATGGCAAATAGATGGGGAAACAGTGGAAACAGTATCAGACTTTATTTTTTTGGGCTCCAAAATCACTGTAGATGTTGATTGCAGTCATGAATTACAAGACGCTTACTCCTTGGAGGTAAAGTTATGACCAACCTAGATAGCATATTGAAAAGCAGAGACATTACTTTGTCAAATAACTAACATCTGTCTAGTCAAGGCTATGGTTCTTCAAGTAGTCATGTATGGATGTGAGAGTTGGAGAGTGAAAAAGGCTGAGCGTCGAAGAATTGATGTTTTTCTACTGTGGTGTTGTGGAAGACTCTTGAGAGTCCCATGGACTATAAGGAGATGCAACTAGTCCATCCTAAAGTAGATTAGTCTTGGGTGTTCATTGTAAGGACTGATGTTGAAGCTGAAACTCCAATACTTTGGCCACCTCATGTGAAGAGTTGACTCATTGGAAAAGACTGAAATGCTGGGAAGCATTGGGAGCAGGAGGAGCACGGGACAACAGTGGATGAGATGCCTGGATGGCATCACTGACTCGATGGACATGGGTTTGGGTGGACTCCAGGAGTTGGTGATGGACAGGGAAGCCTGGAGTGCTGGGATTCATGGGGTTGCAAAGAGTTGGACACAACTGAGTGACTGATCTGAACTGATGCTAATGCTGAAATTCCAATACTTTGGCCACCTGATGTGAAGAACTGACTCATTTGAAAAGACCCTGATGCTGGGAAAGATTGAAGGTGGGAGGAGAAGGGGATGACAGGATAAGATAGTTGGATGGCATCACCAACTCAATGGACATGAGTCTGAGAAAACTCTGGGAGTTGGTGATGGCAGGGAGGCCTGGCATGCTGCAGTCTATGGGGTCACAAATAGTTGGACACAACGAAGTGACTGAACTGAACTGAATATGGAATATTAAAATATATGCATATTGAGCCATAAAGGAAGACATGTGAAAAATATAAAAGTATTTGAGACCTGTGGAGCAGAATAAATATGATTAAACTAACTTAAATTGGGGTCTTTGACAGAGGAAAGTAAGACAATGAACAGAAGCACACTTAAAGAAATAATAGCTGAGCAACTTCCAAAACTTATAAAAGGAGTGGAGCTCTGGAGGACACAGTTAAGGAGAGTTGCAGAGAAATATTGAAAGTTTCCTCAAGTTTTGGGCTGAGGTATCATCCAACATGAATAAAGAAAACTAAAAACTACATTGTAGCCTGAGATAGAACCCTTGGAAAGGACATGTCAACAGTCATTATAATTATTTCATATTCTCAAACCATGTATTATGAAGATATCTATATTTTTAAGAAGGTAGAGGAAAATGTGAATAGCAGATATAGAGACAAAGTGGAAATAGTAGATATAAAACAAATTTAAATATGGAATTAAAAATGCTCTGGTTGTGATTAATAGTAAAGCACTGCAAAATAAAAGATCCGTGAAACCAAGGACAACATTGGAAAATAAAAATAAAGCATGGATAGAAAAATTGACAAAAAATCAATAAATAGGCCATTAGGGAACTGGGATATATTATCATGTTGTCAAACTATACATATGTAACTGATATCATAGGAAAAGAATATAGAGAAGGAATGCAACACATATAGTTGAAGAAATAATGACTGAAGCATATCTAAGTTTACTGAAAATTATATACCCACAGATTCAGTTCATGGCGTTCAATGACCCACAGATTTAATTCAAGGAGATCAATGACCCTTTGAAGAATAAAGATAAAATAAAACCACCCCAAAGTATATCTTAGTGAAATTGCTTAAAGGCAGCAATTAAGAAATACGGCCAGATGAAAAAGACACATTATGTACAGGGGACAAAGATAAGAATTAGCATCAGAAACTATGAATGTGAGGATGGTCACCTGTAACATACTGTAAGAAAACAAAATGCATAACCTATGTAACATACACACAGAGATATATACACACACCCCTCTGTTGGTCCTGAATTCTTTAACCAGTGGAAAAAAACTCTTTCAAAAATGGAGAAAAATACACAGTTTTTGAGTCAAACAAAGAAAGTGTATTACTTGGAGATATGCATGACAAAAATTATTATAGATTGATCTTTACAGGGAAAAAATAGCCCACAGAAATTTGAATCTTCATAAAGAAAAATAAATGAGCCAGAAGTGATAAATATGTAGGCTAACATAAAACAAGTTTTCCTTTAAAAAAATCTTGAAAAATAATTTATATCACAATGGATTTGGCAATGATGTTTTTGGATATGTTACCAAAAGCACAGGCAACAGAAAGAAAAATATTGATAAATTGGAATATATTATAGAATAAAAAATTTCTATGCATCAAGGGATACAGTGAACAGAGTTCATGGAATGGGAGAAAATATTTGGGAATTATATGATAAGAGATTAATATCCAGTGTATGTACAGAACACCTAAAACTCAACAACAAAAAGATAAATAACCCAACTTAAAAATGAGCAAAGGGCTTGAATGGACATTTCTCCAAAGGAAATATACAAATGGCCAATAAGCACATAAAATGATGCCCAACATCATAATCATTAGGTACATCGGATATCACCTCATACCATTAGTTGGCTACAGTTATAAAACCAGAAAATAAGTATTGGTTAGAATGTGGAGAAATCGGAATGCTGTAACACTGTTGGTGGAAATGTAAAATGGTGCATCTGCTATGGAAAGATGTACAGCCATTCCTTAAAACAATTAACATAGTATTACCATATATTCCAGCCATTCCTCTTCTGGGTTTATATCTCCCAAAATGAAATGTAGATATTTGTACACCCATGTGCACAGTAATGGGGCTTCCCAGGTAGCAGTAGTGATAAAGAACCTGCCTGCCAATGCTGGAGACCTAAGAGACATAGGCTCAATCCCTGGGTCAGGAAAAGTCCCCAGAGGAGGGCATGGTAACCCACTCCAGTATTCTTGCCTGAAGAATCCCATGGACAGAGGAGCCTGGCAGGCTATGGTCCATAGGGTCGTAAAGAGTTGGACATGACTGAAGTGATTAGTACATTCACAGCAATGTGATTCAGTATAGCCAAAGGGTAGAAGCAACACCAGTGGCTATCAAAAGGTAAATAGATAGGCAAAATGCGGAATATATATATACATGATAAGATATTATCCAACCTTGAAATTCTGACATATGCTACAATGTAGATAACTCTAAGAACATTGTGCTAAGTGAAATAAGCCAATCATAGAAAGACAAATGCTGTATGATTCCATTTATATGTGTGTGTTAGTTGCTCAGTCATGTCTGACGCTTTGCAACCCATGGACTGTAGCCCGCCAGGCTCCTCTGTCCAAGGAATTCTCCAGGCAAGAATACTGGAGTGGGTTGCCATTACCTTCTCCATTTATATTAGGTACTTAGAATAGTTAGACTTATAAAGCTAGGAAGTAGAATGGTAGTTGCCAGGAATGAGGGAAAAGAGAATGGGGATTTGGTGTTTAATGGGTACAGAGATTTAGTTTTGCAAGATGAAAGAGTTCTGGAGATGGGTTGCAACAACAGCAATGTGGATGTCCTCAACACTGTCGAGCTGTACACTTGAACAATGGCTAAAATGGTAACTTTTATGTTATGTATATTATATCACAGCTACAAATAAAATTAAAATTAGATTATACATAGAGATAATATGTGTAACAATAATATAAAGGACAGAAGGAAGTGAACTGAAGTATACTGTTAAAAGGACTTTATGCTACAAACAGTGTGGGGTGTGTGTGTGTGTGTGTGCTCAGTTGTGTCTGACTCACTGCAACTCCATGGACTATAGCCCACCAGGCTCCTCTGTCCATGGAATTTTCCAGGCAAGAATATACAAGTGAGTTGTTATTTCCTACTCCAGGGGAATGTCCCAACCCAGGGATAGAACTCACATCTCTTGTGTCTCTTGCATTGGCATGTGGATTCTTTATTACTGAGCCCCTGAGATGCCCAATGTGGTATAACTATTTGGAAACAAAGTATGATAAATTGGAGACATATAATGTAAACCCTAAGGTAATCACTATAAAATTAAACAAAGAGGAATAGCAAGTGTGGAGCTAAAACAGAATCTTTTAAAAAGGCAAGGAAAAAAGAGGAAAAATAGGCTGATTGCAGATTTATCTAAACATATTGATATTTTGAAAAAGGTCAATTGTTTACATACTCTAAAAGTTAAAGAGTCAGATTGAATTAAAAAATTAAGACGTACTATAGATTATCCACAATAAGCCTATTTCAAATATAGACACAGAGATTAGAAGTGGGATGATGGAAAAATATAAACCTAGAAAATAAAAATTAAAAACTAAATTGGCTCTATTAATATCAAGACAAAATGAATATTAAAACAGAATGTTACTAGGATTAAACAGAGACATTTCATAATAAAATGTGTCAATTTATTAAGACAGAACAATCTTAAGTGTGTATATGTTTCAAAAATACAGGAAGCAGAAGCTTTTAATTTTAATTAGGTCCCATTTGTTTATTTGTGCTTTTATTTCCGATAATCTGGGAGGTGGGTCATAGAGGATCCTGCTTTGGTTTATGTCGGAGAGTGTTTTGCCTATGTTATCCTCTAGGAGTTTTATAGTTTCTGGTCTTATGATTAGATCTTTGATCCATTTTGAGTTTATCTTTGTGTATGGTGTTAGAAAGTGTTCTAGTTTCATTCTTTTACAAGTGGCTGTTCAATTTTCCCAGCACCACTTGTTAAAGAGGTTGTCTTTTCTCCATTGTATAATCTTGCCTCCTTTGTCAAAGATAAGGTGTCCATAGATGCGTGGATTTATCTCTGGGCTTTCTATTTTGTTCCATTGATCTATATTTCTGTCTTTGTGCCAGTACCATACTGTCTTAATGACTGTGGATTTGTAGTATAGCCTAAAGTCAGGTAGGTTGATTCCTCCAGTTCCATTCTTCTTTCTCAAGATTGCTTTGGCTATACGAGGTTTTTTGTATTTCCATACAAATTGTGAAATTATTTGTTCTAATTCTCTGAAAAAGACCTCTGGTAGCTTGATAGGAATTGCATTGAATCTATAGATTGCTTTGGGTAGTATATTCATTTTCACTATATTGATTCTTCCAATCCACGAACATGGCACATTTCTCCATCTGTTTGTGTCCTCTTTGATTTCTTTCATCAGTGTTTTATAGTTTTCTATATACAAGTCTTTTGTTTCTTTAGGTAGAAATACTCCTAAGTATTTTATTCTTTTTGTTTCGATGGTAAATGGAATTGTTTCCTTAATTTCTCTTTCTGTTTTCTCATTGTTGGTGTATAGGAATGCCAGGGATTTCTGTGTGTTGATTTTGTATCCTGAAACTTTACTATATTCACTGATTAGTTCTAGTAATTTTCTCGTAGAGTCTTTAGGGTTTTCAATATAGAGGATCATGTCATCTGCAAACAGAGAGAGTTTTACTTCTTCTTTTCCAATCTGGATCGCTTTTATATCGTTATCTGCTCTGATTGCTGTGGCCAAGACTTCCAAAACTATGTTGAATAGTAGCGGTGAGAGTGGGCAACCTTGTCTTGTTCCTGACTTCAGGGGAAATGATTTCAGTTTTTCACCATTGAGGATGATGTTTAACTATAAGCAAGGTGAAAAGACAGCCTTCAGAATGGGAGAAAATAATAGCCAATGAAGCAACGGACAAACAATTAATCTCAAAAATATACAAGCAACTCCTGCAGCTCCATTCTAGAAAAATAAATGACCTAGTCAAAAAGTGGGCCAAAGAACTTAACAGACATTTCTTCAAAGAAGATACAAAAATGGCTAACAAACACATGAAAAGATGCTCAACATCACTCTTATCAGAGAAATGCAAATCAAAACCACAATGAGGTACCACTTTACACCAGTCAGAATGGATGCAATCCAAAAATCTACAAGCAGTAAATGCTGGAGAGGATGTGGAGAAAAGGGAACTCTCTTACACTGTTGGTGGGAATGCAAACTAGTACAGCCACTATGGAAAACAGTGTGGAGGTTCCTTAAAAAACTGCAAATAGACCTGCCATATGACCCAGCAATCCCACTGCTGGGCATACACACCGAGGAAACCAGAACTGAAAGAGCCACGTGTACCCCAATGTTCATTGCCGCATTGTTTACAATAGCCAGGACATGGAAGCAACCTAGATGCCCATCAACTAACGAATGGATAAGAAAGCTGTGGTACATATACACAATGGAATACTACTCAGCATTAAAAAAAAATTCATTTGAATCAGTTCTACTCAGGTAGATGGAACTGGAGCCTATCATCCAGAGTGAAGTAAGCCAGAAGGAAAAACAACAATACAGTATACTAATGCATATATATGGAATTTAGAAAGATGGTAACGAGAACCCTGCATGCAAGACAGCTAAAGGAAAGCAGATGCATAGAACAGACATGTGGACTCTGTGGAAGAGGGCAAGGGTGGGATGATATGGGAGAATGACATTGAAACATGTTAATTACCATATGTGAAATCAATCGCCAGCCCAGTGTTAATGCTCAGGGCTGGTGCACCTTGATGTCCCAGGGGGAGGGAGTCGGGAGGGGGGAGGGAGGGGGGTTCTGGAGGGGGAGCATGTGTAGACCCATGGCGGTTTCATGTCACTGTATGGCAAAACCAACACAATAAAGTAAAGAAAATTAAAACAAACAAACAAATATACAGGAAGCAAAACTGATAAAATTGAAAGAAGGAACAGATAAATTATATCACATACACATATCCCACAACTACAGGTGGGGATTTCAACTCTTCTCTTTCTATAACTGTTAGAATGAATACAAATAAAATCAACAAGGATACAAAAGATTTGGATAACACTATCAACACATTTTACCAAATTGAAATTTAGAGTGCACTTAATCTCAAAGGAGGAGAATATATATTCTTTCAAGTCTATACAAAACATTCTCCAACATAGACTACTTTATGAATCATTAATCAAATCTCAAAAAATATGAGGATTAAAATCAGACAAAACACAGCCTCCAAACACAATAAAATTAAAATGGAAATCAATAACAAAAATATTTCTGGAAAATCCTGAAATGTTTGGAAGTTAACTTCTAAACAAAAAGGCATTCACAAGAAAAATTCAAAAATATTTTGAAGATTGAAAATAAAAATGGTTTTTGAAGGATGCAGCTAAAGCATTTCTTGGAGGGAAATTTAGAGCAGTGCTTCTAATATTTACATTAGAAAATAAGAAAAATCTCAAATCAATGTGGGAGCTTCCATCTAGAAACTAGAAAAATGAAGACAAAATGAGACTTAAAGTGAGAAAATAATAAAGAACAGAAATCAACAAAATTAAAACCAGAAAGTTGATAAAAATCAATAAATCTAACAGTTGATTCTTCAGAAAAATCAATAAAGTTGATAAAATTCTGCCCAGATTGACAAAGAAGAAAAGAAAGAAGATCCCAATTAATGATATCAGAATGAAAGGAGGATATCACTTTTTAAGCATCGTAAGCATTATATAGGAATTTTAGAAACAACCTTATGACCACCAACTCAATAAGTTAGATGAAATGCATAGATCAATGATGACATGTCATCTACAGTCAGAATCACCTAAGAGGAAAAGATAACCTGAATAACCCTGTTATTCAGGGTTATAGTAAAATATTTTCCACAAAGAAAACTTGAAGCCCTGGTATCTTCACTAGTGAACTCCACCAAATATTTGAAGCTAAAATAATCAATTTTACACAATCTCTTTCTGAAATAGAAGAGAAGGGGATAATTCTCAACTCACATTATGATGCCTGTATTTGTTATCAAAACCAGATAATGACGTAACAAAAATACTATTTTGCAGCGGCCTCAATGAACAGGGAAACAACCAAACAAAACTCCTTAACAAAATTTCAGTAAATCAGTTCCAGAAAATAAAAAAAAAAAAACACATCATGAATAATAGATTTATCAGAGAGACACTAAGTTGATTTAACAGAGTGGTATGTTCATGTATTTGTAACAACAGACTCCAGAAGGAGGAAAAAGAAAAACTAATAATTTGCAGCATTTGTCAATTTTCCTGTTGCAATTCCCACCATGGACAATTTCTTTCCAACTATCTCTGTTCATTTTACTGAATTCAGAGTTGGGAAATACGCACACAATTGGCATTCTACTGATTTAATGTTTAAAAATCAATTCAAATAAATCATAATTTTAACATACTGTAAAAGGAAAAAGAAGCTATGATCCTCTCAATAGATGTAGATAAATCATTTACACATATCCAATACAAATAATGAAAACTGAGCATATTAGTTTCCTATGGCTGCTATCACAAATTACTACATATTGGATAGCTTGAAACAACAAACATTTATTGCTCACAGCGCTGGAGGCTAAAAATCCAAAATCAAGTTTTTAGTAGGGCCATATTTTCTCTTGTGCCTCTAAGAGAAACACTTCCTTGACTCTTAGATTTTGGTGCTTGCCAACAATCCTTTGTATTCCTTGGCTTGTAGATTACTCTGGTCTCTGCCTCCCTCTTGAATGGTCTATGTGTCTTCCTGTGTCTACTAACCTAGTATGTTTTTATCTTAATTATATTTTTAAAGACCTTTCTTTCCAATAAGGTCACATCTACAAGTATTGGGGGTTACAATTTAGACATATCTTTTAGGGAGATGTAATACAATCCATAATATTGAACAAACTTCAAAAAATGACATCTACAAAAAATCTACCATAACATTGCACTTAAAAGACCAAATAAATGCTTTCCCTCTAGGATCAGAAAAAGGCTAGGTTTTTTGGTTCTACCACTTTTTTAAATAAACATTTTACTGGTGGTCCAAATTTTACCAATAAAGCAAAACAAAGAAATGAAAGGGATACAGATTGGGGGAAAATTTTTGTTTATTCATAGATAACCTGATTTTCCACGTAGAAAGTCTTAAGTAATGTATAAATTAACTGTTAAAGCTAATTTATGAGTTTAGTATTGTCATAAGACATAAATAAGATCAGTATACAAAAGTCAATTGAATTTCTATATACCAGCCAAAAATGATTAGAACTTAACATTAAAAATTTCCTTTTAAATTATATAAAACATGAAACATGGGGGTACATTTAAATTTAATTTATGTTTTATACTGTATGCTTTAAACTACAAAACATTACTGTGATAGATTAGAGAACACCTCAATTCAGAGAATGTATGAACATGGAACAAAAACCTTAATATAGTTTAGATGTAAATTCTCTTCAAAGTGATCTAAAAATTTTTAATGCAATCTAATCAAAATCCTTTCAAGACTTCTATAGAAAGTGATAAGCTAACTTTAAAATTTATATGAAAAAGAAAGACCATGTAATCAAGGCAAATTTGATAGAGAAAAAAATAAATTTTGAAAAAGAAGCACTTTTGTTTCAAGTACTACAGTTGACCCTTGAACACTGAGGGAGTTAGGATCCCTGACCCTCACTTGCCACTGCAAATTCAAGTATAATTATAGTCTGACTTGCACATCTCAGTTTCCTCCGTATTTGCAGTTCTGCATTGGTGCACTCAAATAACCTAAGATCATGGTGTACTGCAGTATTTATTAACACTATAGAAAAAAAAAGCCCATGTAAGTGGACCCATGCAAGCTCAAGACCAAGTTTTTCAAGGGTTGACTAAACTATTACTTTGCAGTAATTAGAATTGTATTAGAATGAAGAAAAACATACAGATTAATGAAACAGGATCAGATTTCATATTAGATCAATGTGTATTATCAAATATTTCTGAAAAGATCCAAGGAAATTAGTTAGGGAATGCCAATAAATTGATTTGGGTCAATCAGGTATTTCTATGCAAAAGATTAAATCTCAATGCTTGTTTTATACTATATACACCAAAAGCATCTCAAAATGGATCATAAACAAGTACAGAAGTGAAAACAATAAAATGTAAAGATGAAAACTTAGGGAACAATATTTCCCCTTTGTGTAAGTTTAATTGTCAGTGGGGAGAACATATTGACAGGAAAATTTGCCTTAATTATGGAAGGGAGGCATAGAAATACCACTCCCACAAAATTGCCACACTAGGAGAGGCTGTAGGGATTTTAGTGTTGTTCCCCTGTTGGATATGCTTGCCCTTTTTTCTTTCATTTATATGCCTTCCCTGCATCATGAATGTTCTATACAAAAAGAATTACATACATTTCTGTACCTTTCTCCCCCAGACATCTATTTTTCTCACTTACCTATTGCTATATAACATGTCATTTGAAAATTTAATGGCTTATAAAACAAACATCTATTTAACTTGAATTTTGCAATTTGGGTAAATTTGGTGGGATCTGGTTGTCTCAACTTCATGTAATATCAACTGGGATCACTCATGGAAGCTAACTGGGATGGAAATGTCCATGATGCCCATGATCCAAGAAGTCCACTGTCTTTCCATGTGGTGTTTCTCTTATCATTAGAAACTTATAGCCAAAGTTTCTTAGAAGGCAGCAGGATGCTCATAAAAGCTTCCCACATGGCTATACTCATTGGGTAGGCTATTGTAAAAGCCCCTGTATTATTCTTGCTGTCTCATGACCAGATTCAGTGTTGGCAGAGAGAACATAAGGGGTGCATCCTGGAGATGTGTTTCATAGGGGTCTCCAAGTGTAACAGTCTGTCCTGCACTGGGAAACCTGTCTACTAAGTAGGTAGCTCTCTTTAATCAGACTGCCACTGCTGCCTATTCCTTGATATATTTGGATTTTAGGTAGGTGGGAAGGAAGATATTTCCCTGAAAATTCCCCTTAAAATTAATCCTACTAGTTCTATTTGCTCTCTCCTGAATTCTAGTTTTTTCTGGAATGAATGCTTTCTTTTCAGAGATATTTCCTAAGCTTACTTTGAGCATAGTTCTCTCAACAAGTCAATCTAATCCCACCTATAATCTAAATCTTCTAGAGATATCTAGCAAATTTTAAACTCATAGTTACTTTTCATCTTTACAATAGATTTATTGTAACTTTTTTCCTCATTTTTTTTCTCTTCCCCCCCCCCCCTGAGATTTATGCTTGAAAGTAGACAGGTAGACTCTGTCCACTATAATGTTTCATGGTGATGATAAATGACTCTAGTTGGCTCTTTCAATCCTTTCCATCAGAGCTGTCAGCATCTCCCATTCTCAATATACACACAAGTCACAACTCTCAGTATTTATATCTTCCTGTGTTTCTCATATTGACTCCAGATGTTTATTCACATGACTTGCTTTCATTAGTGGGGCATTAGCAACAATGACTCAAGCAGAGGCATATATTTGTTTTCACATTGGGAGTAGCACTCCAGGCCATTTTGCTGGAGAGCAGTCACATGGAGAGAACCTGGTAGATGAGACTTCGTGTAATGAGAGAAAAAGACATGTCAGGGAAAATAAAGACACTTATGCCAGATTCCCCACTGAATGGAGCCACTTGAGTGACCCCAGTCAAAACCTTGTGGATCAAAAGATCTGACCAGTTAATTCCAGAATAGCAGGAAGTAAAAATTCCTGTTTTAAGATACTGCTTGAGTGCATTTCCTTATGTATCAATAAATAACTGAATTGGGCACAAAGGAGAGCCTTGTTCCCAGACAAACTGGACTACACACATTTTCCATAAATTCTTTCTCATGTTTCCTCCTTTTATGTCTGGTTTTCTCATGTTTTTACTTCCTTCTAGAATGTATATGCCTTCCTATTGGAATCCTACACATCCTTCAAGATGTTGAAATATTTAAATATTGAGCAAAGTGATACAGGTATCCTGTATTTCTAACATGTTTTGATTTATCTTTACTTCTCACCGAGGAGAAAATCCCCCAGGGATTATGGTTGTCTCTATTTTCATTAACCAGGCTGAACTGCAACACTATGTCATTATTTTAAACCCAAGTGATTATAAACTGTCGACATGCCAAGAAAACCACTATTGTAGATGATTGAAGCTGTTTCAAGAGTTCATTTTCTTTTTCAGCTGTCTGGCTGTTGCAGCAAGTGGAAAATGGACCCAATGATGATAATTATAGCAATCAGTTTTTTGAATGCTTACAGCACTGTGTTCAGGCCTTGGCATGTGTAATCCAGGTGTCCTAGACTTCAGCATCCTGTGCTTACCAAAGAAAGTCCTCATCTGGAAGCCACCATGATATTCTACTCCTCCTCTGGCTCCACTTATTTCTGTCTCTGTCCACAAATCCACTTGGTGAAATCTCATAGTATCATTTCCCATCGTGAAAATGCCAATCTCCATTAGGAGTGTGGTCTCCCTATGTTCTCATAGTTTTGAACTACTTGGTTTGGGAGGTAAGAACATAGGTGGGAAAGTAGTTTCCTACCCAGTTCTTTCCTATGCTTGTCATCTAGATTCTGAAATAGGCCAGCTTGTACAGAGTCTCACAGATGATAAAAAAAATAGTAATATATATATTTATTAATCATTGGCCAAACACTTTACTTTTTACCCACAGTTACATTTAATACAACCAGAACCTCTATGAAATAGTACTATTATCATCACCATTTCTCAGATGGGTATGCAGACTTCAAGAGGTGAAAGTGCCAAAGATCAAACAAGGTTCCAAGAAACTGCATCATTTTTTGTCTTATCAGCTTTACTCTAATCACAGGAGCACAAACCAAGTTCAAGAAGCTTTTTGGTTGTCATGTCCCGTTTCATTTGTTTACCCAAGTCTGATTGACACCAGGAACTTTCATCTCATCCCATATTCCACTGCCTTGATTTTATAACCAAAGCTCCTCTCTTATAAGAGAATGAAAACAGATATGGAGGAAAGGCAGGTTTACAGGGGAGCTGCCTGCACTGACAGGTGTATCCAACTCAGTCAGCCAAAACCACCCCATTACACCTGCATTGTCGTGCTATTCTGAACAACAAATACAATATGTAGGATGGTTAGCCCTGTTCCTGTTTTATAGCTGAGGAAACCAGCACTCAGCACTGGTTTAAGCAATCTGCCTACGCTCACAAAAGGATCATGTGACTATGAGCATGGTGATTAGGAGTGCAAGCTAACTTCATAAGGAGCCCATCATAGAATTCCCAGAGAAGGCCTTAGGAAAGTAAGCAAACAAAATTTTTTTAATAAACTGGGAATTGCTAATATTTATTGAAGAGGAAACTTTTTTGGTATCACTTTGTACAAAGGGACTTCTAATAACTAGAGATGTGTGTTGAGATTCTCAAAATAGATAACATGCAGACATGAAGAATTAACCACTTAAATCAATCAGATTTATATTCATAAAAAAGTAATTTCACATTCATGTTCTCACATTGATTTTTATAACTTCAGGAAATGAGAGCAATGCCCTCTTTTTATTTTCCCCCAGTGACATAGAAGCCTGCAAGTACTCAATTTTCTCAGTAAATGCCACCCTAGCTGTTGCTTACTTATCATATTAAAATATTTCTAATACAGGTAAGGTTTACGCTTTCTCTAAGAACTGGCTTTATTTTTATTATATACTTAAAGAACATCTTAACTTTCCAAAATGAAAATTAGTGAAGAAGGGAATATATTAAGTTGAAATAGAAAGTATTTACTGAACCTGGTATATTTTCTAAAGAAAAGTGTGTGGTATACCACAAAATTATGAAATTAGGTCTTACTTAAAATGGCAAATGCTTAATGTGCTAATGTATTTCATATAAAATTGAACCCTAGAGCATACTGTCCAAGGTAGAAGATAAAACTGTTTTATCCAGCTAAAAATACATAAATAAAGATTCAGAAGAAGATGATAGCAATCTAGCCTGAGATCAGGTTGCAATTTTATTATATCAATCAACCAGTTTTTAAAAATAATTATTAAAAGCATTCCTTCCTCAATATATTTTCTTCAGTATATTAGGGGAGTATTGTAAATCTATTCATTTTCCTGGGTTTCTTAATATTAGGTATAATAAGCACATTCAGAGATGAGGCTGCAGCATAATTTCATGTTTTTAGCCAGGAAGGGTGCAATGGGCTAAATATTTGTGTCCCTTGCAAAATTCCAGTGTTGAAATCCTAACTTCCAGTGAGGCAGTATTAAGAGGCAGGGCCTTATGGGAGGTGCTTAGGTCATGAGAGTTGAGCTTTAATGAAAGGGATTAATGCCCTCATAAAAGATTGGATCCTAGAGAGCTTTCTTGCCCTCTCTTCACCATCCTAGAATACAAGAAGTTGGCAATTTGAAACCAGAAGAGAGTTTTCATTTAACCCAACCATGATGACCCCTGATCTCAGTTTTCTAGCCTCCAACAATGTGTGAATAAATTTTTGTTTATAACCCACTCAAGCTATGGTTACGTTGTAGCAGCAGCCTGAAATGAACTAAGACAAGGAGTATGCTTTATTAGTTATCGAGGAGAAAGGCGTATATTTCTGATAAACTTTAGTAAATAAACCATAACATTTCTTCTATTTATTCCTATAGCACTGAATTCATAGATTATCATTTTTATATAAAGTGACCCATCCAATATTCCCAATAAAAAACACCTTGTGGAATCTCCTCCATCATTAAAATAAACACATAAAGTCTCAATGTTTCACCCTTAGAAGAATAATCTGTAGGTGGCAGGGAGCAGTTGGACTGTTACTCCACGTCTATTGCTCTTGAATTGTGCTTTCTCTACCTTCATTTAGTCCCCAGGAAAAGGTTCCCACTGCCTTTTTTTTTAAAAAAAAAAAAAACAACAATTCTTTTTCAAGTATCGACACAGAGATTTCTCTTTGGTGTCCTTCTTATGGTTGAAAAGGAGGAATTTTCAAAGATTTTATACAATACTGAGGTACAATAAAAATGACATTAAAATAGAAAGTATATGAAGCTTAAATGGGTTACTGATTCTACCATAACTAGTTTACCTTCAGGACTGCAAATGCATGAGTAAGTCCAACTGAGCTTAGACATCAGAGAAACCCTACAACTAGCTCAGATAAATTTTGATTCACACAATTATGAGCTCAATAATTATTAAGACTAAGTTCTGGGTTTTTTTTTAATGTAACAACTAGGTCATGATTCATATTTCAACATAATCTATTCTGAAAGTAAATTCAAACATCAGTATAAATTTGGGGTTCTTATAGCACATGAATGAGAGAGAAAGAGAGAGACAGAAATAGACAAAGACAGAGACATAAAAACTTTTCAGTTGGCTCTGGAAAAATCACATACATTATCACACACAAGAGCTTCCCTGGTAAATAATCTGCCTCCAATGCAGGAGATGCAAAAGTCACAGGCTAGGAAGATATCCTGGAGAAGGAAATGGCAACCCACTCCAGTAGTCTTGCTTGGAAAATCCCATGGACAGAGAAGCTTGGTGGGTTACATTCCATAGAGTTGCAATGAGTCAGACACAACTGAGTGACTGAGTGTGCAGGTGTGTGCACACACACACACACACACACACACATATCACACATAAAATTATGTTCACATACTGATAAAAGTTAAATCAAGTATGGTAAATTAGTGCTAAGATAAAACTTGTTCCTGATCCCTTTAGATCTCAGAACTTATGTAGTCATTAATAAGTCAATTTTAATATCTAATATTTATTTTTGCTAAAGCATTAAGCAGAGATGTTCAATGCCTTCTATTAAGGTATGGATCATTAATAATTGAAAATTACAAAGCATCTATTGTAGTTGATGTAAAAAAGCAACTCTGTTCAAAATAGAGGTGCAACAAAAATACTTCTTTGGGCATTTTGCATTTTATTTTTTTAGCAGCAAGTGTGATAAAAATTATGCTGTTGAATTTCTGAAGGCAGTCATGCAAAATATGATGCTGGCTGTCTGGTCAAATCTTAAGAATTCATAAAATTACTGAATTTTAGTCTGTCAGCTTTAATTGTGAAAACTATTGTAACTGTATTCTCAATATGTTCAGGGAAATTTAAAGCCAAAATCAAGGCAATTCTTGAACCATAATAAAGAACATTTCCCTGAAATATGACTTTAGGAAACTATTCAAAATGTCACAATTATTGCTGTCCCTTCACTCAACAAACTCCTTATCAAGAACCTCTGACTATGAAATTCTTGTTATCATGAACATGTCTTGAGCAATGTGATTTTGTTGTCTGATATTTTGAGAATTAAGAAAAATATAAGATGCCAAACATCAGTAATTGGAAGTTTCAAATTAAATGTTTAATGATCCTATTGCCATACAGAATTACTTAGAGTAAAACATGGTAAATGATCAAAATTTGTATGAAATACCACTACAAAATGAAACAAGAAAGTGGGTACAAAACATTTTTTTCTTCCCATATTTTATGTAACAATAATTATATTTATACCCAAGGAAATAACTTAGCACTCACTTCTCTGATACAGAAATGGCATCTTCTCACTTTTTATCAGATATTCTTGTCATAGTTGGCTCTTGCAAGATGCTTACATAAAGAGATCTATAAAATGATCTATTAGCCCCATCCTCGCAAGGATTAGATTTTTAAAAATCATATCAATAATGAAAGATCCAATGTTAAATAATGTATTGAAACACAATTGAACATCCTATTTTGTAAATGAAATAAGTTAAGCTTATATCAATATATATGAACCATACATATGTGGAAACGATGGAAAAAGTGAGAGATTTTGTTTTCTTGGGCTCCAAAATCACTGCAGATGGTGACTGAAGCTTTGAAATTAAAAGATGCTTGCTCCTTTAAAGAAGAGCTGTAACAAAGCTAGACAGTATATTAAAAAGCAGAGATATTACTTTACCAACAAAGGTCTATCTAGCCAAAGCTAAGGTTTTTCCAGTAGTCAGATATGGATGTGAAAGTTGAACCATAAAGAAAGCTAAGCACCAAAGAATTGATGCTTTTGAACTGTGGTGTTGGAGAAGACTCTTGCGAGCCATTTGGATAGCAAGGAAATCAAACTAGTCAATCCTAAAGAAAATCAGTCCTGAATATTCATTGGAAGAACTGATGCAAAGCTCCAATACTTTAGCCGCTTGATGCAAAGAACTGACCTGACTCAGTGGAAAAGACTCCAACGCTGGGAAAGATTGAAGGCAGGAGGAGAAGGGGACACCAGAGGATGAGATGGTTGGATGGCATCACTGACTCAATGGACATGAGTTTGAGCAAGCCCAAGGAGTCGGTGATGAACAGGGAAGCCTGGCTTGCTGCAGTCCATGGGGTCTCAGAGTCGGACATGACTGAGAGACTGAACTGAATTGAACTGAACTGTATATATTTGTCTCTTATATATTCACATGCATAAGAGTAGTGAAGAAAGACTGGATATATTCTAAAGGGGCTTTCCTGGTGGCTCAGATGGTAAAGAATCTGTCTGTAATGCAGGAGACTCGGGTTCAATCCCTGGGTTGGGAAGACACCCTGGAGAATGGAATGGCAACCCACTCTAGTATTCTTGCCTGGAGTATTCCATGGACAGAGGAGCCTGGTGGGCTACAGTCCATGGGGTTGAAAAGAGTCAGACATGGCTGAGTCACTAACATCTATATCTATATCTATATCTATATATACTTATGTACTTATTATAACACATTGGAGACATTGATCCTCTTAGGTATATCTATAAAATAGGAGTCATGCTTTGTTTGGAAAAGGTTTAGAAAATAAAATAGAAATTCATGCTTTTGCATGAAAAAATAGTGATAAGATAGTTTCTTAAAGATTATAGGCTCATATGAATTGTTTCTGGCTAGTGTGAAATACAGAAGGCTTCATGAAATTCCTATATTAGCTGGTAGAAGAAGTGAGATTTTGTTTTGATATTTAATGGAAGTCTGGTTTGTACACATATGAGAATGAAGGGAAAAGAGGCAGTATGAATTACAACTCTAAGAGAAGAAGGCATGCAATATTTTCCATAAACAGACAATATAGTGCAGTTTAATTGATGCCAAGAATGCTTAAAGAGGACTAGTGAGAATTTAGAAAAACAACTTTGCTTATATATTGAGGAAGCTTGAATTCTAGGATGGATTACAGGAACACATTATAGCAGACAACAGGGTACTATTTCAGTTGTCTCAAACAACTCCTTTTAGTCTCTCCCCCTCTCTCAAACAAGGCAGCCAGCATAATTATACAAGAAATGTGCCGGCAGATGCTCAATATTGATAGTGTCAGTCTTGACCCATTATTCTGCTTTTCCACTTACATGAGCTTGCTGCTATTACCTTCTTTTTCAGCTTCACCTTCTGCTTAACCCTTTTGGTTTCACTAATAATTAACTTTAACCAGGTTTTAATCTTTGGTTCAATTCTTCTAGTTTCCTAATGTTTTCTCTTTTCTGATATGACTTATGTGGAACAGTCCTCAGGACTTCTCTTCCTAGGACTGTTCTCTTTAGCACTCCATGCTGGGTGCCATCAGGTCCTATGTGTATTTCCATTTCAAAGACTCTAGCAAAAGCATCATTTGACTTAAATCCTTTTGTTTTCTAGTGAAGATATCTTTTGTATTCTATTCTTTCCAGGTACACAATTAACTTTTCATACTCTGGGTTAACTATCATTTTGTTTCACTTGAAAAACACAAACAATGGAGCTAACTGTACTTATATTGCTTAAATTTCTCAAATGCATATTAAGTAGAGCCCCTGTGTTCACAGACCTCATATGACCATCATGTAAATCTATGATAACAAAATATTCTGGAGCCGCTTGTAGATTTAGATCAAATCACTGCTAAAATCCCATCTGTATCACTGTGTGTGTATGTGTCCTCAGTCACTCAGTTGTGTTCAACTCGTTGTGACCCCATGGGCTGTAGTCTGCAAGGCTCCAGTGTCCCTGGAATTTTCTAGGTCAGAATACTGGAGTGGGTTGCCATTTCCTACTACAGGGGCTCCTCTTGATCTAGGGATCGAACCCATGTTTCTTGCATCTCCGTCAGTGAAAGGTGGATTTTGTACCACTGTGCAGGCTGGAAATCCCATCTATGTCACTGCAGTAAGCTTTCTCATATGTACCAGCTGAAAGATAGCTTCTACTTTTCAATAACAGTACAGGTTTTTAGCAGTTACTCCATCACTAGTCACATTGGAAACTATAAGAAAGTAAAATATCAAGGAAACTGGCAACTTGCTTTCAATGTGAATAGTATACAGTTTCACATAGCTGCAGTTAGAATTCCAAGTATTGTAGTAGAAGAAAAGTACCATAAAACCATAGTGTCTGAATCCCAAACTCATTCTTGAGATTGCTGTTGTTTAGTCACCAAGTCCTGTCCAACTCTTTGCAAGCTCATGGACTGCAGCACGCCTGGCTCCCCTGTCTTTCACTATCTCCCAGAATTTGCTCAAACTCATTTCCATTGAGTCAGTGATGCCATCCAACCATCTCATCCTCTGTAATCCCCTTCTCTTGCCCTCAATCTTTTCCAGCATCAGGGTCTTTTCAATGAGTCGGCTCTTCACATTAGGTGGCCAAAGTATTATAGCTTCAGCTTCCACATCAGTCCTTCCAAAGAATATTCAGGACTGATTTCCTTTAGGATTGACTGGTTTGATCTCCTTGCTGTCCAAGAGACTCTCAAGAGTCTTCCCAGCACAACAGTTTGAAAGCATCAGTTCTTTGGTGCTCAGCCTTCTTACAGTCCAGCTCTCACATCTGTGTATGACTACTGGAAAAATCACAGCTTTGGCTTGTGCATCTTTGCTGGCAAAGTGATGTCTCTGCTTTTTAAAACGCTGTCAATGTTTGTCATAGCTTTTCTTCCGAGGAGCAATGGTCTTTTAATTTCGTGGCTGCAGCCACTGTCCACAGTGATTTTGGAGCCCAAGAAAATAAAATCTGCCACTGTTTCCACTTTTTGCCAGGCTATGTGCCATGAAGTGATGGGACCAGATGCCATGATCTTTGTTTTTTGAATGTTGAGTTGTAAAGCAGCTTTTTCACTCAGCTATTTTACCCTCATTAAGAGGCTCTTTAGTTCCTCTTCACTTTCTGCCATTGTAGTGGTATCATCTGCATATCTGAGGTTGTTTATCTTTATCCTGGGAATCTTGATTCCAGCCTGTGATTCAACCAGCCCGCAAAGAGTGGGACATAACTGAGTGCCTGAATTGAATTGAACTGAAGACAATCAAAGCCCTACAGACTCAAGAGTTTTTTACCTCCCCATCCCTTAACTGCCTAAAATAATGTACATAGGAACCCCTTATAAAGAAGAGATCTATTAGGAAAATAATGTACTTTACATCAGAAAGACTTTGATCTCCATGTAATTTGTCTTCTTCCACTTTGAAATTCCAGACCCCTACCCCATTCTTCTCAGCTCAGGCTGATGACGGGGTTTAGAGCAGTGATTTTGGAGCCCAAGGAAATAAAGTCTGCCACTCTTTCCATTGTTTCCTCATCTATTTGCCATGAAGTGATGGGATCGGATGCCATGATGTTAGGTTTTTGAATGCTGAGTTTTAAGCCAGGTTTTCACTCTCCTCTTTCACTTTCATCAAGAGACTTTTTAGTTCCTCTCTGCTTTCTGCCATAAGGATGGTGTCATCTCCATATGTGAGGATATTGATATTTCTCCCCAGCAATCTTGATTCCAGGTGTACTTTAGTCTCACACTATTATTTTTCATGTATCTTCTAATTCTGGTTTTCTCTTCCTTTAAGATGAATTGATACTGTGAAGAGAAGTAATTTTTCCAAAATACGTCCAGCAAAAATAAAAAGGCATAAAAGGAAAAAAGTTAATCCAAACATTCTAATTTTCTTTATTGTGAATGTGTAAAGATAATTTCCACACTAAGTATTTTCAATAGATGTCCTCAGAGGCTGTAAATTTAGGATCCATGTAAGAGTTTTAATAGATTTTTGAGCTGAGGAACGCACAAATTAAATTGTGAATTTCTTAATTATGTTCATTTTTCTGAGTAGAATCTCCAGTATTTGAAACAATATATAACTGTTAAACAAACAAAAGCACTTAAGAAATACAAATGATGACAAAAGACCCAATCAGAAAATGAGCAGAAGACGTAAACAGACATTTCTCTAAAGACAACATATAGATTGATCAATAAGCACATTAAAACATACTCAGCATCACTAACTGCCATGGAAATGCAAATCAAAATTACAATGAGCTCATTCTGACTCCACACTTGTCAGAATGGTCACCATTAAGAAGTCTGTGCGTAAAGAACAAATACTGGAGAGGATATAGAGAAAAAGGAACCCTCTTACACTGTTGGGAAATTAAACTGGTGCAGTTGCTATGGAAAACAGTATGGAGATTTCTTAACAAAATTAAAGTAGAGTTGCCATATGATCCAGCAAATGCAGTTCTGAGTATATATCCAGATAAAGTATAATTCAAACGATATATGATCCCAATGTTCATAGCAGTTATATTTAAAATAGCCTAGATATAGAAGCAAATGTTCACTGACAGATGAATGGGTAAAGAAGATGTGGCAAGTATATAGAACAGAATACTACTCAGCCATAAAAAGAATGAAACTATGCCATTCGCAGCAACATGGAGGAGCCTCGCCTATCAAGTGAGGTAAGTCAGAAAGAGAAAGACAAACATCATATAACTACTTATATGAGGAATCTAAAATATGACAAAATGAACTTACTTATGACATAGACTCACAGACATAAAAATAAACTTACAGTTGCAAAAGGGTAAAGAGGGTTGAGGAGGGACAAAGTAGGAGTTTGCAATTGGAAAAGACCCTGATGCTGGGCAAAATTGAAGGCAGGCAGAGAAGGAGACAACAGAGGAGGAGATGGTTGGATGGCATCACCGATTTGACGGACATGAGTTTGAGCAAGCTCCAGGATCTGGTGATGGACAGAGAAGCCTGGCATGCTGCAGCCCATGGGGTCACAAGCAGTTGGACATGACTAAGTGACTGAACTTTGAACTTTTGAGATTACCAGATACAAGTTACTTTATACAAAACAGATAAATAACAAGGTCCAGCTGCATAGGACAAGGAAAGTATATTCAACATCCTATAATAAACCGTAATGGAAAAGAATGTAAAAAGAATATATATGACTATACTTCAATAAAAAAGAAATACAAAGTATGTTATTCTTTCCTGTTAACAATCTATTTTTATAACATATAAGAAGCAAAGAATATCTTTATCTTCAGCTGAATATAATGTTGGTTTTCATTTGCTAGTAAATTATAGACAAAGTTTTAAAATAAAAACAAATTTAAAAATAAAAAGGCACTTCAATTTCTAGCCAAGATAGCAAAGCTTGGCCAGATCAATAAAGGCACTAACAATAAACAAACTGATAAATAAAAGTAAATCTGTTTGAAAACATCTTAGTACTTACTAAGAGCCAGAAATGAAAAGAAAATTCCCAGAAAGAAAGAAAGAAAACATAGCTCACTGAGGTAAGTTCAAATTTTTGCATACTACTTTACCCTTCAGGCATTTGTCTACTCTTAGTTTCAGACAAGGGGCCAAGAAGCTGGATAGAGAAAGCAGTTAAGAAGCTGGGAGACCAGTAGGGCTTTCTGCAATCTTATAATCCTAGGGAGGAATAAAAATTCAGGGATATGAAAGCAGTCAGATTTTCATGCCAAGATTTTGGGATCATGGGGGAGAAAAAAGGAAAGCACATAGAAATAAGATTGTTTTCCAGGTTTTGCATCAATATAAAAATAGAATATAATCTAAATGGAGTACTAAAAAAAAAAATGATCATGTGCAGAAAAAACACATAAGACCTATTGATCAGAGTAAATAGGGATGATTTTTGTATAATTGAGGCCCAGAAAGGGAGGAAAAAGGAAATGATACAGAAGCATATTTGGAGAGAAAATATTTGAGAATTTTTCCAAGATTGATAAAAGATATAAAAATATAGATTTAAGAAATTCTGGAAACTCAAATGGTATTAATAAAAGGAAAACCATACCTAAGAATATCACAATAAAACTATTTAAAAACAAAACCAAAGTTCTAAATTTAACCAGAAAAATAAAAGGTTAATTATAAAAGGCCATCATTAAGTTTTTTGCTGACATTTCAGTAAAATAATGGAAAATGCATAGCAGTGGAACAGTATCATTAAAGTGCTGAAATGAAACAATGGTCACTCTAGAATTCAATATACAGGGAAAATATTATTCAGTAATAAAAACAAATCAAAAATATCTCTAGATACATTTCCTTACCCACAGAACTCTAAGAATTTATTACCATAAGTCAATTCCAAAAGAGATACTAAGACAAATTAACTGGGAAAAAACAAACTAACAAAACTATTTTAGACATAAACACGGGAATGCAAAAGAAAAAAAAGTTTGGTTTATGCTTGAGAGAAAACAAAAAGAATAATAAATGCTTAAGTCAATAAAAATAGTGACATGTGGGGTTAAAACAGAGTTTCCTAGGTAGCTCAGTGGTAAAGAATCTTACTGCCAACACAGGAGTTTTGCAAGAGACACAGTTTCAATTCCTGGGTCTGGAAGATCCCCTGGAGTATAAAATGGCAAACCACTCTTGTGTTCTTATCTGGAAAATTCCATGGATAGAGGAGCCTGGTGGGCTGCAGTCCACAAGGTTGCAGAGTCGGACATGACTGAGTGACTACTCACGCACAGGGTTAAAATACAAGTATATTAAAAACAATGTTGATAATAAATAGTTCATTAACAAAGGCTTACTCCAGGAATTAAACGGTGGTTTAGCATTCAAATATTAACCAGTGTATATTAATAAGATAAAAAGAGAAATAGTATGATTAAAAATTTTTATGATAAAAAAGTCACAAATAATCAGTGTGACATTGTACAAGGCCCATCTAAATTTACTGTAATCTAGCAAAGTGACTTTCACCATTTTTCTCCTTTCCTTCCCCACATTCTTTTCATACCACATTTTTCATGGCTTCTTTCATAATGCTCTATTTTCTTGGAATCCCCTTTCCATAACCATTTTGCTATAGGAATGAGAAGTCATCCGGGACTCCCTCCAGACAGACTTGATTGCTCTTTCCTTTACCATTTACTCTTGACTTTGCTTCCTAATTATTTGATTCTTTGACCTTGCTTCCTGTTAAGCCTCTTAAACCTTTTTTCCACTTAAGTTCCTGTAGAACTTATAGGTTCTCTATTTTTTTTAATCTGTGTTTTCACAGTAATGACCAGCAATGCCTGGCATACAGCAAATATTGTTAAATAAATGAGTAAATAATTGAATAAATGAATGAATCAGTAAAGGAAAATTTGAAGGCTTTATACACAAAGAAAATAGAGTTACTGAGACAAATGTTTCTCATGCAAAAGTTGTGCCCTGCCAAAGTTAAATTCTTTGTGGCTCTTTAGAATTATCTTTGACATACAGACAAAGATTCGCTCAGTCATGTCTGACTCTGCAACCCCACGGGACTGCAGTCCACCAGGCTCCTCTGTCCACGGGATTCTCCAAGCAAGAATACTGGAGTGGGTTGCCATTCCCTTCTCCAGGGGATCTTCCCGACCCTGGGGTTGAACCTGGGTCTCCCATATTGTAGGCAGATTCTTTATCACCTGAGCCACCAGGGATTATTTTGTGACAAATCCCTCTTTTATAGAGTATAGGTAGATATGTATATGTGTGCATCTTCTGAATTATATTTTTGTCAAGATAAAATCAAATAACATAGTAAATTTCTTTGAAAAGCATTATACAAAAGTAATTCAATGAATTTATATTTTTATGCTGAAAACAAGGTAAGGAAAGCAAATTGGTGTGTTGAGCTATTTTGATTTCATAAAGAGAAATTTGATTTTACACATCAGTACATTTTGTACACATCAATGATTGCACACATTGTACAAATCAGTTTCTTTCTTTTTTTTTTGGTCTTGACTAAACTAGATATTTAAATGGTCCTGTATGGATTTATTCTGTGCTTATACACAATTACATACACAATTTTCAAACCCTTTAATCTTCTTGGTGTTACAATCAGATTAGTCGAAATTAATATTTAGACTGATGAGGCTCATGCCATAATAATTATCTATATATGACTTAGGTCACATTTTAGGATATTAGTATAAATACAGTGGGGACTCTATATTTTAAAATTAAATAATTAATATTAAATATATTATTCTAGCCTTAATATTTGCATGTGTGCATTCTCAGTTGTGTCCAACTCTTTACAACCCCATGGACTATAGCCTGCAGGGCTCCTCTGTCCATGGGATTTCCCAGGCAAGAACACTGGAGTGGGTTGCCATTTTCTTCTCTAGGGGATTTTCCTGACATAGGGATCGAACCTATGTCTTGCTTACTATTTACATGGTAACAAATGAAAGAAAAGAAGAAGAGGATTTTTCTCACTCATTATTATATATTATTTCAATATTGAAGATAAAAATTCTAAAACTAAGATTACTCTTAATAGAATTTCTGGGTCAAGAACTTAATCTCAATATGTAGGACAATGTTTATCTACACTATTTTATGGATTTTAATGATTATATAATGATTTATAACTTTTATGGATATTGACTGAAAAAAGATACAAATAAAGTGTATTCTGAAGTTTGTACTTAACTTTAAGCAAAGCTTACTTTACTAATTTTTATGGTTTCTTAGAGCTTCATTAAAAATTAGAGTGATGATAAGAATGACAGCTACTAAATTTGTATTCCCAAATCAAGAAATTTATAAATAACAACTTTGAACTATAGATAGCAAAGCAAGACATTTACAATTTTCATTAAAAAATTCATATAAAAGATACTGTCAAATATTACATGGCTTATTAATGATTTTAAATTTATTAAATGAAGAAAAACTTTTTTAATTGAAAATATGTCTACATACAAATTGAAAGTTTCTCAAATTGTGTTTTTCTATATGCTGCCAAACATTAGGTTTAATTCAATTTAATATTTTAATTTACCTTGCTATTTTCCTGCCATGGAAAGGGTAAATCTGATTGAAGGAACACTTAAATATAGAAACATGAAAAATGAAAAATCATCATTGATTTCAACATTAGGAATAATAATGTTTACTATCTTGAATAATTGTAAATTAGCTTATTGCCATCATATATTTTTTGTGTATTCTCAGTCATGTCTGACTCTTTGTAACCCCATAGACTAGAGCCCACCAGGCTTCTCTGTCCAGGAAATTTTGTAGGCAAGAATACTGGAGTGGGTTGCCATTTCTTTCTTCAGTGAATGGCTACCTACTTTAGTATTTCTGCCTTGAGAATTCCATGGACAGAGGAGCCTGGTGAGCTACCATCCATGAGGTCACAAAGAATTGGACATGACTATGTAACTAACACATGTATGCCTATTTAGAGGATTATCTGTGATCCTTGGGTTATAGGATTGTGAAAAGTCGAAATGTGTTGGTTCAAACTTCAGCTTTGTTAATGACTGGCTGCATGATACTATTTATTCTAACATTTTCAGAACTCAGTTTTCTGACTTGATAAGAATGAATATATAATATTGTGTGATCAGTATGCTGTAGGGAAATAAAATGAATTAACAATTAGAATAATAACCAGCAACATGATGCTGTCTTAGGAACACAGAGTACTACTAACCCTCATAATTTCATATATTACTATTCTATTATCTATAGAAAACTCTACCTTAACATTTGAAAATGTTATAAGAGAAAAATTAAAGGGCTATATTAAATACTGACTACAGAAATTTAGAACTGCTATGAAAAGTTCCTCAAGTATTGCAAACTACTATAGTGGTCTAAAATACATTAGATGTGAATAAGTTAATATTTCATTTTTAATCCTATATTTTTGATCTTCACTTTTGTTGGGATGATAACTTTCAAAAAATAAAGATGTTAATATGATGATATATAGAAAATAAATTTAAAAGAAACTTGACACTAGTTTTACAGATTTATTCATTAATTAACTCTTTTTAAATGGCAATTTTTAAAAATAAAAATTCCCAGTGAATTTTAGAAACCATCCATAAAAAGGGGAAAATCGAGCCTGAAAGTGGTATTCCAAAAGTAAAAGCTTTAATAAAATTTAACATTACTACTAATAATTTTTAAGTATAGCATTATAATTAAAATATCATTTGTAAGCAAAGATATCAGAATATAATAAGTAGACAGTTGTATCATCATAAAATATTTTCTTGAAAAAATATGCAATTTACTGACAAAGGAGCTACATTTCAAATAGAGCAATGAAGCATAGGATTCAAATTTTTTTATTTTTTACAATAAGACAATGTTTTCAAACAAAATCTTATGAGTAATTATTCTAAAACACATCTGAAACCATGGCTCCTGTGAAATGACAGATGCCAAAATATTATATGTGAGAATTGCCCAGAAAGTTTTAGAAGCATGCAAATTAGACCTCATCAAAGACAATTAAAAATAATACTCCTCCCAAGTGATTCCAAAATATCTAGGGGTGAGAATCAGGTCTCTGGACCACTGCTGTCAACTGAAGAATCCAAGAAATAGATTTGGAAGACCACTAGAATAGCAAGTTGTTTCTATTTGACAATTAATAAGTAGATTATATTTTGAAGTAAGATTTTAATAAAAGTAATTTATGAAATAAAAACAGTAAATGTTGCTTAGTGTTTTGATGAGTTTGTGGTCACATGAAATATACCACACAGTGATAAAATAAATAATTACAAAAGAGGAAAGGAAGCCATCTGCTATTGACAAATATCTCATCAATTGAGGCAGTTAGAAAGAGAATGAGAAAAGCAACAGCTTGGCTAGAAAGCACATGAAAAGATTCTCAACATCATTAATTTTTAGAGAAATGCAAATCAAGACTACAATGAAGTATCACCCAACACTGAACATAAGGGCCATGATCAAAAAAATCTATAAAGAGTACATGCTGGAGAGGGTGTAGAGAAAAGGGAATCCTCCTACAGTGTTGGTGAGAATATACATTGTACATTCACTATGGAGAACAGTATGGAGGTTCCTGAAAAAATTAAAAATAGAGCTACCATATGATCCAGCATTCTCACTGCTGAGCATACAGCTGGAAAGTGAAAGTGAAAGTCACTCAGTAGTGTTCAACTCTTTGCAACCCCATGGCCTATGCAGTCCATGGAACTCTCCAGACCAGAATACTGGAGTGGGTAGCTGTTGATTCTCCAGGGGATCTTCCCAACCCAGGGCTCAAACCCAGGTCTCCCGCATTGAAGGCAGATTCTTTACCAGCTGAGCCACAAGGGAAGACCAAGAAAACTGGAGTGCGTAGCATATTCTTTCACAGAGAAAGACAAATATATAATATTGCTCATATGTGGTATCCAGTCAGTCAGTCAGTCAGTTCAGTCGCACAGTCGTGTCTGACTTTGCAACCCTATGAATCGCAGCACACCAGGCCTCCCCGTCCATCCCCAACTCCTGGAGTCCACCCAAACCCATGTCCATCGAGTCGGTGATGCCATCCAGCCATCTCATCCTCTGTTGTCCCATGCTCCTCCTGCCCCCAATCCTTGCCAGCATCAGGGTCTTTCCCAATGAGTCAACTCTTTGCATGTGGCCAAAGTATTAGAGTTTCAGCTTCAACATCAGTCCTTCCAATGAACACTCAGGATGGATCTCCTTTAGGATGGACTTGTTGGATCTCCTTGTAGTTTATTGTGATCCACACAGTCAAAGGCTTTGACATAGTCAATACAGCAGAAATAGATGTTTTTTCTGGAACTCTCCTGCTTTTTCGATGATCCAGTAGATGTTGGCAATTTGATCTCTGGTTCCTCTGCCTTTTCTAAAGCCAGCTTGAACATCTGGAAGTTCACGGTTCATGTATTGCTGAAGTCTGGCTTGGAGAATTTTGAGCATTACTTTACTAAATGTGTGAAATGAGTGCAATTGTGTGGTAGTTTGAGCATTCTTTGGCATTGCCTTTCTTTGGGATAGGAATGTAAAGTGACCTTTTCCAGTCCTGTGGCCATTGCTGAGTTTTCCAAATTTGCTGGCATATTAAGTGCAGCACTTTCACACAGTATTATATATGAAATGAATTCCATTCAGTCGCTCAGACGTGTCTGATTCTTTGCCACCCCATGGACTGCAGCATGCCAGGACTCTCGGTCCATCACCAACTCCTAGAGTTTACTCAAACTCATGTCCATTGATGTCAGTGATTATATCTAACCATCTCATCCTCTGTCGTCCCCTTCTCCTCCTGCCTTCAATCTTTCCCAGCATCAGGGTTTTTTTCAATGAGTCACTTCTTTGCATCAGGTGGCAAAACAATTGGAGTTTCAGCTTCAGCATCTGTCCTTCCAATGAATATTCAACAATGATCTCCTTTAGGATGGACTGGTTGGATCTCCTTGCAGTCCAAGGGACTCTCAAGAGTCTTATCCAACACCACAGTTCAAAAGCATCAATTCTTTGGTGCTCACCTTTCTTTATAGTCCAACTCTTATATCCATACATGAATACTGGATAAATCAGAGCTTTGACTACATGGAGCTTTTTTGGCAAAGTAACGTCTCCACTTCTTAATATACTGTCTAGGTTGGTCATAACTTTTCTTCCAAGGAGTAAGCGTCTTTAAATTTCATTGCTGCAGTCACCTTCTGCAGTGATTTTGGAGCCCCCCAAAACAAAGTCTGTCACTGTTTCCATTGTTTCCCCATCTATTTACCATTAAGTGATGGGACCAGATGCCTAATAATGACCTACTATATAGCACAGGGAGCATTACTCAGTACTCTTTAATGGCTTCTGTGAGAAAAGGATCTAAAGAACAGTGGGTATGTGTATGTATAACTGACTCATTTTGCTGTACTCCTGAAACTAACACAACATTGTATGTAAAATATACTCCAATAATTTTTTTTTAAAAAGCATCAGCCAATGAATTAACAATTAGTTTCATTCAGTATGATACACTTGGAACTATACATTTTAGAGTAGATTTGATTCCTACTCTAAAAAAACATAATAAAAAGGAAGTTTCTAGTTAGAACATGTACACAATTTACATAATACATGGTGTTATATATTATATATAATATGTTGTATGTATAATACTGTATGTAATATGTTCTACACATGTACATACATGCACATAAGTTCATTTTTAAAAGATTAAATAATAATCCATGTTCTTTATTGATGGTACAAGGAGATAGATTTAGAATATACTTTTAAAATCAGAATCGGTTATTATTTATGTTTCATCATTATTTGAATATTGTTCAATATTACACAAACTTTTAAGCTATTATTTAAGTAACTTAAAAAAATCTGTTAATAAAATTTAACCTGAAAGATCCAGATAGATGAGATAACAGTGACATTCTTATTATTAATTTTTTGTATCATCTATACTTTCCTTCAGCCTGATTATGACTCTTTATTTTTAATTTGGCTCCAAGAAAATTGAAGCAAATGCTTTAATACAGATGAAGACAAGTTAATTAGTACACTTTCTTTTTGAAGTTAATCAGTGGTCTTCATTATGCCTGAAAGAATGTGTGACATTAATATCTATCCCCTAAATTAAGTAATGCACTTGTGAACCACACAATAAGTATATTAAAAACTAGAAAATTAAAATATATGCTTTAAAAAATCATCTTGCTACAAACAGAAGCACTTAGAGCGGCAACTCAAATGATTTCTATAAAATGTACCTGTTTCAATATATTAAGGAATGTGATATTTTTCTCACTTGATAAAGTGTAATAACTTTAGGGCTTCATTGGTGGCTCAGAAGGTAAAGCATCTGCCTGCAATGCAGGAGACCCAGGTTAGACCCCTCGGTTGGGAAGATGCCCTGGAGAAGGAAATGGTAACCCACTCTGTTATTTTTGCCTGGAAAATCATACAGATGGAGGAGCCTGGTAGGCTAAAGTCCATGGGGTTGCAAAGAGTTGGACACGACTGAGTGACTTCACTTTACTTTTTAATAACTTTAGAAATTTATAATCACTGAAGTATATAATTCATTTCCTGATATTTTTGCCAAATGTCTTAATATAAATTCAAAGTTATGTAAATCATTTTAAAATTAAATTTTATTTAATCAATCAATGGGAAATCTTCTGACCATATTGCTACTTCTCAGTGGAAAAAAAATGAATGCAAGCACTGCAAATCTGAGTTTAAATTCAAGACTGTAGGTCTTAACCCTAGCTGGCTAATTGGGCATGTCTGACATTTGGGTTTTTTGCCTTGTTCTTTTTCACTTTGAATTTTTTTCTTTAATGAAGACAAAATTCTTGACAACCACACTGCCCCAGAGATTAGATTTGTAGCAAAGAAGTCAGTCCCATTACATTTATATTTCTCCCAAATTCTCACCCTTTTTAGTAACATTATCTATTTCCTTACCTTTTCATGGTGACTTATTTCAACTGCTATTAGGTATTCATGGTATTATTACTGTGATCATTATTGCTTGTAATCAGAATGTACATCTTGCTGTTAGTTTAAAGCACAACTTTTTAAAAAAAAATTAAGTTGATGCTCAGATTTTGATAACAGCAGGTACTGAATAGCACCTTGAGTCATTTACTTCTTAAATCACTTCAAAGTTTAAGTCTCCAAACCATTCCAGGCAGTTGCAAATATTTCACTATTTACAGAGAGACTGTAGACTTGGCTTGGCACTTTCTTTTCATCACTGTTATATATCTATCAGTTTTTGAACATCTAACCTGAAGAGAGCTCCTTTGGTCTCTTGTGCATGTACTTTTTCACTCAGCAAACACTCACTCAGAATTTGCCACATCCTAAGAACTCTATGAGGCAGTAAAAAGTCAAAAATTAAAAAAGAAAAAAATCCCTGCCTTCCAGGTGCTCATATGAGAGACCAAAGCAAGCAGACATTTGGTATACACTGGGATCTGGGGGATGGATTAGTTTTCCATGTCATAAGGACACGGAGAAAGGGAAGGGAAGAGGAGAGGGAAGTGTTCCCAGTGGAAATAAACAGAAGCTAAATTTGAATTAACAGTAAATGTCAGCAAGTGGTGGGGGAATGGTACTTCCAGTCTCTGCTGGCCAAGAAAATTCACTGCTCAGGTCTCCTACTGTGGAGCACAGTTGACGGACAGCCCCGGCTGGACTCTATGCTTTCTTAATATAGAAGCTATACTTCCCTTGGTTTGTTTTGGACCTAAAACTGAGAGCTGTAGGGTACTTGTGCAGGCCGTTCCTGTGGGATGGGGGCTCTTCTAATGGATGCCTTTGGTTCCATTCCTCTTCGCCTGATAAAGCATTCTTTTGTGCTAAAGTCTGCGAATTTTCCTTCCAAAGCCTCCTACCTCTCCCCTCTTACTTATTTATTTTTTTCAGGTCAGGTCTCTATGGACTGATGGGTTTCTCTCTCTATTTCTTCTTCTTCCTTTTTAGCTTTCATATATGTTCTTTTCTCCCACCCTCAATCTTTCTTTCACAGCTAATCTAGGTTTCGAGACTGCTTCTTATGCTCAGATGCTCAGTCACGTCTGACTCTTACAACCCCATGGACTGTAGCCTACCAGGCTTCACTGTCCATAGGATTCTTCCAGCATGGGGTGCCATTTCCTCCTGCAAGGGATCATTTGGACCCAGGGATCGAGCCCACGTCTTGAGCGTTGGAAGTGGATTATTTACCATAAGCTCCACGTGGAAATCCCCTGTTTCTTGGGAAACCTGAAATAACACAGTTGGTACCAAGAGTAGTCCAAAGAACATGGGGTTTCATGACTGGTTCACGTGTTGCCCGGTGAGCAAGGAGGATACTATCTTTCACGGTATCTGGGTATAGACAGCCAGCCCTGAGCAGAAGTGGTGGCCTAACTTCTGAAGATTTTACTGGAGGTAACCTGGGAAAATGTCCTGGTACAGGGGAAGCCTCATGGAGGTGCAAAGATTGAGACATTTTATATTTCAAATGACATGATCAACAATGGGCTAATAATATTCAAATATACAAACAGTTTATATATCTCGATATCCAAAAAACAAACAACTTGATTAAAAAATGGGCGTGAGACCTTAATAGACATTTTCCCAAAGAAGACATACAGATGGCCAACAGAAATGTTAAAAGATACTCAATACTGCTAATTACTAGAGAAATGCAAATCTGAACCACAGGTGATCTTACCTCACAGCTGTCAGAATAGTAGTATAGTGTTGATCGCTCAATGGCTGTCATCAAAAAGTCTACAAATAACATATTTTGGCAAGGTTGTGGAGAAAAGGGAACCCTAGTGCACTGCTGGTGCGAATACAAATTGGTGTAGCCACTGTGGAAAACACATGGACGTTCCCTAAAATACTAAAAACAGAATTACCATATGATCTAGCAGTTCCACTCCTGGGTATATATCCAAAGAAATAAAACACTGATTCAAAAATACATGCACCTAAATGTTCATAAAGCATTTTTTATGAAAGCCATAATATGGAAGCAATCTAAGTGTCTATCAGCAGATGAATGAATAAACAAGTGGTGTGTGTGTGTGTGTATATATATATATATATATATACTCACACAACAGAATATTACTCAACCATAAAAAAGAATGAAATTCTTCCATTTGCAATAACATGGGTGGACCTAGAGAGTATTATGCTTACTGAAATAATTCAGAGAAAGACAAATAGTACATGTTATCACTTATATGTGGATTTAGAAAACTAAAACGAATGAGTATACCAAAACAGAAACAGACTCAGAGACACAGAGAAAAAGAGTGTTTGGCAGTGGGGAGAGGGGCACGGGAAGGGGCAAGATAGAGGCACAGGATTAAGAGGCACAATCTAATATGTACAAAATGAATAAGTTACAAGGATATGTTGTACAACACAGGAAATACAGACAATATCTTATAATAACTTTAAATGGAGTATAGTATACAAGAACATTGAATCACTATGTTGAACACCTGAAATTAATATAGTATTATAAATCAACTATGTGTCAATTAAAAATATTTTTCTGATTAGTAAAAAAAAATTCAGGAGTTTTAGAAATATGAGGTCAATGATTCCTCCAAGGACTTCAGAGTTGGCTGGTTATTGCTACTTTGAATTGACTTCTTGCCAGTGAGATAATGAGGAACTGAAGGATGTTAGTAAGCAGTAAAAGGCTGAGTACTGTGAGGTGTCTCGAATGGTACGTGCTATTTAGATATAACTTTTATTGTTATGATACAAAGAAGATTGACTCTAGAATATTAAAGATAGCTCAAAGTAAGGGAAACGGCATTCTTTACTGGTTTGTATTAACTGAGTAGCCATAATATGGACTTTTAACAATTCTGCAAAGATTTTAACATTGTGCTGGTAAGTGTGTGCTAAGTGTCCTCAGTCGTGTCCAACTCTTTGCGACCCTATGGACTATAGCCTGACATGCTTCTCTGTCCATGGGATTCTCCAGGCCAGAACACCAGAGTGGGCTGCCACGCCATCCAGAGGATCTACCCAAACCAGGGATTGAACCCGTGTCTCTTACGTCTCCTGCATTGGCAGTCAGGTTTGTTATAACTACTGCCACCTGAAAAGCCCAACACTATGCTTGTGCTGTGTGTGCTCGGTTATATCTGACTCTTTGTGACCTTGCGAACTGTAGCCTGTCAGGCTCCTCTGTCTATGGGAGTCCCCTGGCAAGACTACTGGAGTGGGCTCTCATGTCCTCCTCCAAGAGGTTTTTCCAATTCTGGAATGAAATCGAGGTCTCCTGCTGTGCAGGCAGATTCTTTCCAGTCTGAGCCACCAGGGAAGTCAACACTATGTCTAATAAATTCCAAATTGTCATCAGCATCAATCAAAAAAAATTTGAATTTATATTGAATTTGTGTGGTAGTGTCTGGTAGACTGTTTATGACCAACTTATATGTGGACTAGAGAAGGTCCAGGGAAAGAACTCATTTTCACAGAAAAAGAAACTGGTCATGCTGTGCTTAACCCAGCATGAATATTTTAGTCTTCTAAGAAAACTGGTGAATGTACACAATTCCAGTTGATTGGACAATCTACCCAGTAGGTAAGATTAGGAGGCATAAAATATGCTCTGTTTCTGTGGTGTTGAAGAGCAGGAGGGTTAGAGTGACATCTGAATCCACTAGGCGCTAGTCATGTAACACTGAGCAAATAATTTAACGTCTACAGCCCCGTTTTTCTGTAAAAGAGGAATAAATATTTGGCACAGAAAATCACACACAATAAACAGCTTAAGAAAACTAGTTATTGTTACGGTTACATCACTCATTCCACTCACCATTTTATGGGTCCTTTTATTCTGGAGCTATTTCCTCCCTTTGGCTCTGGGAAATTAACTTTCATCACATTCTTCTTGCTTCCCGTTTAGTTTTTCACCTCCTTTCTATTGTTCTGATATGTACTTATTTTTTCTTTTTCATTTTTCCTTTCATATTTTCACCTCTTTGTATGTTTGCGCTTTGCTTTGAAAAATTTCATCACATTCTATCCTCCAGTGCTTTTAGAGATTTATAACACATACAGTCGTATTTCAGATTTCAAGGAGCTATTTTCCCATGACCTTTTGTGTTTCAGAATTAAGTATTTAATCTTCAGAAACAATACATACTTGATTTTTCAGTATTATATTTACATTTTTTTATATGCACCAATCTAGTTTGCTATTTTCATACTCCCTTAAAAATCTATTTATTCTCTGTTTAGATGTTATTTTGTTTATTTTATTCTAGAGATTTTCCTCAGAGGCCTGGTGATACTTGTCTGTCCCTCATAGTTTTTGTAATGTGGATTAGTCTGTTTCTTCTCTAAGATAGGAAGAATGACTGGATTAGCAGCGGACAAGAAGTGATAAACAAATTTTTAAAAAAGAGGGTGAAAGAGTTATTGTTTCTATTAAATCTCAACAGATAATTACTACATTGACAATAAGTAAAAATTGTTACTGCTGGGTTAATCGTGAGCAAGACAATGATGAAAGTGCTTAAATGTTGAATTCTAAACTGATATTCATTCAGTTTATTTCAGAAATGCTAAGTCTTTATACTCTTTTAAAGAAAGCAGTATTCTATATTTAATTAATATCTTAGGATGTGGAATGGCAAGAAAGAGAAAGGAATACTCTAACTAATTCATTCAAAAGAAAATCTTTGGAATTATATGGAAAGATTGTGTCTGAATGTATATTCATAAGTTTAAAACTACAATGAAATATTTAAGATTGACAGATATTATTTCTCGGTTTTCTTGTTATAAGTGACTTTTTGATCTACTGACTAAATACTAATAGTTTCACATTAGAAGTGTGAACTAAAATGGCAGATAAATTTGTCTTTAACAAATACAATAATAGTGCTATAGCGTATGCAACTATATTTTCACATGTAGAGTCTTTATATTAATTTAGGGATTCCAATATAATCAGTGTATTAGTATATACTTTATTATGAGGGAAAGCTTTGCTATACAAAGAGAGATTCAAGTTGGAATCAAGATTACATTGACCTTCGTTTTTTGAATGTTGAGTTTTAAGCCAGCTTTTTCACTCTCCTCTTTCACTTTCATCAAGAGGCTCTTTAGTTCTTCTTTGCTTGAAACATGTAAATTATGATATGTGAAATGAATCGCCATCCCAGGTTTGATGCATGATACAGGGTGCTCAGGGCTGGTGCACCGGGATGACCCAGAGGGATGGAATCGGAAAGGAGGTGGGAGGGGGGCTCTGGAAGGGGAACACATGTATACCTATGGAGGACTCATGTCAATGTATGGCAAAACCAACACAATAATGTAAAGAAAAAAATATAAAAAATAAAATAAAATAGGTACTAATAAAGACTTACTGTATAGTACAGAAACTCCACCCAATACTCTATAAAGGCCTACATGGGCAAATAATCTAAAAAAAAGTGGATACAAGTATATGTATAACTGATTCACTTTCTTATACACCTAAAACTAACACAACATTGCAAATGAATTGTACTCCAATAAAAATTAAAAACATTTAAAACAAACAAACAAAAAACAAAGATTATGGCATCTGGTCCCATCACTTCATGGCAAATAGATGGGGAAACAATGGAAACAATGACACACTTTATTTTTGGGGGCTCCAAGATCACTGCAGATGGTGACTGGAGCCATGAAATTAAAGGATGCTTACTCATTGGAAGAAAAGCTACAACCAACCTAGACAGCATATTAAAAAGTAGAGACATTACTTTACCAACAAAGGTCCATCTAGTCAAAGATATGGTTTTTCCAGTAGCCATGTATATATGTGAGAGTTGGACTATAAAGAAAGCTGAGCACCAAAGAATTGATGCTTTTGAACTGTGGTGTTTGAGGAGACTCTTGAGAGTCTTGGACTGCAAAGAGATCCAACCAGTCAGTCTTAAATGAAATCAGTCCTGAATATTCATTGGATGGACTGATGCTAAAGCTGAAACTCCAGTACTTTGGCCACCTGATGTGAAGTACCATCTCATTGGAAAAGATCCTGATGCTGGGAAAGATTGAAAGTGGGAGAAGGGTACGACAGAAGATGAGATGGTTGGATGGCATCACTGACATGATGGACCTGAGTTTGAGTAAACTCCGGGAGTTGGTGATGGACAGGGAGGCCTGGCATGCTGCAGTCCATGAGGTGGCAAAGAGTCGGACACGTCTGAACTACTGAACTGAACTGAACTGAGGGAGTTTGTTAGAAATAGAGACTCTCAGCCCCTCCCAGACCTACTGAATCAGAATCTGCATTTTAACAAGGTCCCCAGCTCATTCTTATGCTCATTGAAATCTACAGTAGATAGAAAAGAGGATCTTTATTTCTTAAACTAGTTTTTCCTTACAATGGATTTTATGTTGAAGATCTTATTTCAAAATCTTAAAAGCATTAGCACAATATATTTGGGGAGAGAGCTTAGAGAAGAACAATGAATACCATTCCATGTCATATATTTGCATGAAAATCCATGTACTTGGGAAAAGAAATATACTGAAAACCTCTGGTGAAAATAAAGGCAAAGAGAAAGTAACTGGCAAGGTCAAATTAGAGATGACCAAACTAAATCAGAGATAAGATATGGTAATGGTGGACACTTTAACTTGATAGACAGTTTCTGGATGATTCAGTGTAAAATCAGGTTAGCAGATTCATTTTTCAATTTAATTGAGAACTTAATGTCTATTTTTCCACTGAGAAGAAAAAGAAAATGACAAGAAGTTTTACTACCGTTGTCCTACTTTTACAATCATGGATGAGCCAGTTGATGAAGTGGAAATAATAGGAGGTTGGAGAATTGGAGTTAGCCATTTAAGAGTCTGTGATAATGAAGAAATCTAGGAAAGTCAGTCTGACAGGCCAGATTATGGGAAGTTACATTTCAAAAACTTGAAATAATGTGTTGGATATGATCTGGTAGTCTAGGTCTCTAAAATAAAATGGTTTAAAGGACATGCATACAAAAAAGAACTCATTTACAATTCCAGTAAGAAAGTAAGGCAGCTGTAGCTTTAAGAACTATGGAGCTGACCAGCAAGTCTTATAAGGTATGGATTGACAGAGATGAGGAGACATAGAGAATGAACATACGGTTTGGTTATGTCAGGACGATTACAGGAAAGTTTAAATCTAGAAAGACAAAGGCCCTTAAATGTAGATTATTATGTGGAGACTGTATTGTAAATTTAATATTCATGAGAAGGAAACCAGACTACTCAACTGTCACTGGGTTTCTCTCTACTTGTATTATAATCATTTGTTCACATCAGTTTCCCTTACTAAATTGAGGACAAAAATCCAATCTGGTTAATTTTGATATTTCCAAATTACAGTTTAAAGTACACTCATTTAACTCTGTTGAATGAATGAGGAATAAATATTGCTAATAGGGAGTTGTAACAATGCCTGCTAAAAAGAGAAATTATCTCTTAAAAATATTTATATTTTTAAAAACTGTTATTATGATGAGTAAATAATCATTTCAGAATTTTATAAAATTCTATACTTGGCGAAAGTTCTACTAAACTCAGAGAACAGGGACATTTAATTACAATATCCTGATCTTCATTAAATAGATACAAAATGACTGAGAAAAACATGAAGAATAGAACTCCATCCTCCATACATTTTCTCAGAGAAGGCAATTGCACCCCACTCCAGTACTCTTGCCTGGAAAACCTCAAGAACGAAGGAGCCTGGTGGGCTGCAGTCCATGGGGTAGGGCTGAGTTGGACACAACTGAGTGACTTCACTTTCACTTTTCACTTTCACTTTTCACTTTCATGCATTGGAGAAGGAAATGGCGACCCACTTCAGTGTTCTTGCCTGGAGAATCCCAGGGATGGAGGAGCCTGGTGGGCTGCCGTCTGTGGGGTCGCACAGAGTCGGACATGACTGAAGCGACCTAGCAGCAGCAACAGCATACATTTTCTAATACTTGAATAGATTTTATATGAACATAGTTAAAATACTGGAATTTACAAAGGAAATAATTTAATATGTTCTTTAATTTCATGTTGATGATTATGTTTAGTTTTCAGTTTTCACAGTTGCATATATTAACAATTCATTGTTTACTTTTACTGAGTTGTGTGATATACGTAAAATTAACACTATGTTTAAGTTTATTACCCTGTCTTCTTCTGTAGCTAACCACTTCTAGTATTAGCTTTTTATGTAACTTTCTATAGCTTCACTATATATCACTACAAGAATATGAATCTACATTTTTATTTCTCTTTCTTCTTCTTGTATACAAATGGTAGCATAGTATACAAAATATTTTCCGACTAGGTATCTCCCAACTTCATCGTATTTTGGTAATCTTTCCATATGCATACATAAAGAGGTTTTTGGTTCTATTCTATTTTCAGTTTTTATTATGGAAACTGTTGAAACAGATAAAGGTAGAAAGAATAGTATGATTCCAGCAATAATTGTCAATATTCTGCTATTCATGCTTCTTCTGTTTCTTATTTTTCTTTCTTCTTGGAATATTTTCAAACAAATCTCAGATATCTCATCAATGAATACTTTGTTTTGTATAGCTGACCATTGAAAAATGTGGATCTGAACTGTGAAAGTTCAATTCAACTGGATTTTTCTTAACAGAAGATACATGAGTTTGAGCAAACTCCTGGAGATGGTGAAGGACAGGGAAGCCTGGTGTGCTGCAGTCCATGGGGTCACCAGAGTTGGACATGACTTAGTAATTGAACAACAGTACTAGAAGATCCAAGGTTAGTTGAATTCATGGGATGAGGCACCTCAGATACAGAGGGCCCTTGTATAAAGAGGGCCAACTAAAAGTTATACATGTATTTCTGGTCACACAAAGAGTCAGCACCCTTAATTCCCACATTATTCAAGGGTCAATTGTATTTCTAATAGTTAAAAGTATAATTTATTTATTTGCATAAACACATTGCCACTATCACACTCAGTTAAATTAACAATTCATTTATATAATCTAAAACTCAAATCATGTCCAAGTCACTCCTCAACTTTGCTTAAAATCAGTTCTGTACAATTGGTTTATTTGAATCACTATTCAGACAAGTCTATATATTGCTTTTGGTTGATGTGTCTCTTAAAGCCTCTTTTAATCTATAACATTTCTCTTTCTCTTTTCTCTCCCTGGCCTGGATGTTTTTAATCTAAGGATCATTTTGTCATGTAGAAGTTCCCACATTCAGATTTAATTGGCAGTGTCCTCCTACTATTTAACATGGTCCTCTTCCCACTATACTTCCTATAAAAGGACAGTTAGAACTAGAGGGTTTATTAGAGTTGGGTGCTTTATTAAATTCAGGTGTAATTACTTACAAGCATCTCTCATAAGTGAGCCTATCTTCGCAGCTCAGCAGGATGCACATATCATGGGATAGTTCACTTGCAGTGATTAATCAGTGGGTCTAGGTGGTATCAACATGGTTTACTCAATACAAAATTCTCTTTCACTGATCCCCTGATGCTTTTAGCAGCCACTGATTATTGTTGCCTAGATTCATTTTTCATGAGGAAATGCAAAATGGTGCTTTTATAATTCTATCATCCCTCTTGCTTTAATTTGCTGTAATTCTTTGATAGTAAACCTTTATTCACCAGCTTTTGGGGGATTGTGAAATACCTGTAGGAAAGATAGGATATTTATCACTTCTTGGGGTAATGAATTAATGTCCCAACATCCTACAACAGTGACTCATGGAGGTACATTTTGTCATTTTGAACTCATGATTTTATATATTTAATATATTTTAATTTGCTGTTATCATAATTTCTTTAAAGCTTTAATTGTTCTGTACTTCATCATTTTACTACATTGTCATTTTTAAAACATAGCCATATAATTCTGTTGTATGAATGCACCATGATTTATTTAACCAGTCCTCTACTGATAGGCATCTAGGTTATTTTTGGTCTTTTGGTACACTATGTAATACTGTAATAAATAATCTTATATGTAAGTTCTTTCACACATGTACAAACATATATGAAGGTAAGTTCTCCAAAGTGAAATTGGTCATATAATAAACACATGCATAATTTTGTTGAACATTATCCCGTTACTCATTGAGGATGTCACTCTCAACAAAAGCTGATTTTTTCAGTTATTTTATGAATAGTATCTAAAATAGGATAGCAGAAATACTATTTTATTATAACAATATTTTATGACTTTATTAAAAATTCATCATATCTTGATTGTTATGATCTCAGCAACACTTTAAGAGTAACATGAAGCATAGAAAGATCAGTTTAATATTTCCATATAAAAAGTAATTGATGAAACTGAGGATACTGTCCAGCAAAAATAAGACAGAGGTTAAAGAGAATAGTCACTTTAGTTTGGAAAAAAATAAATAAAGGTGCTCTTTTTTGGTTTTTGAGGATTGAGCCTTGGTGTATAGGAAAAGACAAAAGTTGACAAGTTTGAGTTCAAGATGATAAAACAAGCTACATGTCTTATAATGGAATAGCATTTGAGATAAAGTATGTTAAATTGAAGGATAGCTCCTGACTTTTTGGAACCTAATGATTCTGCAATTT
Organism: Antilocapra americana; assembly: GCA_007570785.1. NCBI lineage: Eukaryota > Metazoa > Chordata > Mammalia > Artiodactyla > Antilocapridae > Antilocapra > Antilocapra americana. Next base: position 43,000,259 of record ML660200.1, on the reverse strand, counting down.
GGCAGCACTATCTTTACAAAAGTAAACAAAAATACATAACTGCAATATAGAAATAGGTACAGCAGCACATGCTTGGAGTGAGAAAATATCCAACAATGTGCACATTTTCAAAAGATGTCCAATATCACAGACCTTATAAAGTCTAAACAATAACCCAATATTTTAATTAAAGTATCTGTTATACTTCTATAATACTCTCCCCCTATATTTTTGACTGCATATACTTACACATCTTTTTTGGATACTATTTCTGTCACTGGTCTTCCCTGGTGGCTCAGAGGTAAAGAATCCGCCTGCCAATGCAGGAGATGCAGTTTTGAGCCCTGGGTAGGGAAGATCCCCTGGAGAAGGAAATGGCAACCCACTCCAGTATTCTTGCCTGGGAAATCCCATGACAGAGGAGCCTGGCAGAGTACAGTCCATGGGATTGCTAAGAGTCAGGCATGACTTAGCCATGAAACAACAACAGCAAAATCAAATTCTGTCATGCCATTTTCTCTTGGGTATTGGAAAGATAACTCAGTCTTTTCTCTGGCAATGTTGATTAATGTAGATGTTTTAAAAATAATAATTTATTAATGTTTCTTTTAGCTTCACAACTCACTACTGGCAATGGCTTGCTTTTTGTTTAGTTGTTTGTTTGTTTGTTTTCCTAAATCTGAGATTTCTGAATCTGTGACTATGTAACTTCTAACTTCATTTTAGTTCCTAGTCCTAAATGTGGTTTGCAAGTGTATCTTTAACTCAGTTTACAAAAAAACAAGGTCTTTTCTCTTTGTAATTATGTACTTCCTATAGTAGCATAGAAGTTGTTGCCATCATCTTTGAAAAATCAAAAGAACTCTAAATTAGAGAAATTAAATGTTGTCTTTAATAAAACATTGCTCCTCATAAGTTGTTTCAGGTGATTTTCCTTTGGTGTGTTACATCCAGTTGTTCTAATTCTATACTCCATTTAAAATTATTGTTTCTGTAGAGTTTCTTATTACATTTCTATATTACTTTAGTGAACTGTGAAAGCACATAGTTCAAACACATTAAAGAAGGATGGAAAAAAAGACACTATAGGAAGGATGAGAAAGGTAAAACACTTAAGACTTAAATCTTTATGATGGTCACACTTATTCAAAGAAAAAATATTACTAACAGAAGAAAACTCACTGACATGATAGAATTTTTAACAATGCTTTCAATTCATCTAAAGCTTTTTTGGACCAGCTACTGACAGGAAATCATATGCATTTTTCTGGGATACTTGGTCTCCTTTGTATCTAAAAGATAGTACATATTTGGCTTTGGCTGTAAATAAAAGCTGCTGTTTTTAACCTTAGATGGGACTGTCTTGCCTATCAGCTAGCTGAACACTCTCATGATTATATTATGCAGTACAGTTTAAAAACAGAAAGTCAATGTATGGCAAAACCAACACAATAAAGTAAAGAAAATCAAAAAAATAAAAACAAACAAAAAAAAATAAAAGCAGAAAGGACACACTTTCTATTTCCAGAGAATATTCCTCCTCTACAAATAAAAAGGGTCTTTTTAAAATGAAACAACTCATAGACAATACTTTAGCTTTTCACAATGAGAAATACCACAATTTTTCCTTCTGTTTTGTCAAAGAATTTGAATCTTCTACAAGCTTCATTCATTTTTTTCATGGAACTGTTGCCATCTACACTGTTCTTTATAACTCTCAGGAAAAGAAAATCCTAGATAGCTTATAACATCATACATGATTTTCAAAAAAAAGAAAAGTAACAAGCTTATCAACATTTTTATTTCCAAATAATAGAAACATTTCCTCAAGTGTTTTTTGTAACTTCTGTTTCAACCTCTCAATTCATTCATTCATCAAAAATTAACACTGAACATCTAAAACATGCCAGGCACAGCACAAGGTTCTGAAATACAGTGAGGAACAAAATTAACATAGTACATAGCCTCATGAATCTTACATTCTAAAGGGAAGACAGATATAATAGGCAGAGTTTGTTCCTCTCAAATTTATATGTTGAAGCTGTAATGTGAAAGTGAAAGTCACTGTCTAGTCCGACTCTTTGTGACCCCATGGACTATATGTCCATAGAATTCTCCAGGCCAGAATACTGGAGTGGGTAGCGTTTCCTTTCTCCAGGGGGTCTTTCCAACGCAGGGATGGAACCCACATTGCAGGCGGATTCCCAGCTGAGCTACAAGGGAAGCCCTGAAGCTGTAAGGAGGGGAAGATGAAGCTGCAATAACTTCTTGTAACTCAGAACATTCCCATGTTTGGATACAGGGCTTTTTAAATGAGTCAAAAAGAGACCATTCTAACTGGTATCCTTAGAAGAGGGAAGTAGATACACAGACACCACGATTGTGCGCAGGGAGAGGAAAGACCGTTTGAGAACACAGTGAGACAGTGGTCATCTGAAAGCAAAGGAGAGATGCCTCACATGAAATCAACCCTGACTTCTAGCCACCAAAACTGAGAAAATAAATTGTGGTTTAAACTACTCAGTTTGGAGTATTTTATTGCCTTTGTTGTTGTTCAGTCACTAAGTTGTGTCCGATTCTTTGCAACCCTGTGCACTACAGCATGTCAGGCATCCCTTTCCTTCACTATTTCACGGAGTTTGCTCAGACTCATGCACATTGAATTGGTGATGCCATCCAACCATCTAGTCCTCTGTCACCCCCTTCTCCTCCTGCCCTCAATCTTTGGCAGCATCAGGGTCGTTTCCAACGAGTCTGCTCTTTGCAACAGGTGGTCAAAGTATCTGAGTTTCAGCATCAATCCTTCCAGTGAATATTCAGGATTGATTTCCTTTAGGATTCACTGGTTTGATCTCCTTGATGTCTAGCAAACTATTTTTTAAATAATTTCATTATAATCAATTTTACTATATGCCTAACAGACTAATAAAATAAACATTAAATTATCACATAAATACTTGTAAAGTTACAATTCTGACATGCAAGCATCAGACCAAATAGATTTGGAACAACATCCCACTCTCACACATACGCTAACTCAGAACTAGCAAGAAGTCAAGCTCTTTAAAGCTGATTCTAGTCCCTGGCTTAGCAAATAGTCAGTCCTTTCAATAAAGAGATTCTTCTTGACGTACATAAAATTTGTCCAGTACTTTGCAAAGGCTCTTCTTTGTATTCCTCTCCCCTATCAAATTAAAATTCACCCTGTTCTGTTTTGTTCTAATCTATGGCTAAATTGAGAACAGCTACGGAACTTCTCTGACTGAGTAATACCTGTAACTACAAATTACTTATGGGGTCATTCATTCTATAGTCTTCTATACTGTACTTTTAAACAGTTGCCAAACCTCTATTTGTTCTAGAAATTTTGATTATTCTAAATAATTTTTCATTGCTCTAAATCTCAATGTTTTCATTACTCATTAACTCACTGGGTAACTTTAATCTCTTTACATCTCAGTTCCTTCATCTGGGATAGGATTGATCTACAGTAGTATCTCAAAGGTTCCTTCCTGCAGGGCAATCCCTGATTGAAGACCACTGGTGACTACACTTACAATCAAAATAGATAAAAGATAGCACCCACACCCCAGGCTGATCTAGTCTCTGAAGAATGATGTAAAAGTAAAGCTTGTTCCTTCTAAAGAGTAAAGGGGAAGAGTTTAGGATGAAAGTAACTCATTTCCTTATCATTTTATATATAGAATGACTCCCAGAAAAATTGGAAAATCTCCAAAATTGGTTCTAACTTGTTATTTACAAATGTACCACAATCAGAAATTGTGATAAAAAAAATTCCCCCAAATGGTACTTTTTATTTTAAAATAATAGTTGTTTTCATTTTTGAATTTATCATTTCTTGCCAATAAGATTTATTCTATATGCTACACAGGAACTTTATTATATCAATGCCAGGTAATAATACAATGTACTTTACTTATGAAACAAATAGGTAGCTAGTTATAAATGGAGATTGTGTTGCACATGGAGAACTAGTTTCAGAAGCTTCAAGTCTCCTACTTCTGTGAGAATCTACACACATTTTTTTCTAGATAATGGACATACTACTTTTACAAGTTATACTGTGTTCTTATTCAGCTTGTGATCTAATATCTTGTAATAAAAAACTTTTTAGCTGCATTTACATGTAGCAGAACAAGTTCACTAATATTGTCTTGAAAATAAATACTAGTTAAAGGTAACATGGGTATTTTTTAAAAGTTAAATACAATTCTACTCAGATGGACGAAACTGGAGCCCATTATCCAGAGTGAAGTAAGCCAGAAGCAAAAACAACAATACAGTATATTAACACATATATATGGAATTTAGAAAGACAGTAATGAGAACCCAACATGGGAGACAACAAAAGGAACGCAGATGTATAGAATAGACTTGTGGACTTTGTGGATGAGGGTAAGGGTGGGATGAGATGGGAGAAGGGCATTGAAGCATGTTAATTTTCATGTGTCTAATCAATCGCCAGCCCAGGATCGATGCTCGGGACTGGTGCAGCGAGATTTCCCGGGGGGGGAGGGAGGAGGGAGGGGGGACCCGGAGGGGAAGCATATGTAAACCCATGGTGATATCATAACAATGTATGGCTAAAACAATAATTAAAAAAAAAAAAGAAACAATAAAAAAAAAAAAGAATGAATATGGAAAAAGTAAAAAAATAAAACTTGAAAAAAAAAAAAAGTTAAATAGCTGTGCCAGTATTATTGTGATGAACTCAGGGAAGGTATTAAACTTTTCTGCAACTCTGTTCTCTGTGTCTGGAATATCTTTCACTGCCTCTCTCTGCACGGATTTGTCATTGTCTCTTCACTAAGTCATGTCCAATTCTTTTGCAACTCCATGGGCTGTAGGCTGCCAGAACTTGTGCCCATAGGATTCTCCAGGCAAGAATACTGGAGTGGGTTGCCATTTCCTTTTCCAGGGATCTTCTCAACCCCCTGAATCCACATCCCCTGCATCTCCTGCATTGGCAGGCAGATTCGTTACCACTGAGCCACCAGGGAAGCCCTCTCCATACAGATACTTATCAACAAAATGTGTACTTTAACAATCAGCTCAAATGTCTCTCTTCTTCAAACTTTCTTGACCAGTTCTCAATTTATTTTTAGTTGTGGCATCTGTTTACGGCATTTGCTCCCATCACTTCATGGCAAATAGATGGGGAAACAATGGAAACAGTGAGAGACTTTGTTTTCTTGCACTGAAAAATCACTGCAGATGGTGACTACAACCATGAAATTAAAACACACTTGCTCCTGGGACGAGAAGCCATGACAAACTTAGCAGCATATTAAAAAGCAGAGACATTACTTAACTGACAAATGTCCGTCTAGTCAAAGCTATAGTTTTTCCAGTAGTCATGTATGGATGTGAGAGTTGGACCATAAGAAAGTTGGGTGCCAAAGAATTGATGCTTTTGAACTGTGGTGTTGGAGAAGACTCAAGAGTCTCTTGGACTGCAAGGAGGTCAAACCAGTTAATCCTAAAGAAAATCAGTCCTGAATATTCACTGGAAGGACTGATGTTGAAACTGCAGCTTTAATACTTTGGCCACCTGATGCAAAGAGCTTACTCATTGGAAAAGACCCTGATGCCGGGAAAGACTGAAGGCGGGAGAAGAAGGGGTGACACAAGACAAGATGGTTGGATGGCATCACCAACTTGATGGACATGAGTTTGAGCAAGCTACATGAATTGGTGGTGGACAGGGAGGTCTGGCATGCTACAGTCCATGGAGTTGCAAAGAGTCAGATGTGACTGAGTGACTGAACTGAACTGATTGTACTTAATTTTTTATATTTCTATCTTCTAACTTAATGATGAGAATTCTTCAAGGGAAGCATTTTCTTGATTCATCATTGCTTTCTACTTATACCAATCCTTAATGCCTGTTAAATCCTTAAAGGTAAGATCAGGCCACCCAAGATGACTGTTCTCTTGCTCTCTCTACATCCCATGCTGGACTGTTCGCTTGCTGTCTATACATTCCATGCCTGTTTCACCTACACTATATTCACATGACTGACCTTCCTACATACTTGCCTCAGGCCTCAGCTTCTGGGGCCTTTGTTCTTATCAAAGAGGTAGTAAGGAGCATGCCCCCTCTGCTAGTTTCCCTGATAACCAGTGAGCTAACCTAACATCAGTTTCCTCTGTATCCAGTAATTCCCCGATCCCCTTGGGAGCAAAGACTGATGTTGTGCCCTACCCCACATTTACCTCACATGGTAGGGTATTGCACCAGGACCTTGCTTCAGACATATAATTTCCCGCTATTTGGTAAACCACTGATGTCTCTGATGCTTACTCTGGTCTCTGTCTTTGGTCTTGAAAATAAGCAAGTTCAGGCCTTGCAGGTCTGTGGGTGTATCCCAATACCTACACAAGTGTCTGTTAACTGGATAAATGAGATTTATTTATATGTAACGCTCACCTGCAACTAATGAATATTACATATGTTTTTGACTGTCAAATTATATCTCTATTTTCTTCTCTTTAATGTAGACATATTTTATCTTTTTTTTTGGTATTTATATTTTAGAATTAACTTGGTTTATTGTATGAATTATTCACTAGGAGAAACACAAGAAATAATGATTTTGAGAAATACAGGCACACTTTGCTTTATTAAGCTTCACTTTCCTGCGCTTCACAGATTAACAGTTTTTACAAACTGAAGGTTCGTGGCAACCCTAAGTTGAGCATCTATTGGCACTATTTTTCTATCAGCATTTTGTCACTCTCATTTCTGTCTCACATTTTAGTAATTCTTGAAACATTTTGGACTTTTCCACTATTATTTGATTTGTAAGTTGACCTGAGGTTAGACCTTTGATGTTACCTTTGTAATTGTTCTAGAGCACCCCAAACTGTGCCTGTATAAGACGGTGAAGTTAATAGATGGATGCTGTGTGTGTCCCATCTAACTGCCCCACCGACTGGCAGTTCTCTCACTTTCTCCCTCTCCTCCCAGCTCCCTACTCTCTGAGACACATCAATATTGAAATTTTGTCAATGACCCTACCACAGCCTTTAAGTGTCTCATTTTAAGTCAAAACTAGGAATGATTAAGCATAGTGAGGAAGCCATGTCAAAAGCTGAGACAGACAAAAAACTAGGTGTCTTGCATCAGTAAGTCACCACAAAGGAAAAAATTCTTGAAGGACGTTAAAAGTCCTATGCCAGTTAACACATGAATGACGAGAATGTGAAATGGCCTAGTTGCTGATATGGAGAAAATTTAATGGTCTGGATAGACTATCAAACCAGACACAATATCCCCTTAAACCAAAGCCTAATCCAGAGCAAGGCCGTAACTCTCTTAGATTCTGTGAAGACTGACAGAGGTGAGGAAGCTGCAGAAAAAATGTGTGAAGCCGGCAGAAGTCGTTTCATGAGACTTAAGGAAAGAAGTTGCCTCCTTAAAATCAAAGTGCAAAGAGAATCAGCAAGTGCTGATGTAGAAGTTGCAACAGTTTTCCAGAAGATCTAGCTAAGATAATTAATGAAAGCAGTTACACTAAACAGTGGATTTTCAGTGTAAACCAAGCTTCCTTCAGTTGGAAGAAAACACTATCTAAGACATTCATAGCTGGAGAGTAGAAGTCAATTCCTGGCTTCACAGGATAGGTTGACTCACTTGTTAGGGGCTAATACTTTAAGTGGGAACTAATATTAATTGACTATTCTAAAAATCCTGGGTCCTTGAGAATTATGCCGGATCTATTCTGCCTGTTCTCTACAAATGAAACAAGAAAACCTGGCAGACAGTGCCTGTCTTTACCACAGTTTAGAGAATATTTTTAGCCTACTGTTAAGGTCTACTGCACACACACACACACACACAAAGATTCCTTTCAAAATATATCTGCTTCTTGACTTGGCATTTGGTCATTCAAGAACTCTGATGGAAATGTACAGTGAGATTTATGTTGTTTCAATGACTGTTAATGAGGCTTCCACGGTGGCTCAGAGGTAAAGAATCTGCCTACTAATGCAGGAGACGTGGGTTTTATCCCTGGGCCAGGAGGATCTCCTGGAGAAGGAAATGGCAACCTCTCCTGGAAAATTCCTTGGGCAGAGGAGCCTGGCAGGCTACAGTCCATAGGGTTGCAAGGAGTCAGATATGACTTCACGAGTAAACAATGGCAACTTGACTGATAACGCAACACCCATTCTACAGCCCAAGAATCAGATAATAATGTAGACTTTCAAGTCTTATTATTTGAGAAATACATTTTGTAAGGCTATTGCTGCCACAGACAATTATTTTTCTGATCTATGCAAAGTCAATTGAAAACCTGGAAAGAATTAACCATTCTAAATGCCATTAAGAATATTTGTGATTCATGGGAAAATGCCAAAGTATCAATATCAGCAGGAGTTTGGAAGAAGTTGACTTCAGTCCCCATGGATGACTTTGAGAGATTCAAAACTTCAGTAGAGAAAGTAACTGAAGATATGGTAGAAATAGCAAGAGAACTAAAAGTAGAGCCAGAAGATGTGACTGGATTCTACAATCTTTTTTTTTTTTTTTTGGCAATCAAGCATTAACTTTATTTTTTTTTTTATTGTTTTTGCCATACATTGTCATGATATCACCATGGGTTTACATATGCTTCCCCTCCGGAACCCCCCTCCCTCCTCCCTCCCTCCCGGGAAATCTCGCTGCACCAGTCCCGAGCATCAATCCTGGGCTGGCGATTGATTAGACACATGACAATTAACATGCTTCAGTGCCCTTCTCCCATATCATCCCACCCTTACCCTCATCCACAAAGTCCACGAGTCTATTCTATACATCTGCGTTCCTTTTGTTGTCTCCCATGTTGGGTTCTCGTTACTGTCTTTCTAAATTCCATATATATGCGTTAATATACTGTATTGTTGTTTTTGCTTCTGGCTTACTTCACTCTGGATAATGGGCTCCAGTGATAAAATTTTAATGGGTGAGGAGATGTTTCTTACAGATGAACAAAGAAAATGGTTTCTTAAGATAGAATCTACTCCAAGTGAAGGTGCTGTTATGGTTATTGAAATAAAAATAAAGGATTTAGAACATTACATAAACTTAGCTGGTAATGTGGTGGCAGGTTTTGAGAGGACTAGTTCAATTTTGAAAAAAGTTCTACTGTGGATAAAATGCTATTAAATAGTACTGTGTGCTACAGACAAATTGTCTGTGAAAGACAATTGATGCAACAAATTTCCTTGTTGTCTTATTGAAGAAATGGCCACTGCCACCCCAGTCTTCAGCAAAATTACCCAGTCAGTCAGCAGCCACTAGCATCAAGTCAAGATCTTTCACCAGCAGAAAGATTATAAAGAGCTGAAGGCTTAGATGATGGTTAGCGTTTTTTAGCAATAAAGTATTTTTTAATTACAGCATGTACATTAAGTTTTTAGACATAGTGCTGTGGCACAAGAGGCTATAAAGTATAAGCATAACATTTAAATGCATTGAAAAACCAAAAAATTTGTGTGACTTTCTTTATTGCCATATTTGCTTCATTGTGGTGGTTTTGAACTGAACCTGTTCATGATATCTCTGAGGTATGCCTGTATACAAATACACTAGTGACTTTTCTTTCTCAAGCTTTATAAGCTATAGAATTAATAAGCCATGAGCATCTGACAATCCAATCAGCAAACAGATGCAGAATATGCCCTAATGTTAATAGATTAAGACAACTTGATACCAAATTTGTATATTTAAAGAGCTATTTACCAGATAAACATAACTTTATCATCTTTCCTTTCACTGATGCAATTCTATTATTTTTTCATTCATTCAACAAATATTTATTGAAAATCACTATGTGCAAGACATTAGACCTGATGCTCTGAGGAATAATTTTTATTCCCAGAGAATTTAAATTCTAGGAGGTAAGATAAGGCACGCATGTGAAAAAGCCAGACATTGATAAATGACACAAATAATGAAATACAATAAAAGTTCAAAATAAGGAAAGATAACTCCCTTTTAAAAATAGAAAAGAAAACTTTTGAGTTTTACCTTAAGACATTAACAGGATCTGGACATGTGATGATAGGAAATTACTCTCTTTTCAATTTTTCAGTATTTGTCCTTTTTATTCTTGGTGAAGAAAAGTGCATAGATATTAAAAAACCTACCATAATCACTTTAGGCATGCTTAAATTACAATAAAACAACATGACATCATGAAGACAATAACATGTGAATACTAGATGTTAAGTCAAAGACTAATTGATTTATCTAATTGTGAATTATTGAAACTAAATTTTTAACAGATCTGTCCACTTATGTCTGGCTGGGGCCATTCAGTTATTTTTATCTGGATATTTTATAAAACTGGAATCTAATAAAAAGTTTTCAGAAAAAATTTAATATTATTATATAATCTTCCAATTATAGTTGGACCACATTCAACCTTAAACAAACTAAGTGAACTTGAAAAGTGTTTCTGAAAATTATTTGTATTGCTGTATAAGAAGTCATGTTATTTTGCCAAGACTAGAGTATAACATTAGTGAGAAAGTTTAATAGCATTCTTTCAAATAATATTTTATTTCAAGTGAAAATAAAATATTTTAAGTAAAGTAGCTGGAATTGAAAATACTTTTACAATAGTTGATTGACATAAAGGTAAATGAAGAAAATAAAAAATGCCAATTAAAATGTTGCATAATACTTTAGGGGTATAAAAGATTGGGCATGTTCTCTACAAGTATCTCTTTCATGATTCTTTTAGCTAGTGCTACATTCCGAGAATGTAAAGTCTCAAGAAGATAATTATCACAGATATAATAAACCAAGGTTGAGTAAGCATATAGATATCTGAAAATAAAAAAAAATGAGTTTCAATACTAGGGGCACTTAGAATATCTTAGGTTTTACAGAATGTATTTCCTTCTTTTAAAGAGCTGACTAATAGGGTATTTTCAAAAGGACAAGTTTATTTTAGCAAAGATTTCATTGATAGTAACGATTAGATGACTGGTTGGGTGATGGTGTTATTTCCAATATAGTATTTCTTTTCTAGTTTTACACTTTATCTAATACTATGATTTAACTTTATGTTCAGGGCTTAAGATTTATGGTATACTTGAAATAGCAATAAAAGACATATTGATAATATTGTATATTTTAGACATCATTTGAATTGAAATAATAACTTTTGTTGAAGATGATCTCAAACACTTAACCAGTGCTTAGAATCTCTAAATCACTGAAGTTTCCATTCTTTATGGCCTGTCAGAAATGATTCAGGAAAGTGAGGTGAATATTTGTTTTTCATGGGGAATATAGGTTCTTATGTTTGGGGAAAGGATGTGGAGTTCAACATAGAATTGATGTTATTCTTTTGGCACATATTCGCTTTGTGTCAAAGTTATTTACCCAATAGGCTCAGAAAGCAAAGTTTAGTGTCTTTGCAAAACGAACTCATCCACCCTACTAAAACATTCTTGAAAGAATTCAGTATACAATTTTTAAGAAAAAATTGAAGTGACCATTATAGAAAACAATAAGAACTTTTCTAGACATTCTTATATCCATTTCATTGTTTACTACTTCTGTTATTTGGATATTATATAGGGCTGAAATCATAATCTTTAAGTGCTAGATTATAAAGAAAAAATAGGATAATGTCAAAATGGCACAGTGATCAATATGAAGGTACTCCCAATGTCCCACTTGAAGACAACTGGAACATAATTCAAGAAAATAACTGCAAATTATTGAAACACATAATATGTGTAACACAAGTCCTTAGTGGTATTAAAAAATTAAAAGAAAAAAAAACTATGAATTAGCTTATTTATTCTCACAAAAATTTTACATAAAATCATAGGTAAACTCAGCTGGTTAAAGCAATGATTATTTATTCTTTCCTGCATATATGTGGGCTAAATTGATCTAGGCTGGATTCAGCTGATTTTAGCACTAAGCTAAAATTAGTTTAAGATTTTTCACATCCTTCTCAGCCTCCTTGGATTAGCTGGTTTCTTAGTGCATGCTCCTAAAATAATGACAAATGCCAAAAAGAAGCCCAACTATGCATACCTCAGCTTGTTTCATTTTGCTAATAGTCTATTGACCAAAAGAAATCCATGGTTAGAGTCCAAATCAAGGAGTCAGAAAATATGCTCTGCTTTTATTAAGAGAAACTGTAAAGTCACATGGCAAAAAGCATGGGTCATCTAAGATGGAGAAATTGTGGCCAATATTTACACTAGAGTTAAAATTAAAGATTGCTAAGGAAACAACTTATTGTTTGGAAAAATGATAAAGAGAAAGAACCAAGTTTTATTCAACTCTCGCATAGAAACTATACCTCTATATAAACAAACAGATGAGAAGATGAATCTCTTTATAATCAATTTTTCAACGCTTAATGAATTTATGAAGCTGAACACCCATGGCCACTGTGTGGGCTCAGTTGCTTCAGTCATGTCTGACTCTTTGTGATACTATGGACTGTAGCTTGCCAGCCTTCTCTTTCCATGGAATTCTCTAGGCAAGAATACTGGAGAGGGTTGCTAGGCCCTCCTCCAGGAGATCTTCCCCCCACAGTGACTGAACCCGAGTCTCTTATGTCTCTTGTACTGGCAGCACGTTCTTTACCACTAGAGCCACCTCTATAGGAAAACTAAGTTTCTTCAACAAATAACAAACACACAAAAATGATATTACAGTGTCTTAGGAAATCCATTAAATAATCACAAGATGTGGGCCTTTGTGCATCTTAGGTCAAGAAGAAACTGAAAGTTTCCTTTTTTACTTTCAAAAAAAAAAGTATAAATTAGCAAAGGCACAAAAACAATACTTTCAATTTCATCAGTGATGTTTCTCTAATATGTTCTCTGATATTCCTCATCAAATGTTATTTTTACCTTTTCATACTGGAGCACTCTCATATTTATGACAGAAAACCTAGTGGGCAACTTAACTTTTACACTATTATCAAGGCTAGGGTATTTTAAGCACACATTTCAAATGGGAATTAATTATCCAAGACATTTGCCTACTTTAGACTAAACATTCTAAGTTAGTGTAAAATCATTTATAGCTCTACTTGAGCTCTCTATACAATAAATAGTCTTTTTTAAAAAAATAATATTGTTCTAGCTAAAGGAAGGTAATAACAACTTGAAGAACAGCACCAAATTCTGATAGTCACTTTCATATAAAACTTGAAGTGTTCTTGGGTTTTTAGTTGCCTGTGTTTGGAAGAGTAAATGTTTATTACAATTTATTTATCCTTTACTGAAGTTTATCAATGCCGTGGATTTCCCTATAAACGTAGATTCAAAATTAAGTCATCTATTTTAACTGAGAGTCAAATAAGGGGTTAAAAAATTTGACAGTCTAAAATACTGGGTTAGTTAGAAACAGAAGTGTTTCTTGAATGCATTGTGAATGGATATAAAATGTGTATCTAAGATTTTGACAACACTAAATTTACAAGTAGAGTTTGATATAAGAACGTGTATAAGTAGGGCATAAACATTGGCAATGGTGTCTTTGCTTTTGGTCAAAATGACAAGAAAGCAGCACTTAAACACAGTCATGGATGGACGACTACTCTTCTTTTTCCCTTATGCTTTTTTCCTTCATTTCTTAGCTTAGAAAGGTAATATATATTTGGCTTAAAATTTTGAAAATTGTATGGCAATGCAAAACACCCTGAGTAGCCAAAGCTATCTTGAAAAAGAAAAATGGAGCTTGTGGAATCAGGTTCCCTGGCCCCAGACTATACTACAAAGCTGAAATAAAATATACACAATGGAATATTACTCAGCATTTAAAAAAAATTCATTTGAATCAGTTCTACTCAGGTGGACG
>ML660200.1:42948563-42976434 GCA_007570785.1 Antilocapra americana | reverse complement strand
TTTGTCAAAGATAAGGTGTCCATAGTTGCGTAGATTTATCTCTGGGCTTTCTATTTTGTTCCATTGATCTATATTTCTGTCTTTGTGCCAGTACCATTTCTTAAAAAATTCACTGAATGTTAAAACAACTAAAAAAATCTATTTTGAATAAAAGTTACAGATTTTAAAGTTGCTTTCTAGAGATAAACTAGGGATATCCTTAAGTTTTGAGTTAATTCTAGAGGATAGAGTTCAGAGACACATGCATTTGATGTTATGATTTATAAGGAATTTATAAAGCCATTTATGAACTTCATAATGAAACAATTTTATCTCTCCATATTTGTCAAGTTGGAACTCTTTAATGTGACCTACAGAAATCAACATCTAGACCAAAAAGTCTTCTAAAAATTCTCAGGCATTTCAGCTGTATTTCATACAGAAATTCAATTTGTGCAAAGTCAAAGCACACATTTTCTGCAAAAGTCACCTCAAAATGTCATTTCTGAGTAACTTACATTTATGGAGAGACAATGACTAGAAAAGAAATAAGTAGTTAAATGAGATTTACTCCCTATGTGACTGACATATTGAACTAGATTTTCTTGGCAACTAACCTACTTCCTGATTTAACCTTCCTTATGTAGCTTTTTAAAGCTACACAAGTTATTGATTTGCTCTCAGGGACTAAGTTGGGACCTAGAAAATATTGCACAGTTAGAAAAGTATCTCTAGATAAACAAAAATACAAAAAAGCCTATAATGTACAAGACAGAATTCAAAGAAATAGAAACAAAATTAGATTAAGAATATAGTAAAAATAAATGGTGGTTTTGGAAAAATAGCAATTATTCAAAATCCTTTGAAAATAACTTTATGTTCTTGAAATATATCAGAGCTAAAAATATGTTCTGATCATCACCAAAGATGTACAGATAATCCTGTATTTAGGTTAAGTGATATCCTTCCTAGCACAAGTAAAACAAAGCAAACTTACCTTCATTCATTACTCTGATATCTATCTTAAGTATATTTATCTTAGGTATATTTTTAATTATGACCTCTCTATTAAGGTTTAAGTATTTCTTAGAAAGGACAAATATTACTTCTTCTTGAAGCAATTTAATTAAGACTTTTGGGAATGGCAAATTTGGGTTGTGATAAGAAGGGGTACAAAACTGTGAACAACAGTGAATCATTTTGGTTTAGGTTGATTATAATCTTCCTGCATTACATTAGATACTTGGAATTCTAAAATACACTCAAAAATATGTCCAAGGAGACATTTTAGAATTTTGCTTAGATTAACAAATTTCATGAGCTTTTAACCTCGGGTTGTTTATTCCTTCCTGAATTTGCATCATCAGTTTGTTTTTTTCTTCTATCTCTATTTTCGGAGGGGAGGGGGTGTGGGGGAGTGGATAAGTAGGGGGTTACTGCTTATATATAGCAGAATAGGTTTTCTTTTTCCCCCAGCTATTTATTGAGGTATAATTGACAAATAAAAATTATATATATTTAAGGTAGACAATGTGATGATTTGATATATGCATACTTTGTGAAATGATTACCACAATCAAGCTAATCAACACATCTATCACCTCACAGTTACCGTTTGTCTTCTTTACTCCTGGGTCATTTATTCGTTCATTCATTTCTCTGACAAATAATTCTTGCATATCTACTATGTACCAGGCACTCTTTAAAGAACTGTAGATATGAAAAGAATAAGACTCAACCCTTGAATGAGATTCAAAGAGCTTATAACTTAGTGGGGGAACCTGAGACTTGAAGTATTGTAAGTCACTGTGACTGGTCCTTTGATTACACTATTCAGGAGCATATAAAAGGTAGGGGGTGGGAGGGAAGGAGAAGAGGAGAGGTATTAAAAAGAGTTAATGAAGAGGATGTATTGGAAAGTAAAGGATGGTTCAAATCAGTCAGGTGACAACAGGAATATAAACCTCAGAACAATGTAAGCATAGAATCTGAGACAGGAAGTACCATTTGGTGGTTTGAGGGTTAATGTCAATCCTCTTCAAGGAATCATCCATGGGAAGAAATTTTCCAAAATTCTCAATCTGCTACAAATTTTATTCTAGTCCACAAGAGTTAGTAATGTGTGACATCTACTGAGAAATTTATATTTGAAAATTACTTTCACAGCAAAACCATTCTATAGTAATTGTTTTTATTGCTTCTTTTATCTCCATACTATAAGAGGTGAAGAAACTGAAGTCTCTTTAATTTTACAGTCAACTCAGAAGACAACTTTCTCCAATCTCTTTAAAGGCAATAAAACAAATATCAGGAATTTGATAGATGATGGGACAAATTTCACATAAAAAGTTCTTATTGATCATGCATCTTTAAAGACATCATTGATTGCCATTATTGTTCAGTCAGTGTGTCTGACTCTTTGCCAGGCCGTGGACTGTAGTATGCCAGAATTTCCTGTCCTTCACTATTTCCCATAGTTTGCTCAACTCATGTCCACTGAGTCGATGATGTGATCCAACAATCTCAACCTCTGCTGCCCCTTCTCCCCCTGTCTTCAATCTTTCCCAGCATCAGTGTCTTTTCCAATGAGTCAGCTCTTGGCATCAGGTGGCCAAAGTATTGGAGTTTCAGCTTCAACATCAGTCCTTCCAATGAATATTCGGGGTTGATTTCCTTTAGGATTGACTGGTTTGATCTCTTTGCTGTCCAAGAAGCCTTCTTCAGTACCACAATTTGAAAGTATCAATTCTTCAGCGCTCAGCTTTCTTTATGATCCAACTCTCACATCCATACATGATATGTGGAAAAACCATAGCTGAGGCTAGATGGACATTTGTCGGCAAAGTAATGTCTGTGCTTTTTAATATGCTCTCTAGGTTTGTCACAGCTTTCTCCCAAGGAGCAAGCGTCTTTTAATTTCATGGCTGCAGTCAGCATCTGCAGTGATTTTGGAGCCCAGGAAAATAAAGTCTGTCACTGTTTCCACTTTTTCCCATCTATTTGCCATGAAGTGATGGGACTGGATGCCATGATTGTAGTTTTTTCAATGTTGAGTTTTAAGCCATCTTTCCATTCTCTTTCACCCTCATCAAAAAGCTCTTCAGTTCCCTTTCACTTTCTGCCATTAGAATGGTTATCATTTGCATATCTCAGGTGGTTGATATTTCTCCCAGAAATCTTGATTCCAACTTGTGATTCACCCAGCCTGGCATTTTGCATGATGTACTCTGCATAGAGTTAAATAAGCAGGGTGACAATATACAGCCTTGTACTCCTCTCCCAATTTTAAGCCAGCCTGTTGTTCCGTATCTGCTTCTAACTGTTGCTTCTTCACCTGCATACAGGTTTCTCAGGAGACAGGTAAGGTGGTCTGGTATTCCTCTCTCTTAAGAGTTTTCCACAGCTGAAACAAACTCAGTTGCAGATATGTCTGGTAGTGAAAGCAAAGTCTGATGCTGGTTGCATAGGAAGCTGGCAAGTTAGATCCATGAATCAAGGCAAATTCTACATGGTTAAGGCAGAGATGGAAGAGTGAACACTGACAATTTAGGACAGTGAATTAAAATGTACGGGAATGGGCAAATTTAATTTATATGACCACTGTATCTAGTACTGTGGGCAATAATCCCTTAGAAGGAATGGAATAGCACTCAACTGAGCATCAATGCTAATTGATTCTGGCCAATATTTCTCGACTGTATAGCCAGTAATTTAGAGAAACAACACTTACGGTGAAGCATTAAGGAAAAAAAAAGGTCACTAACGCATTTTCCTTAAGAATTTAGTAAAACTTGATCATGCCAACAAGTCATATATCCAAATGCCAGATGGTAACTTCTACCTTTGTATTTATACTAGCAATTTCCTAGAACCAATAAAAGGAATTTTTGTTAACATTAAAAAAAATCAAAGTATACATTTTTCTTATGTTTAAACTTTTTATTTTGTAATATTTACAAACTTTAAAAAAGTTGAGTATGTAGTACAAAATTTCTGTAAACACTTCAGCCAGTTTCCCCTAGTGACAGCAATCATTTATATAACCATAAAATGACTGAAGCCAGAAAATTAACACTGGTATTATACTAGCAACTAATCTACAAATTTTAACCACACCTTCATGTTTTCTTGATTAAGGCTCTTTTTCTAGTGGAAGATCCAGCCTAGGATCTCACATGGCAGTTCGCTGTCATGTCTTCTGTGTCTCCTCCACTTGAAGAGAGTTCCTCTGAATTTCCTTGTCACTTTTAAAGAATATTGGCAATTATTTTGTAGAATGTCCCTCAAGGTGGTTAGTCTGATGTTTTCTCATTATTAAAATGAATTTCTACGTATCATTGGCAAGAGTACAACAGCGGTGATGTTGTGTTCTTTTCAATGTTCCCATAACTGGAGGCCCTTGATGTCAATATGTCTTATTACTGCTGAAGCAGAGTTATTCCTTTTCCTTTTTGTTTTTCTTTGTAATCAAAAGAAATATCTTGCAGGAAGATCCTCTGAGACTAAGCAAATGTAGTATTTCTCATCACATTGTTATTTCCAGGCTTTAGAACCCTTGTTTCTTGGTCACCACAACTGCTGTGGAGTTTGCCTAAGAGTTGTTTTATATTTCCACCATGCCTTCTATATTAATTAATTAGAATTCTACTGTATGGAAGAACATATTTTTCCATTTTTTATATGTTCAATTTTTTACATTAATATGGATTCATGGGTGGGTATTTTTTTTATCCCATTGATTGAATCAGTTACTGTTGGTACTTATTTTGTTGTTCAAGTTGTCCTATATATGGACACTGGGAGCTCCCTCAAATAGGATCCTTCATTCTTTATATATGTTCTCATCTTTTTTTGTAAACTTACTTAATGGTACCTAAAAATGTTCCAGGTACATCTTGTATTTTCCTTCGCCAATACCTGGAACCAAACATTTCTATAAGAAACTCTGATTCCTTTTAATCAGAAAATGGGTTTTAGAAATCATGATCTGGCTGTTAGTTGATTGTGTATTTTTAAAATCCTTTATTGAATAAATATTTATAATTGTAAAATTCATTATATTATTCACTGGTGAGGTTGGCATTACTCACTGATGCCATGAATGACTTGACCGTAATGAACATCTCATTATTAATAGTATTTGATTAATATTTACCCCCAGATAGTTCATTATTTGTATACATGTTGGTAATTGAAAACTTCTGTGCAGAATTGATCTATGCTATGATGGGGGAAGTTGGCGGCTCCCAGGCTGCTTGCTGTTGCCTTGGTCTTCCTGTTGTTGCCATCTATCTTTCCTGAGTCTTTTTTTATAAAGACTGGTCTATCTTTGGGTTTTTTTCTTAATTTGCTCCATATGTAACCCATCCCTTCAGCATACACTATCCTCTTGCTGCCTCCTGACTACTCAGAACTAACATAAAGGTGTGTCGGGTTAGCTTATATTGCTCACAGCCCCATATTAAACTACTCTTTCCTCTTCCTGCCTCAGTCAAAGCTCCTGAATTCTCAGAACTGCTGACATGGGCTACATGTTGAGAACAAAGCAATGGATTTTACCATAATTATACTGAATATAAATGAAATTCTCACTCTATTAAGATTTTCAAGTTTTATTTCATGTCTAAATGAAGTCAACTACTAACTCCAGTGAATTTCAGACCTGTTGATATAATAAGGTAAAACATTTTGGGAACCGTGGGCAGCATTTTGGCTAATAATTCCTATAAAATCCTTGAATAATACCAAATCCTAACAACCTTACTTCTTCTGCAGTATGTGAAAAGAATGGTCAAAATCGCAGTACAACATATTTATGTAGTGCAGACTCCATAATGTTACTTATCTAAATGTATGGTTTATGACACCATTTTTCAGTTAAAAAAAGTTAAAAGTAATTCAATACGAAGACCTCAGATGAACATGTATAGAATAATCTTACAACTGGTCTCAAAAATTTACATTCAGGATACCATAAAGTACCTTTTCATAAACTGATGTAAAGTCTGCAGTTTCATGCTATCTAGTAACTATTTGGTGATATGAGCAACTCAAGAGGAAGCATATGCTAAAGGCATGTGTAACTTGGTTGATGCTATTTATGCTGTGATGCTTTCCCCACTTTTGACATATCACTGGATATGTGACTGCTAACAAAATGAATGCCATGCAATGAGTATTCCACACTGAACACTTCAGTTGAAGTGAGAATTGGTATTTTATGCTGTCTTGGAGGAATTACAAACATTTCATAAAAAACCCTGTATCAGGTGGCAAAAAAAAATCAGTTACATGGGGATTTTGAAGAACTGTTGATGAAGATTCCCAGGCTGTATTGATAAAGGTCTGAGGATACTGCGAAACATCTTCAAAACCACAGGGTCAGTTAGAATATCCTACCACAGGAGAGATCTCAAAGCACTCCTCTAGTCATTCCAAATAAACAAGTCAAATCAAATATATGGAGTTGTGTCTCTCATTTCCCCCAAACCTCTTTTACCTAATCCAGAAATGAGCAGCCTGGGTTCCCCACTCCTCTCCTCCTGCCCTTAAAGGAGAGATGTGTGTGTGACTTCCTAGCTCATGAGTGCCCTTCTCTCAATTTAGAGTCATGCTCTGCCAACCTTTGCTGTCTTGCTTCTCCTCCCAGATGACTTAAATCACTTAAACTTGAACCTGAAATATTATGCTTCCCACTGGCATGGACTGAACCCTGAGTGTATTATCACTGTTATTTTCAGAGTGGAACAATCAGAAATTCCCAACATCTCTCCACATTCAGACCAACTCTAAGACTAACTGTTAGAATATATTTTTAGGTAAAGATATTTAAATATTATAATTATGTAATTAAAAGTATTCATAGATTTTGGCAATGTTCACCAGTGAGTGAAAAACAACTCCATGCTGGGGCAGATACACGTGGTTACAAGTTCTTGTAACTGCATAGATTACTTTTCCTGTTTCTTATCTCTCTCTCTCTCTGACCTGCCTATTAGCTAGGGTCACTTAGCTGCACTGGTAATTGCTTTAATTGCTCTTCTAATTGATTTCCATTTTTAATAAAGACAAAGGGGGAAAGGAGTTGTAGCATGTGCTTAGTTATCAATCCAAGAACCAAGAACCAAACTGTACAAGCTATTGTGAGAATACAGAATCATATAATACACCTGGCAATAGGAGTTCTAATGGATACAACATGGCAAATAAGCAAATAATTACAACTCTATGTAGTAATGGAGAAGGCAATGGCACCCCACTCCAGTACTCTTGCCTGGAAAATCCCATGGATGGAGGAGCCTGGTAGGCTGCAGTCCACGGGGTCGGGAAGAGTTGGACACGACTGAGCGACTTCACTTTCACTTTTCACTTTCATGCACTGGAGAAGGAAATGGCAACCCACTCCAGTGTTCTTGCCTGGAGAATCCCAGGGATGGGGGAGCCTGGTGAGCTGCCGTCTGTGGGGTCGCACAGGGTCAGACACGACTGAGGCGACTTAGCAGCAGCAGCAGCTATGTAGTAAGAACATAATAGAATAAATAAGATTCCATGAGAACACTTGGTTTGTGGATGGAGGCAAAGGCACAGCAGTTGGAACTGATTTCAGAAATAAGCAAATTTGAGTGAGTCTTACAATGAGAATAGCTCACCAGTCTGTAAGCACAGGAATGACTTGGCCTTGTCTTAATTCTCTAAACTCATTGGCGGGACCCTTGTTGAGTGGCAGAAACCCAACACTGATATTTCATGAGACAATTTTATTCAAAACAAATTAACAACAGCAGCAACAACAACAACAAAACCTAACTAAATGCACCAGAGAATGAATCAAAATAGGCAAAAACTTGAAGTAAGTTGGCACTTAGTATGAAGGGATAGACTTGGGTGAGCTTCACAGTTTAACAGCTGCTAATAAGATGGAAATCCCCAATCGGTGCCAATTCAGGAAAGACTATAACTCCAGTGGAAAATCTTGACTTGAAAAACCATAGCAGAGTCATTGGAAAGGGAATAGAGAGATAATACACATGTGGAATTAGCAGGCAAGAATTTTAAAGTAGCTATTTTGACTAGGTTCAAAAACAAAGGGAAAATAATCTTACAAAAAATTAAATGACAGCATATGAAAACTCAGTTCTTGAAGGAGGAATGGAGAGGCTCAGAAATTATACATATGTGGGTATATAGAGATTATTTTTGTTCCCTTGAGTTCTTTACAAGGAAAATGAATATTTTAAAAAAAGAATAACACTATAAGATGGGGTCTTTGATACATATAGAAATGAAAAAAGTAAGACAACAATAGCACAAAGGATGGGAGGCCATGAATGGGATGACGTTATCACTAGGCTCTGATAGGTGTCAAGAATGACTTATGAAGTGGGAGGTGGGATTTGTCCAGTGTTGAGTGGGAAATGCAGAGTGGCACAGTATGAATTTGAAGGATGTAACAGTTTTAGGGTTGTCTTCATCCATTCAGTCTGTTACAACAAAGGGACATAGACAGGCTGGTGTATAAACAAAAGAAATTTACTTCTCACATTCCCAGAAGTCTGAGATCAGAAAGCCAGCATGGTCAGGTTCCAGTTAGAGCCTCTTCTCCAGATCACAGATTGCCAACATTTCCTGTAGCCTCACACACAGAAAGATTTAGCTAGCTCTCAAGCTATTTTCTTGTAAAGCCTCTGATCCTATGCATGAACGCTCCCCTCATGAACTAATTACATCCCAAAGGCCTCAGCTCTGAATATATTCACATAGGGATTATAGTTTCAATATATGAATTTTAGGGAGGACACAAGCACTCAGTCCATTTCAAAGATGCATTTTGTAATCACTCCAGCAAACACTAAAAATACATTCAGAAGAATTGTAGCTAAAACTCTTATTGAAAAAAAAGCTAATAATACAAGAGTTTTATTATCATCCCCTTGCCAAAGAGGTGAAAAGCAGCAGCCAAATAATTCAGATACAATATAGATAAAAGAAATTTAAACTGCTAACACAGAGTGTGAGAGTGGAAGAAACACTACACAGCTGGAAAAGTTGGCCTTAGATAAAACAACTGACTTGCTTCTGAATATAATAGAAAAGAGGGGGAAAGAATAACTGGGAGATGTGGTCAATGACAGTATTAGGATACCAATTTGTCTTATGCGATAGAAAATACCATATTATTGCAGATATGGGCCCAGTGAGATCGGGAGGTAATTATACACTT
The DNA here is from genome assembly GCA_007570785.1 of Antilocapra americana. NCBI lineage: Eukaryota > Metazoa > Chordata > Mammalia > Artiodactyla > Antilocapridae > Antilocapra > Antilocapra americana. The sequence goes on along the minus strand of ML660200.1, from coordinate 42,967,235 downwards.
AGATGAGTTGAAGTGGCCAACTAGTTGTTAACGGTAGATCAAGACAATGATAGAATTTGTATGATGATCTAGAAAAATTACTCCATTATATTCACAAATGTCTTGATCTCTATAAAGTGGTGTTTTCAAAGCAACAACTTAAGTTTAGCAGGTCAAGAATATTGCTTCTCTCAGGCAGGTTAAAGAAAGCAGTGTTGTTGTCTGTTTTAGAAAAAAAAATGTGTCTTAATAACTGCCTATTCCATTTGAGAAGTTATATAAACAAACTATAGACTTCTTTTTCTCTATTTTATAAGAGAATGGAATATAAATGACTAAGCTTACATTGCGGCAAGGGACTTCCCTTAGCCATTAGAAAGTTTATCTTTCAGTTCCCATTTTCTTGATGACGATTATCAGAGGATATTTGTCTGAGGACATTTAAGGCTCTGTCTACAACAGCTGTGGAATGATATTCTTGAATATACACTGAAATGAACAGATAATAATTCACAGGATTTTCATAAGAATATATACCCGTGTGACCACTAGTTACTATGTAGGACATTCCTACCACTCTATACAATTCACTGCTGCCCTCTTACAACCTATCCTTTTTCACAAGGGAACAAAGGTCCTAATTTCTATCACCATAGCTCTATTTGCCTTATTCTTAAACTTCATATAAAACCAATAATTGAATATGCATTCTTTATAATCTGCTTTACTTTGTTCAACATAATTACATGATTTATTCATGTTGTTATGTGTACCAGTACTTCTGTTTTGCTTTGTTGTATTTTTTGCCGAGTAGCATTCAATTATATGGCTCAATCACAATTTCTTTACTCACTGTGTTTTGAACTCCAGGGGATGGAGAGGGACAGGGAGGCCTGGTGTGCTTCAGTCCATGTGGTTGCAAAGTGTGGGACATGACCAGGCAACTGAAAATCACCACAACTTTTGTTTTGTGCTCTGTCACAATTTCTCTACTCATTCAATTTTGAGGGTATATTCACATTTTGAATAAAACTTCTGTTAATATCTTTGTGGTTATATATCATCTTTTATCTTGAATAAATATCTAGGAGTAGAATTCCTGGTTGATAGGGTACACATGTATTTAACTTTGTATATGTAACTGACCAAACTGCTATACATATCCACTAACATTTAGTGTTATAAGTCATGTTAATTTTAGATATTCTAGAAAGTATATAATTGTGTTTCAGTATCTTGGCATCTCATGAATTGGATATGGACTTCTCTGATAAATAATGTTGAACATATTTTCATCTACTCTTTGGTCATTTATATAACTTCTTTTGAGAATATGTTTTCAAATCTTTTATCACATTTTAATTGTTGCTTTTATTCAATTATTAATTTTCAGAAGTCTTTTCTACATTCTTTCTGTGAGTGTTTTTGTGTGTTCAGTTGTTCAATCATGTCTGATTCTTTGCGACCCCATGAACTATAGCCTGCCGGGCTTCTCTGTCCATGGTATTTTCCAGGCAAGAATACTGGAGTGAGTTGCCACTTCCTTTACCAGGGATCAAACTCACATCTCTGTCTCCTGCATTGGCAGGTGTATTCTTCACCACTGAACCACCTGGGAAGTCCTTTTAATACTCTTTAGGCAAGCCCCTTTGTAGTTGTGTCTGTTGTTTGACTTTCATTTTACCTAAACCAAGGTATGCAGGTGAAGAAGCAACAGTTAGAACTGGACATGGAACAACAGACTGGTTCCAAATTGGGAACAACAGACTGGTTCTAAATTGGGAAAGGAACGTCAAGGCTTTATATTGTCACCCTGCTTATTTAACCTATATGCAGAGTTCATCATGTGAAATGCCAGGATGGGATGAAGCACAAGCTAGAATCAAGATTTCTGGTAGAAACACAGAGATGACACAACCTTTATGGCAGAAAGCAAAGAAGAACTAAAGAGCTTGCTGATGAAAGTGAAAGAGGAGAGTGAAAAAGCTGGATTAAAACTCGACATTCAGAAAACTAACATCAGGGCATCTGGTCCCATCACTTCATGGAAAAGAGATGGGGAAACAATGGAAACAGTTAAAGACTTTATTTTCTTGAGCTTCAAAATCACCACATATGGTGACTGCAGCCATGAAATTAAAAGACACTTTCTTCTTGGAAGGAAAGCTATGATCCACCTAGACAGCATATTAAAAAGCAGAGACATTACTTGCTGAAAAAAAAGCTATGGTTTTTCCAGTAGTCATGCATGGATGTGAGAGTTGGACTATAAGGAAAGCTGAGAGGCAAAGAATTGATGCCTTCAAACTGTGGTATTGGAGAAGACTCTTGAGAGTTCTTTGGACTGCAAGGAGATATAACCAGTCAATCCCCAAGGAAATTAGTCCTGAATATTCATTGGAAGGACTGGTGCTGAAACTGAGACTCCCATACTTTGGCCACCTGATGCAAAGAACTGATTCATTGGAAAAGACCCTGAGGCTAGGAAAGATTGAAGGCGGGAGAGGAAGGGGATGACAGAAGAATTAGATGGTTGTATGGCATCACCAACTTGATGGACATGAGTTTGAGCAAGCTCTGGGAGTTGATGATGGACAGTGAAGCCTGGCATGCTGCAGTCCATGGGGTTGCAAAGAATCGGACATAACTGAGAGACTGAACTGAACTGAAACCACGGTAGAGGGAAAAAAATGGGCTTAATCAAAATTAAAAACATTTGCTTTTCAAAAGACACAATTAAAGGACCAAAACAGCAAGTCACAGACTGAAGAAAATATTTGCCAGTCAGTTACTTATCTGAAATAGATGTGTATCCAGAATATGCAAAGAAAACTCAAAATTCAATAAGAAATCAACCAACTCAATTTAAATATGGGCAAATGACTTGACCAAACATTTTACCAAAGATGATATATAGAGGGCAAATAAGCACATGAAAAGATGCTCAAGACTTTTAACCATCGAGGAAATTAGATCACTATATGACATTGATATTTTCAGTTCAGTTCAGTCACTCAGTTGTAATCCAGCTCTTTGTGACCCCATGGACTGCAGCACACCAGGCCTCCCTGTCCATCACCAACTCCTGGAGCTTGCTCAAACTCATGTCCATCGAGTTGGTGATGCCATCCAACCATCTCATCCTCATCGTCCCGTTCTCCTCCTGCTGTCAATATTTTCCAGCATCTGGGAATTTTCCAATGAGTCAGTTCTTCGCATCAGGTGGCAAAAGTATTGGAGCTTCAGTTTCAGCACTAGTCCTTCCAATGAATATTCAGGACTGATTTCTTTGAGGATTGACTGGTTTGATCTCCTGCAGTCCAAGATACTCTCAAGAATCTTCTCCAATGCCACAGTTCAAAAGTATCAATTCTTCAGCACTCAGCTTTCTTTATAGTCCAATTCTCACATCCATACATGATTACTGGAAAAACCATAGCTTTGACTATATGGACCTTTGTCAGCAAGGTAATGTCTCTGGTATTTAATATGCTGTCTAGGTTGGCCATAGCTTTTCTTCCAAGGAGCAAGTGTCTTTTAATTTTACAGATGAAGTCACCATATGCAGTGATTTTGGAGCCCAAGAAAATAAAGTCTGTTACTGTTTCCATATTTATTTTCCATGAAGTAATGGGACCAGATGCCATGATCTTAGTTTTTTGAATGTTGAGTTTTAATACTATTAGATACTACTGATACTGTTGATACTATTAGAATATCTAAAAGTAAAATGATTTAGAGGAAAACAAAGGCAAAGTGCTTTGACATAAATTGGAGGAATATCTTTTTTGATTCACCCTCAAGACTAATGAAAACAAAACAAAACAAAACAAATGGGACCTAATTAAACTTAAAGGCTTTTGTACATCAAAGAAAACCATAAACAAAACTAAAAGACAACCCACAGAATAGAAGAAAAGACTTGCAAATGATGCAACCAGCAAGGGTTAAACTCTAAAATATGCAAATAGTTCATGTATGTCTGCATCAAAACAAAAACCAAACAAGCCAATCAAAAAATGGGCAGAAGATTTTAAAGGATACATCTCCAAAGAAGATTCCAAAAAAGCACATGATAAGATACTCAACATCACTGATCATTAGAGAAATCCAAGTCAAAACTACAGTGAAGTATCACCTCATACCAGTAAGACTGGCCATAATCAAAAAGTCTACAAACAATAGATACTGAAGAGGGCATGGAGAAAGGGAACCCTCCTGCACTGTTGGTGGGAATGTAAATTGGTTCAACTACTATGTATAATCATATGGAGGCTCTTCAAAAACTAAAAATAGAACTATCATTTGATCTAGTAATTCCACAGCATATATCCAAACAGCAGCACTATTTATAACAGCTAAGACATGGAGGCAAACTAAATATCCATCAACAGAGAAGTGAATAAGATGTGGCACATATACAATGAAATATTATTCAGCCATAAAAAATAATGAAATAATGCCATTTACAACAACTTGGATGGACCTAGAGATTGTCATGATTGTCATACTAAGTGAAGTAAGTCAGACAGAAAAAGACAAATATCATATATTACTCACATGTGGAATCTAATTTAAAAATGATCCAAAAAAATAAATAAATAAAAATGATCCAAAGAACTAGTTTACAGAACAGAAGCAGACTCACAAACTTCAAAAACAAATTTATGGTTAATAAAGTGGAAAAGGGGAGAGGAGGGATAAATAAGGAGTTTGGGGTTAACATGCACTCTACTATTAATTATCTGTAAATAAAAATACATTGTAAAGGGTATTTACTGAGAAATTTACATGTAAGCTATATGATCCATCTTGCTTAAATGTTCATGGATTTCTCTCTCAGTCTTTCTTCTTCTCTGTAGAGTAAGTTTCATGTCTAATAACCCAAGTATAAAGTTAGGCATACTGTGGAATTTTCATATTTTTTCCTGTCTTGTTTATGGGAAATAACTGAAACACTGTATTATTTGGGCCAAGATTTGTTTTTCAGTTGCACAACTGATCTAAAGCACTACATCCTCGACTTTAATGTAAAGTTACTAGAATGTAGATTCTGTTGAGTTTTCTCAGGTGAAGACTGAGATTCTGCAGTGTCCTGATGTGTCCATGTGGTACTGAAACTACTGGTCTGTGGACCACACTTCGGTGAGACCCAACAGTGCAGAGCAGCACTGCACAGATTTTGGATCTGTTAGCCGGACTGCCCTGGATACGGTACTCTGCCCTGTGTTCTTGCAACTGTGGGCGTGTGTGCTCAGCTGTATTCAACTCTTTGAGTCCCCATGGACTGTAGCTTCTTAGCTTCCTTTGTCCATGGGATTTTCTAGGCAAGAATATGGGAGTGGGTTGCCATTTCCTCCTCCAGGGGATCTTCCTGAGCCGAGGATCAAACCTATATCTCCCATGTCTCTTGCATTGGTAGGCGGATTCTTTGCCACTGAGCCAGGCGGGAAGCTGTGTGACTTTGGGCAAATAAATGCATTATTTTAGTTTTATATACTCACCTTAGAAGATGAGATAATTACACCATTTGGCAAAACTGTTGTCACACTTTAACCTTCAATATTAGTAAAGGACTTGGAACAAAGCCTATAAGTTAGAGGATAATAACAGAAGTTCTCACTAGTTGAGCAGAAAGTCTTAGCATGCACTTCTAGTCAGTGACATGAGGAAATATATTTTCTGAGATTTTCTAATGAACCCAATTCTAAATATGCAGTTTATTCCTTAGTTGGTGCTTCCTTCTTAACATATTATATTCTCTGTAAAATTCACAATTACTTCTCTCTTTTCTGGAGAAATTTTCATTTGTCAAACTATTGCAAACTTTTAGAAATGGAAAATGACCTATGAAATCCAAGTGGTGTGATATGCAGCAGTAATTCAAGCCAGATTCACTCAACTCTTTAAAGAATTCGCTAGAAAAAAAGTAGGCTAAAAGAAAAAAAAGTTGTGCAAAACCTTATTGGAACATTAAATGTGCCTTCAAAATTCACATCATGTCCAACAAGTGATAACATATTTAGAAAGCATTATTAAGATATCCAGAACATGAAATATTTGATTATAAAAATTGCCACTCTTCTTTTGACAATTCCCCTATTAATATGGAATTTATCCTTCCCATTTATCATTAGCTACACCTTGGGTCTGAAGGAAAACACTGTGAAACAGAGATTAAAACAGTCCCCTGGAGACAGCTGTTTCCTATGTTTCCCACTTCCTGTTAGGGTGCCAGAATTGTATATTTGAAAATATCTTCTGACTATATATATTCCTTTTGATGTCTGTCCAGGAATAACTGTTTAATAGTTACATAAAGTTTGGAATTGCCTTCATTTTTACAACCTATGAGATATATATTTTTATTCAAAGAAATATTTCATGGTGGGGGTTGCAGAATGTGAGCCATGTTTTATTGCCTAATATACAGTGCCCAATTAGAATCCATCACTTTGCTCTTTCTTCCTAGCAGAATCATTTTTCTAGCAAAGCCGGGAAGGTGATCCAGTAGCAGGTATAAATAACAATTAGTTCAAGCCAGTCAATAGCCACTAGCTCCTTTTCTGTTAACATCATTGAGCTGCTGATTGTTCATATCCATATGAAGATCATTCTATCTGATATGTTGTACATAAGAAAGTGAGTGCTGGATAAATACCATAGTAAAATACCATAAATTGGGTGACTTAAATAGCAAAAACAAATCTCATCTTGGAGGCTCTACCTTCATAACCTCATCTAACTTAATCACTTCTAAAAGGTCCCACCTTCAAATACCTTCATACTGGGGACTGAGGTTTCAACAGATGAATATGGGAGAACACAAGTATCCTGTATATAGCAAGTTGTCTTTTATGTTTGTATCCATCTACATTATGTATTTTTCTGTTACTATATTTAAAAGTGCCATGCAAATGTTAAGCTAATTATGGACACGACTTTATACAAAAGCAATGTCCTTCATCCAAGTAGTTAACTATTTCTATAATACTATATATGCCATGCTGTTCAAACATACCTTTTCAGGGTTAGATACTTTAAAATCATTTTCCTAAGGATAATTCACAAAATATTTTTCATTAGATTTTCTAATATAACCCTATATTCAATCTTGTAGGTCAATGTCTGATTTTGTAGAATGACTTTTGAGAAGCCGCTGCAAAATGGCCACCTTGTGGAAAAAAATCATGATATCAATATAACGTTGTATATTTAAAAGGAAACAGATTACATTTGGCAAGTAAAATGTTTTTCATTTACTACCTCATAAATCAAAAGCTAGTGGAAGAGAGTGGCTGAACAGGGAGTGCAAATATCCGATGTAATTAATCCATTTGGCACTCTAATGGACCAAAATACTTGAGTTTATAAAATCTCCTCAAATTAATATCATTGGAGCCCGACAAAGTACTTAAATTTGCACACTCTCTTCCTTCATGCTATCTCCTAGAAATAACTGGATTTTTTATATCAGTTTTCATTTATGCACAAACATTTAGTGATTTTCTACACTGAATCAGGCAATGTATTTAGGTTCTTAAAAAAAAAAATTAGCAAAAGTATCCACAGTTCCTGCCCTGATGTAGCTTATATTCTAGTAGAAGAAACTGAAAGAACTATTTAAAAATTGAAGTAAAATTGCAATTGTATTAAATGGCAAGAGGTAGAGCTTTACTATTAAGAGAGTATGTGATGTGGGAAAATAATATCAATACATTTATCCCCTTTATTGTTCCTCTTAGTTCCTTGATCATTCAGGTTATTGAATGTTTTAGATAGATATTATATTATCCAAAAATTATATTATATGATCCATTGTCCTTGGATGATATCTTACCATATATTTTGTATATGTATTTGGTTCTATTCCTAGAGTTTTATTTGGCTTCATTTCTCTATTTATGACCAGTTTTCATTATTAAGGCCTTTAATATTTTAATGGTATAATAGCATATTTATTTTAAAATATGAACTTCAGACTCAGTCTTTTAAGCTATTGGAAAATACTGTTGGTATTTTTATTGGGATCATTTTAAATTTATATGTTAACTTGGGGGAGAGGACATCTTACCAAGGTTAAATATTCCTATCTGAGATCATGTCTTTTCATTTGTTCATGTCTTCTACAAGTGTCTCAGTTGCATTGAGAATGTAACTTATATGTGTTCCTTTAGTTCAATTTAGTCTACAAATAAGATTTCACCGCAATATTTGAGAAAAAAGTGGCTAGAGAATGAGATACTAAGCCCAACCTGCCTTGTCAGTTACCAACATTGAACTGAACTCAACTGGGAAAACAACAACAAAAACAACAACCCCAGAAAAATAGCAAGAAATCTTGCCAAGAACGCACATCATTTAAGAGATAGGTAAAATTACGGTGATTTCCATAATCAGGCAAGAAGTAAGGTAGAAGAAATGCCATATTATAACCCTAAAAGGTAAATCAAGCTATTTTATATTATTCATGCCTCCTTCATCAAGACCTTTCAGACCTTAAAGACTGTTGTCAAAAATTAAGAGTGAAAAAGTTAAGCCTGAAAGTATATATAGTTTACAAGAAAACTGAAGTAAAATATAGATGCTCTAAGTTTCTAAAATCTGCCATTTACAGGACCCCATGATATTTAGATTTATGTTTCCAAGAACACTTAACATTATGTGGGCAGATTGTGTCCGATTCAATAACCTAGAACCTAAAATGAAAAACAAAAATTATCCAAATGCTAACAGTTCATTAAACTGACCTATAGATTTTTTTAGTTGTCTCTGCTTTTAATTTGCTGTCTTAAATGTATACAAATGTTTCTTGGAGAGTTTACAAGAGTAAAGGGGGAGTTGCTGCTTATTTAAACAATTTTAATGAAGGACTAACTAACCTTTTACATTTAACATTTGTTCCCTTCATTTGCTTTCTGGCAGCAGTTCATAGTTTTTCCCCCCTCCCAAAGGAAATAGCATAATGAACATACACGAGATCATTTAAATGAACGTTTTTAATGAGTTCTTTGAATAGACTCTTTAAAAAGCAAGCATGAAATTGCTTTCCCAGTTGGGATGCTTTAAAATATTTTTAGAAGAGTCATATATAAAGCCTTAAAATTTGAACCATTTTTTAAAGAAACAATGATTGAAAAGAAGGTTTTTTTTGGGGGGGGGGGATATGATTTATTTTCACTCAAACTGCAGAAGACATTACAAAACCCAGCAGGATTTTTGACTTATTTTAATGGATTATCACATTTCATTTTAATAAATAGTTATATATCACATTTAAATCGTAGCTCTTTTATACACTTTCATGTGTGGAAACATGTAATCTCTGCAGTTAGTGAATATTAGATGCAAATAAATTTACATTATTTAGTGAACATTGTTCCTCCAATCTCATTATATACTTGCTCAAGGTGTCAAGAGTTTTGAGTTTGGATAGAATTAACCCCATCCTCTCATCTCTGTGATTGTCTCAGTTGGGCAAATACTTCATTTTTTTCTCATCAAAGCCATGTTCAAAACTGCTGTTGGCATACATCTCATTAACTCTCATTAAAGAGATGTTCAAGACTTCTGTTTAATGATACTATTCACTTCCTGGATGGGGAGGAAGAAAAGTTCAGGCCCAGACACTTTTGGAAGCCATTATGCAACCATGAGGACTAAGGATAAAGTGGACACAACAAGCTGTGTGAAGTTGTTAGAACTGCACAGAAGAGGAACCAAAACTTGATAAGACTCTTCTTGACATGTGATATGGTCTCAGGCTTTTCTGTTACATGAGAAAATGAGTTTTCTTTATTGTTTAAGCTCCTCTGAAGCTGAGTGGTATGTATTACCTTTGGCAAGTATCATTCCCCTAATTTTGAAACCATTTATCCATTTGGTAACATAGATTGTTTAATTGCCTCTGCTTAGATTCAAATTAACTATTCTGATAGCTCAGACCCTTAAATCTGGCATGTAAAAAATTAAACTACCTTATAAATAAAAAAAAGTTGGATGTTGATCAATCTTGTGAATGTTGTTATTATAACATCGTGTATGTTTTGCTTTTGTTAGTTAAAAATTTTCACAAACACTATCCATCTTCTTTAGAAAAGAATGGAAATATTAAAATCAATTTTCTTATCTTTAAGAGTTAACTAAGTCCAATGTGATTTACATATACTTTTGAAAACAGAGCACATTTAGTATAAAGGAACATTGTGGCAACATACATCCAGATACTTCCTTATCTGTAAAAAGATATTTCTTTATATGTGAAAAGACTTTGTAACAAACAACTAGTGAGTTTCTTTCTGGCCTTAATATCCTGTGATTATATGGTAAATGAGATATTGGGAGTCTGTGGGGAAAGTGGTTGAAGCACACAGCACATGGTGATCATCAGGAAAGCAAGAATTCTCTTGCCCTTTATAAGTTGGTTTATTGTTTAACTACTTCAAGACCTTAAAGGACAGATTGTGTGTCTGTTTTCTGCATTGTTTTTCATATAATTCTCTTTGATGATGTTTAAATTTGTCATGTTCATATATTCTTTATTGTTTTACATATTCAATTATATGTGTAGAAGAACACTGATTTGATGTTAAAGATTTTGAAAATTTAAATCTAAAAGATTCAGAACTAGGAATATTTCTTCACATTGGAGAATCTTTAAAGCATGTTCTCCAAGTCATGGTTGAGCCTCCTTTGGAACTCCTTTGTTAGTAAAGAACTCATCATTTCCTAAGTAGCTCATTTTATTTTCATGCAGTTCTAATGCCACCATCGATGTATTTAGCCTTCATATACTCCTTGGATTCTAGAAACCCAACTGACATATTATTATAAATGTCACTAAATATAATCTTTTGAGGAAAACTACTATACTCACTTATCTGACTGTACTTATTTTTGTAAGATTTTTTAGAAACATGTAATCATCAATTGGGACTGACATATACAAACTACTATATAAAAAATACAGTAAAATACAGCTATAGGACTGGAAAAGGTCAGTTTTCATTCCAATCCAAAGAAAGGCAATGCCAAAGAATGTTCAAACTACTACACAATTGCACTCATCTCACACACTAGCAAGATAATGCTCACAATACTACAGGCTAGGCTTCAACAACATGAACCAACAACTTTCAGATGTTCAAGCTGGATTTAGACAAGGCAGAGGAACCAGAGATCAGATTGCAACATCCGCTGGATCACAGAAAAAGTAAGAGAAGTCCAGAACAACATCTACTTTGGCTTGATTGACTACGCTAAAGCCTTTGACTGTGTGGATCACAACAAACTGTGGAAAATTCTTCAAGAGATTGAGAGAGTCCATTCTTAGGTAGGTTGATAAGTCCAGGACCCCAAGGAGGAGAAAGGGGTCTGGAGTTCTCAAGGATGAGATAGGGGTCTGGAGTTCTCAAGGAAGAGAAAAGGACAAATGTTTTTTCCTTTAAGCCCAGAGATGATGATTGCACAGAAAAAACACTAAACTTGCTCAAGGATATATTTTTCCTTACACTCTGTACCAGTGACTATATAACAACAATGTATCCTGCTTGAGGACATGTTTCTCCTTCTTGAGAAACTTCTGACTAATCCTGTCATCTTAAAATGTCTATTATGGGAGTGGGTCTGGTAAGACCTATACAACCTTGAGACATTCTTTTGATTTATTGTTAGTAACCAGTTGAAAAGTATATCAGCTCCCTTGCCAAGACTAGTGAGTGGGGCTCTTTCCATCCCCCTTCTGATGTCTATGTCAGAAGCTTCTTCTGTCCCTTTTTCATGTTAATAAAACTGCTATGCAAAAGCTCTTGAGTGATCAAGCTAAATCTTGATCTTGAAGCTAAATCTTCTTCAGAGATCATGAATCCAACACCGTTCACCAGAAGCTATCAAGATGGGAATACCAGACCACCTTACCTGCCTCCTGGGAAATCTGTATGCAGGTCAAGAAGCAATAGATGTGGACTGGTTGCAAATTGGGAAAGGAGTACGTCAAGGCTGTATATTGTCACTTTGCTTATTTAACTTACATGCAGAGTACATCATGCAAAATGCCGGGCTGGATGAAGCACAAAGTGAAAGTGAAGTTGCTCAGTCGTGTCTGACTGTTTGTGATCCCGTGAACTGTAGCCCACCAGGCTCCTCAGTCCATGAGATTTTCCAGGCAAGAATACTGGAGTGGGTTGCCATTTCCTTCTCCAGGGATCTTCCCGACCCAGGGATCGAACCTGGGTCTCCCATGTTGTAGGCAGATGCTTTACCATCTGAGCTACCAGGGAAGCCCTAAGCACAAGCTGGAATCAAAATTGCTGGGGGAAAAAAATCAATAACCTCAGATGTGCAGCTGGTACCACCTTTATGTCAGAAACCAAAGAGGAACCAAAGAACCTTTTGATGAAGGTGAAAGAGGAGAGTGAAAAAGATGGTTTAAAACTCAACATTCAAAAAACTAAGATCATGGCATCTGGTCCCATCACATCATGGAAAATAGATGGTGAAACAGTGACAGACTTTCTTTTCTTGGGCATGAGTTTGAGCAAGCTCTGGGAGTTGGTGATGGACAGGGAAGCTTGGCATGTTGCAGTCCATGGGGTCACAAAGAGTCAGACACGACTTAGCAACTGAACTGAACATATAAAACTGATAACTAATAAAGACCTATCATATAGCACAGGGAACTCAATTCAATACTTTGTAATGATCTGTATGGAAAAATAATCTAAAAAAAAGCGATGTAGGTAAATGTATAACTGATTCACTCTGTGGTACACCTGAAACTAATATAACACTATAAATCAACTATACGCCAATAAAATTTTTTTAAAAATGCAGTCACTTAAACACAGAAGTTTATGCCTCATGATCAAACAACTTATTTCATCAGTTTAGGGCAAAAAACTTAAAAATTATTAGTGTCATCCTTTAGAATCACAAAAATGAAATTATTTTCTACTTACTATTATATAGTTATGTGGGACAGGATTGAAATGGTGAAACGATTCTTTTTGGAAATGAAATGTCTCACTGATTATAGACACAGTCCTGGTTAAGAGTACATACTACGGATGTTAGTGGAAAACAGCAGCGTTATACATTACATGTGAGCATAAGACCCCTCTAACCCTAGCATAGGATAGACAGTCCTCCCTTAACCATGTAATTCTTCACATCAGCTTCCTGAGCATGTAGTGCCCAATGTGCTTGAGACAGTGATAAAAGCATCTCTCCAGTACTCCTTCAGGAGAGCCTAGACTACTTTGTGCTGAAAATCAGAATCTATAGATGCATCAATATGATTTAGCAATATGTGCTTTGTGCTTTAAGGACTCTATATGGAATAAATGGTTCATCAAAGATGCTTTGGACTAATTTCATTTCACATAATTCAAGAAAATTTCCTACCAAAGGTGACTTCAAATATGTGAAAGCAATCTGTTTTACTTAAATCTGGGGAAAGCTTAACTCAATAGTGGATCTGTCTTTCATAAAAATTTGCCATAGGGTGTATGGAAACATTTCTTTTTATTTATTTTTAATGTTTTCTTAACTAAGATTATGAAATGGTTTTTATCTTCCCACTGTTCCAGTTATCAGATTCTGACAACCACCAATGGAAAGGGGAAGATGCTGAGATGTTCATATTAATGTATCTTATTTCTGAGTGAGTCTAGGGTCAAAGATGCAACCCTGAACCTCTGCTATGCTGTATACACTATATTATCTGACTTCTAAATAAAGAACTAACTGAACAATCTCATCAGCAAGGAGAGGGATCTTTCTCTTTAACAAAGTACCTTATTTTTCTTTCCTTGAGTTCTACACACCTGAGATTATTTATGCCAATAAAAATGTACTTTCAAAAATGTCAGATATGTAAACACCAAAAATTAATAAATCAGAGACCTGTGATGCTATGTTAAGTCATTTTGTGTAGAATGCAAGATGATGAGATTTCTGGGGACATAGCAATTTATATAAATCTGTCATCGTTGAGTATCAGTGAAGCCCTATACTGCCTTTTATTTTTGCTGTTGATATTTTCTAGAAAGCCTAATCCAACCATTTTTGTCTATGTGAAATTGCAAAACTGAATAAATCACAGGGCACACGTGAAGGACAGTCAAAGCTATGATGTTTCTGGTAGTCACAAAAAAGGATGAGTGCTGAAGAATTGATGCTTTTGAACTGTGAATATGGAGAAGACTCTTGAGAGTTCCTTGGACTGCATGGAGATCAAACCAGTCAATTCTAAGGAAATCAATACTGAATATTAACTGGAGGGACTGATGCTGAAGCTGAAGTTCCAATACTTTGGCCACCTGATGTGAAGAGCTGACTCACTGAAAAAGACCCCGATGCTGGGAAAGGTTGAAGGCAGGAGGAGAAGGAGACAACAGAAAATGAGATGGCTGGATGGCATCACCAACTCGATGGACATGAGTTTGAGCAAGCTCAGGGAGATGGTGAAGGGCATGGAAGCCTGGTGTGCTGCAGTCCTCGGGGTCACAAAGAGACACGACTGAGTGACTGAACAACATGATGGCTGCTTGAGACAAACTCAGCTTACTAGAAAACATTGTCCAGCACTTCTGAAATACATCTGAACACCACTTATATACATACAAACACAGCTAAATAAGAGGTGGCAAAAGATTCACTCTGTCCAATTGTCTTATGCAGTCAGACATGTGAAAAGAAGGCTGATAGTTGTAGAGCCACAGGTAGGCAGTCACTTAGGAGAAAAAATAGTAAAAGGAGATCAGGACCAAACTTCTCAACTAACTTGTTAATGAATTTTTCTTTATTAAAATTCTTTTAAAACCTATTTGTGGTAATCAATATAAAAGTGTTTTAGTGTGACAGTAGCAATACAGATATCCATATTTAAGCATACATCACTGATGTTTCTTTTTTAAAAAAAGTGTAGCTTAGATGGCTTTAATACTGTATCAAACAGAATTTCAACTCTAATTTTTACTGATTATTACATTATTCTATATTACTATCTGAGAAGCACAATCTGCCTATACATTAACAGAATGACAAGTGACCAGTAATACAATTAAATATTTGAAAATGTTAACAATATAATTTAAAATGATATTGATCTAAAGTAGCTGCTGAGTAAAAATTTAAGCACCAGTTAATTTTTATCCATATGTTTAGAGTCAGCATATGTGTAGAGTCAAATTACACTGGCTAATATTCCACCCTTACCCCAATCTACTTAAGTCCTCAGAACATAAACACGTCCGTCATCTTTATTCCTCTACTTCAGTTCTTACATCCACATCTACAAGTCTTGTCAAATCTACTCTGAAAATATATCCCGATCCTTCTCCCTAAGCAGACCATCTCTTCTCCTGGATAGCTGTGACTGCCTCCCATCACTTTTGCTTCCAGGTGTGCTGCAGCCCATGGGGTCTCAAAGAGTCAAACATGACTTAGAGACTGAACAACAAATTGTTGTTTTCATTTTCCTTAAAGTACTCAAAATCATTGCAAATTATCTCTGCTTAAAAGTCCTCAAGGACTTCCTGTGATTTAAAAACACAGTAAAAAAAAAAAACAAAAAAACTTACCATCAGTTACAAAATCCTACATGACATAGGATTGACTTCTTTCTGGTTCTACATGTATTCTTCTTTGCTATGCTTCAACCAAGCTGGCCTTTTTCCATCCGGTTCCTAAATTCACCCTACATCTGCCTTAGGGCCTGTGCCATAACTTATACCCTTACCTGGAATTCTCTTAATCAAGACCTCTGTATGGTCTTAAGGACCTCATTTATCTTAAGGAATCTGCTCACATATCTCTTCCTTAGACATGCCATCTCTGACCACCCACTGTAAACATTTTCTCTTCCTTTTCTTTATTCTTCACGAACATTTACTTTATTGTCTTCATTAACATGTATTGCTTGCTTTCTACCAAATCATCTTATTTACTTGTTTCACTGTACTCTTCCCTAAACACATAACTCTAGAGAAATGACAGAACTGTCATCTGTGAATTCCCAGCAGCTTTAGTGAAGGAATGAATGAATAAATGAGAGGATGAAGGGGAAAAATACTGTCAAATGAAATATAAATAACAAAATAGGTATTCAGTGCTAGTATAGAGCTATTTTGCTTATGAATTACTTAAGAAATTCCATTGATTCTTTTTGTGTTTGTATCTTTGAGTGGTTGGCATTGTATTAGTATTTCATGTGAGAAAGAAAATTGGCACAAATTGGTTCTGAAACAGGAATTTTGGGGTTATTCTAACTCACAAATTCTTTTAGAAAGTGACAAATATTTCTGATAAAGTGAATTTTTAATGCAGTTTAATGAGATTAAGAACTACATTTAGAGTCACCTCTATTAAATTACTAACCTTGGATCATCCCTATGACAAGTTAAGAAATGTTAACAAGGCATTCCTTTATTGTATTGCCTTTTTTATTTATCTTGGCCAAGAAAATTCTTTGAATTGCTTTTTTATAGCTTCTCCCCCCCAGATTTTGTGTTAGGTTAAAAATAAAATTTGAATATATGATTGTAACCAACTGTTTTAATAATTTCATGTTATAGATGTATACAGCAATGCTTCTACCTCCCCAAATAATTCAGATTTAGCATTAACAAATCAGTCCTAATGAGGTAAATCTGCCCTCAATGAAGCCTACAGCAATACAATGTTACCCCCATAAGCTTCTGTATGGATCACACATCATACATACAATTTCTGTGGTTTTACTTAGACCTACATGGATTTTCCATCCCACTTTTAAATGCTATGCTTAGTTGCTCAGTCATGTCTGACTCTTTGCAACCCCATAGACTGTAACCCATTAGGCTCTTCTGTCCATAGGATTCTCCAGGCAAGAATACTGGATCCCCTTCTCCAGGGGATCCCCTTCTCCAGGAGATCTTCCCAACCCAGAGATAGAACCCAGGTCTCCGATATTGAAGGTGGATTCTTTACCATCTGAACCACCAGGGAAGCCCCTTTAAATGCTTAGAACATCTTCAGTCTAAGATCTATCTCTTCTAAAAGATCTTTAAATCCTCTAGAAATATTTTATTTTCAATGAAGGCCAATTCAGGCTGTTTAGATGGCTTTTGGAAATGAGTGGATACTTTTACTTTTTTAAGTTGTTATTAGACTGGTGGGTGACAGGAAGTCAGGGATTCTTAACACAATATTATTCTGGTCAAGATGCTGATACCATCCCCACTGAGATACTGAAAAAATTATTTCTTCCTATTGAAACTCCCATGGTCTTTGATTGTCCAATTTCATCTTCCAGTCACCATTCAGGGGCATATTACAATCTTTTTATGCATTGAACCTGGACTGGCAATCTGCTTCACATATGATAATATAAATATTTCAATGCTAAACTAAAGATTATTTGGCTGATAGATGGAAGTGTGATCCATCCTTATCTTTCTTACCAGGCAAGTGATAAATGAATTTTTTTGAAAAAGTAGATGATTAAATTATATGTATTTTAATGTGTTCCATTAGCCATGACATATTTACATTTGCTAACGAATCAAAAGTAGCAAAGTTAATATGGACACCTTATCTTTGACAAAGGAGGCAAGAATATACAATGGAGAAAAGACAACCTCTTTAACAAGTGGTGCTGGGAAAACTGGACAACCACTTGTAAAAGAATGAAACTAGAACACTTTCTAACACCATACACAAAAATAAACTCAAAATGGACCAAAGATCTAAGCATAAGACCAGAAACTATAAAACTCCTAGAGAATAACATAGGCAAAACACTCTCCAACATAAACCAAAGCAGGATCCTCCATGACCCACCTCCCAGAATATTGGAAATAAAAGCACGAATAAACAAATGGGACCTAATTAAAATTAAAAGCTTCTGCACAACAAAGGAAACTATAAGCAAGGTGAAAAGACAGCCTTCAGAATGGGAGAAAATAATAGCCAATGAAGCAATGGACAAACAATTAATCTCAAAAATATACAAGCAACTCCTGCAGCTCCATTCTAGGAAAATAAACGGCCCAATCAAAAAGTGGGCCAAAGAAATTAACAGACATTTCTCCAAAGAAGAAATAAAAATGGCTAACAAACACATGAAAAGATGCTTAACATCACTCATTATCAGAGAAATGCAAATCAAAACCACAATGAGGTATCACTTTACACCAGTCAGAATGGCTGCCATCCAAAAATCTACAAGCAATAAATGCTAGAGACGATGTGGAGAAAAGGGAACTCTCTTACACTGTTGGTGGGAATGCAAGCTAGTACAGCCACTATGGAAAACAGTGTGGAGATTCCTTAAAAAACTGCAAATAGACCTGCCATATGACCCACCAATCCCACTGCTGGGCATACACACTGAGGAAACCAGAATTGAAAGAGACACGTGTACCCCAATGTTCATCGCCACATTGTTTACAATAGCCAGGACATGGAAGCAACCTAGATGCCCATCAACTGACGAATGGATAAGAAAGCTGTGGTACATATACACAATGGAATATTACTCAGCATTAAAGAAAAATTCATTTGAATCAGTTCTACTCAGGTGGACGGAACTGGAGCCCATTATCCAGAGTGAAGTAAGCCAGAAGGAAAAACAACAATACAGTATACTAACGCATATATATGGAATTTAGAAAGACGGTAATGAGAACCCAGCATGCGAGACAGCAAAAGGAA
>ML660200.1:42904227-42948463 GCA_007570785.1 Antilocapra americana | reverse complement strand
AGCATATGTAAACCCATGGCGATAACATGTCATTTAAAAAAAAAAATGTTACTTTAATTAAAAAAAAGAAACTCTAAAAATATAATAATAACAATAATAGAAATTTTAGGTATGTTGTATTAGAGTCTACTCTGTGGAGAAAAACTCTGTAAGATATTTTTAGGGGAATGGGAAATGAAGATGGTCACCTGGTACGTCTAAAAACAGAGTCATTTGAAGGTAAATACAATGACCTCTTTCCAAGCCCTTACTTCTTAAACCTGGACAGAAAAATTCTCATATGTATTCCTGAAAAAATGGAAAAAAAGAGAAACATAGTTGATCAAGGTTATTGTTACATTCCCTTGTTACATATAGCACATTTTATTTCATTTCCTTGTTTTCTAAATAGAATACAAAATAAGTAAATAGACATATTAGTTGTTTAAAGGATAATTGAACTGTCAGATCTGAGGTTTACTCCTATTTGCTTTTACTTTTCTTTTTTTAAGTAACTGATAATTCAAACTCAAAGTGATTAAGACAATTTAAAGTAACCCCATGACCCTAAAATTTACTGGACATCAATTGAGGTCTCTAAGAAAATTCTGATGCTTTAATTAGATGCTGTTCTGATGAATTTAGATGAAACATGTTTAAATAATCTCTAGCATATCTCCTTTTGATGCTGGATGGGTCACTTTGTGTCCAAGGGAAGAAACAAGCTCTAAATGACAATTAATTCAAAATGACTCAATCATCATTGTTAATGTCTCTGATCCTCTCACCCAGAAGTGAGGGTTAACTCTGCTCTATGCAAAATATTCTCCTCCTAATTGCAAGTTTGCCAGCACTTCCATGGAATCCCACACAGAGCTCCAGAGAGGGGGGGCTGTGCCGTGATACTTTACATTAAAAGCACTCTTCAAATTCATGTCATGCTAATTAAGCAAGTACAACCATCTAATGCAATGATGGTACTTAAACTAAGCTTTCTAATAGCAATAATGTGTCTCAAAGGGCACAAGTCAGTGTCCTGCCAATGAGTTTAATCCATGCCTGAAGAAGTTAAAGGTGGAGGATGGTTACAGCATGCCAGTAAGTGTTTCAAAGTAGGAGGCTTGGAATAAAGCCAGTCCTAGTCTCTCTAATAGAGTTCCTTATAAAAGCTCCTGACTTGACTTTCATTATCAAATATTTTGCAAATATTAATTATGCTTATGTCTCCTTCTGTTGAGATAAGTGATATTGATCCAAATTGTCTGATTTATAGGTATGCATAAACTACCTTAGAGTCAAAGGAAGATAGGGTTCCATACTAAGCTTCCCCCAATAATATATGCTGCTTTTAATCTGAGATTCATAAGGACGTTTGAAGCAAATCCTCAGCCTTCATGAGCTGGTCCTCTCAAGAGACTCACAAGTTCAAAATGAATGGGGCTCATTCCTTTCTAAGATTCATTACAATTCTGAAAACCTCCAATAATATGATCATCAGACCACGGGTTTGCAAAGTGGGTCCAATTTGATCTTGGTGGGAGGCCCATGATCCTTATTTTTGAAACATTCACATGCCCTTTTCATAAGTACAACTCTCTGAGCTAAAATGACACATTCACATACTTGACCTTTTCTCCCATCCCTCTCTCTTTTTCCCATTTTGCTACTTGCTCTGTAAGCTCTAGGTTGGAAGGATTTTGTTGTTGGCATTTTCTTTTCCACTCATTTTTTCATTTGTTTTCTCTCATCATTCAGCTAACATATAGCATAAAGGGAATGCTAACATATTCCCTTTCCACCAGCTACTGACTCCTCCAAGGTTGTGATTTTCTTAGTTAAAAAACAATTCCACTTTTAGCCTAGTGTCTCACAATGAATAGACATTCTGCAGAGTAAAATGGGTTTTTCTGTTAATAACCTCAATTTTTAAACAGCAAGCCTCGCTACACTGAAACATTCTCAAATTACAGACCATGCGACATGAAACTGGCAGGATAAAAATAAATGAAGCACTACTATAATTGTGATTTAAAATTATTTTTAATTTACTCAATTATGCTTTCCTATTTTCCTAAACCTCAGCTACAATCCATCTCCATTTCCTTAAAGCAATTGTGTTTATCAGTTCCACTAGGTCAGCTGTGTGTTTAATAGACCTTGTTTGGAATCACAAAGACAGTCACTGGGATTGTATGCTCTGAAATAGGAGATGTTTAACCTCAGAGCCCCATTCTCTTCAGCGCAATAACTGTGGGCAAACTGTCAAAAACACAATAAGAATGTCAAAACCCAATCCAGAGGAGTGAACATGGGGAAATGAGCCCTCCTACACTGAGATTTCAGAGCAGTCAGGAAGATCTTTATATCCAAAAGCAAATCTAATCATCATAGACAGAGACTTTAAAAACCCCTGCCAGTAATTCTCCATAACTGGTTGCCTCTGCAGTTTTCCTTGCTTTTTCCTTTCCCATCCTGACTGAAGGAAACATTTAATCACGTTCCCTTTCCCCTGCATTTCTAAAACCAGACACATACTGTAAGTACACAGCTTCTGAGAAGCAATTAGAGTTAATGGGATTAAAAATCTAATCACACTGCTGCTCTTGGCTTGTACCTGCAGAACGGCAGAGCAAAGCCTAAGCGCTGCAAATGCACAAAAATGAGTTATTACACTGGTCCGGGCATGGTCTCTGTATCCCTTGTTTAATCTGGCTCTCCTCAGGGGCAACTTTTCATGGTTTGATCAGAGAAAATGGCTTAGATTCATTTTTTACACCAGGGATACTTGTACTTTCTTGCTTTTAAACTGATTCTGTTATATGTTAAAGACAACAGTGAGAGAAGAAATAGGACAAAAACCAGGACAAAAATACATTAAAAACTGGCATCTCCTGAGTCCAGAGAGATGGCAGTCACCGAAGAGATTCTCCCCTTTCTTTCAGGAATGTTTCTACTCTGAGATGTTGGAAGAAACTGAGATGTTCCTACCAAAGCCTTCAGGGATTTGGAGCAGTCATTGTAAAAGGAGAAGGGGCCTGTGCTGTGGTCCTCCTGACCCTCTGTGACCAAGTGGAGACTGGAAGATAGATCTTTAAAATTCCCCTTGCTACTGAAATTCTATGAGCATATGATGTGAATGAAAGGCTTGGAATACATTTATGTTATAGGTAATTTAAGATAACCAGGACAAGAAGATAAATGTTGAAAGAGAAAGACATAGCAAAAGCAATTTCACCATAGAAAGATGAAGGGCTTACCCTTGATGTTTTTTTAATCCAATAATATAAAAACTCATTATAATGATAATAGTGATAATAATTATAACATTTATTGACTACATCCAACTCCATGGCACTACTCTACTTTCTATGTATTATTCAATCCTCATAACCTTATGAGGCAGCTTCTATTATTAATCTTTTAATTTTTTGTACACAGAGAAACTAAGGCACAAACAATTTAATAATTCACCAAGGTCACACACTACCGTGCCAGAGCTGAGGCTGGAATGCAGGCAATACAGCTCTAGACCCCAGCTGTTAACAACTATATATAAATGAGAATATTTGCTTGAAAAATCACAAGTCTGATTCTGTTCACATGCAGAAAACCCTCAAAAGCCCTTCAAAATAGATAAACATCATTTAACAAAGAAAAATAAAATCTGCCCTAGTTTCTCTGTTAAATCTGATAACTGGTTTCCTTGTACAATTGAATCCGCTAGTTACTGCAGCATACTTATTTAGTTCATATAATTATGCAAGCATTTCGGATGGTCATCCCCCCACTACTGTCCAGTATATATCTAGCTACCTGACCCACAGTCAGTAGGTCTTGTCTGTCAGTGCTTTCCAAGGGATGCAGAGGCAGCAAACTGAAATTTGTCATTATTTTAATCTAAGAAACACACAGATTGCAAAGTCTTATATTTTAAAGGCAAATATAAAAATGACTCAGATTTTGAGATTTCCTACCATATAGGATTCTTAAGATTTTCCCCTCTTCTTTAGTTTGCAATTATATTTAATATTATCAACACTCAGCAAGTAGCCACCAATCACAGTGAGAGAAGGATTTAAGCTAACATAGGAAGCTCCTCATACAGTTTCAAAAGGAAACTCACTGTATGTAATGCAGGATACTTACCAAGGCAGTTGTTCCTTATACAAGGTTAAGCTGTCAAGTGGGCGATGAATGTGGAAATAAACAAAAATTACCCTGGAAGATGTCCTAGTCACTCATATGTGATCGCCTGCATGGTGTGTTTTAAATAGAGCTGTTTCGTGATAGAGTCTTCATGGTCAGTGCTCCCTCCAAGCAGGAACAGACCACAGTTTCATACTCATAGTTCAGTTCAGTTCAGTCTCTCAGTCGAGTCTGACTCTTTGCGGCCCCATGGACTGCAGCAGGCCAGACCTCCCTGTCCATCACCAACTCCCGGAGTTTACTCAAACTCATGTCCATTGAGTCAGTGATGCCATCCAAACATCTCATCTTCTGTCGTCCCTTTCTCTTGCATTTAATCTTTCCCAGCATCAGGGTCTCTTCAAATGAGTCAGCTATCCACATCGGGTGGCCAAAGTATTGAAGTTTCAGCTTCAACATCAGTCCTTCCAATGAACACCCAGGACTGATTTCCTTTAGAATGGGCTCGTTGGATTTCTTTGTGGTACAAGAGACTCTCAAGAGTCTTCTCCAACACCACAGTTCAGAAACATCAATTCTTCGGTACTCAGCTTTCTTTACAGTCCAACTCTCATATCCATACTTGACTTCTGGAAAAACCATAGCCTTGACTAGATGGACCTTTGTTGGCAAAGTAAAGTCTCTGCTTTTTAACATGTTGTCTAGATTGGTAATAACTTTCCAAGTTACTTACAAGGAGTAAGTATCATTTACTTTCATGGCTGCAGTCACCATCTGAGTGATTTTGGTGCCTCGAAAAATAAAGTTTGCCACTGTTTCCACTGTTTCTCCATCTATTTGCCATGAAGTGATGGGATGAGATGCCATGATATTTGTTTTCTGAATGTTGAGCCAACATTTTCACTCTCCTCTTTCACCTTCATCAAGAGGCTCTTTAGTTCCTCTTTGCTTTCTACCATGAGAGTGGTGTCATCTGCATATCTGAGGTTATTGATATTTCTTTTGGCAATCTTTTATTTCAGCCTGTGCTTCCTCCAGCCCAGCGTTTCTCATGATGTACTCTGCATATAAGTTAAATAAGCAGGGTGACAATATACAGCCTTGACATACTCCTTTTCCTATTTGGAACCAGTCTGTTGTTCCATGTTCAGTTCTAACTGTTGCTTCCTGACCTGCATACAGATTTCTCAACAGGCAGGTCAGGTGGTCTGGTATTCCCATCTCTTTCAGAATTCTCCACAGTTTATTGTGATCCACACAGTCAAAGGCTTTGGCATAGACAATAAAGCAGAAATATATGTTTTTCTGAAACTCTTGCTTTTTTGATGATCCAGCGGATGTTGACAATTTAATTTCTGGCCTTTTCTAAAACCAGCTTGAACATCTGGAAGTTCAAGGTTCAAGTATTGTTGAAGCCTGGCTTGGAGAATTTTGAGCTTTACTTTCCTAGTGTGTGAGATGAGTGCAATGTGTGGTAGTTTGCGCATTTTTTGGTATTGCCTTTCTTTGGGACTGGAATGAAAACTGACCTCTTCTAGTCCTATGGCCACTGCTGAGTTTTCCAAATTTGCTGACTTACTGAGTGCAGCACTTTCACAGCATCATCTTTTAGGATCTGAATAGCTCTCCTGGAATTTCATCACCTCCACTAGCTTTGTTCGTAGTGATGCTTTCTAAGGACCATTTGACTTCTCGATCCAGGATGTCTGGCTCTCGGTGAGTGATCACACCCTCATGATTATTTGGGTTATGAAAATCTTTTTTGTACAGTTCTGTTTATTCTTGCCACCTCTTCTTAATATCTTCTGCTTCTGTTAGGTCCATACCTTTTCTGTCCTTTATTTAGCCCATCTTTGCATGAAATGTTCCTTTGTTATCTCTAATTTTCTTGAAGAGATCTCTAGTTTTTCCCATTCTATTGTTTTCCTGGATTTCTTTGCACTGATCGCTGAGGAAGGCTTTCTTATCTCTCCTTGCTATTCTTTGGACTCTCCATTCAGATGGGAATATCTTTCCTTTTCTCCTTTGCTTTTTGCATCTCTTCTTTTCATAGCTATTTGTAAGGCTTCCTCAGAAAGCCATTTTGCTTTTTTTGCATTTCTTTTCCATGAGGAAGGTCTTGCTCCCTGTCTCCTGTACAATGTCATGAACCTCTGTCCATCATTCATCAGGCACTCTATCAGATCTAGTCCCTTAAATCTATTTCTCACTTCTGCTGCATAATCTTTAGGAATTTGATTTAGGTAATACCTGAATGATCTAGTGGTTTTCCATACTTTCTTCAGTTTAAGTCTGAATTCATACTGATACAGTGAACATAAAATCCAACACCTGATTTACATTTAGGGGCCCTAGTATAGAAAAAATTTATATATTCCCATTTTTGGAAACTGTGTATAGCTAATTTTGTGCATACAGTCAATTTTGTGTGAAGAAAGGCTCATTTTATGTGGAATCCATAAAATTCTTGAAAACAAGGAGAATTATTAGTGTTAAGCCCTAAGTTAGTCCATTTAATGAATCATAAATGTAAATCACTGTATATTTGCCTAGGAAAATAGTATAAAAAGAGTTTTCCCAAATTCTTGCAAGCAAAACCAATGAAATAAAAAAGGAATAAAATGATATTTTTATCTTAAATGACTATTGATGTTTGAAGAAAAATACTTCATGGGCTCTCCTGGTAGCTCAGATGGTAAAGCGTCTGCCTACAATGAGGGAGGTCTGGGTTCGATCCCTGGGTTGGGAAGATCTCCTGGAGAAGGAAATGGCAACCCACTTCAGTACTCTTGCCTGGAAAATCCCATGGACCCAGGAGCCTGGTAGGCTATAGTCCATGAGGTTGCAAAGAATCAGACACAACTGAGCAACTTCACTTCACTTCACTTTAATCAAAGGAGTAAGGAAAGGTACATAGGGATTTTGGGAGGGACATTTTCCTACATTTTTCTCCCTTTACAACTTGACTTTAATAAATAATGATTTTTCCAAATTAACAATTTTATGATCATAAAATGTCAATATCCTTTAAGCAGAAATTAAGGAAAATTTCCAAATAAGGGGAAAAATAACCATAAACAAAGGGTACTCTACAGAATAAAAATATATATTATTAATGATTAATGAAATATATACTATTCCAGCACATTGCTTTTAAAAACAGCAAAAGTGTGCAAAATTCTTAATGATACAACAACAAAGTGAAATTATAAAATACTTATTTATTGTTAACTTATCTGTTCAATATCCATTCTACCTTCTTTTTCCTAATAGAATTCCAGTTTTTGAAGAGTAACCATATATAGTCAAAATAAATTCAGAATTCTGGAGAATAGGAAGATCCTCTGGAGAAGTGAACAGGCTACACACTCAAGTATTCTGGCCTGGACAATTCCATGGACTATATAGTCCATGGGGTCACAAACAGTTAGACACAACTGAGAATCTTTCACTTACACTTACTTTTAGACTGCTGTGCAGCCAGAGCTTGTTGTGTGACACACTTCTGGCTGTTGAGATACAAGTGGAAATCAATAGGAAGATTTTACAGGGAAAAGGGACAGAATCTGTAAATACTCGGCCTTTGGCCTTTCCCTTTCTTCCTACCTAATACTCCAGTGTCATGCTACACACAGAGCAACCAATTTGAATCCATGAGATAGTGTCTGAGAATAAAACACTCCTTGGGAAGGATAGTGGACTATAAAGAGGAAACCTAATCATTTATCTACCCTGGACTTCTTTTATATGTGGAAAAAAATTACTATGTAAAACACTTTTTCCCAGGCTTTGCTTACTTTAGTCTGAATTCATGCGACAAACTGACATAACGAATTATATGAAATTGATCACACAGGCGCACTTGCCCCTCCTCACACACACAGAAATTCAGGCCGTCCTTGCTTTGTACAATCTTGACATAAATATATTTTGGTAACCATAAGTTAGTTAAATGACACAAGTACCCAAAACTACAGTTCAAATTTCAGTCACTATAGGACATTAGCAGTGGATTGTTACATTAAGTTAAAAACTCCACTGCTATCTGTTCATTTTAGAAATGACCACACACACAAAAAAAAACACTCATTGTGATCAATAACCAATCATACCACTTCTTCAAAAGTCTGCTGCTGATCAGTCAATGCACATCTGTTTTTCATTCCACACAGGCAGCAAAGCATATGGCTGTGTTGTCTTCCAGTGATAAATTCATGTGCATTTTTCAAAAATGAATATGGAAAGACAAAGCTGGTCAATAAAGATGGAAATGCAGCACCCAAAGAAATGAAGAGAGAAATGCTGAAAGTAAAACTCCAGTCAAATGTGATGAAGTTACAGAAAAAAATAGCAGAGCATGGGAGTGTTAACACTGGTCACTTGAGACAGCCTAGATATATAGCCATAGCAACTTAGTAAGTTAAAAGAAAGTTAATAACATATATGAGGAAAGTGGTTGTAAGGAAAGGGATCAACTCAGCCCAGAGGAAACGATGATGGCAACCACTGGCCTCTCCCTTCCTCCAAAACCTTCACATTAAGTGAATGCTCAGAAATATTTCACAATACTGCTGCTGCTAAGTCACTTCAGTCATGTCCGACTCTGTGAGACCCCACAGACGGCAGCCCACCAGGCTTCGCAGTCCCTGGGATTCTCCAGTCAAGAACACTGGAGTGGGTTGCCATTTCCTTCTCCAATGCATGAAAATGAAAAATGAAAGTGAAGTTGCTCAGTTGTGTCCGACTCTTCACAATCCCATGGACTGAAGCCCACCAGGCTACTCTGTCCATGGGATTCTCCAGGCAAAAGTACTGGAGTAGGGTGCCATTGCCTTCTCCAATATTGATAGTGGATAAATTCCTGGGCAACCTATTCAGGCTTTGAATGGAGAATGAATGACAATTTATAGAAAATAATCATAGAAAAGATGATTACTCTATACAGGAGTTATATGGATAAGAAGGCAAATGATACTCACACTGCTCTTGACATCACTTTTAAATATACCACTTTATTGAAACATATTTTAAAATATCATATCATGTAATTTGCTCATTTCAAGTATACTATTCAATCACTTTTTAAAAAGTAAATTTACTCTAATTTTGGAACCATCACCATTTTGAATTCTAAGAACATTTCCCCTCATCCCAAAAAGTCCTTCATGTTCATTTACTGTTAATCCTGTTTCCCTCAGTCTTGACCCCAGGAAACCAATAATTATCTGTCTCTATAGATTTGCCTTTTCTGGATATTTTTTATAAATAAAACTATACAATATGTGATTTCTTGTCTTTGCCTTCTTTCACTTAGCACAATGGTTTCGAGGTTTATCTGTATTATAGCATGTATTAGTAATTCATTCTTTTGCATTCCTAAATAATATTCCATTGTGTGGATATACCACTTTATTTATACACCCACCAGTTGATGGACATTTAAGTTGCTTCAGTTTTTGGCTCTTTTTAAATAATACCACCACGAACATTGGTGTTTAATTCTCAATATTTCTAAAGTTTTAAATTACAGTTTACTAAAAACATATATATGGGTTTTCCTGGTAGCTCAGCAGTAAGAATCCACCTGCAATGCAGGAGACATAGGTTTGATCCCTGGGTCAGGAAGATCCCTTGGTGAAGTAAATAGCAACCTATTCCAGTATTCTTGCCTGGGAAATCCCATGGACAGAGAAGCCTGGCAGGCTACAGTCCATGGGGTCACAAAAATCAGGCACGACTTAACAACTAAACAAACAGAACACATATATAGTTCATCTTTTAATTTCTTAATTTATCTATATTGATAGTAGGAGATTTTATAACAGTTTGATAAAAATTTTATAGACTGTGGAACATTTGGAAATTTTCCCATTGATCATTAAGATTGTTATGTATGATTTAGCTTGAACGGCCACAGTCCCTCACTACCATGAAAAGTGAGATCTGTCTGTATACATACACACACACACAAGATTAACAGGGTCACTCAAAAATATATTAGTTGCCTAGGATGATGGGCTTATAGATCGTATTTCTAATCTTATTAATATTTTATTCCTTTTACAATTAAAAATTAAAATGCAAAAATAAATCAAAGGGGAATATTCTTAAAATTTCATTATGTCTCAGTAAAGGGGTAATACTCATCGTACTTTATTCATAGTGGCATAACTGAAATTATGTCTGTCTTTTTAAAAAAGTAAAGGCAGGATAAAAGAGAGAGGGTCGCTGATTTACTGACTTACGATCAGTACAAAAGAATTAGGACAGAAGAAAGGAAGAAACTTAGAGAAACAGTAAGAATGCCATAAGAATATCATAGAGTAGAATAAAGCTGTGTGTGGAGTAAAGGGTGTCTTGAGGAGGTGGTCCACCTGAGTGTGATCTTGAGTCCTCACTCTTAGAACCTATATTGGTTTCTAAACTGGTGGAGCATTATAATTCCTTTCCAAAGGCAAGGCCAAAAAAATGAAACCTTAGCAACAACTGCAACCTACTGCTGTTGCTGTAATTTTGATTAAATCTGAAAATTCACATATGTTTACATGCCTGACAACACGTAGGCATCCTCAACATGACCATGTCTCCAAAGAATCTTCTAGATCAATGCTTAAGATGATAAGAATAATTTCCTTTGAGGAGGCAATACTATTAGCCTAGGCTCTGTAAGTGACAATAAAACGTACATTGTGTGTTTGCCATTAAGAACATGCAACGTGTGTTACATCTAAATGACAGGACAGGAACATTACAGGATACACTAGGGATATCCTGGCTGGTTCCTGAGGCAATAGTATAAAGAACAAAGAAAATTAATCCCTTTAAAATTATTTACATGTTGCTTGATATCTCTATCAACATCTATAATAATAGTAGTGTCTATGAAAATACTTAATTTTTAAATTGAATCTGACATTATCCATATCAATATAGTATAATTAAGTTAACCATGATAAAATTTGAGAGTTTCTTAATCATTTGTTGTTACTGCAGTCTACCCTGTCTGTGAAGATAGTTGAGAGTACAAAATTATTGTCCTTTATAATATTTGTTGAAACATGGCTATGGTCTAAAATTCAAGTTTTACTTGAAATGAGACTTATAACCAAAATCAAGGATAGTATGAATAAAAAACACAGGATAAAGTTGATTATAAATTGTTCTTTTATATTTAAAAATATGATTGATTAAAGTTGTGAAAGAAAGAAACTAAACCTTTGGAAGACTAATATCAATTTATATTATTTTAGGATTCATACAGGAATTCTAGGATTAATCACCAAAGGTGTGAAATTTGTATAATTCTAGACATGTTTGTCCTAACTGCAAAAGGCCCAGAAGAATGGATTTTCTCATTTCTCCATGGGGTGCTTCTTAAATCTATTACTTTATGAAATTAAATATTGGCATATGAAAACCTCAGCAGCTCACTTATTACCTAAATTAAAATGTGTTATAATTTGAATTTGTTCATTTTAAATTGAGTGAACATTAACAGCATAAAAGAGGTTTGGTATGGAAGGTAAGAATGTAAAAAGATAAGGAATTGGCAGGATATGGAGATTTTGTAAATGGTTCAGTGATTTACTCTTTTTGTCCCTTTTGTATAACAGTGAATTGTAAACAGCAAATGATACTTAACTATTTTTTAGAGTTAGTTCTCCATAAAATTAGATGTGAAATCCCACCTCCTTCACTTTGTAGGTACCACCTCAGAAACAGCTTAGTTTCAAAACTTTACTGTTCCAAGGTTAAAAAAAGAAAAAAACTAAGAAAATTTAACTTCTGATATCCTATAAATGCCAGAAAACATGTTTCAACTTTTAGAGAAAAAAATATCAACAGTTTTGTCTCTATGGGAGATATTATTTCATAAAACCACTTTTCTACCACCTACACCTCTCTCTCTATGAAAAGGCAGCAAGATTCAGGGCAACCTGAGGCTTGGAAAATTCTATAGAGCCAGGCAGGAAAGGAGTAGAGGTGGTCTCTTGTTGCTGGAGTGCCCAAGGCCTGGAAATCAGGTGCTGGAATAATTCAGCTACAGCAGAATATCAGTTGCTACAATTTCCTGCTACAGCAGGGGGTGAGAACCTTGTACAAGTGAAAAATGTCAGGAATGATGTCTCTGACAACAATGGTGGTGCCTTGTGTCTGTAAAATTTTTCATTTTATCCTCATAACAATTTGAGAGCATTAATTCCATTTTATGAATAATAATAACAGAACTTTATTATGTGCTATTTTGTCTGCATATATGGCTATCCACATTTTCTCCTGTGCCAGTATGGTATAGATAAGCAAATGAAATGTACTGAGGTTAAATGACTTCCCAAAATCACATTGATAACTGTTGGAGCCTGAGGTTAAAGCATGGTATTATGATCATCTCCTGCCTCTTATTTGAGAGGCTGTGAAGTCAGATCTCAAGTCCATGCATTACAAAGCAAGTACTTTTGGGGGAGGATAACAAGTGGTTCAGTGTAGCTAAAACTTAAAATTCATGGGTAAAAATTTCAGAAAGTGTTAGTCGCCTAGTCATGTCCAATTCTTTGCAATCCCATGGGCTGTAGCCTGCCAGGTTCCATTGTCCATGAAATTCTCCAGGCAAGAATACTGGAGTGGGTTGCCATTCCCTTTTCCAGGGGATCTTCCCAAACTAGGGAAGGAACCCCGGGTCTCCTGTATTGCGGGCAGATACTTTACAATCAGAACCACCATGGGAGCTCTACAAAAGGTCCATGAATTATATTTTAACCTCTGGTTCAATGATTCCTAAACTTTAAATCATAATGGAATTTTGACTAATCTATGACAAAAGAAAATAGAATAAAAAATTATACTATATTCAATACAAGGCATTCATATTCCCAACTCATTTTCCCACTTGCAAGTGCTTGAAATTCTTTGCAGGAAACTTACATTGGCAGGAACCCCCCCTCACTTCTTGTCAATTTAGCAAAGCTATGTTGTAAGTAGACTTCCCTGGTGGCTCAGATGGCAAAGTGTCTGCTTATAATGTGGGAGACCCAGGTTCAAACCCTGGGTCGGGAAGATCTCCCGGAGAAGAAAATGGCAACTTCATTATTCCTGCCTGGAAAATCCCATGGACGGAGAAGCCTGGTAGGCTACAGTCCATGGGGTTGCAAAGAGTCAGACATGACTTCACTTTCACTTTCACTTTCACGTTGTAAGTAACTTTAAATCAGGTGCTCCCTCTACTCATAACCATTCTTAGCACACCCATAAAATCTTTTGATCACATAATACCTTGCTAATCTGTATGCAGGCCAAGAATCAACAGCCAGAACTGGACATGGAACAACAGACTGGTTCCAAACAGGAAAAGGAGTATGTCAAGGCTGTATATTGTCACCCTGCTTATTTAACTTATATGCAGAGTACATCATGAGAAATGCTGGGCTGGATGAAGCACAAGCTGGAATCAAGATTGCCAGGAGAAACATCAGTAACCTCAGATATGTAGACGACATCGCCCTTATGGCAGAAAGCGAAGAAGAACTCAACAGCCTCTTGCTAAAAGTGAAAGAGGAGAGTGAAAAAGTTGGCTTAAAGCTCAACATTCAGAAAACTAAGATCATGGCATCTGGTCCATCACTTCATGGCAAATAGATGGGGAAACAATGGAAACAGTGACAGACTTTATTATCTGGGCTCCAAAATCACTGCAGATGGTGACTGCATCCATGAAATTAAAAGACATTTAGTCCTTGGAAGAAAAGTTATGACCAATCCAGACAGCATATTAAAAAGCAGAGACTTTACTTTGCCAACAAAGGTCCATCTAGTCAAAGCTCTGGTTTTTCCAGTAGTCATGTTATGGATGTAAGAGTTGGACTATAAAGCTGAGTGCCAAAGAGTTGATGCTTTTGAACTGTGGTGTTGGAGAAGACTCCTGAGAGTTTCTTGTACTGCAAGGAGATCCAAGCAGTCCATCCTAAAGGAAATCAGTCCTGAATGTTCATTGGAAGGACTGATGTTGAAGCTGAAACTCCAGTACTTTGGCCACCTGATGTGAAGAGCTGACTCACTGGAAAAGACCCTGGTGCTGGGAATGATTGAAGGCAGGAGGAGAAAGGGATAATAGAGAATGAGATGGTTGGATGGCATCACCAACCCAATGCACATGAGTTTGAATAAGCTCTGGGAGTTGGTGATGGACAGGGGAGCCTGGCATGCTGCAATCCATAGAGTCACAAAGAGTCAGACACTACTGAGTGACTGAACAGGCTAACCTACTGGTGAAATGGGAATTTGAGTTCTTCTTCACAGAGCCGAAGAATGAACTTCATGAACATACAAACACTCGTGGTAGCAAGTGAATAGGATTTACTAAAGTGAAGGAAAGTACAAAGTTCTCAGCATAGACTGAGAGGGGTTAAAGAGTTCCAAAGGCAAGACTCACAGCAGTTTATATCCCCACTGGTAGTAATCTGTACATTTTTGGTTGGCTCCTGTCCTTAAAATACATCATTCCTAACCAATCAGTTTAAAGGTCAAAATGTTTAACTTAACATTTTATGGCTTCTCTTGATTCTTGGATTAAGTCACCACCCTTTTTCATGCCCCCTAAACATTTTACCCTGGACCAGATGTATGGACTCAAGATTAATGATCACTAGTTCTTTCTCCCTCTGGCATATGGAACTGAAATTAATTACTGCCCTTCCTTGGATCTGAGTGCTGATACTTTAACAGATCAAGGACACATTTTAGGAATTCAGGAAAGTGTAGAGCTTTAGGTTCATGGAATGAGATGTTTATTGAAAACAACCGAGGTCTCAGAGTCCAACACTGACACCCTAGCAATTTTTACCTCACTGGTTCTTTCTGTAGATCAAAGAGGTAGAAATGAAGAATAAGTAATTAACAGATGATTAGATATCTTCCCATCTTACCTTTCAGTAATATCCAGAACAAACTGTGTGAAGGAGATGGCATCTAAAGAAACACCACTAGGAGTGGATTAGCCTGTACAGGGTGGTATATGGCAACAACTCTGACCCCATCTCAGAGATTAATTCAGAATACTCCCCTTTAAACATTTTCATCTAAGCAGAATCTTGTTTGGAGTCAGTTTTTTGTTTTTTTTTTTTCATTCACTTAATCCACTGTCTCCTCAGATTACTGGTATTCTGATTAGAAGCAGAACAATTGTTTCCTTTAACAACTGTCTCTTAGGTATTGATTTTTGAGCAGCAAGCAGCTGGACCTGAGTTAGGTGACAAAAGGCCTCTCCCTTTTCATTTGTAATGATATCCTTTCTAAATTTTAAAAATACATTTATTTTGTAAAATAAAGTAGAGAACAAAGTGTAGTTTTTTTTCTTCTTTTAAACTGCTGCTTGGCAAAATAATATATATATGTATGTACATAGATATATATATACATATATATGTATATAAAAATGTTTATTTCTATCTATTTATACACATTCGTACATACATATAGTGGAGAAGGAAATGGCAACTACTCATATATGTATGTATGAGTGTGTATAAATAGATAGAAATAAACATTTTTTACTGCCTTATGAAATCTAAAAATCTAGGAGGCTCAGCTGCAGACCTGAAATTCTGGAAGCTAACATATCTTTATTTTTTAATTAAACTTAATTCATTATTATATCATGAATATTTAAATATATAGATATTTGTGTTTAAAATTATAAAGTGATAATAACTCACAATTTTTAGTTTTATTTCATTCATTATTCAGTTTTTATGGTCATATCCTTGCTTACTCATGACTATTCACAGGTTATTTGGGAACAAATTAAGAAGAGAAAAAAAAACCCTAAGCATCATTTTTAGCTCTTCTAAGCATCTTTGGTTATACCAACCATGATACTGAGCGCCTATTCTGTCCTGTGAATGTATATAATAATTGCTCAGTTATTGATCAAATAAATGATTGAATGACTTCTTGAAAGTTTTGTTACAGTTATATTCTTGAAAAATCATTGTTATCCCTCACCTTGAAAATGACTAGACAGCTTTCATCATACACAATAGGAGGAAATAATATTACTGCTTTAAAAATGCCTTAGGAAATCATTCCAAACTGAAATAAACAAAAAGAATGGTAGTAACAAGCTTTTATTTTAGTACTCAGTTTTAATCTATGAAATTCAATGACGGACAGTAATTTAGAGAAATTGCTTGTAGTGTAAAGTATGCTTTTTCCATCTTCAGTTGAAACAATATTTTAATACAATTTAGATTGTACTCTACAATAGCTCCGTGTAACTATGCTTCCACTAATTAAAGCTTTTATAGTTTGAGTTTAATTCTGCCTTCAACCTATTTTCCATCATTTTTAAAACATCTATAAGCTGTCCAAAGTAACAGCTCTTCTCTCATTTTTCCTTGTATAAAAGTCAGAAACTACTCCCAAGATCTCACCACAATTAAATACACGACTGGAAAGGCAGATATTATAATGGGAAGCAAATTAGTTTTTTGCCTCAGTGACAACAACTACTTGAGATTCTATGAAGATTCTTCAAATAGCAAAACAACCAGGGAGGGCACTTCAATCACTGCATAAACAAATAATGCATGCAGATATTCTAATCAAGAGCATTGCCAAATGCTACCTTTAGCATTTGGTTTGCATTTCTAATTTAAATTATTCAGCATGGAGTAATTTCTTAGAATTTTAAGAGTGCTAGCCATCACATTTGTAAAACTATTTGTATGTAATTAACTATCATTTGTACTGATGGCATATCTTTTATATCCAAATGTGAAGTCTGCTGTTCAGTTTCTGCTCCTTAAAGGACAGCAAGTTGAAAATGGCAAGTAAAATGAAAAAGAAAAAGAAAGAACACGGATTTGAGATTGAGTCATCCAGATTTTTAAAATACACACTTCAGATGAAGTATGCTTACAGTTTTAAGGTCAACAAAGAAACCACAGAATTATCTTGGTTATAAACACAGTGTGTGGTACATTTTAATATGAAATTTAAGGAATTTTACACTACGTTAATGCATTATTTCTAAAACTAATCTTATATAATCTTTGATGACCTGGTCCTGGAATCATGAATATGTTTATCTCATGTGTAGTGACATGACATTTATCACACTTGCTGATAGACTGTCTGACATGAAGGCAAATACTTACAAATTTAACCAACTGGAAACACAGTTCATAAAATTTAATAGCATTAAGTGCAAATCAGTATTGACATAGTGAAATTTTTAAAAACAAGGTAATGAAAGAATGTCTAGAAACAAATACGCTGATACACAAAACGAAGTAATCCCCTCCTCCCACCCTGCAAAATTCTGGCTGCTGAAGCCTCTTCTCATGGCTACAATGAAAAAGGCCAAAATGAACTCAGCCTTGAATTATCAACAATGACTGGCTAGTTATTTGCAACACACAAAGCTCCCTTAATTTCCATAACACTCTATAAAAGGTAAATTTTGTTATTATTTTTCCTAATTTTAAATATTAGGAAATAAAGGCACAGAGAATTTAAATCAGTTGCTCAATGACACAGAGCTAGGGGGAGGATATAGCATTTAAACCAAACCTGTTTGTGTCAGAGCCTGCAATCTCAATTCATCATACTCTGTAAAAAACATTTCAAAATGGGAAATAAACTAAAAATGCTGTCTTTGAATTTTTAATATCATTCTAGACCATTTGCTAATAAATCTTTTTCACTCTCATCTATCTTGTAGGGTATAGTTCTGTTTTACTAACAAAAGCCCAACTGTTTATGTGCCTAAATAGAGGTTAACCTGCAGAGGAAAAGGAGAAAAAAAGCCTTATGAGGTATGATTTTGGGGGTGGAAGACTAGTAGGAAAGATAACTTCAAAAGTTATCATTTTATTCCCTAGCAGGGAAATAACAAATTTTGTATTTAAGAATCTCAAGTTGATATTTCTTTCCTTACTGACCACACACAAATGTGCTTTTCAAATACTCATGGAATCAGCTTTCTTGTCTTTCTGGTGGTTACCTAATTAATTAATGAAATTTTGACATGTGGCCACTATCTATCTTTACGTTTTTAGTGTTTTTTTTTTAACTTTCTCTTTGCAAGTTAAAGGATAGAAAGTTTGAAATAAAGAGGCATCATAGTGAAGAAGTGTACAGCTTATTAGAGTTAGATGAACCTAGGAACAAGTACAGATACAGGCATCTATGTAACTCCTGTGAGCCTCAGTATCATTGTCTATAAAATGAGGATAATAATTTTTAGCACATAAAGATTATTGAAATGATTACAAAAAACATTCCTGAGATAACAAACCTGAGCTTGACACATCATCCTCTCAAATTCCTGACTCCTTTTCCTCATTTTTTTGAAAGTGAAAGTGAAGTCACTCAGTCGTGTCCAACTCTGCGACCTCGTGGACTGTAGCCTACCAGCCTCCTCCGTCCATGGGATTCTCCAGGCAAGAATACTGGAGTGCATTGCCATTTCCTTCTCCAGGGGATCTTCCTGACCCAGGGATCGAACCCAGTTCTCCTGCATTGCAGGCAGATGCTTTAGCTGAGACAAATGAATATTGTTAATTTTCTGCCACCTCACAACAGACTTTTGAACACCACACTTAAGTAAGTATGTGCTGTGAATGGGTGGTGATGGGGGAATTTGAGACTAATAAAAACAACAGAAAGGTAACCAAAACGAACACAAATGTCAAAACTAAACAATATGAGGAAATATTAAAGAAATTTTTTCTTTTCTTTCATTTTGAAAACAAGATTCTGTCTTTAAGCACATGAAGAAACCTTAGACCAAGGAAAGGAAGTACTTGAATGAATGAGTTCATGTTACAGAATTCTCTTTCAATGTACTCCCTAAAGAACTGGCTTCAAACTGTTAGGGGAAGCACAGATTGAAACCTCCCACGCTGGCCAGGCACCATAGTAACCATTTGCATGTTGTTTTAGGACAGGAGGTCCTGCTAAGGAACATGGAACTAATAAGCCACCACCAACAGGAAGAGATAGGGAGAGGTCAAAAGGAGACACCACATGTCTGAACACCTCCCAGAATCCTTCTCTCTGGCATCCATCTTGGCTGAACAAGGCTGCACCACCAGGAAGGACTCTGAGTCAGAATGATTGGCTAAGGAAACCGGGAAACTAATCCCATCACCATAAAACCATGTGGCAGAGTTGTTCTCCTGGGTTCCCTTACCCTACTGCTTTCCACTCGGGTGCCCTTTCCTGATAAAATCTCTTGCTTTGTCAGCACATGTGTCTCCTCTGACAATTAATTTCTGAGTGTTAGACAAGAGCCCAGTTCTGGGCCCTGGAAGGAGTCCCCCTTCCTGCAACAAAACCACTATGTATCAAACACTGTTTTAGATTTTGATGAAAGCAACTGTTTTCTTCCTACTGAGAATATAAATGCTGGTCATGTACCCTGAATTAAGAACTCCTATTTTAAAAGAACTATGAAAAATGAGGTAATAATCATGGCTAAAAGTCAGAAATGCTTTAGATGTCAACCTGTTTTATAATTAAAATGAATATGATATTGGTATTTGTCATTTTACTTTAAAGTATATCCATTCCTTTATATATCTACTTAGATTTTTTTCAATAAAAATTATCAAAGACTTGCAATGGACCAATGAAAACTAGAAGTCTAGCAAACCCTTCAGATTCCATGGGGATGCTGTGTCTTTCATTGTTTTGGAGCTATTTCACAACTCTGTCATGAAAAGTCCTGAAATTTAAAAAAAAATTTATTAAAAATTGTTTTTAAGAAATCAAGATGTATATATATATCTAATTAAATTTTTACAAAAGTAACATTTGGAAAGATAACTGTGACTCAACTCCACTCATATACAGATAAATTTTAGTAGGTTTGGCATAAAAATGACTAAGTTCCCTGGAAGAGTGAGAATCCTTGAGCCTCTGGAGGACTGAAGAAGGCATAGGTCCATTAATACAGCTCTTGGAGGATCAGAGTACCCAGAGGGATAAGACAAAAAATAGCACATTGTCACCATTCAGTGAATTTCATTTGCCATCTTGATCCACGTCACCTCAAAACAAATGAAGCTACTTAAGCTTTGGATACCGTTTCTAAGTTTCTGCCAAAGTTCTCACAAATAAGAAACTCTCCTCCTGTGTTTGCGCATAGAGTATAAAGATGATGATTCCTAGAGCGGTTAAATCCATTTATATTTTAAATGAATGATACTGATCTAAATGCAAAGTATCCTGATTATTGTGGTTAAATTTGGAATTATACTATGTACTGTTCAAGTAGAATATAATATTGAAAATGATGAATTATCCTTTAGCTGTTGGATGTAAGTTATGTTATAACAGTGCTCTGTCCTTGGGCCACCAACCAAGTAAGCTATCTCTTTGCTTATCTCTTTTTATATTTCATATAGACAAAGGAGAATGTGCTTTTGCTTTTATTGTGATATTTTATTGTATTATTTTGACTGTTGCAGGGTTTTTAAGTGTAGGCTGGATAGGCCCTATTTAACCCATATTTCTATTTTTCATTGGTGTATAAATACATATAAGCAGCAGTGATGTGTGAAGTGACATGGCATATATGGCCCATCTTCATAGGACATAATTTTGCCCACAGATTTGGAGATGTTTTTATAAATATACAAACTTGTAAATATTTAGGGAGATAAATCAACTGACAGGTAAAGGATGATTTTCTAAAAAGAGTAAAACCATGATTTTCATACATATAAAAGGCATATATGCCAAATATTTTGTTCAACTCATTAACTAAAAGGGGAATCAGTAAGATGTTACTAATCAAAGAAGAATTCACAGTATCATATACTGATAGGTTAAAAAGTGCTTAAATTAATTTATACATAGGTATACAACTTGTCAGTATTCAGGAGACAATACCAGATTCCACTGAATACAATTTGGACCTCTATGGGAAAATATTATCTTCATTATTATCCCTTATCTAAAACTGACAGAGTTGGATGAACCAAGAAAGTCTTGCTGTCAAGTCAGTGTTTGCAGTTCCTACTGCATTTCCATTTTTGGGAACTACCTCAGCAACAGGAGCATGAGTCACTCTGGACTGGGAAGCCAGTGCATGGCCCCTGCAACTGAGCTGCATGGCCTCATTTCCCAGCTCTGCTGCATTTTAGCTCTTGTGTCCTGTTCACGTTAGCTAATTTATCTATGAATTGAACTCTTCAAAACTAAAAGGAGAGTGATTATAATAATGCTAATAACATCTAGGTTATAAGGATATTTGTAAAGATAAAAAGAATTAAAGCATATAAAGCACTTAGAACCCTGCCTAGTATATAGTGAATGGTGTGTTAATTATTTTTTTTGATCACAGTGACATGAACAAAATATACTGTTTTCTTAAGGTAGTTTGAATAGGCTCCTGTAACAAACAATATAGCCATGATTATTAAAGGCAGGTCATGGTTCCTTCTCTCGTATGACCTGGATATTATTTCCCACTACCTCTCTGGAAAGTTGCCAGTTTCTGAGTAGGAATGTAATGTAATTATTTGATATTTCAGAAAAGCTATGGTGTTGGCAGCTCTTATCACTGACCCAAGCATGAAATATTCTTTTTTAAAATTCCCAGACTACCTCATATTGACTTATCCCACATAACTTATAAACAGAAGGTAAAATTATTTGTTTTAGAGATCTGCCCCAATATATAACAAATCATAATTGGTCTTTACTTTTTTATGGAAATATGAATGAACTAATGACAGTTTAAAAAACACATATATTTCAAGTAAAATAATCATTAGTAATACATATTAATTTGAACCAAAAGAGAAAATAAAAACATATTAAAACCAATAAACTGGAAGATATCAGTAAAGAATAATTAAGGTTTAAAAATATCAGTAAGTTTCATACCAGCTTTAATTGTACCAATTATTCATTTTTTGGTTGGAAAAAAATTCAGAGGGTCAAAGAGAAAAGGCTGCCATCATACATATTTCACTTCTCATTATTTGCCATTTTACCCAATTATATGCATCAGAACATTTTGTGTGTGAGGATTCCTGCTGAGGAGTATTTCTGAACTGGAAATAATTGAACTGGACATGAAATCAAACCTACTATAGAATAAGAGTCTGTACTCCAGAGGAAAATCATCTTGATAAAAAAGTCCAGGCTAAAGGTCACATCAATGACCCCAGCTCGTCTCTTGGAGTAGCAGCTGGAGAAAAAGTGAAAGACAGGAGACTCAAATGAGACTATAAAAATTCTAATTTGGGTTGTAAAGATGCAGGTACGGAACATCCACCATGCTGACTGGCCTGATGATGGCCTCAGGCCTACCTCCTGCCTACGACTGGCCAGTCTCTGTGACACGGGACAGTCATGCTCTTTTTTGGCCACAGTCACATGCTCCACCTCAGAAGCTATCTACTACCCTCATGTGAACTGAAAAAGAAGGGTATTGCTTGCTATAAGCAATCAAGTATACATCAGAACAAACAGGTACATGATGACCAAAACCTCTACATGTCCACCACCATTACAAATAGTCAGTCCTCTGATTCTATGAAAGCAGCAGCATTTTGAAACAGTTTTAAGTAGAGAACAAAAGAATCCTTTGAGCAGAGCAAATACAGAGTAAGGGAAGAG
The DNA here is from genome assembly GCA_007570785.1 of Antilocapra americana. Lineage (NCBI taxonomy): Eukaryota > Metazoa > Chordata > Mammalia > Artiodactyla > Antilocapridae > Antilocapra > Antilocapra americana. The sequence continues at coordinate 42,925,708 of ML660200.1, read as the reverse complement.
CAAAGTTATTTCATGAGGGTCTCCAAAACGAGTTTTGTCTTTGAACATTTTGGCTAAATTTAAAATTTTTATGTATTGAGTTACTATTTTTAAAATTAAAAATGAATTAAGAGTCATACAGATTATTTTTCTTCTATGTATTAAAAAATAAAAAGTGATATAATGTCTAAATTATATTATTAGCCCTATGACAAAGATCTGTACCTGGTATGTTTTTGTTACTTTTCTCCTGTGAATCCTGAATAGAAAATGCTTTTATTTTAAGTAACAAAGGAAACAATGTTTCCTACAGAAATATTTCAATTAAAAACATTTAATTATCCCATCTAGTAGCCATTTATTTGTATATAATGGTATTGAATTCAAATTTAATGGAACCATGTTTTAAATTATTCATTTTCCTTAGATATTACTCCTGATGATTCATGTATACTTTGATGTTTTCATTGTTAACATAAAAGATGCCATTTGAGAATTTCTATTTAATTGGTAATATTTTGATGTTGTTAATTAGTTTTAACACTTATGTCAGCAATTTGGTTGATGCTGCAGAGCTGAATATTCAAAACAGTCCCTCTTCAAAGCATTTATTTTGCATTTTAAAAATACCTGACACTGAACATCTTTTTAATACAAGTGAAATACAAACTTTTCAATGAAAAGATCATATTTTGAAAATAATGATTGTAACATTTTCTGTCTCCTCTCAGGAACTGTTTATCAGCACCAGTTTATAAAATATGCATAATCACAATGCTCCTTAAATAATACATAGAATTTGATGCTTGTGGCTATATTGGAGATATTTTTATGGAAAGAGCATAATGAACAATCTTGAACTTGGCAGTTGATTCGAGTTCTAGCTCTCTCACTTACTAGGTGTATATCCTTAGACTGACTATAGCTGCAAAGGACCTTTTGCTTATATATGAGATGAAGATCCTCTGAAGAAGGAAATGGCAACCCATTCCAGTACTCTTGCCTAGAGAATTCCATGGACAGAGGAGCTTGGCAGGCTACACAGTCCATGGGATTGCAAAGATTCAGACATGACTGTGTGACTATATTCAGTTCAGAGATGGAAGAATGATATTTGGCAATGCATTTCTGTGCTTTCGATGTTTTTCATAAATATAAAGTCAGCCAGTGTCTGTGAAAGCATACTATATATTTTTAAGGGCTACATAAATTGAAGACAATATTGTTTCAGGGGTCTATGCATGACCCCTAAAGCTATGTTTGTCCTGGGATTGCAAAATAACCAAGAGGGTCAGGGGTTTTTAAAGCCTGAACTGAGTCAGGGGATTTTCATGTAGAAGAGAAGTAATATGAAGAGGGATTTGACTGCATTGCTTTGGAACCTTCCGGCAGTTTTGGAAGCTCTGCTGGGTGTGGGTGCTTATGACAGCTTTACAGCAGCACAGATACAGGAAGCTGGGAAACTACTAACTATTGGGGAGAATATATTGTCCTGGAGAATTTCTGTATTAACTGGGAGAAACTTGAAGTGTTAGAATTTTCAGAGAAGACAGAAAACAGAGTCAGAGTCATATTCTATTAAACAGAGGAATATGTTTAATTACTGCTCCTTTATTTTATGTTTATCACCAGACTAGTGCCATGTAATTAGTAGTATGTTCTACTAAAGATTGGTGTCAAAGGTGAAAATGCTCTGCAAGATTCTCTGCTCAGACATATAAATTTCTGAAATAAATTAGCATGTTTTTATGATTTCTTCTATTAGTAGAATACTTGTTCTATTATCATTTCTTTTTCAAATAATTTTTATTTGGGGATATAAGAAAAATATGTAGAAAAATTTTAAAGAAAGATAGCATAAAGAATAATATAAAAATCACTTAAAAAATCCCAACATTCAAAGACATAAACATGAATATGGCTAGCAGGTTGATAGTACTTCTTTAGCCCCTCTCTCCAGCTATCTGTACTTGCACCTGCTGTTTATCTGATGACCTATTGTTTCGCATAGTTGCAAATATACTTTACATGTGGTTTTAGCAATTGCATTGTACATTATGTAATCATCATTTTCCCATATAACAGGCTCATTTACTAACTAGACTAGTTTCTATTATCACCTATTAGAGATTCTTTAACTTCTTGAAAATTTAAAGAAACTTTATTATTGTCTCATATATCATAGTTCGGGGTCATTCATGTCTTCAATTATAAATGGGAATCCTCTGCAAGTGTCTTAAGATAACATTTCATAATTTAGGACAAATGTCTCTGAAGACACATTCTCACTCAAGAAGATGCTTGTTTATTACCTCATATTTAACAAATGCTGACTATTGAAGTATTCACACACAGTTCATGTATTTTTTAAGAGGAAAGTGGAAGAAACTGTGGCCATAGATTAAAAAAAACTGTAAGAGACCACTGATTTTACTTTCTTTGTAAGTTCTTTGTGTTCATTTTATTATTTCTAGGCAACAAATTATTGTTAAAATTTCAGCTTAAAGCAGCACACATTTTATTATCTCCCAGGTTCTATAGGTCAGAAGTCTGACAGGAATTACTGCTTCAAGGTCTCAGCTGGCTATGATCAGTGTCAGTGACGCCTGCATTCTCATCAGAGGTTTCAACTGGGGAGAAGATTTACTTTCAAGACCCTTCAGTTTGTTGGCTAAATTCATTCACTTTAAGCTGAAGAACTGAAGGTTTTAGTTTTTTGCTGGCGGCCACCCTCCCTTTTGAGAGCGCCTGCAATTTCTTGCCATCCGGGCTTCTCTAATATGACCACTTACACCATGTGGCTTTCTTCCTCAAAGCAAGCAAAGAGAGACTAGCAGGACAGAGTAACGGAACATTGTCATGGGAATGACATCTTTGACTTTTGCCACATTCTATTGATTAGAAGCAAATCACAGGTCCTACTCTCACTCAAGGGTTTGAACACTAGAAGACAGAGATTATTGGGGCCATCTTAAGAGCTGTCCCCATAAGTGATTCTCAAAATTCTACAATAAATATGTATATTTGCAACATGAAAAAGAATAAAAATAAAAAAGCAAAAAAAAAAGCCCACATACAAAAATAAACAAAGGGATTTATATCTTGAACAATGAAATAATTTATAAGAAGATAATGATATTAAAAAGTACCATTTAAAATAGCTTAAGAAATATCAAACACATAGGAATAAATCTAACGAATGATATGATAGATGGCTACATTGAAAAATACAAAATATTACTCAGAGCAATTTTAAAAGACCTCAGTAACAAAAGATGTTTTACATGACAGAACTGAAAAATTCAACATTTATATGTATAAATTCCCTTGAAGCTGACTTATAGTTTTAATGCATATCAATTAAAATTCCAGAAGCAGTGTGCATGTATATGTGTCTGTAAGTTAACAAACTGATTCTATAAATTTAAATGCAAGCATAAATAAATTGGTATAGCCAAGACAATCTTGAAGAAGAACTAGATTGAGAAAATTCACTATATTTTGATATTTACTATAAAAATACAATAATGAAGAGAGTGTGGTTTTGGTGTGTGGATAAATAAACAGGCAAAAGGAATGAAATCATGAGTCCAGAAATAGATTGGTATGTGGAAGATAACTTGATTTGTATCAAATGCACCACAACACTTCATTGAATGTTGGGAGGTGGGAGTGGTCTTTCAAGCCATGATGCTCAAGCAAATAGACACTCACATGGAAAAAAAAAAATGTCTTGACCTCTACCTTATACCATACACAAAAGATAATTCAAATTGAATCACATGTCTAAAAGTGATGCTAATAAAGCTTTTAGAAGAAAGCATTAGAATATACATCATAATATTAAGGAAGATGGAACAGAACATTAAAGTAAGAATTTACAGATTAGACTTCATTAAAATAAAGCAATTCTGATGAGCAAAAGACATTATTAGGAAAGCAAATACACAAAGGGAGATGAGAGATGGAATCTGATAAATGACTTAAATACCTAATGTATATATATATATTTATTTATATTGTTTCCATATAGTTTAAATATATTAAATATGTTAATTATATTTGTATATATTTATATTTATAAACATATAAAATTATATTTATCTATAATATATAATTATATTTTTATATAGTGTATATATATAGTGTGTATATATATATATATAAATACTACAAATATGAAATTTCAGAAACTAACATAAAATGATAGGCAGCAGGCTTGAACTGACATCATACAAAATAAGATCTCCATACGGCTAATCAGCATTGACAAGGTGGTCAACATCGTTAGTCACCAGGGGATTGCAAATAAAAGCATGTATATAGAGTAATATACATCCACTTGAATGGCTAACACTAAAAATACTGAAAGACATCAACAATGGCAAGTTACTAAGTAATTAGAACTCTCACACACTGACAGTGGAAATGTAAATTAGTTTAGTCACTCTGAAGAGCTCTTTGTTTGATTCTATTAAAGCTAAACATAAACCATCAAACGTATCAAAATTTCTACTCCTATCTGAGATAAATGTGCCCATGTCTACCAAAATTAGTACATAAAAATATTCCTCACATTATTATTAAAAAAATCTTTAAAAAGTAGTCACAAAATGGAAACTCAAACGTACACCAATAGGAGAATGGATAAACAAGTTGCAGAATACTTATACAATGGAAATTAAACTTGGCAAGAAAAGCATACACACCCCCACTATTATACACAGCAACATGGACAAAGCTTAGAAAGCTTGTTAAGGGAAAATGACCAAACACAAAAGAATATACACTGCATTATTCCATTTATATGAAGTTTAAGAACACAGACAATCTATATGATAGAAATCATAATAGTTGTTAATTCTGGGGAGGGTGTCATTGACTGCTGGGGAGCATGACGGAAACTTCTGAGGTGAAATCTTAGTCTGAGTAATGCTTAAATGAGTGAGTGGAAATAGGTAAAAATCAACCAAGATGCATACTTGAAATCTGTATACTTTACTGTATGTAAACGAACCACTCCTAAGAGACAAAACTGTCCATTCATGTCGTTCTCTAGACATCACTGCATTACAAGTACCAGGGTCATTCCTGAGTCTTCACATTAGTTTGTAATCTTACTTGACCTTCACCAGTTCTAATTCTTTTTTGAAAACTCCTATTTTTCAATATTTTGCTAGTTTTTGAACTTTAAGTTATCCTCTCTGAGTTTATAAGACAATACTATGATTTGTTTTTTTGTTCTGGTGAAGAAAAGTTGTATTATATTTTCATCCTGGCTGTGCCCTACTGCTCAAATCCTTCCTGGCTTCATCTTCTCCATTCTTTCTACTCAACAGCTAAGATATCTGAGGTCTAAAAGCTTACACAATCAGTACAGATTAATAAGACTGAAATAAATAACAGGCCGGAAATAGGTACAGAATTCTGGTTAATCGAACTTTTGTGACTGATATGAAATAAATCATGTATATTGAATGAATTATATTTTAGAAATGCATTATTTACATTTTGAATATTTTTTAATATGTCAGGAATATATATTAGCATCATTACTTTTAGGTCAATTGTAAATCAGAAGTGGGACTTCCCTGGTGACTCAATGGTAAAGAATCTGCCTGTCAGTGCAAGAGACAAGGGTTTGAGCCCTAGGTCAGGAAGATCCCCTGGAGAAGGAAATGGTGAATGACTCCAGTATTTTTGCCTGGGAAATTCCATGGACAGAGAAACCAGGTGTGGTACAGTCCATGGGGTTGCAAAAGAGTCTGACACAATTGAGCAACTAAACAACACAACTAAGTACTCTCAAAATGTTTACAGAACACAGAGCTCATTTTGATATCTCTTTTTTTCAACAGGAAGGTCCTGAGATAATACAACTCTGCCTATAAAGTCTGGAGTAGAAGAAAAGAGAGCAGTAGAAGTACAAGAAAAGTAGAAGGGCTTCTATTATAATTTTAAGAGATCATCATTTTAGAGAGATGAAGCCTGGTATTTAGAAATTAAAATGAATTACTAATTTATCATCAGTAAACTATTTTAATGTCAATCAAAGAGTATGTTCAAACACTAATCTTCCATGTTTCTAATTCAAATGGATCTATCTGAACAATACAAATAAATTATGTTTATGCAATTTAATTTATCACAAAACACTTAGCATACTGACATATATCAATTGTTAAATTACTCATCAATAATTGATTGTGTACCTATCATGTGTCTTCCATGAATTTATAGAAATAAGCTGCTTTAAATAGAAATCTAAGATGTCTACAAGTGACTTCCATTCTCGGCAGCTAATGTAATATCAGCAATGACAATTAAACAGAGTTCTTTTGTGTTCCCTTGTTTTGACGAGGGAATCTGGAGAGTTAATCAGTGAAGATTGGTGGTAAGTGGTGCGTTTCACCAAGGGTTAGATCACCCTTACTTCTGTAATATACCCCACGGGAAACTAACAGGTGTCATTGAGTACAGAGCTAAAAATAAATGGAGGTGCTTTATGTTAAACATAATCTAGCTATTACCCATGTTGCTGATGTCCTGTTCAAATATTAAAAAATTCCCCATTATCAACACACAAAAAAAGCTAGACTCTAGTACGAAAGTGAAAGTTGCTCAGTCGTGTCTGACTCTTTGTGACCATATGGACTGTATAGTCCATGGATATCTCCAGGCCAGAATACTGGAATGGGTAGCCTTTCCCTTCTACAGAGGATCTTCCAAACCCAGGGGTCAAACTCAGGTCTCCCACATTGAAGGCAGATTCTTTACCAGCTGAGCCACAAGGGAAGCCCAGAATCTAGTATAATACCTCTGAAATTTTACTCTGAGGAACTTGGACCTGAGGGAAAATTTGTGTTAGTGGGTCTCAATTAGCTATCAATTGTCATTATTTGGGCATTGTTAAATTATAATAGTTCTTTTTATCTCAACCATTAATTATTTCCATTTAATTTGGTCTTGGGTAAGGATCACACATGGACATACACATGGACATCACCAGATGGTCAACAATGAAATCAGATTGATTATATTCTTTGCAGCCAAAGATGGAGAAGCTCTATCCAGTCACCAAAAAAAAAGACCCGGAGCTGACTGTGGATCAGATAATGAACTCCTTATTGTGAATTTCAGACTTAAGTTGAAGAAAGTAGGGAAAACCACTAGACCATTGAGATATGACCTAAATCAAATCCCTTATAAATATACAGTGGAAGTGAGAAACAGATTTAAGGGACTAGATCTGATAGAGTGCCTGATGAACTATGGACAGAAGTTCATGACATTGTACAGGAGACAGGGATTAAGACCATCCCCAACAAAAAGAAATGCAAAAAGGCAAAATGGCTGTTTGAGGAGGCCTTACAAATAGCTGTGAAAAGAAGAGAAGTGAAAAGCAAAGGAGAAAAGGAAGGATATTCCCATCTGAATGCAGAGTTCCAAAGAATAGCAAGGAGAGAGAAGAAAGCCTTCCTCAGTGATCAATACAAAGAAATAGAGGAAAACAACAGAATGGGAAAGACTCGAGATCTCTTCAAGAAAATTAGAGATACCATGGGAACATTTCATGCAGAGATGGGCTCAATAAAGGACAGAAATGGTATGGACCTAACAGAAGCAGAAGATATTAACAGAAGTGGCAAGAATACACAGAAGAACTGTACAAAAAGATCTTCACGACTCAGATAATCACAATGGTGTTATCACTCACCTAGATACAGACATCCTGGAATGTGAAGTCAAGGGGGCCTTAGAAAGAATCACTACAAAAAAGCTAGTGCAGGTGATGGAATTCCAGCTGAGCTATTTCAAATCCTGAAAGATGATGCTGTGAAAGTGCTGCACTCAGTATGCCAGCAAATTTGGAAAACTCAGCAGTAGCCTCAGGACTGGAAAAGGTCAGTTTTCATTCCTATTCCAAAGAAAGGCAATGCTAAAAATGTGTGAACTACTGCACAATTGCACTCATCTCACATGCTAGTAATGTAATGCTCAAAATTCTCTAAGCCAGGTTTCAGCAATACATGAACCGTGAACTTCCAGATGTTCATGCTGGTTGTAGAAGAAGCATAGGAACCAGCGATCAAATTGCCAACATCTGCTGGATCATTGAAAAATCAAAAGAGTTTCAAAAAAACATCTATTTCTGCTGTATTGATTATGCCAAAGCCTTTGACTGTGTGGATCACAATAAACTGGGGAAAATTCTGAAGGAGATGGGAATACCAGATCATCTGACCTGTCTCTTGAGAAATTCATGTGCTGGTCAGGAAACAACAATTAGAACTGGACATGGAACAACAGACTGCTTCCAAATAGGAAAAGGAGTACGTCAAGGCTGTATATTATCACCCTGCTTATTTAACTTATATGCAGAGTACATCATGAGATACAGTGGGCTGGATGAAGCAAAAGCTGGAATCAAGATTGCTGGGGAAAATATCGATAACCTCAGATATGCAGATGACACCACCCTTACAGCAGAAAGTGAAGAGGAACTAAAAAGCCTCTTGATGAAAGTGAATGAGGAAAGTGAAAAAGTTGGCTTAAGGCTAAACATTAAGAAAATTAATATGGCATCTGGTCCCATCACTTCATGGGAAATAGATGGGAAAACAGTGGAAACATTGTCAGACTTTATTTTTTTGGGCTCCACAACCAGATGGTGATCACAGCCATGAAATTAAAAGATGCTTACTCCTTGGAAGCAAAGTTATGACCAATCTAAATAGCATATTTAAAAGCAGAGAGTTTACTTTGCAACAAAGATCCATCTAGTCAAGGCTATGGTTTTTCCAGTAGTCATGTATGGATGTGAGAGTTGGATGGTGAAGAAAGGTGAGAGCCAAAGAATTGATGCTTTTGAACTGTGGTGTTGGAGAAGACTCGAGAGTCCCTTGGACTACAAGGAGATCCAACCAGTCCATCCTAAAGGAGATCAGTCCTGGGTGTTCATTGGAAGGACTGATGTTGAAGCTGAAACTCCAATACTTTGGCCACCTCATGCAAAGAGTTGACTCATTGGGAAAGACCCTAATGCTGGGAAAGATTGGGGGCAGAAGGAGAAGGGCATGGCAGAGGATGAGATGGCTGGATGGCCTCACCAACTCGATGGACATGGGTTTGGGTAGATTCTGGGAGTTATTGATGGACAGGGAGGCTTGGCGTGCTGCGATTCATGGGGTTGCAAGCAGTCGTACACAACTGAGCAACTGAACTGAACTGAAGGATCACACATCCATCTCTGTTTTTATAATATTCCCATGCCTGGCCTGAGAATCATTTTTTCATGTTAATGAAAATGAATTTAAAACATTATTTAAATGGTTTGACTCAGGATGTCATATCAAGTAAGAAACCAAAAGTAACAAGGGCAGAAGAAACAAAGTACATCTCCAATCATGTCCAAATCATGCTTTCTTTCTGGAAATCAGCAAAAAGAATATAAGAAATTAAGTAACAGATATGCTGGCGAGTTTTTATTTTAAAAACATCAAACATAGACAAAAACTATAAAGAAAAATGAAATAGAGCACTGGTTTAAAGAAATATGTAGTCAGAAACATTCTAGTAATTTTTTACAGTGCTATAATCACCATAATCTAATAATACTACAATCCTATGTGAAAGTCACTCAGTCATGTCCAACTCTTTGTGACCCCATAGGCTATATGGAGTTCTCCAGGCCAGAATACTGGAGTGGGTAGCTGTTCTCTTCTCCAGCGATCTTCCCAACCCAGGGATCCAACCCAGGGCTCCCACATCGCAGGCAGATTTTACCAGCTGAGCCACTAGGGAAGCCCAAGAATACTGGAGTGGGTAGCCTATCCCTTCTCCAGCAGATCTGCTCAACCCAGAAATGGAACCAGGGTCTCCTGCATTGCAGGTGGATTCTTTACCAGTTGAACTACCAGGGAAGCTCACAATGCTAATTACTAATTACTAATTACTTAATTACAATAATATTCCCATAATAACACAATCTCCTCTAATAGGTATCTGTTGATCTAAAAAGAGAAGCAAGTAAAGCTAATTAAGGTTTTGACTAGAGCCTTCAAGAAGTACCATGGAAAGTTAAATTTAAATCCCTGAGGTGAGCTTTTGACCTTGGTTTTCAGAATTCTTATCAGTATAATTGGAAACAGGGTTTTATGGACAGCAGATAAATAAGGAAGGCTCCCCAAAGTGCTATATTACTAAGGACCACAGTCTTCACTTAACAAGGAGACACATCCAAGTGAAAATATGTCCTGGCTGGCCTAACTATATTGTAGAGTAGGGCTTCTTATATTTTAGCATGCATCAGAATCACCTGGAAGGTTTGCTAAAATGCAGATTGCTAACTCCAGAGTTTCTGACTTAGTAGGCACTGGTTAGGCCCCACAGTCTGTATTTCTGAAATATTCATGTGTGACACTATAGCTGCTTATTGGGAGATCACTCTGACAGAGAGCATTTACAGAGGCTTTATGCTGATCTCTGGTGCTTGAGAACTAGAGCAACTTTATCCACTTTCTGTTTATGCTGAATCATGGAAATTCTGAGGAACTTCCACTATTCTAATTCCACGATTCTAAGGAACTTGTAGCAAGATAATGTCTCCCACGATGATTCCCCCTACAGACCCTCTGCTTATCCAGAAGAGCTCTGATTCATGATTAGCCTTACTGACCTGTACTCATATTTGCCTAGAGAATGAAAAGCGAGGGGTGTTCACTAGCATTATAGTCCATCAGTTGTTTCTATTTCTTGTGTAAACGGAGTAAGTTAAACATTTGGGAGAGAAAAAAATTTTAGAATGTCATTTTAACTCTATGAAGGAAATGTAACCAAAGGCACCCAGATTCTTTAAGGAGGGCAATGATCTTGGGCTAACTTTTCTCACAGAGATTTCCTCTTCTCTGGGAATGGCCCGACATTAAAGAGGAATCGATCCCAAGTAGCCATACTTTTACCTGACCCTCCCCCTAGCTACATCTGATTAGTGCTGCACTGAACAGTTATATATCTATCAGTAGATATTTTCTAGACTTTTAAATGGAACTGTGAATCGATCTTTCTTTGATGGAAAATGATGTAAGCTGTAAAGCTCAGGTGCTGAGTGAAGGAGGTTGTGTTTCCCAGCATGATGATCATGATGAACAGGATAGATGCCATATTCCCCAGCATGTGGTGGAAGATGGTTCACACTGATAAAAAAACTGAACTGACATTATTGGGAAGGAAAAAAATATTCAGATGAGGAAATGAGAGAGGAAGAGATCCAGCAGACTTCAATGATCTATTTACAGTAGTTCACGATGTTCGATTACACAATTTCCCTGATGATTTAACCCTTTTCTGAGTATTAGATTTTATCAGTTTTTTTGTTGTTGTTGAGTTGGTTGTTATTACTTGCAACTTAATTCAAGAGATCCTTCATGTTATTAAGCTTAAGTCAAGAGGGATTCCCCAAGCTTCCCTTTTGGCTCAGATGGTAAAGATTTCACCTGCAATGCAAGAGACCTGGGTTTGATCCCTGGGTTGGGAAGATCCCCTGGAGGAAAGCACGGCAACCCACTTCAGTATTTTTTGCGTCGAGAATCCTCATGGACAGAGGAGCCTGGTGGGCTACAGTTCATGGGGTCACAAAGAGTTGGACATGACTGAGCGACCAAGCACACAAGAGGCTGCTGCTTAAAAAAAGAAAGCCATTTAAGTTAAAGTTCTTAGAGTCAGTGGGGAAGGAAGAAAGGAAATAGAGCAAAATGGAGTAGTAGATCTGTGTTTGCTACATCTAGAAAAAAAGCCTACAGATGAGTGTGAGATAAATAAGGGGAAAACGCAAGAGCAAAAGGCCCTTTCTTGTTCCATAATTGATATTTTATAGAAAATTCTTTGTAGTGCATCGTGCATCAACTTGTTATGTGTGAAACAAGCTAAGGAGCAAACAGCATGGCCAGGGATAGAGTGACTTGTTTTAGCCCTTCTGAACTTGATTTAGTTCTACTGGGATATGAATATTTAGTTGAAAGCCAGCATACTTACTATAGATCTACTGCAATGAGAAAAACATGACCCTTTCCTAGATACTGGAGTTCTAGTCACACAGTCTGGATGGAACTAGGGCGAGATTCGGGTTAAAAGACTGTGAAGAGTGAGCAGTCTCAAAAGGAGAATCATGGCTATTGCTTCCTTGAGCATTGTTTTAGCCATAAGTATGGACTGCAAAGTGACTGGGCAAAGGAAGCCTATGGCACCAGAGGCCAGGAGAGCACCCAGAGGCAATCAAGGAAGACACGGTTGTTCACTGGGAACAGAGGAGCAAGCAGGATAAGTTGTTCCTCTCCCTCTAGAACAGACATATTCTTGAAAAGAAGCTAAAAAGGACACTGGAGTATTAAGAAATGAGAGCACTAGGGAGAGACTGCTTACACGATCAGAGCAGGATATGTTTTAACAAATACATCTAAAATTAAATTGTCCCCTCCTCTGTGTACCTCTCTTCCCAATAATCAAGAGAAAAGAACTTGGGATAAAGTTTACATCATTTATATCATTCTACTTTGCATATGGAAATGTGGTGTGACCAAAAATCAAGTTGTTTCATCTCTAACTAATTTGATGTTTGTGACGGACTACCCTGCATGCTCTTAGAGCTGCATTTACTTTAAAACTGTCTGTTATGCTAATCCAATGTATCTTTTGTGTAACATTCAGTCTCTTTTGGATAAAAATGTACAGTCTTCTTGGCCTCCTTTTCCCCTAGTCTTTTTACACTGATGGCATTAATTTCACAGGGGAGGATGTATCTTGTTAGTTTTCTGTCAGAACAGAATCCATAGGCACAGTACTCCCTGGCTGTTCTTGTCACTAGGTCATGTCCCCTGACCACCTGGGTTGATGCCATTCAAATTCTTGTCCTCCTCAAAGCTTTTCAGAGTTTGGTGGTGATTGCTAGCTGGCAACATTCGACTTGACCCCCTACAAGCCCTCTTTGACATACCTGCCACCTTCTTGCCACACTTTTACATCCTATCTTTTCCTTTTTTCTTTCCAATCTCACGTGGGTCTGTGGAAGGGCTAACTTTTCTTTATTCCCATGATATATAAGTCAACTCTATAACAACACACCTCATGATTTTTGTCATAGGCATAAAGAATATCTTCTTCAGCATGATAGACTTCTTCAAGCTGGTTCTTTGAGCCTTGGACATTGATATATTAAAGTTAGAGCCAAAATATATTTTAAATTCGTTCAAACAGTTTCATGTTTGAATGTAAGAAGCTGAGTTTCTAAAAAGTTTTTATTTGACATTCTTTAAAATTTGTAGTTTCCTTTATAGCTAGATGAATGCTAGGGGCCAAATAGTAAATATATATATATATATATATTAGAAAAGATAAAAGCAAAAGGCACATTCATGATTTGAAATATGATATTTATTATATCATTGTGGTGGCAGAATAAAAGACTCCAAGGATGTCTTTGTTCCAATCCCTAGTACTTGTGAATATGTTAGGTTACATGGCAAAGGAGAATCAAGGTCTCAAGTGGAATTAAGGATGCTAATCAGATGATCTGAAAACAGGGAGACTGTCCTGGATTATTTGGGTTATTCCAGTGTAAGAGTTCTTAAAAGTGGAAGGGGGAAGCAGAAGCTGAGGTCAAAGTGATGCTAGGTGAGGAAGACCCAACCTCCTACTGCTGGCTTTAACGATGGAGAAAGGGACCATGAGCTGAGGAATATGGGCTGTCTTTTGAGGCTGGAAAAGACAAAGAAATGGACTCTTCCCTAAGGCCACCAGTAAGGAATGTAGCCCTGCTAATACTTTGATTTTATCCCAATGAGATTCAGGTAGGACTTCTGAACTCTAGAGCTGTGCAGTAATAAGTTCTTATTGAAGCCACAAAGTTCATGATAATTTGTTACAGCAAAAATAGAAAAGCAATATTGTTACTTAAACTGGAAACTGGACTGATAAGGCTAAAGTAGCTCTTAGCTCACAGCTCAGTTACTTTTTATCCCCTGTTGCTTCTATTCTGACCATTTCTTTAATAATTAATTGTAACTCCTAGATTTAAAGCCTATACTTGTGAGGAGGAACACAAAGACTAAAATATTAGTTTTCCTGTTTGAAAGTAGCTGCAAACAATAACACGGGGAAGAAAATATTTAAACTAATAGTACACATGAGTCTTTGAAAATTACATTCTCAACTAAATGAGCCATGCCCATCTTTGTCTCCCATTACCAGGAACAACTGAGAGCTGACTATTTAAAATAAACCATGTTCTCAGGGTTCTGAGCTATTGCTGACTATGTTATGACTGGTGTACTGCTCCTGCTGGGTCAATGGACAGCTGCTATTTTATTATTTGCAGACGCCTGGGCTACATTTTAAGCATGAAAAACATTGTGCGGGGCTGATGTCTCCTCTGCTCTATGATCTGTTCACTGAGTAAATTCTTAGACAATGAGATTGTATTTCTTTGGCAGAAAGTAAACATTCACAATAACTCTTGTCAGGGAAGACTTCTGTACAAAGCTTGACTAGTGAAATGATGACAGATGAAAATGTGAGTCTGTCCTGCCAAATACAACACCAGTGTTAATGTGGATATAGAAGACAGCATTGCCACTAAGTGGGCTTTATAATGTAAGGCAGGTTGATTTAGGTATTTGTTATAAAAGCAGAGATTATTGTGGTTGGCTTCTTATGCTGTTTGAATACCACAATAAAGTAGAGACTAGTGCTTAAAGATTCTTAATAATGGCAATGACAAAAATGACACATGGCAGCAAATTGGAATAGCAGTTATTTTAGATCACGATGGATAGCGTTCTACACTTAGATGGGAATGGATGTATACATTATTGGTTTGGCCAGATATCAATAATTATTGATTATTTTACAGTTGTGATAATGAAAGAAGATAGGTAGGCAGCAAACATTTTACAAATTTGAGAATTGTTTCAATGTGAACTGAGCAAATATATAATCCACCAAATAAACTGAATAGTAGAAAAGGCTTCAGAAAAACAAATAAACTCAGGCAATCATCCTTCAAATTTTATATAAGTAACTGTCAAAGGCACAGACTTGCTTCAAGATGGATTTATTTACTCAACAAATATGAATTGCACACTTCTCCTTTGCCTATTCCCTTGCTAACCACTGGGGATATTAAGATGAATTCTGACAGGGTCCTTCCCCATGAGAACAGTGGGGAAGGATCAGACATACGCATAAATACTTTTTGGTATGGACATTGGGATATGCATTTATGCAAAGACAGTCGCATCAAGTGTGTTGAAGTGATTATGGTGCATAGGGCTCCTATTAAATCACAGCAGATGAGAAATTAAAATTAGGCTATAGGAGGGACTAAGATGGCGGAGGAATAGGACGCGGAGTCCACACTCTCCCCAACAAATACACCAAAGGAACATTTAAATACCGAACAAACTCCATAAATCAACATCTGAATGCTGGCAGAGGTCTTCAGGCATCTGGAAAGACAGCCCATTGCCGACGAAAGAAGGTAGGATCAAAGGAAAAAAAAAAGTAAAAAGAGGCAAAGAGACAGGGACTGAGATTCATCTCAGAAGGGGAGCCTCGAAAGAGATAAAGGTTTACGAACGTCAGGAAACATTCTCACTGGCGGAACTGAGAGATCTGAGGCGAATCTCAAAGAGCATAAAAGTCGGGACTTAGAAGCCGATAAATAGTTAAGCCCCTTGGAGAACTGAGCGGCGGCCGGTCGCCCCATCCCCCACGAGCCAGCGGACTGCTCAGGGAGGGCCGAGCCACGCGCTTAGGGGGAGGACTGAGATTGAATGCCTGGGGCAGACTGAGGGTCCTAACCGAGGGTGCTAACCGGAGATAGACCACTGGGTAGCCTTCCCGAGGAAGACCCCCGCCAGGCTCGCTCGTAGCCTTCCCGAGGAAGAACCCTGCCAGGCTCGCAAACAGAACAAAGTGGAGCGGGGATTCAGACCACGGCGCGAGACAGCCGGGTGGAACAGGGAGGCTGCGGGCTACGGAGAGCGCCCCTGTGAGGCTTCTGCCCCCAAACCGCAGGCAGAATTGGGTGCTAGCCAAGACCTCTGGGGACTCTGGACAGTGGCCACCAGAATTTGGGGCTTCTCATATCTGAGAAAACGCCCCCAGCCGCACATTGAAAAAACCGAGCAGCTGGGCCGGGGGAGGGAAGAAGCCGCAGCCCCCCAACTGCGTCACCAGAGTGCGCCGCCAGAGTCTGCCGCTGCACATCTGAGAAGACACGCCCACCTGCAAGCAGAAAGAGCGGAGCAGCTGGGCCAGGGGAGAGGAGAAGCCACAGCCTCCAATTACATCATCAGAGTGCGCCACCAGCTGAGAGCCTGAGCAGAGGGGGTGGGAAAAGCGCAGGCACCGCGAGCGGGGCAAACCCCAGAGCGCTGAATAGACACTGAAGGGGCCAGCAGAGGTGCCAAATCAAGCAGGACAGACCGCCTAAGATTCCAACCAGGAAACTCTGACAAAACACTCAACCAACACCTCCCATAGTGAGGAAACCCCACAATAAAGGGACAACACACCAAGATAAACAAGATGAAAAGGCAGAGAAATACCCAACAAGTAAAGGACCAGGATAAATATCCCCTAGACCAAACAAAAGACGAAGAGATAGCTTGTCTACCTGACAAAGAATTCCGAATAATGATAGTGAAAATGATCCAAAACCTGGAAAATAAGTTGGAGTTGCAACTCAGTAACCTGCGGGCAAGGATTGAGAAGATGCAGGTAAGCTTTAACAAAGACTTAGAAGAAATGAAAAAGAGTCAAAATACAATAAATAATGCAATAAATGAGGTCAAAAACACCCTGGAGGGAACCAACAGTAGAATAACAGAAATAGAAGACAGGATAAGTGAAATAGAAGATAGAATGGCAGAAATAAATGAAACAAAGGAAAAATGAAAAAAGAATTAAAAGAAATGAGGACAATCTCAGAGACCTCTGGGATAGTATTAAACGCACCAATATTCGAATCATAGGAATCCCAGAAGAAGGAGACAAAAAGAAAGACCATCAGAAAATTCTTGAAGAAATTATGGTGGAAAATTTCCCTAAATTGGGAAAGCAAATAACATCTCAGGTCCAAGAAACACAGAGGGTCCCAAATAGAATCAACCCCAAGCGGAGCACCCCAAGACACATATTAATCAAATTAACAAATATCAAATACAAAGACCAAATATTAAAAGCAGTGAGGGAGAAGCAAAAAATAACCCACAAGGGGAATCCCATAAAGATAACAGCTGATCTCTCAATAGAAACGCTTCAGGCCAGAAGGGAATGGCAGAGCATTCTTAAAGTCATGGAAGAAAACAAGCTACAACCCAGATTACTGTACCCAGCAAGTATCTCATTCAAATTTGAAGGAGAATTCAAAATTTTTTCAGATAAGCAGAAATTGAGAGAATTTAGCAATACCAAACCAGCCCTCCAACGAATGCTAAAGGATCTTTCCTAGATAGGAAACACGGATGGGATATATAATCTAGAATCCAAAACAATAAAATAGAAGAAATGGCAACAGGATCATATTTATCAATAATTACCTTAAATGTAAACGGGCTGAATGCCCCAACCAAAAGACAAAGACTGGCCGACTGGATACAGAATCAAGACCCCTATATATGTTGCCTACAAGAGACCCACCTCAAATCTAAGGACATATATAGACTGAAAGTTAAAGGCTGGAAAAAGATATTCCATGCAAATAAAGACCAAAAGAAAGCAGGAGTGGCAATACTCATATCAGATAAAGTAGACTTTAAAATAAAGGCGGTGAAAAGAGATAAAGATGGACGTTACATAATGATCAAAGGATCAATCCAAGAAGAAGAAATAACAATTATAAATATTTATGCACCCAACATAGGAGCTCCACAATATGTAAGACAAATGCTAACAAATATGAAAGGGGAAATCAACAACAACACAATAATAGTGGGAGACTTTATTTTTTTATTTATTTATTTTTTTTTATTATTGTTTTTGCCATACATTGTCATGATATCACCATGGGTTTACATATGCTTCCCCTCCGGGTCCCCCCTCCCTCCTCCCTCCCCCCCGGGAAATCTCGCTGCACCAGTCCCGAGCATCAATCCTGGGCTGGCGATTGACTAGACATATGAAAATTAACATGCTTCAATGCCCTTCTCCCATATCATCCCACCCTTACACTCATCCACAAAGTCCACAAGTCTATTCTATACATCTGCGTTCCTTATGCTGTCTCGTATGTTGGGTTCTCGTTACCGTCTTTCTAAATTCCATATATATGCGTTAATATACTATATTGTTGTTTTTGCTTCTGGCTTACTTCACTCTGGATAATGGGCTCCAGTTTCGTCCATCTGAGTAGAATTGCTTCAAATGAATTTTTTTTTTAATGCTGAGTAATATTCCATTGTGTATATGTACCACAGCTTTCTTATCCATTCGTCAGTTGATGGGCATCTAGGTTGCTTCCATGTCCTGGCTATTGTAAACAATGCAGCGATGAACATTGGGGTGCACGTGGCTCTTTCAATTCTGGTTTCCTCGGTGTATATGCCCAGCAGTGGGATTGCCGGGTCATATGGCAGGTCTATTTGCAGCTTTTTAAGGAACCTCCACACTGTTTTCCATAGTGGCTGTACTAGTTTGCATTCCCACCAACAGTGTAAGAGGGTTCCCTTTTCTCCACATCCTCTCCAGCATTTATTGCTTGTAGACTTTTGGATGGCAGCCATTCTGACTGGTGTAAAGTGGTACCTCATTGTAGTTTTGATTTGCATTTCTCTGATAATGAGTGATGTTGAGCATCTTTTCATGTGTTTGTCAGCCATTTTTATATCTTCTTTGGAGAAACGTCTGTTCAATTCTTTGGCCCACTTTTTGATTGGGTTGTTTATTTTCCTAGAATGGAGCTGCAGGAGTTGCTTGTATATTTTTGAGATTAATTGTTTGTCCGTTGCTTCATTGGCTATTATTTTCTCCCATTCTGAAGGCTGTCTTTTCACCTTGCTTATAGTTTCCTTTGCAGTGCAGAAGCTTTTAATTTTAATTAGGTCCCATTTGTTTATTCCTGCTTTTATTTCCAATATTCTGGGAGGTGGGTCATGTAGGATCCTGCTTTGGTTGATGTCAGAGAGTGTTTTCCCAATGTTATCCTGTAGGAGTTTTATAGTTTCTGCTCTTATGCTTAGATCTTTGATCCATTTTGAATTTATCTTTGTGTATGGTGTTAGAAAGTGTTCTAGTTTCATTCTTTTACAAGTGGCTATCCAGTTTTCCCAGCACCACTTGTTAAAGAGGTTGTCTTTTCTCCATTGTATATTCTTGCCTCCTTTGTCAAAGATGAGGTGTCCATAGATGCGTGGATTTATCTCTGGGCTATCTATTTTGTTCCATTGATCTATATTTCTGTCTTTGTGCCAGTACCATACTGTCTTAATGACTGTGGATTTGTAGTATAGCTTAAAGTCAGGTAGGTTGATTCCTCCAGTTCCATTCTTCTTTCTCAAGATTGCTTTGGCTATACGAGGTTTTTTGTATTTCCATACAAATTGTGAAATTATTTGTTCTAATTCTCTGAAAAAGACCTCTGGTAGCTTGATAGGAATTGCATTGAATCTATAGATTGCTTTGGGTAGTATACTCATTTTCACTATTGATTCTTCCAATCCACGAACACGGCGCATTTCTCCATCTGTTTGTGTCCTCTTTGATTTCTTTCATCATTGTTTTATAGTTTTCTATATTCAAGTCTTTTGTTTCTTTAGGTAGAAATACTCCTAAGTATTTTATTCTTTTTGATTCGATGGTGAATGGAATTGTTTCCATAATTTCTTTTTCTGTTTTTTCATTGTTAGTGTATAGAAATGCCAGGGATTTCTGTGTGTTGATTTTGTATCCTGAAACTTTGCTATATTCACTGATTAGCTCTAGTAATTTTCTGGTAGAGTCTTTAGGGTTTTCAATATAGAGGATCATGTCATCTGCAAACAGAGAGAGTTTTACTTCTTCTTTTCCAATCTGGATTCCTTTGATTTCTTTATCTGCTCTGATTGCTGTGGCCAAGACTTCCAAAACTATGTTGAAAAGTAGTGGTGAGAGTGGGCACCCTTGTCTTGTTCCTGACTTCAGGGGGAATGCTTTCAGTTTTTCACCATTGAGGATAATGTTTGCTGTGGGTTTGCCATATATAGCTTTTATTATGTTGAGGTATGTTCCTTCTATTCCTGCTTTTTGGAGGGTTTTTATCATAAATGGATGTTGAATTTTGTCAAAGGCTTTCTCTGCATCTATTGAGATAATCATGTGATTTTTATTTTTCAATTTGTTAATGTGGTGTATTACATTGATCGATTTACGAATATTGAAGAATCCTTGCATCCCTGGGATAAAGCCTACTTGATCATGATGTATGATCTTTTTGATGTGTTGTTGGATTCTATTTGCTAGAATTTTGTTGAGGATTTTTGCGTCTAAGTTCATCAGTGATATTGGCCTGTAGTTTTCTTTTTTTGTGGCATCTTTGCCAGGTTTTGGAATTAGGGTGATGGAGGCCTCATAGAATGAGTTTGGAAGTTTACCTTCGTCTGCAATTTTCTGGAAGAGTTTGAGTAGAATAGGTGTTAGCTCTTCTCTAAATTTTTGGTAGAATTCAGCTGTGAAGCCATCTGGTCCTGGGCTTTTGTTTTTTGGAAGATTTCTGATTACGGTTTCAATTTCCATGCTTGTGATGGGTCTATTAATATTATCTATCTCTTCCTGGTTTAGTCTACAAGCAATAAATGCTGGAGAGGATGTGGAGAAAAGGGAACCCTCTTACACTGTTGGTGGGAATGCAAACTAGTACAGCCACTATGGAAAACAGTGTGGAGGTTCCTTAAAAAGCTGCAAATAGACCTGCCATATGACCCGGCAATCCCACTGCTGGGCATATACACCGAGGAAACCAGAATTGAAAGAGCCACGTGCACCCCAATGTTCATCGCTGCATTGTTTACAATAGCCAGGACATGGAAGCAACCTAGATGCCCATCAACTGACGAATGGATACGAAAGCTGTGGTATATATACACAATGGAATATTACTCAGCATTAAAAAAAAATTCATTTGAAGCAATTCTACTCAGATGGACGAAACTGGAGCCCATTATCCAGAGTGAAGTAAGCCAGAAGCAAAAACAACAATACAGTATATTAACACATATATATGGAATTTAGAAAGACAGTAATGAGAACCCAACATGGGAGACAACAAAAGGAACGCAGATGTATAGAATAGACTTGTGGACTTTGTGGATGAGGGTAAGGGTGGGATGAGATGGGAGAAGGGCATTGAAGCATGTTAATTGTCATGTGTCTAATCAATCGCCAGCCCAGGATTGATGCTCGGGACTGGTGCAGCGAGATTTCCCGGGGGGGAGGGAGGAGGGAGGGGGGACCCGGAGGGGAAGCATATGTA
>ML660200.1:42840975-42903870 GCA_007570785.1 Antilocapra americana | reverse complement strand
CAGAGTGAAGTAAGCCAGAAGCAAAAACAACAATACAGTATATTAACGCATATATATGGAATTTAGGAAGACAGTAACGAGAACCCAGCATGCGAGACAGCAAAAGGATCACAGATGTGTAGAATGGACTCAGGGCCTCTGTGGATGAGGGAAAGGGTGGGATGATATGGGAGAATGGCATTGAAACATGTTAATTATCATTTGTCTAAGCAATAGCCGGCCCAGGATTGATGCTTGGGGACTGGTGCAACGAGATTTCCCAGGGGGAGGGAGGAGGGAGGCGGGTTCTGGAGGGGGAGCATATGTGAACCCATGGTGATATCATGTCATTGTTTGGCAAAACTAATAAAAAAAATGTTTAATAAAAAAAAATAAAATAAAATTAGGCTATAAACTAAGGAGTAATATAAATTTGGTGGTCTTTTTGATCTAAATTCCAGGAACATAGCTAAAAACGGGAAAGATAATATTACTAAATGCATGTCCAATATCAGTAATTACAGGAGTTTGGTGAGTTTTTGGCCTCAGAAGGTAAAATTCTAACTTAGAAATTGATTTAAATGGTCCAGTGAAAACTGTATAAACCTTTGACACAAAGTATTTAAATGCATAATATTTAGCCTCCCTCAGTTTTTTCACAAAACAATACTGAATGTAGCCCGCAGCTGTCTAACTGCAGAGTTGACAAGATTTTTGACAAATATAGCTACTACCTATTATGTGTGAAAGTACAGCCTGCGATCCTTTCAGTACAGAGAAAAACCTGTAGTGAGGCAGGCAGGGCACAAGGTGTTGGGGAGAGGGAAAAGCGGGAGAGTAAAGCCGGTAATACTTAATATTAAAAGTCAGACTGAAAGATTCATTTTCTGATCAAATCAAGATAAACTATCCTTTACAATAAGGAAAAAGAAGTCAACATTTAAATGTCAGCTCTATGGAAACCTCAATATTTTTAAAATTTAAATGGTTCATTTAAATCTTGCAGTACTATTATTCTCCTATCACTCTTTAACTTGGAATCATAAACCATGATTAATATTGAAAGCTATCTACAGACTCAAAGCAATCCCTATCAAAATTCCAACAGCATTTTTCACAGAAAAATAAAAAAAATCTTAAAATTTGCATGGAACCACAAAAGACCCCAAATAGCTAAATTCTCAGAAAGGAGAACAAAGCTGGAGGCATCAAATTTTCTGATTTCAAACCATATTATAAAGCTATAGAATTAAAAACAGAAATTGTATTGGCATAAAAGCAGACAAACAGATCAATGGAGCAGAACAGATAGCTCAGAAATAATCCTATGCATATAAGGTTAATTAATTTTTGACAAAGGAGCCAAGAATATATAAGTGAGAAAGGACAATCTCTTAGATAAATGGTATTGGGAAAATTGGACAAGTACATGCAAAAGAATGAAACTGCACTACTATCTTACACGATACACAAAAGCCAACTCAAAATAGATTCAAGTCTTGAACCTAAGACCTGAAGCCTTGAAGAAAACCTAGGGAGTAAGCCCTTTGCCATTAGTTTTGGCAATTGCATTTTGGATTTGACACTAAAAACAAAAATAAACAAGAGAGACCACAAACTAAAAGGTTTCTGCTCATGCAAAGGCAGCCCATGGGATGGGAGAAAATATTTGCAAACCACATATTAGGTTAATTAAAAAGTAATTTGCAATTTTGGACTGTGACTTTTAAATCACTATAACCAGCCTCAAACACATCTTTATTAATCAAAATAGGAACCATTACAATCAACATATTTTTGCCAACAAGAAATAAGTTTGCTTATTCCTGTAGCAAAAAATCCATGTTTTGAGATTCGATGCGCTCTCAGTAAGCATTTTCTGCTTCCTGCTGATGTGGAAGCTTTTTCCCTGCAAAAAGTTGTCAAGATGCTTAAAGAAGTTGTAGTCCATTAGTAAGAAGTCAGGTGAAGCATATGTAAACCCATGGTGATATCATGACAATGTATGGCAAAAACAATAATAAAAAAAAAATAAAATAAAACATAAAAAAATAAATAAATAAAAATAAACAGCCCGAAACGCGCAGACCCAGGCGATTTCTCCAGCACAGGATGAGCCCACAGACCTCCAAGCCACGGGCCGCCTGGCCAGAGTCATAAACCAGAGACGTCCAGTGATTACTGTCACCAGAGGATAATTAACTTCAGCTTCTCTGCTCTCATCCTTCCCCCCCGACTCCCTCAGTGTCCTGCAATAAATCCTTACTTTGCTGTTAAAAAAAAAAAAAAGAAGAAGTCAGGTGAAATGGTGGCTGAAGCAAAACTTTGTAGCCCAATTCATTCAACTTTTGAAGCAATGGTTGTGTGATGTGTGATCAGGCATTTTCGTGGAGGACAACTGGGCCCATTCTGTTGACCAATGTCAGCTGCAGGTGTAGGAGTTTCCGGTGTGTCTCATTGACTTGCTGAACATACTTCTCAGATGTAATGGTTTCTCTGGGATTCAGAAAGCTATAGTGGATCAGACAAGCGGCAGACCACCACACAGGGACCATGACATTTTTTTTGGTGCAAGTTTGACGTTAGGAAGTGCTTTGGAGCTTCTTCTCGGTCCAACCACTGAGCTTGATGTTGCTGGTTGCTGTATAAAATGCACTTCTCTTTGCATGTCACAGTCTGAACAAGAAATTGTTCATTGATGCATAAAATAGAAGACGTGACTTCAAAATGATGATTTTTTTTTTTTTTTGATTTGGGGTCAGCTCATGAGACACCACTTAATGAGTCTTTTCATCTTTCCACAGAATGGTCAGTGTTGAGTTCTTGGGCAACTTCTCATGTCGTTCTTAGAGAAGCAGTTTTGATGATCCTCTCAGTTGGTCATTGTCAACTTCTGATGGCTAGCCACCGCACTCCTCATCTTCAAGGTTCTCGTCTCTTTAGCAAAATTTTTTGAACACCCTGCTGCACTGTACATTTGTTACCAGTTCCTGTACTAAATGCATTGCTGATATTGTGAGTTGTCTCTGTTGCTTTACAAGCCATTTTGAACTTGCATAAAAAATCACTCGGATTTGCTTTTTTGTCTAACATCATTTCTACAGACTAGATAAACAGCAAGTAATGTCATTAGCAAAAAAGCACAAAGTGAGAAATATGTACTAGAATGATGTATAACATAACCACATTTATTTAAGAATGTATTCCAATATCAAACTGCAAACTTCAGCAATGCAAAACTGCAATTACTTTTGCATCAATCTAATATCTGATAAGGGGTTAATATCTCAAATATACAATGAACTTGTACAATTCAATAGTAGAAAACCCAGTGACCTAATTTAAAAATGGGCAAAGGATCTAAGTAGACATTTTTCCAAAGAAAACATAAAAGTGGCCCATAGGTATATGGAAAGGTATTCTATATCACTATTCATCAGGGAAATGCAAATCAAAACCACAATGAGAGATCACTCACAACTGTTAGTATGGCTATTGTCAAAAAGACAAGAGATAACAAATACTAATGAGAATGTGGAGGAAAGGGAACTCCTACCTTTTGTACCTCATAAAGGGAACTTTCTACAAGGTACAAAATGTAACTTGTGCACAGTTGGTGGGAATGTAAACTGGTTCAGCCATTACAAAAAATATTATGAAGGTTTCTCAAGAAATTAAAAATAGGACTACCTTATGACTTAGAAATTTCACTTCTGGGTATACACCCAAAGGAAAAAAGACCATTAGCTCAAAGAGGTATAGGTACTCTCATGTTCATTGCTGAAATAGTCACAATAGTCAAATTACAGAAACAATCTAAGTGTCCATCAATAGATGAAAAGATCAAGAAAATGTGGTGTGCAATTAAGCCTTAAAAATATAAGGAAATCCTGTCATTTTTGACAACACAAATGAAACTTGGAGGGCATTATCCTAAGTGAAATAAATATGCCAAACAGAGAAAGACAAATATTCCATGATACCACTTCATGTGGAAATCTTTTTTAAAAGGTAAATAGAAACAGAGGAGAGAAAGGTGGTTGTTAGGAGTTCTAAGATGGAAAAACTATAGAGAGATTAGTAAAAGAATACAAACTTGCAGTTTTAAAATGAATAAGGTCAGAGCATATAACGTATGACATGGTGACCACAGTTGACAGCACTGTATTATATAATTAAAATTTGCTAAGCATGTAAGCAAACAAAAGAGGTAAATATGAGGTGATGGATGTGTAAATTAACTCAGTGAGGGGAATTCTTTCACAATACATACATATATCAAATCATCATATCACATAATTTAAATGTTACAACTTTATTTGTTATTTATACCTCAATAAAACTTGGGCTTCCCTAGTGGTTCAGTGTAAAAACTCTACCTGCCAATGCAGGAGATGCAATTTTTATACCTGAGTCAGGAAAATACCCTGAAGTAGGAAATGGCAACCCACTCCAGTATTCTTGCCTGGGAAATCCCATGGACGGAGGAGCCTGGCGGGTTACAGTTCAAGGGGTCACAGAGAGTCAGACACAACTTAGCAACTGAGCATGCACACCCACAAACTGGAAAAAAAGAGACACAGAGCTGGACGCTGAGAGGCAGAGTTGGGAGTGTCTGAGCTGGCTAGGGTGAATTGGAGGAGTTTATGTTCTGCTATTTGGCATCTACAAAAGAGGATTCTAATGGCAGAAGCATGTAAGGAAGCTCTTCTTCAACTCTTGTTCTTAACCTTCTTGTAATGACAGAGGAGACAATTATCAGAGGAAGAAGAGGATGTACATAAGCATAATCAGCCAAAAATAGTTAGCATATATATATATATTTGTGACTGAAGTTACAATTTTGAAGAAATTTTTTTCAATATAAAAATATAACAGTAAAGAAGATGAAAAGAACACATTTGGTATCTATCTATACAAATAAAAGGCTTTCCAGGTGGCAGAGTGGTAAAAGAATCCACCTGCTAATGCAGAAGATACAAGAGACAGGTTCAGTCCCTGGGTTGGGAAGATCCCCTGGAGAAGGAAATGGCAACCCACTCTAGTATTCTTACCTGGGAAATCCCATGGACAGAGGAGAATGGCGGACTACAGTCCATGGGGTCATAATACACTGGGCACATCTGAGCAACTGAACACAAATGGATACAAATAAAACTGCTACATGTCTTTGGTTTGAAGCCTAGCCAGAAAAAGCAAAGCCTCAAAAGGGACACATTATGTCAGCACCACAGCGTACTAACAGCTTGGAGGAATATTAACTACACTTAAGAAAAATAATAAAAACGCTGGATGAACCCCATAGTGTCAAATTCTTTACTATCCTTATCCAAATGCTTGTTATATAACACCTGGACAAAGAAAAAAAAATAGGTTATCCACTAAAAAATAAGCATAAAACTCCCAAACACTTAAAAAATACCTTTGAAGCAAGATGCCCAATATATTGGCTGACCTCTGCAGTACAGATTCCTTAATTAATGTCCAACCTTTGTGTGATGTTGTTTTCAGGGCATCTGTCTTTGCTTAGTCTGAACCTGCTGGGTCTTATCATGCCCTTGTCATGCACTGGTTTGGCCATGATTCTTTCTAAATCACTCAGGAGAATCTCAACTTCACCTCCTATTGCTAAGCAATGTCCTGATACCCCAAGGTTAGACATAGCCTGTCATTTCCCACAGTGACAAATGCAGAATATTATGTTGCTTCAAAGGACAAAATTTTATTCAAAACATGGATGTTCCCAAGAGACATTCTACTCAACGTGAGGATTGACCTTCTATGAAACAGAGTCATCTAACAGTTGAAAGAAATGCTTTGCAAAAGCATGAACTCCTTGAAACTGGAAGTATATAAAGGGAAGCTGGGTTGCCATCTGTCCAGGATATAATATGAATTCCAACCTTGGTAGGGAGTTTGACTCAAAGACATCTGAGTGCAGCTTACTCCTTTAATAATTTTATCATTCTACTTCAAGCACTTTAATTGCCATGTCTTTATGAAATCTGGCTCATCTCTTATTTTTAATGATTATCTACTTTGGAATTGCACTTGCTACTTAAAAGACAGTATAATCTCTTCACGCTGGGAGAGGACTTATTAGTAATGTTCATATTGAAACTGGAATAATTTCTGTGGAAGAATTTATACTTTTTAATTTCTACATTTGGAAAAGCATCTCTCAGTAGAAAATGATGAATGGGAAAGATTTCTGTAGATACACTTGGTTGAGGCAACTCTGAGCAATATGCCAAAAAACTCCAGGGACAACACTGGCAAAATGCATTACTACAGAGAAGGTGTTTGTAGTAAACTGATTTTAACTTTGAAGTTACTTTTTCCTTTCAAACAGTAAAAACCATTTAATATAGGTTTATTTTTGCTTATACAGCATCTATACCCTAACCACTACTCTGAAGTTATTATTAGTGGCATTGCAAGAAAATAGGATCTGTGCTTCTTAGCAGCGTATTCTTCCTTCATTTATACTCCTTCATTTTCTGTGAAATGATAGGAATGTCACCTGTATTTTTTTTCTTTCAGCAGCAAAGACATTCAGCTGTTAAATACCCTTGGGCCCCAAAGCCTTGTTTTTATTCACTGATGAAGAATAAGAAAGAAAATATGATGATTCAGCACAACTGTATCTATTAACACTTCACTTTGAGTATTAGAAAACATTTCACTTAGGTATATGTGCTATAGATTTCTGGTTACCTTTCTGTAAAAAGAAAAGAGAGTAATTGATTTTTCTAGTTGGTTCGTTGTTGTATATGCATATGTATGCGTGTAGAGCGGTATAGTTTTATTATGTATTCTGAGTTCTGCATCTGCTGAATTTATTTTCTCCTATTTTATGTTGAAATCTTCAAATGTTATGGGAAAAGAGAATTTAGATATTAGTATAATATAAGGCTGCTTGCTAATCAAAAATATCTTTCAATGCCATGTGGTATATACATACAAGACCCAGGACCTGAGAGCTTTATATTCTCAGCACTGTAATTCTTATGTACAACTGCAAGAAGATGTGGAATACAGATTTTTACTTATCTCTTTGGCTGAAATACTTCATAATTTAAAAGAGAAAGTAATAATAGATTATTACTTAACTTTCTCTAGAGTAGAAAAAAAACATGAAAATAAAAATAAGCCAAAGTACATTCATTATGAGAAGCTTCCTGAGCTGGTAATGGCAGTGGGATTGGGTGTACGTTTGCAGTCATGAGGTAGACTCTACCAAGAGAATCTATGCAATGCAGAGATGGAAATTCTTTCTGATATTAGCTGCATATTCCAGGTCACTGTTAATAACACAGGGGAAAATGGAATAAATATGAATCAGGAAGGCAATGTATAGGTTGGTAGATATAACCTGATGTCAAAGTAACATCAGACTTCAGAAATAAAAAAGGCTATAAAACAAGCATTAATTCCTTTATGTCCATTTCTTGGACAATTTCACCTATAGATATGTCATCTATAGGGCATATAGAATAATAACATAGGGTGTCCAACCCAGAGAAGCTGGCACACAACCACTGAAAAGATTGCTTTGGCTGGGATGACCATATGCAAGGGACAAGTGACATCAGGTTATCAAACATCTGCTGTCAAATGAACAGAAGGAGTGTAGCTATAGGCAGCACAGGCTGAAGAATTCCTACAAGGTTAAGTTGAAGCTGAGTCCTATGGTTGAAATGCTACAGCACCTGACCTGGAAAGTAGATCTTAAAAGAGCCAGCTCATTTTAATGAGGGCCTTCCAAACGCCCATTCCCACGGTACTTAGTAAACACACCCAACATACTCAACACTCTGTTAAAAACAGTGGAGGGAAGGAAAAGGAAAAGAAGATATGTTTTTGCCTTATAATCCAGGTGGATATTCAAACAGAATAATAATATAATTTACCATTCAAACTGGGACAATGGAAAGGATTCTATTAATAATTATGTTGGGGTAACATATGTAAATCAGGACTATTCCTACATGGCAGGACAAATGGTTGCCATATAGTTCAAATAAGTAAAATCCATTCTTCAGTGATAAAATATCTGGGGAATTGAATATGAAATGATACAGAGTAAAATAAGACTAAAAGAGCATCTTGTCATAAATAAAGAAAACAAACTTCTGCCTCAAATTTGGAAACACCCAAAAATAGTGAAAAATTAAAGTCATTTTAGCATTAGTGGGCACAACAAGATATAATAGACAAAAAGTCAAACCATTCACTATATATTGATTAAAAAGTCTAAAATTCAAAATATTGAGAACTCCAAATGCTGGCAAGATATGGGCTTTAGTCAATGATGTATCAATAATGGCTCATCAATTTTAATAAATATACCACACTAACACAAGATGTTGATAATAGAGGAAAACTGGGGGTTGGAGGGAGAGGAGATAAGTTTCTCTAAACTTTCTTTTCTCTAAAAGAAAAGTCTATTATTTAAGAAACTGAATATCAATATCTGGAATATTATCATGACCTGGTGGTGGCAAGAAATCAAACAACCCTACTACAGGCATAAAGGGGCCCAAGGCAGCACCACAAGGAGGCGTTTTCATGCAATAAAGAGCTGGAAGAAAGGAAATAGATTATTGTTTAAAAGTTTTGTTAAAAAAGAAAATCCATCCAGGCGTGACTGAGAAGATTCTTTTGGGCCCTATACAGGCTTATAGTTAGTCCCAATATCATGCTCAGTATTCATGGTAAATAAATTACTGTAAGCATATTCATGTTGGATTGGCTTCTCCTTCCCTTGGAATTGCTCCTTGGACAGGCTCCAAAAATACAGCGTGTTGAGAATCCAGGGGAATAATCAAAAAGAAAATGTTAAACAAAGTTCACCTGAGGCTTAAGTATGAAGTAGAAATGCAGAGATGTAGACTGGAATCCACCAGAAGAACTCTAGAACGCATACACCACTAGGAACATCTTTAATGGGGAAGCTGAAGTTCTCTATAGGAGAACTAGAGTCCAGTAGAAGTTTCAGAGGTGATGAGACTCCTTTACATGCATGATGTCCAATACAGTAAACGTTAGTCACATGTAGCCATTGAGAACTTGAAATATGGCTAGGGTGACTAAGGAAATAAATAAGCCATGTCCAACTCTTTGTGACCCCATGGACTATACAATCCATGGAATTCTCCAGGCCAGAATACTGGAGTGGGTAGCCTTTCTCTTCTCCAGGGGATCTTTCCAACCCATCGGATCAACCCAGGTCTTCCGCATTGCCTACGGATTCTTTACCAGCTGAGCCACCAAGGAAGTCCCCAAGAATACTGGAATGGGTAGCCCATTTTTCTCCAGCAGACCTTCCCGACCCAGGAATCGAACTGGGGTCTTCTGCATTGCAGTGGATTCTTTACCAACTGAGCTACAAGAGTAGCCCTAATTTAATTTTAATTAATTGCAGTTAAATTAACCACACATGGCTAGTGACTTTGACAGTGCAACACAGTAAAATAGAATACACACAGATGGCACACGTGAGTATATGATATGGTACACAAGTCCACGGCTGTGGGAATTAGAGCTATGATTGTATCACTGAGATCAAGCCTGGACAAAAAAAGATTTGGTCTAGAAGGATTAAGATACTAGACATGAAGGTATGGAATAAAACAGGTAACAAGTGACAAAGGCCAGGTGATAAATGAAAGTATAAAGAGAAATGGAGAAATGTGGAGTTGAAGGTGAATAAGCAGGATAAATTAAACTGTCAGAGAGAACTCTTGGTCACTGTACACTGGTGTTGTCACTGAAAACATATGGACTTTGGGTAAGAAGTTGATTTACATGGAGAATAATGAGCTCAGAGTGAGGCATTCTGAGGTAGCTGAAGAATACTCAGAATGGCTTAAAAATATGCGGAGAGAACTTAGAAAACAGGGTAGGACTGAGATAAATATGTTGGCATTATTTACATAGGGTCAAAAATTGAAATCACAGCAAGAGAAGAATGAACCTGAGTGACTATCCACCGTAATTCAGAGAATTAAAAAGAAGCAACAAAACTGGAGAAAGCAGACTATATTCCTGTTCATTAAATTTTAAAAACTTTATCTGTCTTGACCTACTGTCTTCCTCCCCTCTGGTTGCCCTCTCCAGCAGCTTCTAGGCTTCTAAAATTCTTATAGTTAGACTTTTCCTCTAGATTTTGGCTTTATTTATCAGAGAATTTGCCTTATAATGAGTATTAAATAAACTTATTTATCTTATTTATCTTAATAATTTATAATAATATTTCTTAAATAATTTTTCTTAAAATAATCTCTCAGAAGGGAACACTCATAGACTGTTGGTGGGAATTAAACTGGTAGAACCATTTAAAAAGATACATGCACTTCAGTGTTCACAGCAGCATCACTTACAATTGCCAAGACATGAAAGCAATCTAAGTATCTATCTATCAACAGATGAACAGATAAAGAAGACATATATGTATTACTCTGGGTGAAATAAATCAGAAAAAGACAAATACTGCATGATATAACTTACATGTGAAGTCTCAAAAATAAAACTAGTGGAATATGACAAAAAAGAAAAAAAAATCTCTCTTTGCCTTCAAATGTCTCTAAATATCTTTCTCTGTGTCAAGTTACACTAAATTCATCTCTGCTTCTATTCCCAGCCCCTGAAAGAGAAAGAAGTTAAATAAAATGCTTATTCTCCCTGCCAAATAAGCTACTGATGATTGTTTTCACATCTTTATTAAGTTCCTTGTTAGTGTGTAAGTTATTTTGCACAGGGTTTCTTGTTCATTAGACTAGAAAATTTTAGCTTACTCTAAACTCTACTAGCTAAATAAGCATAATACAAAAACTAGCCCTTAAGAATAAAGCCTCTGGACTCGGCCTGTTTGCACAATTCCTTTTTCAACCATATCTACACAGAGGGACCTTAGAACAAAAGGTCTTATTTTTACTAAGCCTCTATTTTCTCATTCACACAATGATAGTGTTGTACAAGCTTAATCTATAGGGTAGCTATGGAAATTTAAAAACCAAAATATATTTCAAGTGCTTAGTATATTCCTGGCACAAAATGAATGGTTATTCACTTTTTAACCACCTTTATTCAAAATAACAAAGTTTATTTATGCTATATGTTATCAAAGGAAAGTGATATCATTATTTTATGCACCTCTAAGAAAAGAGAAAATTCTGGCAAACTATAAAATGCCATTGACTACCAGAAGTATGTCAATTTCAAAGGTTTAACATGTGAAGAAATATGGGACTTAGAATTGAGTATATCTAGTGGCATTTGCGGAGAAGGCGATGGCACCCCACTCCAGTACTCTCGCCTGGAAAATCCCATGGACGGAGGAGCCTGGTGGGCTGCAGTCCATGGGGTTGAGAAGAGACGGACACGACTGAGCGACTTCCCTTTCTCTTTTCACTCTCATGCACTGGAGAAGGCAATGGCAGCCCACTCCAGTGTTCTTGCCTGGAGAATCCCAGGGACGGGGGAGCCTGGTGGGCCACCATCTGTGGGGTCACACAGAGTTGGACACGACTGAGTGACTTAGCAGCAGCAGCAGCAGCAGTGGCATTTGTGGCTTTCAAGGTTTAGCAGTTGCTGTGATTTCTATGACTGACTAGGATCCATTTATAGCAAAAACACAGCTGTGAGGGTCTGTATGAAAATGGACAATATGAATCCAGAGAATGCCCATAGGGTTCCAGATTTAGATAGACGTGGGTTCAAACCCCTGCTCTATTACTTACTGATGGTGTATGTACCCTTCCATAAGTCATTTAACTTGTCTACTCTGTAGCTGTAAAATGGGAATGATAATAGCTCTGAATTTCTAAGATGACTCTGAGTATTAAATAGGCAGCAATGCCCATGAAGCCTTCAACAAAGTACCTGGGAAATACTCAGGGTCTATTAGAATTAGTACTTGCTAGCCATTAGCAGCAGCACAGTGCCTTACCCTCCAGGGGCTAGGGGCAGAGCAATGTAGGGACGAGGGGAGGAATTCAGGGATAACCTCAAATATATGGGGGACCTGCAAAAAAGGCATATATTTATGCCTATAAGTCAAAGAGCAAACTTTAAACATACCTCAGAAAAAACATAATTGCTGGTTCTGGAAAAAAAAGTCTTTTTAGAGACACAAAACATCCTACATTCTCTCAATTTTACTTTTAAACATAAAATACTTTTTAAAAAGCCTATGTATTAGTGTGTGTGTGTGTTGTGTGTGTGTGTGTGTGTGTACGTATGGGGGTGAGGCTGGGGAAAAAAGAAAAATTTGTCTGTGGAACTCAGTTTTTGTTTGTTGTTTTTTTTATACCTTGAAATCCATTTCCTATGAGAATTCCAATCATATTTCAAAACAAGGAAAACTTGCTCCTAACACTCAAAAACAAAGGTAAATGGGGAAAAGATTAAATTATAAAATCATTATGACCAGAAATGGATATATTTTATATCATCTTTATCATTAATAAAAGATTCTGACATCTAATCAAGGTTGAAATCAGAACAGTCTGATTAATTTAAATGTATGCTCCTGACATGGCTCCACAAAAGGCGGTAAGGGGAGAAATGCATACATTATGATGCATTAGCATGCTTTAGAGTGATTTGTCTCATGGTACCCAATAAATGACTTTACATTGACATAAAAACAAGTTAGTGTACTATTAAGAACCATAAATCATCATATTTGGTAGTGGGAGTAGATGAGAGACATTAATGGAGCTTGAATCTGTTTCAGGTGTTTGAAACTTAATGCATTCACTGCAGATAAAGAGATATCTTTCCAAGTAGGAAAATGGGTTAACCATTTGTTTTCCACACCCAGTATAGTGAGTGCTAAACAGCTGCTAAAATAAGGGTATAGTTTAGTGTCTAAAGGCTGACTGATGTCCAGGAAAAGGATACCAGGATGACTATAGCTGTTGAACAGCCACATCTGTTCTGAACTGTCACTGCCTCCAGTGCTCTCCATGCTAAATATATTGAATTTCAAACCTGTCCAAAAATTCCAGACTTCTAAGTTCAGATAAAGGACTTCATTCGAGGAATAAAAAGAACACCTACATAAAGAAGGCTTTGCTATAACAACACTCAGGCTTGGTACGCAGTAAGAAGACCCACGCAAGAAGCCTATGAAGTTAAGAAGGTGTGCATCAGAGGGGCTAGCTCCAAAGAGACGGGAGAAAATTTAGGAGCATCTATCAAAAGGCAATGTATTAAAATTACCATAAAGAGGGTGAGGATTTTGGAGGGGCTGACAATGCATTTGAGAGATTGAAGTTTGCTGTCAAATCAGCATCAGAAGGGCAATAGAGAGTTATAGTTCATGGAATTTGAGTCTGAGACCAGAGGTAAATTTGAGTTTCTTGAATTTGAGCCAATGACTTAGGATTGTAATCAAGACATAACCAATGGCTTAAATAACAGTAACAACTACTACAACTATGAAAAAAAAAAAAAGCAAGCAATTTACTTCTGAAAATGTAGTAAAACCCAGTGAGTGGAACTAGGGTATAAATTTAAAGCTGATCTAACTGTAGAGCTGGGGCTTCCCTGGTGGCTCAGTGGTAAAGAACTTGTCTGCCAAGCAGGAGACACAGGTTTGATCCGAGGGTTGGGAAGATCCCCTGGAGAAGGAAATTGCAACCCACTTCAGTATTCTTTTCTGGGAAATGCCATGAATAGACTAGCCTGACAGGCTACAGTCCACAGGGTTGTAAACGAGTTGGACTCGACTTAGTGACCAAATAACAACAAACTATAGAGCTGTCCATTTATTCAACTTCTGAACTACTGACTAGGCTCCTTAAATTCTCCTTGCTAGAAAAACAATTACTTGCAGAGAACCTGAAATTATAGGTAGAGGTTAAATGGCTGAAACTTCCCAAATTTTAGAAGTATAGGAGTAGGGAGCTAGGAATCACATCCTACAAAGGGATATAAAAATAATAAATCTGTGAAGTATGGAAAAATCAGAACAAAAGGGACTATAATCCTTCACTCCACAGTGCTAAAGTTTCAAGATTGATCATAATTATTTAAATTTTTATTTTGGAATAATATTACTTATTGAAGAGTTGCAAGAAAAATATGGAGATTCCCATATACCATTTGTTCAGCTTTCTCTAATCTTAAAATTTTATTTAGTCACAGTATGATTGTGAAACCAAGAAATATTTAGATCTTATTAGAATTGCACCAACTTTCCCATTAAAGCTCTCTTTTCTCGCCCAAGATTCAACAGACAATCCCATCCTCAATTTAGTTATCATGTCTTTAGTCTCCTCCAATCTGGGGCAGTTTTTTTAATATTTGTCCAGAGTGACCCTACCAGTTTTGAAGAATAATGACCAGCTGCTTTATAACATCCCTGTATATGTAGGTTTAAATGACAGTCCTCATGACTAATCTGAGATTATGCATTTTGGTAAGAATACCACAGGGGTGGTGGTTTGCCCTTTATGGTACATTCGGGGGATGCATGATATCAGTATATCTTATTACTGGTGATATTAACTTTGATAACTTGGTTTTTTTTTTTTCTCCTGAGCTTCTCCACAATAAATTTATCTGTCAGAGTGTTTTGGAAGGTATTCCTATGTTGTTAGAGAGAAAGAGAGGCAATGCCCTGAGGCTGTTCTTCAGGGCAAACCCTCCAGGAGCAGACATCACTGGTCTCCTGTGACAAATTCTAAACACACTGCAGATGCCAAGAGGAATAACTGGCCCCAAGGATATGCATTGGAATGATGCGTCCAGGTTCCTGTAGACTTGAACCCTGATAGACATCAGATTGGGGCCCCAGGGTTCCATGTTTAAAGCCCCAGTTGCTACCCTGGGGCCTTTCTTCTCCTGGAAAGCTACAGATTTTGAGCCCACACATATGCAGTTCACTGCTTTGTTTTAGCTTAGGATAATGCCCCCTCTACACAGACTGGGCCACATCCAGTTTTTCAATACATGGTTGGAATCCTGGGATGAGGTGCCATGGCAATATAACTCTGAGGAATTGGGCTTTGTGATGATGAAGCTTGGGGTTTGCTTGATAAATGGCTTGAGCCAGACTTTCCACCTCATCTGAAAAGAGGCACCCAAATGCCTGGTGGAGCAGCTGTCTGTCAGGCACAGTCTAACACTCTGTTTTGTGCTTTGAGATGCCAGATCATGTGTTCATCCATTAACTCGGTTCTGATAGAATTTCTTTGGTGTAAGTCTCTAGAGGCAGCCAGATGTGAGCTAGGGCAAAGGAGAAGGCAAGGCATTGCTGATTCAGAAACTGGAATGTCATTCTCATGGCCCTTGTCGGAGTTAAGGGCTCTGAATAAAAAACAAAATTCTATTTAATTCTCCTTCCCAAGGTAAGGTTTTCTTTAGTTTTCCTGTTAGCTTATCCTGATGGTAAGGTAAAAGAACCCATTAGCATATGAAAAGCAGCCATGGGAGGACAGGAAAGAGGAAAAAGAACCATGTGTGAGACTCAAAGAATTAATTCAATCAGTAGGTAGATACGTTGGCTAAGCATCTGGGGAAGACAGAGTGGGTAAAATAAGCTGGGTTTGCAGTGGAGGCAGCAGAGCTGGTATCAATATTCTTAATAGCACAAGGGTGAAAACCTTCACTAGCCTTTCAAGTAAAATGTCAAAGAATGCCAATCCATGAACCGACAGCAGTTCTCCCAACTGAAGGTGAGTCAATATTGCTTAACATTTTCTGTGGTTACTGGCACTACATTCTCTACAGTCATATTGGGACTGCATATGTCACTGCAGTACACAAATGAGACAAGATGGCAGTTTCCTCAGAAGTCTTTAAGAGCATGCCGATGATTTCAGCTGGGAATGGTACCATCAGATCACAGAACTATTTTTCCTTCAGCTAACATAAAACACTGGGCAGGAGGCAGTAAAATAAAGATATAAATGGGGCAAGAACAACCAAAGAACACTAACAATAATTGAAAAGGAAATTATATCACTAAGAAAAAGCAGCGTAAAATGAAGCAAACCATTACAGCCCATCCTTGTGGTGTCTTTGAAGTTGAAGTTTAATTCATTCTCTTTCTGTGTGTGAACATAATAAACACTTTCATACAATGTAAATCTCATCTTTTTTTGGATTTCAATTTGACTAAGTGCCAGTAACTTCTGTTAACCAGTACATTGAAGGTACAAACATATCTCTGTCTAGGGCCTTAATAAAACTTTGAAAACTGTAGTTTAACAAACTGTCTTTTCATCTCAAAATGGGATATAACTCATGGTAGAAAATTTCATTAGCATTTGCTCTGCTTGGTGAAAGCGTAGGCTTCTGCCTTTATAGATGAGGAAACAAAAGCTCATTGAGATTAAATATTTTCCCCCAAGGACATCTACTGAGTTATACAAATGATACTGGAGAAGAGAAAATAAAAGAAAAACTCACTCGGTTCTAGTTTGGTGCTATTTCTTAAATTTCATTTGGCTCTACCTATTAAATACCTCTTCTTCTTCAGGTGTTATATAACTTTACCTTCACAAAAATCCTGTGCTATATTAATATACTCATTTTATAGGTGTGGAAATTAAGGATTAATGAGGTGAAATAGTTCATTTAAGTTCACTCATTGAGGAAGTAGCTGAGCGAAGGTTTCCAACTGATCCTTTGTCACCAAATATTATGCTCTTATATTCTATGCTGAAATGAAAATTACAATTCTGTCTAATACATCCTCTAATAAAAAAAAGGAGTCATCTTTCTCATTATTTACTTCAGCTCTCCAAAATCTACTTGCTCACTTTCAGGCAAAGAAAAAAATATTTTCTGTCTTCAAAGACCCTTAAAACTCTTCCTATAGGGGAAATACTTGAGAGTTTGGTGAACAAATTTTTCAGCAATGACTTTCAAGACTGTAATAACCTCCATCTCTTTAAATGCTTTTATAAAATACATCATGCTTGACAGAAATTATCTCAGAAACACTGATGTAATGGAGGGTGGGAAATAGAGAATCAGAGGCTCTGACAGGGCAACTGCCTGCGAAGAGTGGTGCTTCCTGCTCCTCGAGAATAGAGATAAATTATTCCCTGAGTCCCCGGGTACCCAAGTATAGGAAAAAATGTAAGTGTGTGCATCTAATGAAGTGATTTTGTAGTGGAAGCAAATTGGAAGCCATGATTCACCTGTGCCTTTAAAGGTTTGATTTTATGCAGAATTAAAAAGCAGGAGATGAAAAATTGGTCATTGAGTGAAAAACCAGAGGCTTTGATTATTGGAGGGAAAGAAAATAATATTCTGGAAACTAGCCCATATTTAATTGTTTATATCCTATTCAATCACTGATGCACACATAGGTCCCCAGTTTGTTAGCCTGTGTCTTCATGTCCTTCTTTGAGCCTCCAATCATACACTAGATGAAATCAATGCATTCTGAGGCCGCACGACTAGCTACAATAGGGTGACTGTGCCTCCTGAGATTAATCAAGTTCAGCTCATGCCTGAATGCTCTGTGTCAATCTATAGCCTAAGTAAATTATAGAAACAGTTTCTGTTGGAGTATAAGGTAAATTAAATGGATTGCATGAGTGAGTAGAGTTTAGTACAAAGATCATATCTGTGCATTGAAAACAAGTAAATAAGTAATCTACTGTGAAAATAAAATCATTTAATATCTGGAGTCTAAAGACATGAATGGAATAGATGAAAAATTGATTATTAATTGAATCAAGAAACCGCTTATTCACACTGGAATCATAGGGAAGGCTGAAGTGATCCTTCAGTGGCACTTGCTTAGTGGTCTCACTGTTCTAGTGCTATGGATAGCAACTGGGAACTGGGGAAAAAAGACTAAAGAACTTGAACAAGCTTGCTTTGCTGCAAATGAGTCTAAACACTGCTGCTATTCAAAATCTAATACCCAGAGTTGTTTGTTGTTGTTCAGCTGCTAAATTGTATCTGAATCTTTGCAGCCCCATGGACTGCAGCACTCCAGGCTTCCCTATGCTTCACCATATCCTAGAGTTTTGCTCAAACTCATGGTCCATTGAGTCAGTGATGCCATCCAACTATCTCATCTTCTGTTGTCCCCTTCACTTCCTGCCTTCAATATTTTCCAGCATCAGGGTCTTTTCCAATGAGTTGGCTCTTCACGTCAGATGGCCAATCCAGAGTTAAGTTGCTTTTATTTAAAAATTGCATGTATATTCCACCTAAATATATATTTACTCATAGAAGAAACATGATTGGAAGCAAGTGTATCTCACAATGCTTTGTGTTTACTTGTTCCTTTATAATAGTCTTCCTGTTCTTTTTCTTTTGTTATTATTCCTTTGTCAAACTTCCTCTCCTAATAAATTCACCCTTTCAGGTGACTATGTGTTGCATATCAAATACAGATCATCTAAAACTAAATTTATTAATGTTTCTTGCTTAGCTAAAGTTACAAACATGCATATCATCAACTACATACAGACGAGAGTCAAAAATACGATTTTAAAATATGGGAATATGTTCATCATGGAAGAGCAGAGGAAAATTCCAAAATCATATACTATCTAACATTTTTTAACAGATTTTGAAAAGCCTATAATATAACTGTATCAGTCCCTTACCTGCTGAAACAAATTACCATAAGCTTAGTGGCTTCAGTTCAGTTCAGTTCAGTTCAGTTGCTCAGTCGTGTCTGACTCTTTGCAATCCCATGAATCACAGCACACCAGGCCTCCCTGTCCATCACCAACTCCCAGAGTCCACCCAAACCCATGTTCATCGAGTTGGTGATGCCATCCAACCATCTCATCCTCTGTCATCCCCTTCTTCTCCTGCCCCCAATCCTTCCCAGCATCAGGGTCTTTTTCAACGAGTCAGATCTTCGCCTGAGGTGGCCAAAGTACTGGAGTTTCAGCTTCAAAATCAGTCCTTCCAGTGAACACCAGGATTGATCTCCTTTAGGATGGACTGATTGGATCTCCTTGCAATCCAAGGGACTCTCAAGAGTCTTCTCCAACACCACAGTTCAAAAGCATCAATTTTTCAGCACTCAGCTTTCGTTACAGTCCAACTCTCACATCCATACACGACTACTGGAAAAACCATAGCCTTGACTTGACAGACCTTTGTTGGTAAAGTAATGTCTCTGCTTTTTAATATGCCATCTAGGTTGGTCATAACTTTTCTTCCAAAGACTAAATGTATTTTAATTTCATGTCTGCAGTCACCATCTGCAGTGGTTTTAGAGCTCAAAAAAATAAACTCTTCCACTGTTTCCACTGTTTCCCCATCTATTTGCTATCAAGTAATGGGGCCAGATGCCATGATCTTAGTTTTATGAATGTTGAGCTTTAAGCCAACTTTTTCACTCTCCTCTTTTACCTTCATCAAGAGGCTCTTTAGTTCCTCTTTGCTTTCTCCCATGAGGGTGGTGTATCTGCATATCTGAGGTTATTGATAATTCTCCGGGCAATCTTGATTCCAGCTTGTGCTTCATCCAGCCCAGCATTTCTCATGATGTACTCTGCATATAAGTTAAATAAGCAGGGTGACAATATACAGCCTTGACCTACTCCTTTCCCTATTTGGAACCAGTCTGTTGTTCCATGTCCAGTTTTAACTGTTGCTTCCTGACCTGCGTACATGTTTCTCAACAGACAGGTCGGATGGTCTGGTATTCCCATCTCTTCTGGAATTTTCCATAGTTTGTGGAGATCCACAAAGTCATGGTCTTTGGCATAGTCAATAAAGCATAAATAGATGTTTTTCTGAAACTCTCTTGCTTTTTTAATAATCCAACAGATGTTGGCAATTTGATCTCTGGTTCCTCTGCCTTTTCTAAAATCAGCTTGAACATCTGGAAGTTCACAGTTTACATACTATTGAAGTCTGGCTTGGAGAATTTTGAGCATTACTTTACTAGCATGTGAGATGAGTGCAATTGTGCATATAGTTTGAGCATTCTTTGGCATTGCCTTTGTTTGAGATTAGAATGAAAACTGACCTTTTCCAGTCCTGTGGCCACTGCTGAATTTTCCAAATTTGCTGACATATTGAGTGCAGCACTTTCATAGCATCATCTTTTAGGATCTGAAATAGCACAACTGTAAATCCATACTTCCACTAGCTTTGTTTGTACTGATGCTTCCTAAGGCCCACTTGACTTCGCATTCCAGGATGTCTGGCTGGGTGAGTGATCATTTGTTTAAATATTCTAATTTTGAGATAGTTTGTTATGCAGCAAATGCTAATGGATACATTGCATGATATAATAACAATTTTCTTATTGTTACAAATGGATATGGCATTTTCCCTGAAATTTATAATCTTAGATTCTTATAAGTTCTTAAAAAACCTATTAAAATCATGTTCCATACCATTTATTTGGGATAATGCCTGTTTGAATTTATGTCTTTGAATTATTGTCTGCCTCATGAGCATAAAACTCCTGAGTGCAAAAGTTCATTCTATGTT
This sequence comes from Antilocapra americana, assembly GCA_007570785.1. Classification (NCBI taxonomy): domain Eukaryota; kingdom Metazoa; phylum Chordata; class Mammalia; order Artiodactyla; family Antilocapridae; genus Antilocapra; species Antilocapra americana. Next base: position 42,883,449 of record ML660200.1, on the reverse strand, counting down.
GCTTTTATAAGGAGTTTTACAAACGATAACAATAGGTTGTATGTCTTTTGAAATTATAAAATGCTAGCAGGTAAATCATTTTAAGATTTTCTCATTAATTTTCTATTGCAATTATATTAGGGTAAATTGTTTTAACAAAAGCTCTGGAATACAGTGACTAGTTTTAGGGATTAAGATCATCTCTATTTTATGAGCTTATATTCTTATAGAAACAACATTGGCTCTTATAATTCCTTTTATAATATTTTCTAAACTATCTGTTAATGGACACTTTTTAATAAAGACATATTTCTCCTGTGTTGACTTTAAATGTTTCAAACAAATACATTTGTGTGCATATCTGTAAATATGTGTACATATATATAAAAGATTCCATGCCTTTAAAAATTTTGCAAACTTAGACTGAACCTCAATAATTTTATGAAATTTTTCTTAACAAGTGCCTATTGCTGAAGAGTTCCCTTGTACCACAACACAAAAATGCAGTTATTGTTTATTATTGTTGAGATGAATTCCTAATTGTAATAACCTTTCTTATCTGAAATTATTTTTTGTCTTTACTTTAAATACCATAAATATTGAATACTTTTCCCCACATCACCAATATCTCAATAGAGGATCTCCATAAATATAAATGTTTACATACATATATTAATACATATATACATATATTAATGTTTACATACATATATTAATACATATATATATAAATATAAATGTTTACATACATATAAAGTAGGTAGTATATTTTGGATAACTTATACAAATCAATATTATACCATTAACTTCTAATAATAACAAAGTATTGATATAAGAAAGAAGAAAGGGATCTATAGAAACAAAGGGTTAAATGTTAAGTTGCTAGCTAAGCTTTTGCATGAAATACTTAATTTTAAGTTGAGCTAGGACTCTTTTTTCACGCCTAATAACATAAAATGATTCACTGGAAGAAAAAAGTTAATTTCTCATTGGATTCTCATTTTTCTTTTCCTTTTTTCCTCCTTGTTTTAGAAGTTATATGGAACTTACATAGAAAGTTCTGCAAACATTACTAACGTTCATTCATTAGAACATACTCTGAAATTCATGTTCATTTCTACAGATGAAAAATTTCTAAATGACAATCCATGTTTTTACATTTAGGGAAATACCATGTTATGGCACAGTACCTTAGAATGGCTAGAACACATTGTATTAAAGCTGTTAATCAAATTTCATTTTTGAAAATCAAGAGGTGTTTTCACATCTGATTTCTTTCCATAATTATTTTTATAGGCACCAGGTCCAAAAATCACATACTATACCAATAGTAGTAATCTCACATTTCAACCAGAAACCCTTATAAATGTTTTATTTTTAAAAAAGTATTGTATTTAAGCAGCTACATCTGTTCCAGATGAGGACAGGTTCTATTAAATAATTTATAAGAATGACTTCTTCTATCTTTAGCCAATCCTTTAATCAATTATCTTGGGTAAATATTCAGAATTGTAATGCTAAGGTCAACAGAGATGACACTCTTTTCTGTGGCTTTATTTAATTCATTAAGGTAAGAATAAATGGCATTGTAAGGATCTACGTTAAGTGTTCCCCAATCCCTAGACATCCAACTGTGTGTGTGTTGTGTGTGTGTTATTCACTCAGTCACCTCCCACTCTTTGTGACCCCATGGACTTTAAGCCCACCAGGCTCCTCTGTCCATGGAATTCTCCAGGCAAGAATATTGGAGTGGTTTGCCATTTTCTTCTCCAGGGGATCTTCCTGACCCAGGGATCAAAATAAAGAATATTATAAAGCCATAAAAAAAAAATTTGCACCTGTAGAGTAAAAAGGAGGGAAACAAAGTCCTCAAATTGGAGATTGTCAAGTATCAACAGTTTGAATTTTTTTGAGACATTCTCTGTGTCAACATAACCTCATATATATAACTTTATATCCCTTATTCTCATTAAACTAGGTTGAGTTACTTGATATATAACAATGATCTCATCATAACTACAATATGTCCCAATAAAAACCTGAGGGCAAATATTAGCAAAATAGTTTATTTTGAAAATTTTTCTATTTCTGTGAAGCCTTCAACAAAGGCTAATTATTCATTAACAAGAATAGGACTGTGCCTCTCTGATAATTGTCACTAGGCTTAAAAAAAAAAAAAAAAAAGAACAGAGCATGGAGTTTGCTTCCCAATGGAAAACTTGAGATTATTTACTAATTATTTATGAAATTCAACTATAATCTCTTTTGTAGGGACTCTAATGAATGTGATACATTCAAGCAATTTCAGTTTAAGCAGTAGTTGCTTTTAACTGACAACAGAAATATAAATGTGGTATTTGTTAACAATGCTGCTAATCTTATTTCCTGTATTTGAATAAATGTTCCTTTTAGCTAGACCTATTTTATAGGTGACATTATAGTACACCGTAATCACTGAGGCATAATCATCCTTTACCACAAAATACTCCAGACCATATGCCGTGTGGTATAAATATAATATCAATAACTCTTACAAGATGCCTGAGAAGTAGCAGATTAAGACACACATTCACAATTTTAAGCATCACACAGCAAGAAGTAAATGGCAGGTGTCAGGATTAAAATCTAGGTCACTGTTGGTTCCAGAGCCTTCACTTGTTCTGTTTCACCATCATTACTGATAAATCCTGATGAACTCTCATGGAGCTAAATGCAGCACCATTTCTTAGATGCCTGAAGTACAAAGATTGATAAGAAATTCTCCTTACATCTAAGGAACTTACAACCTAGCTGCAGAAACAAGGCATATACATAAAGAAACATCTATATAAAAGGGCCTATCTGAGCTGTTTTTGTGGGAGTGAAAGGAGATCAAGTTCCCAATGGAACAGACCGTAGAGGAAGTCAATAACAGTGGATGCCACATTTACACTGTAAATGTGATACACTGTATTACCCGGTTGCTTCAGGACATCTGTCTAGAGTAGTGGAGAGGGAAAAAAATAAAACAACAAAAAACCGATATGCTTAGGAATGGAAGGCTAGGCAAGCTACCTATCTTGTCTATTATAAATGTGGACTCTCAATCAATGGCTCCTTACCTTCCGGCTGTACTCAGCTGGTCCAGCTGGTCTGTTTCCGCTCCTTGGAGCTTCAAACACACTCCTCAGCTCATCGAGGGCGATGGAGAACCGTTCAATCCTGTGCCGACCGCTCAGGGACTCCCCCTTCAGCACTTCCAGCTGACCATCGTCCCTAGAGTAGCCACTCTCATCCTCAGGACACTTCTCTTCACGCTTGGCACTCAATATCTCTTCTCTGACACTTGGGAGCAGACTCGGAGGATCTGGAGGTCCAGGTGTTGATGCTGCCTCTCCTTCAGGTTCAAGCAATTTGTTTTCTTGAGGCTGGAAAAGCCTGCAACGACTGCCCCTGGGACTACACTCACTTTTCTGGTAATCACTGGATTCCCATTTCTGCCGCAGGAGGTTCAGAGAGCCCTTCTGCATGGGGAACACGGATGATTCCAGGTTGTCCTGCAATATCAAAGTCCTTTCATTAAATATATGTGTGAATAACTTTCTAAAAGCTGTTTAGGTGTGCCAAATCTTGGGATCTGTGTTCCAGTGTAGAAATCCAGCTTTGCTATATAATTTCTGCCTCATCACTTGACCCTTCAAAGTTATGTCAGTTAACTGAGAATTAGATTATGGAGAGGACTGATTTATACAGCCAGCCATGGACAGTTGAGTCCAACTCTTTGCAATCCCATGGACTATAGAGTCCATCGAATTCTCCAGGCCATAATAATGGAGTGGGTGGCCTTTCCCTTCTTCAGAGGATCTTTCCAACCCAAGGATCCAACCCAGGTCTCCCTCATTGCAGGCAAATTCTTCACCAGCTGAGCCACAAGGGAAGTCCAAGAATATTGGAATGGGTAGCCTATCCTTTCTCCAGCAAATCGTCCTGACCCAGGAATCCAACCAGGGTTTCCTGCATTGCAGGTGGATTCTTTACCAACTGAGCTATTAGGGAAACTCTAAGTCATGGACATTTAACTATAAATGTCAATTAATAGGCAAAACTATAGAACCATACATATATATCAAAACCATATATAGACAAAACTAGGAAAACATTATTTTCTTCCCTTTTATTTTATGTTAAATCAGCCAACAATTACTTACGAAGTAAAATTTAAGCAACATTCTCTCATCATTTAGTATATTCTGTTATTCATTCAGTCATGTATGTTCTGTGAGTGAAGTCACTCAGTTGTGTCTGACTCCTTGCGACCCTGTGGGCTGTAGCCTACCAGGCTACTCTCTCCGTGGGATTCTGAAGAAAGAGCAATTTAACAAGTCCAACAGGAAAGTCATTCCCAGGTGACGCTAGGGCTAAAAAAAAAATCTATCTGCCAATTCAGGAGACTCAAGAGATATGAGTTTGATCCCTGGGTAGGGAAGATCCCCTGGAAAAGAAAATGGCAACCCACTGCAGTATATTTGCCTGGGAAATCTCATGAACAGAGCAGCCTAGCATGCTACAGTCCATGGGGTCGCAAAGAGTCAGACACGACTGGCTGATTGAACAACAGGAAAAAAGGGGGTTTATTCTCTGCCTGTAACCATTCAAGACTTCTTCTGTAATTCTTGGTTTCTGCAAATGTATTAACTTTGAAGTTTTGGAGTAACAGCTAAAAGCTATTAAGCTTTTGCTATAAGAAAAACACTTTGAATATAATTTATGTATATCTCATTTTAATTCCAACATTCTCAAAATGAGTTAATTGCTACTATGAATACTATTTTCCATGTAAGGAAGTTGAGAATTAATTTGCCTAAGGTTCTGTGTGACAGAGCCTGGATTTGAAATACATCTGTGTGACTGCAGAACCTTCCCTTTTAACCAATGGAGTGTAATGTCTTCTTTGTACTTCAAGTGCCCAGTTCACATCTCATGATGAAACTGACTAAATTTTAACTCTGATACAGAGTTTTGTAGTGAGGAGGAAAAAAATCAAATTGTAAAATGCACTTTTACCAGAAACAAACATATACATCCACATAAACAAATCATAGGCATCAAGAGCTACACATTAGCATGAATTCTTGTCATAGAAACAGCAACTTTCTGTTGTAACCCAGAGATTCTACACAGTAAATCTGGGGCTTCAAAAAATATATTTTGCTCTTGACGGAAGATGCTTTTTCCTGGAAAAGTATTACCACAGTGGGTATGGCAAACAATCTCACTTAGATTAAGTGAAAGTATCTCAAAAGGCCGCCTAACAAATGGCTCCAGACTTCTTTGTCAACCAACCACATTATAAAAAACATTTTAATGCACTGGGACTCAATGCACATACATTAATAAACTTATTTATATGTATACATACATATATGTATATGAAGTGAACTTGTTTTCATTAAATAAATTTTCCCTTTACTATGTGAAATGTCTGATGATATTTTCTAATATCTTCACTTAAGAAAGTGTTTTCTATCCACTAATTGATTAATGGTTGACTAATGGTTCATAGACTGCTGGCTAGCTCAATACGTACAGTAGGAGTTCAATCCCAGGTTGGGTTTTACCAACTGTGTGACCTTGCAAAAGCTTCACTGGTAAAGTGGACTTCTCTACAGTATGGCTTTATTTTGAGAAATGCATTAGATAATGCATGCATAAAATGCCTAGTGTAAATTAGATCTTCCAGTAGCTGTCAGTTCCATTCCCAGATCCATCTCTGGCTAAATCGTTTTAATCACTCAATCATTTATGCTAAGTAGGAGTCTCCTAGCTAAGAAAGCTTTCATGAAAGAAGTCATTTTAAAATACAATCCATAGACTGAACAGACTGGAAAATTTGGTTTTAATGATATTGTTAATTAATAAGTTTGGATTAGCTTCTTATTATAGAAAGTCTCAATAAAATAGTAGCACACAACAAGACCTGAATATCTGTTTTGGAGAATGATCAACATATGGTGAGAGTCTAAACAACATATGCTGAAAATGTCTGTGTCTCGTGTAAATGGACCTCAGAGAAGATCTTACTAGCAAAGGAAAGAATGGTGGAAACATTTCACAGCTGGTAATAGTGACCTCATGAGGTTATTTAATGAAAAAATTGTTTCTGAGTCCCTCTTGCATAATTAGGAATGGAAAGATGAGAGGGAAAAAACTCAAAGATGGAGGAGGAAAACCATTTTTCTCATATAGAAAAGGTGATCCTAGTATTCAAAAATGACTTGGAAATTCTAGATGAAGATGGAATAGGCATATTTTCTCAATTCCTCTCTCTAAATATAGCTAAAAATCCTAGAAATAATATGTAAAACGAAACATAAGAGGACTTTGAAAGAGAAGGCAGATAGTCTAGGAACTTTTGCACTTGAGGAAAAAAATGGTGGTGCATTCCTTGAGTTTTCTTTTAGTCATATATCCAGAACATGTTGCTCAAAGAGCCAATAATCCAAAGACTCCAAGAGGAACAAACAGCCTGCTGTCTCTAGCAAAAGAAGTAGGAAAGGGGAAAGTTAGCAAAACTTTTAGACAATACTTGCCATACCTCTCTGGATTCCAATAGAGTGTGCTACAATTCAGTTTAACTTTCTGGCATTAGCATAGATTCCAAAGGTTAAGGCTTCAGTTCCACAAGACTGACCCTATTTCAGAGGCAAGTTATAAGTCCCTGGTTGCCACCTGTACTTTGGACAAACTGGTTATAAGCTGGGGGTTTTCATGATTCCCTATTCAGGTTTGCTAATTTTCTAGAAGGGTGTATAGAACTCAGAAAGGTACATTACCTAAGTGTACCTGTTTGTTATAAATGATACAACTCATGGACAGTCAAATGTAAAAGATGCATAGGGCAAGTATGGGAGGGGTTGTGAAGCCTCCATGCCTTTTCCAGGTGTACTACTCTCCAAGCACTTTGAGGTAGTCACCAACCCAGAAGCTCTCCAAATCCACCATTTAAAGCTTTTACAAAGGTATCATTATGTCAGGGGAGTTTGTAATTTCCTCGGTTCTGTCTCACTGCAACAAAAATTTGAAGCAATGGATGGATTGGTGTTACAGCTGAGTTTTAACTGGCAAACAAGGAAAAGACATCCTCGAGGCATGAAGGTGGGCTGGCCCAAAAGATGTGAAGAGAAGAAAAGCCCCTGACTCAATTTTGGCTCCTATTTTTGTGTGTTTTTTCTCCTTCCCTGAGCGTGCCCTATATAAACTGGGCTAGCCAGGAGGGCTGTTTTACCTGAGATTCTCTCTCTGGTCCTTGGACCTTCCTTTGTTCTATTTTCCTGAGCTTTTTCCTTTCTTTGTCTTTTCACCACTGCCATTATGGACTCCTTTTTCCTATTCTAACTACCTAACAATTACATAGGCATGATTGATTACATCATGGGCCATTGATGATTAACTCAATCTCTAGCCCCTCTCCCCTCCTTGGAGGTCAGGGTATGTGGTTAAAATTTCCACCTTCTAATCATGCTTTGGTGTTTCTGGTGAGTAACCCTCATTTTGAAGCTATCTTGGGACCCCAGCCACCAATCACCTCATCATGATACAAAACACCGTCATCACTTCAGAGATTCTAAGAGTTTTAGGAGCTGTGTGCCAGGAGCGAGAGACAAAGATCAAATATATATTTATCACAAATCCTTCATTTACTTCCCTCTCCTACCATTACAACCATGGTATCCGAGAAAACTGGGTGAAGAGCCAGGATTTTCATACCCGTTTGATGGTAATAAAGTTTTCCTCCAAGTTACCATTGGCGATCATGTAAGGATCATGGACTTCCCTGTAGCTCAAATGGTAAAACCTGTCTGTGATGCAGGAGACCAGGGTTTGATCCCTGAGTTGGGAAGTTCCTCTGGAGAAGGGAATGGCAATCCACTGCAGTATTCTTGCCTGGAGAATTGTATGGACATAGAAGCCTAGCGGGCTAGAGTCCGTGGGGTCACTAAGAGTTGGACACGACTGAGCGACTAACACACACACAAGGATAATGTGCTTTTGCACCATCTAGTGGTAATGAAACATCGCTCCCCTTCCCTGCCTGTATCAGAGGGTGCTGGAGTTTGCAACTACAACTTTCACCAACATTCACTGTTGGCAGGGGTTCTCTTCTAGCAGTGCTATCAGTGGAGGCCACAGGGAGAGCAATACGGAGGAGCAACCCCCTCCCCAGCCAGGAAGGTGATATCAGTGAATCCCACCACCGCATAACTGTAGTGGATCCCCTTCTCCAGGAAGTCAAAGAACACTAATTGTGGAAATGGGACTTCTACCTCAACTTGGCAATAATAAGGCAACGCCTCCCTTCATCTTCTGAAGCAGATTTAGGTAAGGGCCAACGTTCATAGCATAATTGCCCAAGTGCCTAGATACTGAAATGCCATGAAAACCTAAAAGCTGAAGGAGAAAAACAATTAATGGGCAATAACACTGAGGTCACTCAGGTATTTAGAATTATCTGACAAGAATTTTAAAGTAGTCATCATAGAATTGCTAAATGAACAATTACAACCTGCTTTAAACATGTTCAAATGGAAAAGGCTTAACAAATAGAAGATTAAAAAAAATTGAAATTTTAGAAATGAGATATAAATAAATCAAAAGAAAAGAAAACTTCACAGGATAGTCTCAGCAGAATGGAAAGGACAAAATAAAGGGTCAATGAACTCAAATTCAGAATGACAGAAATTCCTCGATGTAAACACACAAAGTTCAGTTCAGTTCAGTTCAGTTGCTCAGTCGTGTCTGACTTTTTGCAACCCCATGAACCGCACGCAGCACACCAGGCCTCTCTATCCATCACCAACTCCCAGAGTCCACCAAAACCCATGGCCATTTAGTCGATGATGCCATCCAGCCATCTCATCCTCTGTCATCCCTTTCTCTTCCTGCCCTCAATCTCTCCCAGCATCAGGTTCTTTTCCAATGAGTCAGCTCTTTGCATCAGGTGGCCAAAGTTCTGGAGTTTCAGCTTCAACATCAGTCCTTCCAATGAACACCCAGGACTGATCTCCCCTAGGATGGACTGGTTGGATCTCCTTGCAGTCCAAGGGACTCTCAAGAGTCTTACACACAAAGAAAATAAAGTAAAAAAAAAAAAAGAGTAGAACATCAGAGACCAGCGAGACCATAAAAAAGATCTAGCATTCATGTCATTAGGATCCCAGAAGCAGAGGAGAAAGATGGTGGTGCTGAAAAATATTATTAGATAACATGGATAAAAATTTTCTAACTTTTTAAATAACGAAAGACATGAAAAGACATAGTAAGATATAGTTTTAAAAAAAGACAGTAAAAAAAAGTTGAGTGAATCCCTATGACACATCAAAATAAAATTTCAGAAAAAAAATTTTGAAAAAACAGAAACGTTGAAATCAGTAAGAAATATATGAAACCTTACCTATAGAGGAAAAACAATTGAATGACAGTGAATATATCATCAGAAACCATGAAGTTCAGGAGGAAGTGACAAAATATTTTTCAAGTACTAGTAGAAAATAACTGTCAACCCCAAATTATATCTCTACCAAAATTAACTTTCGGAAATGAAGGCAAAGTGACAATATTCTCGAAGAAAAACTAAGAGAATTCATTATCATCAAACTTACACTAAGAGAGTGACTAAGGGAGCTCTTGAAATACAAAAGAAACTATAAAAGAAGAAATTTTGGAACACCAGAAATGAAGAAGGAACACCAAGAGCAAAACCGTAGATAAACACATTAGATTTTCTCTTCTTGAATTCTCTAGAATATGTTAATGGTTGATGCAATAAGTATAACACTATCTGATGTGATACTTAGTATATGGAGATGATTTATTTGAGACAGTTATATTATGGACTAGCAATAGTGAAGAGACAAAGAAGGTAAAGTTTCTACACTTTACTCAAACTAGGAGATTGTTGAGACCAACAGATTGTGTTAAGTTATATGTGTATAATGTGACACCTACAGAAAACACTTAAAAAATCCATCACATACGAGATATATTAAAATGCACTATAGATAAATCAAAATTAAGTCCAAGAGCTATTCAAATAACTCACAGATGGCATGAAAAACTAAAGAGAGAAACAAAAAGCAGAGGGAATAAGATAAAACAAAATAAAATGGTGGGCCCAGTAATATTATTATATAAAATATAAATGGTCTAAAAAGACGAACTGAAAGACAGAGATTGCAGAGTAGATAAAAATTATTAGCTAACTAACTAACTAACTAACTAACTATATATATATATATATATATATATATATATATATATATATATATGGACATTATACTGAGTGAAAAATCCAATCTCAAAAAATTCACATAGTATATGACTATATTTATATAACATTCACAAAATTGAAAAACTATAGATATGCAGAACAGATTAGTGGCTGCTAGAGGTTATAAATGTAGGGATCAGGTGGGTTGACTGAAGGAAAAGATCTGTGTGGGGGTGAAACAGTCCATATCTTTCTTGCTTGGGTTGTAAAGAACTAACAGCTATAATGAAAGTACAAACGTCTACACATGATAAAATGGCATGAAAATATGTATGTATATATATATGTATATATAAACACACACATTGTGTCTATATTGATTTCCTGCTTTTGAGAATATTCTATAGTAATGAGGTACATAAGCTCATTTTGTACTATGCCTGCAACTTCCTGTGAACCTAGAATAATTTCAAAATAAAATAGTAAACTCTGGGAGCTAGTGATGGACAGGGAAGCCTGGAGTGCTGCAGTCTGTGCAGTAACAAAGAGTCGGATACAACTGAGCAACTGAACTGAACTGAAGATGTTGAAAACCAAAAAAATAAAACAGTGATTTGGTAGTCATTCCTCCAGATTTTATTCTACTTGGGAAGGAGGAGAAACATAGATGTATCAGCATTTCACCTTGTGCAGTGACAGAGAGTGCGAAGGTACTCTGCTACATGGGTCACTATTACGAATGGTAAGCTACACGCCTGTGTCAGTTCTATTTATTGCCTCGCACCTCAAGGTGTACCATTCAATATACGCACCATGATAAATGCACCATCACCATCACCGACTTAATGGACATGAGTTTGAGCAAGCTCCAGGAGATGGTGAAGGACGGGGAAGCTTGGCGTGCTACAATCCGTGCAGCTGCCAAGAGTCGGAGACGACTCAGCCACTGAACAACAAAAGACTAAATCTCTTTAAGCATTTCTTCTGTATAATGTTTAGTTTTCTCAGTAGAGGGCGCCAGAGGGACATTGTAGGAGGAAGAGCTTTTAGCAACTTCTTGCATGGCTGCTGTGTCAGGGGTTAGGAGAATGGGAGAACCCCCAGTGGAGCTTGCCCAGGCACAGACATGGAATGCCACCACTCATGATCTTATAACCTTGGCCTGGGGATAAGCTTTCCACAGCCCTCTCAGAATGGAAACAAATCCCATAGCTGCCTGTGTCCTGGAGGGTCACGCAGGGAATAGCTGTTGATTCCAGGAGGCCTTGCGCAGCCTGCGTGCAGCCGGTCCACAACCCAGGAGATAAACACTCATCTGCTGTTTCCTCTGCCAGCTCCTGCACAGTCTTTGTCGTCTGAAGTCTCTTGCCCAGATAGACACACTGATTACCACTGCACTGCTACCATTTGTTGATCACCCATTTAGGCTGCACCCTAAAGGGTGGCCTATTGCTTGCTTAGAAACTCCAGAGAAGCTCCAGCCTAGCTAAACCAGCAAGCCTCTCTACTCTGCTTCTCTAGGGGCTGAGCCACACCTTCTCCAAGGGGGTCTGAACCCTTTTGGAGCTTGTCCTTCCTTGGTTACTCTGCCTCAGCCCTAGGGTACCATATAGCATTTCCTTATATATTATGGTTATACTTTTATTGTGGCTGTTAATTCTTTATATTAAACTTTTGTTGTTTAACCTGTATTTGGTTTGTATTTGCTGATTACACACTGGCATAATACTCTTACTCAGTAAGAGATACTGCTGTTTAGTCGCTAAGTCATGTTTGACTCTTTGAAACCCCACGGACGGTAGCCTGCCAGGTTCCTCTGTCCATGGGATTTCCCAGGCAAGGATATTGAGTGGGTTGACATTTCCTTCTCCAGGGAATCTTCCTGACTCATAGAGAGAAACTGTGTCTCCTTCTTGGTAGGCAGATTCTTTACCACTGAGCCATCTGGGAAGCCCTCAACAAGAAATAGCTACTATCTAACTCCAACAAGTAGGTCACGAGGCCACATGTTTTCAGTGTTGTCATGATGATGCATGCCACTGTTCCCCTTATGACTAAGTGTGCTAGGATGCGGTATGGCTGGGAATAGCTCTTCTTCCTATATTCCCTGGTCAGGAAATGATAGCCAACATGGCAGATGGAGGCATTGCCCTTAAAGTGTCCCATTGAACCTTATAGTCTTCCGTGACATTTTACAGAAAACATTACAGCAAGTATTATCTAGATAAATAAGTTTAAGAAACTCAATATTCATGCCGTTCTGAGAGAGCTATAAAGTGAACTTTTAAATTAAAGGCTGTTGAAAAATCTTTGAGACAAAAAGAAGCCTAAGCAATTCAGGGTTGTTACACTTATGTAAGCAGAAGACCTTTTATCATAAACTGCTCCTAACATCCTTAAGTACGATCTTTCATCAAAGCCATTTTGGAAAGTGTTGACATAAGGCAAAAATCACTAACTAGAAAAAGTAAGCCTCAGATTTCTTCTTAGTGTGTGTGTGTGTGTGTGTGTGCCGTCTGTGCATGCTCATGCTCAGTTGCTCAGTTTTGTCCCACTCTCTGTGACCCTGTGGACTGTAGCCCATGAGGCTCTTCTGTCCATGGGGTTTTTCAGGCAAGAATACTGGGGTGGGTTACCATTTAATAAACTGATAAGTTATTCATCTAAGTTAATGATTTTGATAAGTTGTAAAAAAGTATTTCTGTTAGTTACTATATTTAACGAATATCTTTTTATATTTTTGTTTTATTAAAAAACAGTTGGCATCTGTTAAAAACCATATGACAAACTGCAACATTTACGTATAAAAATGAGAGAATTTCCCAGGATTGAGGAATCTAGGATGTATGAACTGAGGAAGATAACTGCATATTTTGTAACAACCAAAATCATTGAATTAAAATGCAGTTAAAATCAAATAGAATTTTAACTTAAAACACTGAGTTGAAATAAAGACCCCCAGGAGCTATGTAAGGGATCTCCCTGCGAGTATACTGCAAAGGCAGCGAGTTGGTTACAGCATCCTCTTCTTTCACATTCAGTAAGACAAAACCGGGTTCACACAGGATTTACTTCTGTTCATGTACCCAGAGGCTTGTTTGTGGATATGGTAGAATCTAGACCCCCAGGTCAGCGATGCTCAAGAACAACTTGACTTTAGGAATTTTGGACTTTGGTTTTCAGTGTCAAGGGGACGTCTTGCCTAAGTTAGGCATAACTATGTTGAGTCAATAGAGACAGAGGTTTTAGCTAAGCAGACTGAGGTAGAGTAAAACTGAAAAATGTCCACAGGAGCAGGATTAACTGGAAAAAAAAAAAAGCACTAAGGCATAATACAGCCAATGTTGGCATAGAAATGCATGCTATCCTGCATTGTCACATGTGACACAAAGTGCTTCGATCTAACTTCAGTAAATGGACTGTGCATTTGTCCTTGTTTAGGGGATTGTATTAATGATTTAATAGATTTCCAAGCAATTTTCTTCTCTAACATCCTCTTTCTCTGGGATTTCAACACTCTGTTCTTTCAGTCTCATATATTCCTTATTTTCTCTCCTTCCAGAAGACTTCTGCAAATGCTGTTCTATACTCTTCCCCCTTATGTTCTGATGCCTCATAATTATGCTTGTGGTCTCAACTTAAGGCATGACTCTTTTGAAGAACAATTCCTGACTTATCAAAGATGCTGTGGTTCACTATTTAATAAGCATCTAAGGTCATTTTAAGGAAGGTGATCTCAAGTCCACACTTTCAGATCTGTTGTGAAACAATAATAAAAGTGTAATAGTTTGTATGAAGTGACAGAGATAAAATCTGCCAAGGTTTAGTATACTATATAAATGAGCTAATATTCACATGAGGATTCAAAAGACTTTAGTTCTTGTTGCTACCCGGTGATTTGCTTGCTATCTTATGTAAAAGAGTATCAGTTGTATAGAGGGAGAGTTTTTTAGCAAGGAAAGGAAAGCCTTATCCAAGATTAAGTCATCAAGGCACTAACAACTGAACACTTAGAAAAATGTTCTTATACCTTGTGATCTCTGTAATTATAAGAATTATCTCCTACCTTTATTATTGTTACGTTGAGTTTATTTATAAATATGTTTATACTATATAGCTATAATAATGTATAATGTAATATGTAATTATAACACATATATAAAGTGATATATAAGGTGTGTGGCACATTTCATGAACAACAATGATTTTTGCCTGTCAAGCACACCAATCTGCTCAAAGAAAAATTAAGTCTCTGAGCAACTCTTGGTGAGAAGAAAAATTACCAAATGCTTTCCCGTCCTACTGAAATTCCCTGAAGTCAAATTTTAAATAAGCTTTGTAAATAGTCTCATATGGTTGATTTACTAACACTTCTTGTAAATCATAACTCTTGTTTCTTGTATTTAGAAACATGCTTTGGTATAATTTTGTTCTAAGAGTGTTTCAAGTTTAAAGCAGAGTTATTTATCAATTTGAAACACACTTCCAGATCTAAAAGAATATGATTATTATTATAGAATCATAGTAAGTGAAAAATTTTGAGCAGCCTGATATATATAGCAAGGGTGACAAAAGTGCTGATAATTTTGGCCTATATTTCCAAAACGGAAAATTTATCCTGAAGTAATAATTTAATAGAAGAACCCTCTTTATATGCAAATGTCCCTTGCAGCATTTTTATAGTCACTATAAAAGAAAATCCTAAAGTTCAAAGAATGAGGAATGTTTTAATTATAGTTCAGTTACACAATGAAATTATGTGACCATCTAAACTAGTAAATAGGAAGTTAGCATCAAAATATTGAAACAAATTTACAGTATAACATTAAGCAAATAAACACATGAAAGTAAATTCATTTCATTAATTCAAAATACATTCATATGTTCAAGAACTGATAGCATTTTAAAATGTAAAAATTATTGTGTTAGTGTATTGAGATTTGAGGAAGTTGGTTTTCCCAGACTTAAAACAACACTGTCTTTAGCAACTTTAAACTGTCTACCTCTTTTCACGAAGAGAAAAAAAAAAATGATACCTTTTGAAACAATTTTAGATTTTTCTGAAATATTTAAAAATCTCCCACCTATTACTCTAATATTTATAGCATCAAATTCCAATATTCTCAGTTTTCACACAGCAGAGAAAAGTCATGGAAGGTAATTTAAACCCAAGAGTCAGTTTACTGCAGTCATCTCTGTTTTAAATTACAACACTACGAAAGCCTCCCTAGAATCAGCACGTGATCATTCCTTTTTCCCTCCGTGGTTATGTATATATATTTATATTGCTTCTATGAAATGATGCTTGAGTCTGACTGCAAGTGTCTGAGTTGCAAGTCTGACTGCATTTCCATTGCTCAAAATTCATGGCACTCCACGTCAAGTAACCAGCCAAACATTATGATGGATACAAACTCAACTTCAGGAACTCGGGAAGCCTCTTCAACATATGTCCTGTGGGGACCTGGATGGGAAGCCTTTTGCCAGATGCAGGAAGGTGGTGTTCTTCAGGGGGTTATTTATCCCCGTTTACGCTATCCAATTATTTAATGTTTATTTTGAAGTTCTGAACACAGCATGCTGCAGAGGGTTCAGACTGCAGGACAAAGCTGTTTCATACAATAATTTTTACATAAATCAACTTGCTTTTTAAAAATAAATGCCTGTTTGCATGCAATTATTTCTTCTGGTTTCTAAATCTTTTCTTTTCCCAACACACACCGCCCTCTTAAACACTGCATTTCAGGGAACAGAGTAGAATCTGGGGCTTCTCCTGAGGCTCTAAAATATGACTACAGTATAAAAACATGTTTTCACATACATTTTAGCTATTTTCATATCAAACAAATTTAGAAAACTGTCAATCAAATAAAGTCTCTACCAATTTAATAATAAAAAAAATATCAGATTAGAATAAAAATGTATTATATGGTAGAACTTTTCTTAGTGGGTGTCTCGTCTTTGGTAACTACAGCCTGGAAGGGGAAAATATTTTGCAATGTAGTACTAGCCTCCTTTAACACAGTAGTTAGTGAGCCCAACAAGATTACAGGACATAAGAAGATTGTGAGGCATATCAACATCAGCAAACTGTAGTTTCAAACTACAAAACAAAAGGTTTCTAAGAACATGCCAAATTTCTGTTGTTACTGAGCCAGATTCTCTGGCAAGGGAATCATCAGTCTTGCAACTGTAGAAAGCAAGTTAAGATTAGGGAAATATTTTAAACTAACACCTCCCAAAATCGTGTAAGAATCCCTAGCATTAGGTTTATAATACTAATATTAGTGTAATTTATTTTTCTCTTTTGGTTATATTATTTTCATCCAGCATTCAGAATTTTTGTTGTGACTTTGAAATATTCTCAGACAGTACTCATTTTTTTCAGAGAAAAAAGTCTTAAAGGCAATGACAAAAAATATTTGTCAAAAAATTAATTGAGCTATTTTGGGGAGGGAACTTTTAATTAGTTTTGGCAAATAGTTGCTGAACATCTCCCTGATAAGAATTTGAAAGAAATGAATCAAGAATTTCAAAGACTATTAAAAATAATCTGACTAAAGCTTTAATATTAGAAGTTGCCAATTCCATTATTTTTTTTTTGGTATTCTAACTTCATCAAAATAGATTTTCAATTAGTTTTCCTTCTGAAAATGTATCTAAAATTACTGCTTTACTTAATTTGTCACTAACAAGATACATGCATAATTCATATACATTAAGAAAAAGACAGGAATAATGCATTTGTTTATTATTCTTTCTTTTACCTTCTCATTCACATTTATTCAAAGAACTGGCAAAGCACCTAGCTAAGACAAGTTATTAAAAGAATTTATGAAGTTGTATAGTTGCAATAAGCTTATCTTACCGCCATGTCCTTTTCTGTCAAGTTCCTGTCCTGTGACTCGGCTACCAAAGTTACATATCCATTAAAGGAAAACACAAATTTAACAGTTCTTTAACTCACTGATCTCATCTAACTAATGAACATCAAGCATGATGGACATACGTCGCTAGATAGCGGTTACAAGACACCAAATCTCTCATAGCTAGCTCTGGGAGCTACATTATTTAGTAAGTCATGGAAGAGAGAAGTGCACTTTCGACCATAACCCCTGCTTGTGCTGGGTACTCAGCTTACAAGGTTTGCCAGGTAAAGGCTGATTGAAGCAGCTTTTGTTTTTGAATTCTATAGAACAAAAATCCACCCACAGTCAAAGGACTGATCTCCCAGCATCCCAGAAACTGTCTGCAGGATGTAGATAACTGGTATTTAATAAAAGAAGATATTATTAAATGTTTCATGGATTATCCCAAGCAGGCTGGATACCAGACAATACCTGTTACTTAGCACAAAGCTCATGTTCTGTCACAGAAAGGCTTCCACCACTCTCACATACAGAATCCATGGGTAGAAAAACAACCATCCACAACTTGCTCTTGTGAGGTTTAAAATACATATCTCAAAGTTCATAATATAAACGAAAACGGTTTTAGAGTTTACTGCGGGAAGCTGCCAAAGGGGTAGAAAGGATCAGTCCCACATTCTAGGGTTTATAATCTGGCCAAATGCACTGATTCTTCCTTTTATTGTGCACCAAAATCATCTGAGATGCTGTTAAAATTGCAGATTCCTAAAACCCCAATTGGTGTGGAATGTGGCCTTGGGAATCTGCTTCCTTACAACCCGCCACAAGTGAATTTGATGCCCATGGATGCTGGATTTAAAAAATACCTTACACATCCATTAAGTACCAATGAACTGAAGATACAACATCATTCACTAATTCAATAAATGCTTATGGAAGCCTACTAGAGGAAAGGCATAATGCTATATAGTTATAAAGCATTTATAAAACAACTTTAATATGAAAGCAGAAAATATCAAGTGTTCGTGAAAGTATGGAAGAGTTGGAATGCTTGTACATCGCTGGAGGGTATGTAAAATGGTGCAGCTTCTCTGGAAGACAGTATAGAGGTTCCTCACAAAATTAAATGTGCATTTATCATGTGATTCAAAACTTCCACGTCAGAGTACATACCTAAAAGAAGTGAAAGCAGAAACTCAAACAGATTTTTGCCCACCTGTTTTCATAGCAGCATATTCAAAATAGTCAAAGGGTAGAGGGAAACAAGGTATCCGTCAACATATGAATGGATAAGCAAAATGTAGCATATACATACAATGGAATATTATTCTGCCTTTAAAAGGAAGGAAATTCTGATATATGCTGTTAAATGGATGAAACCTGAAGACCCTATATTAAGTGAAAGTCAGTTACAAAAGAACAAATATTGTACAGTTCTACTTAGATGAGGTACTTGATGGAAGCAGTTTAGTCGCTAAGTCGTGTCCGACCCTTGCGACCCCATGGACTGGCGGGTTGCAATTTCCTTCTGCAATGCATGAAGTACTTAGAATAGTCAAATTCATAGATATAGACCATTGAATAGTGGTTACCAGGGCTGAGAGGAGAAGAGAATGAAGAGTTATTGTTTAATGGGTACAGAGTTTCAGTTTGGGATGATGAAAAATTTCTGGAGAAGGATGGTGGTGATGGTTACATAATAATGTGAATGCACTCAATGCCACTGAACTGTAAACTTAAAAAATGGTTGAAATGGTAAATTGTATATATATATTTATATGCATATGTATATATATATACACACATACACAAATGCATATGTACAGGCTTATCTGGTGGCTCAGTGGTAAAGAACCCACCTGCCAATGCAGGACATGGGTTCAATCCCTGGGTTGGGAAGATTCTGGAGAAGCAAATAGCTCTCCAGTATTCTTGCCTAGGAAATTCCATGGACAAAGAGGCCTGGCAGGGCTACAGTCCCATGGGGTTGCAAAAGGGTCAGACATGACTGAAGTGACTTAGCACACACACAAAATAAAAAATGCAGAAAAGCATGTCATTGAAAATTACATGCAAATAATAATCAGAAAGTGTAGAAAGTACACTGGTAAATAAATTACTATTTTGATAAAATAAATTAAAGTAGCCTTATGGGTGAAGGGAATTTCCACATGTGATATTAAAGGCAAGAGCACTCAGTCTCTGCTGCTTCCACTCTCTGTTCACTCCCACCCCACAAACACTTGCAGATCAAGGGAAATGGAAACTTAGTAATTAATACAACATAAAAGTCAGCCCATCTGAGACTTGAAGGTAGACACTGTTTAAATTCTGTCATTAAAAAGGCAAGTGTATGTATAGATTTTTTCCCCCTTAGGCAATGACAGAAAATAACAATAACAAAATCACCCTCTTATTCAGTAAGTGAACATGATGGAGACTGAACAGTATAGTAAGAATGGATGTGTTAGTGAGGACATGCTTGCAGTGTAATAGCAAAGAATATAGATCTGGAACTAAGTTCATGGATATTACTGCCCTTGATTTTCTATTCAGCCACCACACGGTCTTGAGCTTCAGTATCTTAGGAATAAAATGGAACTTGTATGCTTTCCGTGACCTGAGAGAGTTATACAGATCATGTGTTAGAGGAAATATGTGAAACTGAAACTCTGAAAGTATTTCAGTGTCAGAATAATCTCTTCATGTGGTACAAGAGGTAACATTCAGTAGGCTTCTTTCTTTTGAGTACTATACTAAAACCAATCAAGATACATTTAAAAATTTCCTCAAAGATTGTCAATTAATTTTGAATTTATAAAACTGAATTAATTTTGGATTTTTAGTGGAGACAAATTATCTGTTAAGGATGGATTTGCCTTTCAGAAATAAAGTCAGTATAAGTCAAAGGATTAAAATGGTACTACATGGTTGATTATACTCTTCGAAAATTTCCACAAATACTGAGACGCCAGCCAACTGTGCAGAGAGGCAAATGTGTACCTAAAGATATTCAGTTAAGTCACTTGGTCTCTCAGGGCCTTGGTTTCTTTACATTTATATGAACTGGGTGGTCTTTTAATAGTTTGGGGTTTAAAGAATATGCCTAGCTCATTCCCTGAGTGCCATGTCAAAATTAGAAAGTTTCTAAATTCTCCCCCTTTACATTTTCAGGAAGCCCTCAGTCAGAATGAGAGGTGAGTCCAAAGACTCTACATCCCACTGTGGGGAGGTGACTCAGGTGATGAGGGTCTATAATCAAGTTTCTCTTGTGGAAGTCCTGAAGCTGCTCAAGATGACGTTGCCATTAGTCTTCAGAAAAAGATGCACTTGTCAGAAAAGGGCATCTCTTCTGTTCCTGTGGGCAAAGCTGTCCACAGTGGTTTGGCAAAGACTCCATGACTAGTACAGAACCTCTGCTCTGGTCCACAGGCAATCCAAGGTCACGCCCACTGACAGCAGTACTTTGGAGGAAGTTCATTCCCAAGAGTAAGTCTCATTTGAGCAGGGCCCTCAGAACAAGTTTGTTCATACGCAGAGCTACTTCCCTCGGTGAAACAGCCTACAGGTGTTGGGTAAGGACTGGTTTCAATAAAATTATTCTAAGAATTTAGAAACACTGTTTCACATCCCCCTTGTGACTCCCTATATCTAGAAATGTGGAGTTTTTCTTTTTTAAAAAATATCTTCAAAACACAAATGGGACTCTGCATCTTGCATTCCAGATTCTATAGACACATCCCTCAGACATCCCCAGGGTTTTTATTTGCTGGGAGAGGTTGCTTTTACTGAGCTCTTCACCTACCCTGTGACGAAACTGGCTACTTCTCTAGTCAACAAGAACAGGTTTAACCTGTGGCAGGACACCCCCTCTAGTAAGATTTGTCATGACTTGGTAAAGCAGAGGCAATAATCTACAATCCTATTCTGTAGGGACTTGAGTGTCCTGTGGAGGTACCTGTGAGATCTGCATAAAGGACAATGGTGATGAGATTAGTCTTCCATAATAACACAGAGCTGCATGTCAGGAGTTAAAGATCAAAGGAGTCTTCACAAATGAATGAGCCCTTAATGTTTTGCGGGACACAAAGACCATTTTCAAATGCACGTTTCTAGAACCTCTTTTGGCCCTGTTGAAGTTCGCAAACTTGGAACTGTAAGGTAACTTTTCCCTTTGGTACACAGTATCTGGAACTCTCATTAGTCCTACATGGGTTTCTGCAGGACCTTCCTCCCCCAGAGAGCCACAGGGCTGTCTTCATCTATAAGAGCAAAGCTGAAATTCTGATACAAATGTGTAGTGGTCTTTAGCCTCTGGCTAATGGGCATTCCACTCCTTCTGATTGCAAATCAAACTTTAATAAGCATAAAGTCTTATTTTACTTTGAGTCTCTTAACTTTCTTCCAAAAAAGGATAGTCAGGGGGTGCTTAGAATGGAAGCCCACATTTAATACCCTTTGCTCAACCTAGAAACAATGCTTTTAACTATTCTATGTTTAAGGTATATATACCTTTAAATTACTTCATATATATATATATATAAATTTAAATAAACTGCATTATGACTAAAATAATTTTGGGTAATCACTGCACTTCTTTTAGAACTCCATTAATAAATCATATTCCATATGATTATAAATTACAGAAGTCCCTGGCACAGTGGCTTAAACAGAAAACCATATACCATGTTAGTTTCATACACAGATGTATTCAGAAGTAGGTCAAGATAGGTTATGTCATCAGTCTTTCTTCATCATTTTTTCAATGTAGCTTTTTTCATCTTCAAGTTTATAGGAAAACTGCCATACTCCTAAAAAAACAAACAAAACAAAACTGCATCTATGTTCTCAGAAGAATGCAGAAAGACCCCATGCTCTTCTCTTGGCAAGACTCTTTTTTATTAGTTTGTGCTCCAGGACTCCCTGGCTACCTCTCAGTAGCCAGAATTGTGCCCTACAGCCAGCTCTATCTGTGACAGAGCCTGGGAGATCAATAATTTTTCTTGGGTATACTGATACCTCAAAGTTTTATTTCTCTTAGTGAGAAAGACAAACAAATAACTGGAGAGTCTAGAAGTAATCTGTTACCATGGTCATGCAAAATATATCTATCATGCCATGATTCTATGCTAATTTTATGAGCTATTTAAAAGAACATAGAGAAAATAAAAGTGTCCTGTCATAAGAATCTAAAGGGAACCATATAAGTGTGTAAAGAAATTATGAAAGATCTTAGGAAAGATCTTACTCTTCTCCAGATGTCCCAGTCCCTATGGGATGCTCCCTCTTGGCTGCCTAGGGACATGCTCTATGAATCCAAAGAGTTCTGAGTTTCAGAAGAATTTTTCTGCCTTATGCCTCATCAGAGCCAGATTCTTTTCACTATTTTGAAACTAACAGGTTAATCTGTTCCAGATAAATTAATGGTTACTTATCATTTTTTCCTGTAGATCTCTAGGGACATAGGGTATGAATTTGAATCCAGGTGGCATTTTTGAACTATATATATGACTAAACTATGTGTTAATCATCACTGAGACTTGAGTTCCATACAGATAAAAATGAATATAATATCTAACTCCAGAGTTATTTGTTAGGGTTTGGAACATTTGGCAATGTTATGAAGTGGTCAGGCACTTGGAGTCCACATTAAGAACAACTGGCTTCAAATACTCAACCACCAGTACTTATATGATTTTAAATGCATTATTTACATGTCTAAACATAAGTTACTTCATCTAAAAATTGAGATAATAATATTTCCCAGTAGAACCCTTGTGAGTGAATATGGTAACTAAAATCATTTTTACTAAGAACTTAATATAGTTCCTATTATGGAGTAAGTGTTCAATGTTTATTGGCTTTTATTAGCAGTATTTAAGTGTAATGACTGGCATCCAAAAAGTGCTTAAAAATATCAGTTATCTTCTACAAACCATGGAATACCACAGTTTTGAGATAATTTGATTTTATTTTATATATTTTAAAGTATATATTATTTTAGTTGAACTTATTAAAAGTCTTTCTCCTTAGAGGCTGTAATCACAAAGTCTCATTAGCCATCTGATTTTTATTTGGTCTTTCTAATAGACATTATTCCAGTCTGGAGGTTTTCATATATAATTGTTAGAGTGATATATTATTTAGGGCAATATTTCCTACTTTTTTTGGATAAATGAATCCAATGGCAGAAATACATTTTAATGTAAATCAAATCTTACATGTTTAACTAATGAGTTTTCTTACAGAAAAATGATCATAAATCATCTAAATAGTTGAAGATTTAGCCAATCTTCAAATTATGTTTCCTAAATTTATTTGAAAACTTGAACTATATAACAGCTATGATATTTGGGTGTGATATAAAGTTTCTTATGTAAGACTAATCTCATAAACTGTGACATACTAAACTGCAAGTTCTGGTGACTTACAACATTTTTTCAGGATTTGCCAAAGTCAATGAAGAACAATTAATCCAACATCATTTCATTTGTAAAGGACTTGGGGAGTCAACTATATTGAAAACAATAAATGCAGTATTTATCCCAGTGTGTTTCTTTTTCCTGCTCTGAGATGATTTAAAAAATAAAGATAACCTTAAAAATTATAGGTCTGTCATCATCACTACTTATATGTTGGAAGCTTATTGAAAGGTATCAAAAAATCAATTTGCAAGCACCTAGAAAATCATGGGTTACTGGGTAAAATCTGCCAGGCATTGTGAAAAATAAATCCTGTCAAACCAACTTAATTTCCATCTGTGACAGAAGCGACAAGAATAGTAGGCACAGAGAACTTGACAGACAAAATATATCCTGGCTTTGGTAGCAGCAGCCCCGTAATACCAAGAGAAAATACAGTCTGGGTGCCACTTTATTAAGAGCTCCTATTAATGAATATGCTTACTATATCTGGAAATGATACTTATTTGGAATACTGGACGAGAAATTAGATATAAAGATACTCAAATCCAAGACTAAACTGTGACAGGGATGTTTCTGGTAACCTTCTCTTGAAAATTTGAAAGGTATTAGTAGATTTAAAACAAAGCAGGAATCACCATTATTTCACTTTGTTGAAAGTCACTCAGTTACTCAGTCATGTCTGACTCTTTGCGACCCCATGGACTGTGGCACGCCAGGCTTCCCTGTCCTTCACCATACCATGCTTGCTCAAACGCATGTCCAGTGAGTCAGTGATGTCCTCCAACTATCTCATCCTCTGCCGTCCCCTTCTCCTCCTGCCTTCAATCTTTCTCAGCATCAGGGTCTTTTCTAATGAGTCAGCTCTTCACATCAGGTGGCCCAAGTATTGGAGATTTAGCATCAGTCCTTCCAGTGAATATTCAGGGTTGATTTCCTTTAAGATTGACTTATTTGATATCCTTCCAGTCCAAAGGACTATCAAGAGTCTTCTCCAACACCATGTCCATCATGCCCCTTTTCTTGACTTTATTCATGCTTTTGTTAAATTATGAATGTCAAGTTAAAGATTTGCAACTAGAAAGCATATAGAGAAGTATAATGTCCATGTAATGTTGCAATGGGATCATTCTCTGAGCTTTTGGAGCTTGGAGGCACAGGAGAGTAAATTAATGGTAGGAAATCAGATGTACCATTGAATCACTGTTTCTGCCCTGTGAGGGATATATTTTTATGTGTGACCACAAGGATTTCTTTCCACAAGAAGACTTTAATGCATCCCTCTCATTTCTGAATACTCACGACATTTAATAAAATGAGGAGTTTGCTCAAACCAGAGAAAATGTCATATTTTAATGAAACATTACTAGTTCCTAAGCAGTAACTCAGATATCTGAATACATATTAAAATAGCAAACCATTTGGTAAAAGAAAACTATTAATTTTAAAGTGAATTTTGAGGAATCATATTAGCAGAGATTTATTTAGAAATAGTGTTAAAAGACCTGATTTCAGTACAATGTATCCCAGCCTAGACAATTTAAGTTCATTAGAGGCTCAGCTGGTAAAGAATGTGCTGCAATGCAGGAGACCTGAGTTTGATCCCTGGGTCAGGGAGATCCCTTGGAGAAGGAAATGGCAACTCACTCCAGTATTCTTGCCTAGAGAATCCCATGAAGAGAGGAGCCTGGTGGGCAAAGAGTTGCAATGAGTCTGACATGATTTAGCGACTAAACCACCACCAGAATAGGAGACAGATTCAGACTTAAATAGAAGAAAGTGGGGAAAACCTCTGACCATTCAGGTATGACCTAAATCAAATCCCTTATACACTGGGGATACAGTGGAAGTGAGAAATAGATTTAAGGGACTAGATCTGATAGACAGAGTACCTGATGAACTATGGATGGAGGTTCGTGACATTGTACAAGAGACAGGGAACAAGATCATCCCCAACAAAAAGAAATGCAAAAAAGCAAAATGGCTGTCTGAGGAGGCCTTACAAATGGCTGTGAAAAGAAGAGAAATGAAAAGCAAATGAGAAAAGGAAAGATATAAGCATCTGAATGCAGAGTTCCAAAGAATAGCAAGGAGAGATAACAAAGACTTCTTAAGTGAATAATGCAAAGAAAACAGAGGAAAAAAACAGAATGGGAAAGACTAGAGATCTCTTTAAGAAAAGTAGATTGTGCCCTTGCAAAGATGGGCACAATAAAGGACAGAAATGCTACAGACCTAACAGAAGCAGAAGATATTAAGAAGAGGTGGCAAGAATACACAGAAGAACTGTATAAAAAAGATCTTCATGACCCAGATAATCACCATGGTGTGATCACTCACCTAGAGACAGACATCCTGGAATGTGAAGTCAAGTGGGCCTTAGAAAGCATCACTACAAACAAAGCTAGTGGAAGTGATGGAATTCCAGTTGTGCTATTTCAAATCCCAAAAGATAATGCTGTGAAAGTGCTGCACTCAATATGTCAGCAAATTTGGAAAACTCAGCAGTGGCCTCAGGACTGGAAAAGATCGGTTTTCATTCCAATCCCAAAGAAAGGCAATGCCAAAGAATGCTCAAACTACTGCACAATTGCACTCCTCTCACATGCTAGTAAAGTAATGCTCAAAATTCTACAAACCAGGCATCAACAGTACATGAACTGTGAACTTCCAGATATTCAAGCTGGTTTTAGAAAAAGCAGAGGAACCACAGATCAAGTTGCCAATATCCGCTGGATTATCAAAAAAGCAAGAGAGTTCCAGAAAAACATCTATTTCTTCTTTATTGGCTGTGCCAAAGACTTTGACTGGATGGATCACAATAAACTGTGGAAAATTCTGAAAGAGATGGGAATATCAAACCACCTGACCTGCCTCTTGAGAAACCTGTATGCAGGTCAGGAAGCAACTGGACATGGAACAAGAACTTGGTTCCAAATAGGAAAAAGAGTACATGAAGGCTGTATATTGTCACCATGTTTATTAAACTTCAATGCAGAGTACATCATGAGAAACGCTGGGCTGGAAGAAGCACAAGCTGGAATCAAGACTGCCAGGATAAATAGCAATAACCTCAGATATGCAGATGACATCACCCTTATGGCAGAAAGTAAAGAGGAACTAAAAAGCCTCTTGATAAAAGTGAAAGAGGAGAATGAAAAAGTTGGCTTAAAGCTCAACATTCAGAAAACTAAGATCATGGCATCCGGTCCCATAACTTCATCGCAAATGGATGAGGAAACAGTGGAAAGAGTGGTTGACTTTATATTTGGGAGCTCCAAAATCACTGCAGATGGTGATTGCAGCCATGAAATTAAAAGACGCTTACTCTTTGGAAGGAAAGTTATGACCAACCTAGACAGCATATTAAAAAGCAGAGAAATTACTTTGCCAACAAAGGTCTATCTAGTCAAGGCAATGGTTTTTCCAGTAGTCATGTATGAATGTGAGAGCTGGACTATAAAGAAAGCTGAGAGCCGAAGAATTGATGCCTTTAAACTGTGGTGTTGGAGAAGACTCTTGAGAATCCCTTGGACTGCAAGGAGATCCAACCAGTCCATTCTAAAGGAAATCAGTCCTGGGTGTTCATTGGAAGGACTGATGTTGAAACTGAAATGCCAATACTTTGGCCAACTGATGTGAAGAGCTGACTCATTTGAAAAGACCCTGATGCTGGGAAATATGAAGGCCCAGAGGAGAAGGGGATGACAGAGGATGAGATGGTTGGATGGCATCACCAACTCAAGGGACATGAGTTTAGGTGAACTCCAGGTGTTGGTGATGATGGACAGAGAGGCCTGGTGTGCTTCAGTTCATGGGCTTGCAAAGAGGCAGAGAAGACTGAGCGATGAACTGAACTGAAACATTGCAAGAGGTAAAACACAATAGACCAAAAAAAAAGTGCTTTTTTAGACCAGGAATATTCATCTTACATATCAGATCTAACAAATGTGCAGTGGCTAGGCTTATTCTAAAGAGTGACATTATCAGCAAGTGAACCATAAGTGCCTTGACCATTCATTTAATGGATGTGGAAGACATTCTCCTTTTCCTATAATGAGAAAGACCAGAAATTTATATCATAGCTTAACTGTAGTATTTATATTTGATTGTACAATTAATCCAGATGGAGTAATTATTCTTGAATATTCATTTATTCATAATCAACTAGGCATTAGTATCTTTATTAGGACTTGAATTAAGACTTCCAAGTGTCATTATACACAATCAATCTATATATACCAACTTGTTTGCTAAAGTCCAGAATCTAATGCACAGAATGTGTTACTTGGACCTTTTAAGGAATTTTAGCAAGACTTATTCTGCTGGACAGTGCTAATTTGCCCAATCTAAAAAATTACTTGATGCTTGAATTTCTCTTACAATACATCCATGAATGAGCACTCCAGAATGTGCTGGAACATCTTTTTTTTTTAAATTAATCATTCACTTGAGACACATTAATTGATATCCAATACGTGCTGGAAAAAGGCATCAGATATTGAATAAAATCCATGATCCCATGCTCTCATTGCTCAGGATTT
This sequence comes from Antilocapra americana, assembly GCA_007570785.1. NCBI lineage: Eukaryota > Metazoa > Chordata > Mammalia > Artiodactyla > Antilocapridae > Antilocapra > Antilocapra americana. The sequence continues at coordinate 42,855,389 of ML660200.1, read as the reverse complement.
TAAAGTCTGATAAGAGATTCCAAGTCAGAATTTATCTCTGACTTCATTAATTCTTGTAAAGGTGCTGGTAGTGGTGCTGTGAAAGTTCAGAACAGGGCACTTGCACACTAACTTTGATTTTTAAAAATTATTTCTTGCATTAACCTCTGATATCCTTGTAATGTCCCCTCCCACCCACCATGAGCCTATTCTAAACTTGAGGCTATACAGAACAAGTCTAATCCTTCCTCCACGGTAAAAAAGGCTTTAAAATTCTGAAAAAAAAAATTCTTCTTGGTCCCATAAATCAACTTCTATCCAAATGGACCTTACTAGAAATAGTCTTAATTTTCTCAAACATCTCAGCTCTAACCCATCACCTACAACCAGAATTAATCCTGTATACTCTTAGTGCCTTGTAGATAAGTCATTTATCTCTCTCCCTTTAGTAGATGGACAAATCTAAAAGTTAGTGTTTTGATTCACTGGTGAGCTCCTGCACATTTTACACAGAACCAAACTGAATAGATTTTAATGGAATATAAAAGGGAAAAACATTTTAGCTCCTGGAAAACAAATATCAAAGGCTCGTAGAGAATAGAGAGAAAGTACAATGGCTGGTATAGATTCTCAGAGAAATATGACATATTTAAATCTTAAGAATTCCTTTTTTGATAATGCTATGTTTTCATTAGAGTCATTTTCTGACTGAGTGCAAACTATAACATAAAGAAGTGATATTCAAAACATTTAACAAATAATATCTGATGGACAAGACCCTAGTATTGAAGTAGGGTTCAAGAAGCATTGATTTTAGGTTGGGAAGGTCTGGGAGTCTCAGGGAAAGACCAGAGGCTATTTGAAAACAACTTCAAAATTGTTTCAATATTTTAAAAACCTGTAAGACAATAATAATTCATAACAGCTAAATAACAGCCTTTGAAACAGACTTCTTGCATTAGACGTTGTAATAGACACCCTGCAATCAAACAGCCTCATTGTCCTGGCCATAAGAGAGAACACTGCTTGTTCCAATTCAGTTAGTGACAGAGACAGCTGATGGACAACAGCCTTAATGTATCTCTCAGTTAGACTAAACATTAGACTTATTGACTCTATGTCCCTATCCTCCCATTTCTTAGAGTATTTACTTTAGATAACTTGCAAATGTAATTTATTTATTTGTCCTTTGCCAAGTAAATCTTCTTCAAGTATCTTGTCAATTTTCCAACCCAGGAATGTTGGTTTTCCAAGAAACTGGGGCCATCCCTTTGAAATGTAATCATTAAGACAGTTTCCTTGTGTCTTGAGAGATCAGAAGTCCAAATTCAATAATCGCCAATTAGTAAACATAGATGGTTCAATCACATTGACCAAACTCCCCACCAAAGTCCTAAGCACTATTCAACTACCTCATGCCAGTGCCTAATATTCTCCCACCTTTTCCCCCCAGTGAAGTTGAATGCATATTGCAATGTTCTTCTATTCAATTTTCCTTGATTATTTAACTTGCCCACACTTCTTTGACAGAATGCATATTTTCAGACTTGACCTATTTCTATGATGCCATTCTCTTTCTAGTTGGTGACTAGACAGCTACCAGTTTCTTGGGCCACTATCAGACAAATCACACTCCAAAGAATCGCCTTTGTAAACTGTGTTTACTGATGTCAAACTTTAGTATGCTTAAGAATTTCTCACAATGCTTTTTGAAAATGTAGATTCCCAAGTTTCATTATCAGTGATTCTGATTAAGTATATCTGTGGTAGGTTCAGAAACATATATTTTAATATGAATCAAATAACCCCTGCTACCGGTTCTGATTTACATCATAAACTTGATAAGGAAAACATTCAAATCTATCTTGTTCACAATTTTATCCCCAGCACATGACCCTGCTGCTGTTGTTGAGTTGCTAAGTCATATCTGACTCTTCTAGGACCCCATGGACTATAACCCACCAGGCCCCTCTGTCTATGGGATTTCCCATGCAAGACTACTGGAGTAGGTTGCCATTTCCATCTCCAGGGGATTTTCCTGACCCAGGAAGCTCCTTCTTCACATGGGAATTCTTTACCACTGAGTCATCAAAGAAGCCCAGCATAGCACCTGGCATTCCATAAACATTGCTGTGTAGATGACTGTTTTTGCTAGATTTTTTCCCAATACATATGTTTTTCTTTTATGGAAATTTAATGCTTAGGACTAGAATTTTAAATATAATCTATTTCCTAAATTTATAAATACTTCAAGAAGTTTTCTTTTTTTGGAGAAAATAATAAATGCTCTAATAACAGTCATATCTTAAGTTTCATTGCAATATTTGAATGTGTTTCTCTCACATTTTCTCGTTAGGTCCTCAGGGCAGTCCTTCTAAGAAGACATATTATCTTCCCATTTGCAGATGAGAACATTGAGTTTCAGAGAGAATTAGTGACTTCTAATTACAACAAATTCATCATAGGGGGCTGGAATGCAAAGCTAGGAAATCAAGAGATACCTGGAGTAACAGGCAAGTTTGGCCTTGGAGCACAAAATGAAGCAGGGCAAAGGCTAACAGAGTTTTGCCAAGAAAACACATTGGTCATAGCAAACACTCTCGTCCAACAACACAAGAGAAGACACTAACATGGACATCACCAGGTGGTCAATACCAAAAACAGATTGAATATACTCTGCAGTTGAAGATGGAGAATATCTATACAGTCAGCAAAAACAAGACCAGGAATTGATTGTGATCAGATCATGAGCTCCTTATTACAAAATTTAGACTTAAATTGAAGAATATAGGGAAAATCACTAGGCCATTCAGGTATGACCTAAATCATATCCCTTGTAATTATATAGTGAAAGTGACAAATAGATTCAACGGATTAGATCTGATAGACAGACTGCCAGAAAAACTATGGACAGAGGTTTGTAACATGCCACAGGAGGCAGTGAACAAAATGATCCCCAAGGAAAAGAGATGCAAAAAAGTAAAATGGTTGTCTGAGGATGTCATGCAAACATCTGAGAAAAGAAGAGAAGCAAAAAACAAGAAAAGAAAAGGTACACCCATCTGAATGCAGAGTTCCAAAGAATAGCAAGGAAAGATAAGAAAGCCTTCTTAAGTGAATAATGCAAAGAAATAGAGGAAACAAAAGAATGGGAAAGACTAGAGATATCTTTAAGAAAATTAGAGCTACCAAGGGAACATTCCATGAAAAGATAGTCACAATAAAGGGCAGAAATGGTACAGACCTAACAGAAGCAGAAGACATTAAGAAGAGGAGGCAGGAACACACAGAAGAACTATACTAAAATTAGCTTTAATGACCTGGATAACCACAATGATGTGAACACTCATCTAGACCCAGACATCTTGGAGTGTGAAGTCAAGTGTGCCTTAGAAAAAATTACAACAAAGCTAGTGGAGGTGATGGAATTCCAGCTGAGATATTTCAAATCCTAAAAAATGATGCTATTAAAGTGCTGCATTCAATATGCCAGCAAATTTAGAAATCTCAGCAGTGGCCACATGACTGGAAAATGTCATTTTTAATTCCAATCTCAAAGAAGGGTAATGTTCAAACTACTATATAATTGCACTCATTTCATATGCTGGCAAGGTAGTGCTCAAAATCCTTCAAGCTAAGCTTCAACAGTACATGAAACAAGAACTTCCAGATGTAATGGCTGGATTTAGATAAGGCAGAGGAACCAGAGATCAAATTGCCAACATCTACTTGATGACAGAAAAAACAAGTGAATTCCAGAAAAAACATCTGCTTCATTGACTACACAAAAACCTTTGACTGTGTGGATCACAACAAACTGTGGGAAACTCTTAAAGAGATGAGAATAGATCACCTTATCTATCTCCTGAGAAATCTGCATGAATGTCAAGAAGCAGCAGTTAGAACTGGATGTGGAACAACAGACTATAACGTGATTCTATATTTTAGTGGGAGTAATGTGATTGGAGGTGTATATGACACTTTGATTTTTGTTAACTCTAAATCCATAGAATAGTCAAATATATTTCGGAGATTCTAACATGAATGTTCTATGGAAGGGGTGGATATCTTCTCTGTCCAGTCCTAAATGTATCACATTTTTTATAAAATATTTTTCATAATTACCAAAGCACAAGGATATTGTACCTAACATTGTTGAAATATGTATAAAATCAAGCCTCAAGGAAAACATGAAAGCTCTTAATGAAAGGAGAAAAGAACCTCTCCCAAAACTGCAACCAAGCATAGTCTTCCCAGTATCTCAGTCAAACCGAGTATACAGTGAGATCTTAACGAATATTCTGCCCCTTTTAAATGCTCCTTCTACCCAAAATATGGTAAAGTGTGATCACAAACGTCTTTTCACCTCTTTCTTCTCCTGCCATTTCTTGCTAAGCTTACTGAAAAACTAATGTATCTCACTGTCTACAGCTACTTGTTGGCATTTTTCTCATTAGCCCTCCATAATTTGTATTCCAGGTCTGGCATATTGCTGAACTTATTCTCAGAAATTAAAACTAACATCGATATCATAGTATTCTATAGACACTTTGCAGTCCTTATCATATTGCAGCTTGCAGTTCTTGAAGTTTTCTACTTCTTTGCTCCTTGTAGAACTATGAAATCAGCTTTGTGATAAGACCTACTTACTTTTATTTTGAAAACACTTTCGAGAAATGATCTGTAAGTTGCCAAGCATGTGAATTATTCTCACTAATTACTAAGCACTGCAAAGTATCTATGCTTAAGATAAATGCATTAACACATAGTCCTGATGTAAAGAACATGAAGGTCTCTACTGATTTCTTTATGGCTTCTCTGCATTGGGAGGGTCAACAATTAATTGGCACAGCTTTGTGGCAGATCAACATTTCCTCCCAAATTTTTGACAGTTTAGTCAACTTTATTTCTTCATCATATTCATATGTATATCCTCACTCTAAAAAACTTCTTTTGATTGGCTGTGGAGAAGGGTACAGGGCCTTGCTTAAAACATTTTAAAAGAACGGACAAGATATGTCAATAAATACATGTTTAGCATGAGAAAATGTAATCTTGAAAATACATCACAAAGAGATTAATGACTATTACCCACATATCAGCCAACCCTCAAATGCTCTCTCACTTTCTATGTCTTTGGTATTTCCACACAAAATTAATATGTTTTTATAATTATGTGAGGATATACAGCAAAGTTCAATAAGGATTTATATGACTCAGTCCTATCCTGGGAAATGCATTTTCTGCCACAGAGGCTCTCCCTATCAGGGCTGTTTAAAGTGAAACCTGAACTTTTCAAGTTGCCTGAAAGCAACTGGCACTGTGCCTCTAGAAAGTCAAACTAGTAAACTGAGGGGTAATCTGCAGTTCAGGTATAACTGAACATCATTTTTTATTTATTTTTGGCTGAAAAGTACCATGTCTTTTAAAAAACTTTTACAAGGAGTTATATTTATGTGAATTTAACTTTCTTAAATTAACCATATCAAGGAAATAATAATTAAAACAGAAATCATAAATTATAATGTGTTCCATGTCCAAAAGAGTGTGTTTGAGAATTTTTCTTCCTTTGTTAATAGGCGTTTAATTTACTTCCTTCCAATTTACTCATGTTGTAACTTGCCAATTCATTAAACTTGCCTAAATTTATGGCCATCTGTTCTATTTTTGCTTGAGCAGAAGAATGCAAAAATGCATTAAACTACATGGTGATTCATTTTGTACCTTACTCAAGACTGGCAGTTTCACAATTAAAATGAAACTGTTTTTTTGACAGATGGAATGATAGTCAATGGAGCATCACTATGTTTTCGGTTGACTCCAAAAGATCTGAAATTAACCTGACTAGAGCTATCTAATTTGGCCAATCATGAAGAGTTGCTTGAGGAAGTTGGTAGGTGGGGGGTGGGGGGAGTGTCACTTCTTTTTCCCATTAAGTAGGAAAGACAAGAACAAAAAACAAAAGAAGACAGCAGAAAGAGAAAATGAAGGAAACAGAAGCTTTTCATTATGGCCTGTATAGCAATACCTGAATTTCAAAATTAAGTTCAATAGGTGCTTTGTTCCAAATAAAATGCAAAGATATTGGGAGAAGCAACACAATTAGCCTTAACAGTAATCTCTACCTAAAGCTCTGCATAAAGGAAACAAGGCAAATACATAAGTCCTTTGGGGTTCCAAGATACAGACAGTAAGACTAGGACCATGAAATACCAGCATTACAATACGGAACTGCGTGACAGAGCCAAGTCCTAAAGTTCATTAACAACAAAAGAATTGACCAGCCATCAGAGGCCATGTGTGGAGAAAGAAAGAAATACATCAGACCATTAGATGTGGAGTTCCTAAAATTAGGAAGTCAGGAAGCTATTTATGACCTAAAGAATCATTAAGGGGAATTAGATATATCAAATCTTCTTGTTTCTTCTGACCTGCCTGTTTCTTACTATATGAAATCTGATCCATGTCTTGGCTGTTAGACTGAAGTAGAGCTCATATAACTGAAAATTTATGAGAGATATTCCCCAAGCTATTCTTTGAGTTCCTTCTCTCACCTTCTAAGAATTTTTAAACCTTTGTGTTTTTATTCTAGGACAGTTCATCTGTAGTCAGATATATATCTGTGGCCTTAACTTAGTAATCAAGGTATCAGTATTATTCATCAAAATATTAATGTCAGATTTCTAATTTTGTACTAGATCCTTCATGCAGAAATGAAGTCATAGCTGTTTTGATCCTTCCTACCATAATTTTCTTGTTAATTATCAGTTCTGCCAAGAGCGCTATCCCTTTAGTCTTCCATTTTCATCATTGTTTTTTTAAATTTTTTACCTTTATGCCCAGTTACTCAACCCAGGAGTTGCCATCATAATAACTCCTATTTTGGAGAATTCCATTTAACCATTATTTTTTCTCTTTCATGTTTTCTCTACACCTATCTAAATCCTTATCATGTCACACATGGATTCACCCAGGCATCCAATGAAATGTCCATTATCATTGTCTTTTTCCTTCTGCTCTCAGAAAAATATGTCCTAGATCATTCTTTACCTAGTTAATTTTCCATGTAAAAACTATTATTGCTCCTATATGATTCACAGAATAAGACCTAGACTCTTTAGGCTATCAAAATTCCAGATGAGTATTACTCAACTCCCCAACATTCCATATAATCAAATCTTGTTGTAAGTCTCCCACAGTATGAACCCTTATATTAAGAGGAAGATGGGTGTATTAGAATTACTGCTGGAACAAATTACCATAAATTTAGTGGCTTAAAAATGACAGGAATTTATTATTTTATGGTGTGCAGACCAGAAGTACAAAATGAATTTTAGGGAGCTAAAAGCAAAGTGCCAACAGACTCCTCTCCCCTAAGAGGTTCTTAGAGAGAAAACGTTTCCTTGAATTTCCTAGCTTCTATCGCTGCATTTCTTCCATTCCTCTGTCTTCCAGGCCAACAACATATCTTCAAGCCTATTCTCCAGCTTCAGTTTGTCTTTTCCTTTCTGATAAAATCTCCTTGTGCTTCCTTCTTACAAGATACTTGTGCTTGTATTTTGAACCCATTTAGTAATCTAAAAAAAAGTCTGACCAATCTCAGGATTCTTAACTATTACATTGAGGTAATGCTGATAAATTATAGAAATTTGGAGGTAGTTATCTTTAGAAGCCATTATTCAGCCTAGGACAGAAGGTAATACTCTATACAGTTTTCAAAGTAAATTTAATGTGTCTTGTACAAGTTCCCCTACCACACCTTTAAGCAGACCTTTGAAAGCTTTTCTGTCCACCAACTGGAAACAGGATTCATTTTTCTGAGCAAAAATCATAAAACATTTTGTTTAACAAATATAAGAAACAGATAGTACCTATACTATTCAAATGAATTCATTAGGCACTATGTGGAATATAAATATGTGATCCTGCCCTCACCAAGCAAAAATTTAATGAAGAAAAGGAACATGCATTGAATAAATATGAGTGGAAAGAACTTATTTATAGTCACCTTTCCCATTCACTCATCTTCATTTTCTCCTTCAATCCTCTCTAATCCACCTGACACTCGACCAGTACTGCTCTTACCAAGGACCACAATGACATCTATGTCAGCCAAAAGTTATAAGATCCCTTTTGTGTTATTTCACTTGATTTTCTTCAACAGAACTCAAAAAAGTTTCCTTTTTATCTGGAAGGTGTTAGTATTAGCTTTAATATTAGTCAGAGATCTTTGGAGAAATAGAACTAATACAAAATTGGAAATCTATATCTGGAGAGAGAGAACTATATAGACACACATACAACAATGTGTATGTATACGGCTATAGTGTATATATATAGATTGATATATGATGTCAGGTTTGGTAATACACTTTCTGAGGCATTGTAATAGTATTCTATGATTTAAAAAAATCTTTATCATATATGTAATTCTTTTGGGTTCTTAGACCAAGTTCCATAATGCAGAGAGGGGAAATTTCCCCAACACCAACAAGTAATTCTTTAATTGTGATAGTTTCAAGTGGACACCAAAGGGACTCAGCCATACACATATGTGTAACTATTCTCTCCCCAATTCCCCTCCCATCTGGGCTGCCACATAACATAAAAAGGAAGTTAATATTAAAAATAAAACTACTAAATGAAGTTCAAGGTTTCCCATATAGACCTTTCTGTTTGTAGTATGCATCCTAATAGACATATGTGTACAATTTACTTTGTTTTAGAATCACTCATAACTCATCTCACATGACTTTACTTGTGTCATTTATTGCAGTTTATTTAAATTTGAAGGTATTATCTTTACAACAGATAACAGTTCTATGTTCTTCAAAAGTTTCATTTTTAGGTGTTAATATTTAGACTCTGACATGGAGTGGTGGAAATAAGTTCTATTGGTCTACCTTATGAGATGTGGAAAGAAAAAAAAAATCAGCAATTTAAACTCTGAATCCCTAAACAAAGTGTTTCATTTAACCACCATCTGGTCTATCCGCCATCATTAAATGCATGGTATACGTGTAAGATTCACATGTATGACTTCAGCCTGGGCAAAACAATTCTGTCTTCTATGCTAACTTTCAAACAATATTAAAGTCTACATGTTTTCACATATGCACAATTTTTAGTCTGTAAATTCCTGTTGTGATATATTTTATCCTACTCATTTTAAAAAGCTTAGAGTCACTTTCTTTTTATAAAATATAGTATTCTCTTATTACCTTAATCTACTTTGTGTACAGTTATGCCAAAGCTTACATATGTATATATTCAATTCCTCTTAATATTATCACTTAGTATCACTTAATCATTTATTTCATTCCAGGAAGATTTTGAGAAAGATGTCTAGAATCTTGGATGCCATCTTATTGCTAAGTTAGTATACATAAAATAAGTGTTCTGAAAATCTGTCTGAGTTTTTCTCCCACCTCAATGTTCTGAATATATAAAACTGGGATCTTTCTGAATTATAGAAAATTCTAATGAGGAATTCCAATGTATCTATTACTAAAATACTATTTTAATTTAAATTTCTTAAAGTGAATTTAAATACTAGAAAAATAGAATTTATCAAGAACAAAGTAATTAGATAACTGAAGTATTGTGACAGAAAAGTATAAGACTTGTACCTTGAAACTTTCCTAAATATTTCAAATATAAATTTTTCTTTAGAATCATAGACATTTAAATTATGTGGCTCATTAAAACTTTAATGGAAAATACTAAATTTTATAATTGTTACACAATTTAATAGTCACACTTTCTCTTACAAATACTATGTTCTAAGTCATATTTCTGTAAAAGCTCAACTATTAATTTCAGTAAAGAAATTAAAATTACTCAGAAAGGAAGAATGCCAGGCCACAAACAGCTAATTTTATGTTCAGTGGTAACTGCATTTCCCAGTATAGAATACAACTATAGAATTATTATTTTTAAATCAATGTTAAACTACATTTTCTCTGTTTAATTCATAACATTTTACCTCTTTTAAAGACTTAACATACATTTCCCCTTATAAACCTTTAAACAAAACTCTGTTTTTAAGAAAAAAGTTGGTGAACATTGAAATAGCCAAATGATTTTTAAAGATATCTAGCTTTATGCAAATAAGACTCTTATTTCCTATGTTCTGTTGTGAATACAAAATTTGGATTTCTTTATGAGCTGGACACTATCTAAAAAGAAATTATCACTGGTTTACAAATAGGTAATGCTCAGGATTTTTAGTTGCATATAGTATGCTCACAGAGTAATTTTGTCCTTTTAGCTAGGAACATACCCTGTAGCAAATTATTGTTGCATTTTTTTTTTACCTTTTTGTGATAAAAAAAAGTAAAATAAAAAATAAAATAAGTGCTTATAATCAAATATTTTATGTTTTTGTTTTATTCATAGATACCACCCTGAATAATCATTTTTGAGACCCTTAGATACTTGAATACATTTTAAGATTGGATACATTATCATAATGCGGTTATAAAAATCATAGTAGCCAGAGCTCCTTTACTAGTGACGAAATCTTTTTTGTCTCCGAAGGAATGATTGTCTAATCTGTAAAAACAGAGCTGCTTACATGTATACATACTGAAATCTTAGGACCCACTCAATGTCACTTTAGACTTGGGTTCCTAACTTAAAAAATGTGTCCTCCTCTGCTGTGTGCTGTCTAGGCTTACTGTGAGTAGAGAATCATTCCCTTTTAATCAATTTCCATTGCTCAAATATGTTGCCTTTAACAGCTAAGTGTTCTTGTGGGTGTTCTGAATCCTTTAGTTTGAGAGACAGCATATCACAAAGGTCAAGAATTCTGGTGATGCTGCCTCAAAGGCTCAGTCACATTCTAGGGCAAGCTGAGGCATTCCTAGCCTCCCAGAAGCAGGAATTCTAGAAGCAAATGGAAACTTGATACAGATGTGGACTTAGGTAACTCCAGGAACAGATGAAAAGGAGAGCTTATCCATCTAGAACATTACTGCCTCCTGATAGAAGGAGAGATTAACACATAGCTTCATACTCAGAAGTTATACCCAGATATAGCAGAAATAAATCATGTAGGCTAGATATATGAAATTGGCACTCCTTTAGTTTTGTTCAACATTCTTTATGTAGTTTTGTAACTTCTGAGTATTTGAGTGGTAAAATTCATTTCCCACACATACCATTAAATTAATTGGTTAAAATGGATTTCTATCAGGTTTCAGGATTTCTTAGGTCAGTCAGGATATCTGGCCTCTGGAACCATCAAGAGGAATTAGCCATTTCAAGCATCTCTGCTATATCAATATAAGATTATATAGATCAAGAACTGTAACCATCTACTCTTTTCTGAATAGGAGTAGAGTGTTCCTAAATTTAGAGGCACACATGATATACTGATCTGAACTTGAGACAAATACAGGGCACCTGGTAATTTCATGGAAACTTTTTAGGAAAAATTAACAGGTATAGACATATGACACAGAAGCTAAAAAAATATTTGGTTGTTATTCCTGACTAAAACAACAAAAGTGTTCTGAACTGAAACAAGGCAGGGAGGAGGGACCAAAAAAAAAAAGAAAATGATTTTCCTACAGCTGGTCCTCATTCTGCTCACTCATTCCACCATCTTGGGCCCTGTGCCAAGTTAATAAAAAATCATTAAATGCTAAATACTAGATTGTTGTAGAAAATAAAATCATAGATTCAGAATTTAAAATGAGATTTTGTCATTAACTATTTTTTAAAATTTAATGCAGAAAGAAAAAAATGGCTATTTTATCTATTGTTGCATAACAATACTACCATAAAGTTAGCAACTTAAACAAGACATGTTTATGGTCTCCCTTCCTGTGGACACTGTGTAGTTGAGTATGCTCTTGTAGGGTTTCAAAGAGCTACAATCAATGTATCAGACAGGGTTGCTAGTGCCAAGCATTGTATTAGGTACTAGAGATACAGATATAAAAACCTGAACACGGTCCATTCCTCCATGGATTTTATCGTGTAATGGGAGAGTTTCACCCATGGATAGATGATTTCAGCATGATGTGTTATTTAGGATATAGATGAGCTAGGATTTGGGGATTGGGATATATGTGGTAAGTTAAGGGGGCCAGCCAATATGAACACTTGGGTTTTAACTTAAGCAACTATGTAGCTTGTGAGCTATGCATTGATGTTGAATATAAAGAAGAACTGTTAACAGCTCACCATTAAAAATATCTCCCTAGAATAAGATAATAACACTTTACTAATATCCACAAAGTCTATTTTCTGTTATACATTTACATATAAATAAATATGTACAGGCATTGTAAAAGTCTCTGCTATAGAAAGATCTTGTTTCTTTTTCCTTATTCTTAATTAGCAATGCCATTCCCCTGATATGGTTGATTGAGCCAAGAGTAGCTATTCAACCCGAGAGGAACTAATCCATAAACCAATCTGAATTAATAAGGTTCCCTTTTGAGAATATGAACTAAGGTATGTGGAAACCTAATAAGCTGCTAGCTGAGGTAATGGCAGATCATTAGAGTAAAGAAAGGTCCATGAACTTCTACAGATGAGCTCCCTGGAGCTTCATGTTTTCCAGTAGTATTGAAATCTGGTTGTTCCATTTTTCTTTAAATTTTAAAAATATGAATTTTTACAATAAATATCTTCAACTTGGGTTAAGTAGGCTTTTATTGTCTTCAAATCATTTTTTCTGCTTAAAATATTTTGAAGACATTGATGTCTATGAGAAAAACCAAGGAGCAAATACTACAACTCCATTCTGGTTTCATGGGATTTGTTTCTACCTGAATTTAAAAACAGAAAAACCATCTAAATTAAGGAACCATATTTTCCAAATCCAATATCTTATTTTATGGGTCTTTTGTATATCCCAGGATTTTCATTAGCAATGTAAATTTTTATTTCTCGGTTTTCCAATAATATGGTAGAATACTAAAGGAAGAGGATCAAGGTTCTTTGGTGGACCCAGAGTACCTAGAGAATAGGAGTTTAATACTTGTTGGCTTTTTAACTAGTTTTTGGTATTATTAAAGTCCATGGGCAGAGGAGCCTGGTGGGCTACAGTCCATAGAGTCACAGAGTTGGACACAACAGAGCGACTACATGCACACACACACATTGCTTTCATAGAGAAAAAAACTGTGTTCCACTAAATGCTGCAGAAACCAAGTCTTCACTCATAACATAAAGCAAGGGTCATATTTATAATTACATATCATTCAAGGAGGATGGTGATTGAATTTTAAATGGATTGTTTCAAATTATTATGAGGAGGCTAGAAAATCTTTTTTTTTTTAACCTTTATTGTTTCCTCAAGGGTTTTACAAAATTAAGGCAATTCTTGTCCAGCAAGTGTGATGTATCTGTTACGTGAACTATATTGAGATTTTAGGGAACACTCTAGAAAACATAGTTAAATACTGTTATGTACTGAGAGTTAACTTAGGCAGGGAGTCCAGGGACCTTTAAGGAGGAGGTGAAGCTTTTTGTTCCTGCCTTCTTTAAGCCTTGTGCAACAAGGTATCTTGGCCAAGACCTGGCCTTTCTTTAGGTCCTGGAGCTGATAATTACCCTGCAAGACAATGCCTTACTTAAGGAAATGCTTTTCTTAGGCTCTATGTTATTCATTTTAATTGTAATAAGTCTTGCCTGGGAGCCTGTTTCTCAAGAATTGTACCCCTGATTACACAGCAACAGTATATCTCACAGAGAGATGTTGCCAGGAGCTTGCTCCTTCTGGCTAACATTGTACTGAAGTTAATCTCAGGATGTATGACTTGGGAAAGGGTCTATGGAACTCTTACAACCTTAAGGGATTCTTTTTATCTATTCTCAGCAGCCATTTGGGAGTATATAAGACCCTGCTTAAACTAGTGAGGGTGAGTTCTCTTTCTACCCGCTTCTGATGTCTTTATCAGAAGCCTTCTCTGTCCTGTCACTTTAAATTTTGCTGCACAAAGCTCTGAGTGACTGAGTTTTTGAGTTAAATCTTCTCCTTTGGAGATCACAGACTCGGCAACAACCACTGTAATCTATCAGTACCATGTCCAAACATCTTTGTATCTAATCAATATAATAGGATTAAAAATGGCTATTTAAGATTATATGGTTACTGATGCAAAATTCATTTTTTCTTCCAAATATTACTGTGAATTTATTCAGGACATATTTAGGATCATGTTCTAACTATGAGGCATTGTGCTAGGAATAGGTCTACTGTGAGAGACAAGACACAAAATCTGACTTCAAGGATCTTACAACCCACTGTAAGTTTATATTTACATTATAATAAATTTAAAATACAAAAGACAAAACAATCTGTGTGGACAATGTTTTATTTATTTTATTTTATTTATTTATTTTATTTTATTTATTTATTTTTTTATTATTGTTTTTGCCATACATTGTCATGATATCACCATGCGTTTACATATGCT